>CP114499.1:5000-640310 GCA_027186245.1 Coriaria nepalensis | reverse complement strand
AGACACTGATGAATGTTCAATAAATAATAAGGAACACTTAATAATAGTACGTTTTGGATATTTTGACTAATATGTCTATTTTTTTGGGTCCAAAGTTTTTGGCTCTTAATTTAATTGATCTTATAAACGCAGGCACATGACAATATCGATCATTTTGGAACATGTAAGAAGATTAAGGTATGCATGAGATGTAAGAACTTCCGTCCTCTTGAGCCTCTTCATGCAATCCATCCTCTTCTTCCATGAGAAAAAGGATATCAATAGATGAAGTATGTTAAGCAACATCCTAACCTTTTTTTTTTAGTCTTGTTGGATGGATTATGCAAAAAAAGTTGGATGAATTATGCAAGCAACAGATGAATTTTGCAAACAAAGATATTATGATAAGGTACTAGCTTTATCATAAAGAATCTTAGAAAGAAAGGGTTTGGATTCTATTATCGGAATCTATCTGAATACCTATAATGCACAAATCTGGACGCCTTAAAGTTGCACATAGCTTGTTCTTTTGTCTTTGCTCCTTAATAATGTCAAGACATACTATAATAATGATCAACACGCTTCATAAGGATGAATTGCTTAAACGAAGCTTATGACTCGTTTAGAAAAATTGAAGAAAAATGTTTGTCTTACTATAATAATCGATTATAGTGCGCTATCTTATCACACATCAAGCCCAAAGGAGCTTCTTTAAGAAATGGTTGACGAATGAACCACTTCCAATGTAGTAAATTTATGGTCTAGTTGTGATATTACAAAATATCACGGAATGAAAGTATCTTATAAGCTTGAGGATGTCGAGGCTATTACAAGCTGCATATCTACTTTGACTATAATGCTTTCCAAATCATTTTGGTTTCTTGCTTTTGTTTTTATTCTGTATGCTTATGTAGTAAATACTCTCTCCTCTTTCTTTAGCAAAGTTCTATTCCCTTCTCTCCTCTTCATACATGCTCTAAGACACTAGTTTAGCAAAGTTTCAATTTAAAATTTATAAGCCAAGATGCTCACTAAGAGTGTTACCGTCCCCAATAATGTCCCTAGATTTTAGCATAAAGTTTAAGAAATTGAATTGAAATAATACTTCAAATGAAAGAATAAGAAAATAGCAACGTATTATTATAAAGATGAAGCCAAGAAAAACTATAATAAGATAAGTTGATAACCCTCTTGATTGCATGTGGAATTTTATCAAGGTTTTAAGACTACTTATAATGCATAATTAATAATTAATTAAATGTATTAATATATGATAATTAAATAAATTCAATAAGGAAAAACTCTAGAGACACGTGGGGTCCACCACATGGAATGGCATTATTCACATGATTGCTCCAAAATCCAAATCATAAACCCATGTCTTTCTAGTATTAATTTGGTCTTTTCTTTAAGTCTACGAAACTTCCATCAACATTATGGAGAATTCTTTAGGTGTTTGTATAGTAATTGATTTATGTCATATATTTTAAAAAATTAATAATTAAAATTTGATAAAATTTAAATAAAATAAAGTGACGTGATAATTATTTAATTAATAAATTAGTAAGTAATAATATAAATAATTATCACCTTATTCATAAATTTATACATAGTAAGAATTCAAAATTAGACTCATACTAATATCTTAATACATAATATTAAATACATTAAAAACTTGTCCAACCAACTAATTGCCTTATACATACAATGAGACATGAATAGAATAGTATGGATCCCGATCTTAACTTTTCCGATATCGAATTTGGTTATATATATATATATTTAAAACTTACGAACGAATGGATCAGATCGAATTGGAAAATGGAAAGAAACTAAGTAGAAAAATCTCTCATAGATTCACTACTTAATTAACTGTTGGCGAGTCTCTTTGTATGTGTTGTCCGGAAAGAGGAGGACTCAATGATTATTCGTTCGCCGGAACCAGAAGTAAAAATTTTGGATACCGATACCGAAACTCCCATCGAGACCGAGACTCAATCCGAACTCTAAATGACGATAAAAACTAACAGATAAATGACAGATAAAAGTGAATAACGTTGTTCCATTTTATTTTTTTTTCGCATCTGTTTTCTGCAAGGTTTTGCGAAAATCAGAGTATACATGTTCTTGCTAGAAGATGTGAAATGATGAAATGAAGAAAAAAAAAGTCAATTTGCCGACCTTATCTTTGTACGGTATATGACAAATTCCTTACATGTATGTAATCTAACAGTTTCTTCGGAATTACAAAATCTAAGCTTGTTCCTACTTCCAGTGTTCCACATTGTTTGTCTCACCACATGCATATGCAATGAAAATCGCACATGGCCTCATGGGGTTTTCAATCATACTCTTTGTCCTATTGTGCACTTGCAAATTGAATTGGACTAAATTAATTCTCTAATTTTTTCGGATTTCCGAAAATAATTAAATTAGTCTGAAATATTTTAATTATTAATTTTTTAATTAAATTTTGATCTAACTCTTAAATCACCTTAAGATATATGGAAGATGTTACAAATTAGCCTCATTATTATTAATTTGATTATGACAAAGTTATATTTTTTTTTTAATTATGTAAGAAATATATACATATATAACATTTAAATTAAGAAAATATAATGTAGTTATTTACAAAAGTCTAATATAATTTTTTAATTATATACTTTTTTTTTTCAATTATTTAGATCTCTACTCGTTCTAAATAATTAGAGAATCAAACTCCAAAATTGCTCGAATAATTAGAGCGATTAATAATTATTTAAATCAATTATCAATCAGTTTCAAAATAAATAAATATTTCACTTTAATTTCTTTAGTAATTTAGCACTGAATGGAAGTCAACTAATCTGAATACTTTAAGAAAGGATTAAAAAAGAAAAGAGGATATTTTTTACATACTTCATGAGTTAAAAAGAGAGTGAGATAAAATGAAAAAATTTCTTTACATGGAATCAACTTTTACCTTCACTTTTGCTTGCTTGGCTTAGAATGATTGTCTCTCTCACCTAGATTGATTAATTACTCTTCACCAACTTAGGCTACCCCCTTCTCTTTTCGCCATCCAAAAGAGAAACCCTTTTGAATGTTTTGTGAAGATTAGAGGTAGAGATGTAATTGAGAAGAGGTTGAGAGTTGGAGACACACTTTAGGGGAGTTGTTGCAACTTAATCACAGAAATGCTATACTTTACAATATTACAAACTCTAATCATCTTAAGTTAGTATGAGGTTCATGTTTTGTCATTCTTATCAATTTAATTAAATACATATACAACATAAATATTCGTCAATATTATTAAATATGTAGAAATTTGAGATTTAATCTCAAAATTGATTGGTTACGAGAGAAGTTTATCATTCTTTCTTATATATTAGTTTCTCAAGTATTCATTTTCAAATGTTGGATTATAATATTCTCAACAAGGCTCTCACGTATGACATTATTTTTAACATACACGTATGACAGTTAATTCAATCACGTATTGGGCTTAACTCTAATGTCATATAAAAATATGAGCTTCAATTTCAAAATCAATTGACTATGATAAGAGTTAGCTTATCTTTCTTGTATATTAATTTTTTAAGTATTATTTTTTAAATGTAAGATGTAATATTCTCAATAAGATAAATCTAATGAAATATATATAAATTTTAATGTGAATAAAAAATATTTATGAGTTTTTACTTAAAAATTATATTCGAGAAGCTAATTTTTTCAATGTTCTTATTGCTTTGTTTTGCTCGACTTGTTGATTTCATGTAACTAGTTAGCTTTATTTTGTCTTAGAATTTGTCTAATTATGAACCTTTTTTTTTATAATAATTAAAGGAAAATTACAAATATTAAGAGTTTTAAGTACAACCGTTCACCTACTTGATTTTTTCTGTCGGTGATTGTGAAGGACGACCGGATTGGGTCAAAGAATGGTTGATATTGAACCAATATTGAAGTAATATGGAAAATAAAAACAATGTCTTAAAAGAAAAAGATCCTATTATATATTAAATCTTATTATAATTATAAATATTATTTTAATTTAAATAAAATAAATTTTATATTTATATTTATATTATATATATATATATAAATATCTTATATAAATAATAAAATAAAAATTTAATTGTGTTAATTTTTATTTTATTTTTTTGAATTTTAATACTAATTATTAAAATAGAGATTTTACAATGTCTATCTGTGGGCCTGCTTCCAGCGGAATTTAGCCCACGTCATGATCATATATATATATATAAATATAAATATAAATGAATTGGAGATTCATGGACAAATTATTCGTCAGGCTCCAATGCAAAAGGGTAATAATATGCGGTTACCGAGTCTATAGATATTAATTATGAGTCAACAAAAGTCAAATGCATGAGGCAAATAAGTTTTACGTAAACGACATCGTTTAATTCATCCCCGTGATTTGTACTTTGCAGTCTCATAAAAAGAGCTCTGTGCCGCTGACAGTTCTCATCTAACAAATTACAAAAGAACAAAGGCCATCACTGGCGGTTGCTCCGGCGATGTTGCCGGAGATCCAACGAACTCTTGTACCACCAGTCTAACGGACTCATAACACCAACGGAGACAATTGGAGCAGTCGAAAATGGCGATGTCTTCCACTCCGACACAAAACCTCAAGCACCGGATCTTCACGTGCCTCACCAAGCTCTCCGATCGAGATACTCACTCCATCGCTTCCTCCGAGCTGGAATCCATAGCTCGGAACCTCGAAGAGAGCTTCTTCTCCACCTTTCTGTCGTGCATTCACTCCACCGACGCCTCCGACAAATCTCCGGTGAGGAAACAATGCGTTCAACTCCTGGCGACTCTTTCAGAAGCTCACGGTAACACTCTCTCTCCTCACTTGACGAAAATGCTCTCAAGCATTACTCGACGGTTACGTGATCCAGACTCGTCGGTTAGAACCGCCTGTGTGAATTCGGTGACTGCATTGGCTTCGCACGTGACTAAACCGCCGTTTTCTGCGTTCTTAAAGCCGTTAGCTGACGCGCTTTTCACCGAGCAGGATCTGAACTCGCAGATCGGAGCTGCTCTGTGCTTGGCTTCTGCGATCGACGCAAGCGATGATCCTGACCCGGCCAGATTGGGAAAGCTCTTGCCTAGGTTCGAGAAGCTTCTGAAGAGCGAGAGCTTCAAGGCCAAACCGGCTTTGCTGGTCCTGATCGGGAGTGTGATCGATTCAGGGGGAGCTTCAGGTCATGCAGCTTTGAGTAGCTTGGTTCCTTGCTTGGTTCAATTCCTGAACAGTGAGGACTGGGCGGCTAGAAAATCAGCGGCAGAGGCACTGACCAAGCTAGCTGCCATGGAGGCGGATTTGTTATCTGAGCTCAAGGCTAATTGTGTGAAAACATTTGAAAACCGGCGATTCGATAAGGTGTTTTGGTTCTTGAATTTCGAGCTGTTTTGATTAAGCATCTGTTAGTTGGGGAATTGAGGAAAAAGTAACTTTGGATTTTTTCTTGATTCTTGATTATTCAGGTTAAGGCTGTAAGAGAGGCTATCAATCAATTGCTGGAGGCATGGAAACAGATTCCGGATGTTTCCACCGACGGTTCACCGCCACCTCACGTGCTATCTACCTCGAAAGGTATCATATTGTATTTGCTTATAGCTTGCTATAATGCTAACTCAATGAACTATGAAACATTGGATCTCTAGAAAGGTTTTTAAGTATTTTTGTCTCATTTTATATCGTTTGTTTATTGAAGCCTTGAGAATATTAAAAAAAAAAAAACGGTTCAGAAAGCTTTATGGTACTCTTGATAATGTGTTTTGGTGATTTTGTGTGTGGTTTATGTTGTGCTCTTTGATTTGATCAATCTAGTTAGATACTATTCAATATTCTGGTCTTTATTTTTAATGTTTTTGAGTTCATTCTGAAGTTGGGTTTTATTATAGATACAGAGAATACTACTAAAGGATGCTACTCAGCTGGGTCTAAAAAAGCTTCAATTTCTTGTCTTGATTCTCCTCAACTGAGAAAGAAGATAATCCCGAGTAATAGATCTACCCCATCAGATAACTCCCTTGCTACCACTGCAAGGAAGAGGAGCCCTTTCCATAGTACTGACAAGAAGAGTACTCCTATGTTTAGAAAGCTGGATCGAAAGAAGCAACGAGACTGGAAAGTCGAAATTACTATCCCTAATGCTTCCTCTTTGATGGAGAATGTTGATATTGAGCAGAAAGAGAAGGATGAAAAAGTTTTGGAACTCAATGAGAAGACTAGGATTTCCAAGCTGGAAACGAAAAGGGCACTTTTTAATAAGACTAATGGATCTCGTGTTGCTCCATGTGAAGAAAGCTTTGAATCAACTGTTGTTGTCAGTAATGTTGCTGATGATCTTCCCCGCGATCGGAAAGATTCTGAAGATTTGTCTCTGATCCGTAACCAGCTTGTTCAGATCGAAAAGCAGCAATCCAGTCTTCTAGACCTCTTGCAGGTTTGTTTCCAATTTTTTGACATTTCATGATATTAGAGGAATCCGGAACTTAGTTTCGGACAATAGACAGTAAAATCGGAATTTCAGGAAAAAAATCTAAAATTAGGCTTCATTTGGGTAGAGACTTATTAAACTGCCTTTCAGCGGAAATGATGTTTAAAATAGTGGATTCCATTCATAATTTTTAGAGATTTTAACTGGATTTTATGGGTCTGAACTGGACTTTGAATTAAAATTAGACAAAAATAAGTACAGCCGAAGGAGCCTTACGCCTTTAACATATATGAACTGGAAACAGAAGATACAAGGAAAGCAAACAAGGATCTTCAATTTGTCATCATCCAGTTTTATGCATATATTCACAATCTTGACGTTCTCATTTCCTTGGAAGTACTTTCATTTCCTCTTATCTGTGTCGTGTTTCTCTACTTTCTAGAGATTCATTGGGAGCTCACAAAATGGAATGCATTCATTAGAAACCCGAGTGCACGGCCTAGAACTTGCTTTAGATGAGATTTCATATGATCTGGCTCTATCAAGTGGAAGGATGACAAAAACTGACTCCTCCCCCGGCCCACCCACATGTTGCCTTCTACCTGGAGCTGATTTTTTGAGCTCCAAATTCTGGAGAAAAACCGAAGGTGGAGGGAGGTATTCAACATCAAGGCTTTCTTCTTCCATGGCAGCCACCACCACCCCTTCAATGGCAGCACGGAGGAGGTACATAGCGGATAGAACTGGCAATGGTGGTGGGTTCATTGTGAATCCATTGGCAGCAATTGATGCTGAAACAAGGGTCAATTTGGGAAATCACTAAGACAGCTGAGATTGCCAACTAATGGTAAAAAAAGTGATCTAATCTGTAAAAAGATCTATTTTTTTCTTGTTCAATTAAGGCATTTTAATCTATTTTAATCTTTTATTGCAGTTTAGCGGATCTATTGCATAATATTGTGGGATGGAAAAGTGAGTTTGGATTTGAACAAGAAGTACAATGATTAAGTTGATGGATCATCAAAAGCGGCCTATTGCAATTTGCTTACTTACTGGAAGCACATATTTTTCACCATATACACATCTCTAAAGGGATCTTCATTCACCAAATTCTTCTTCTTTTCAAAATGAAGCCGGAACGGGGTCTCATCAATATCAGAACCACCGTTTCCTTTACTATCGGTTCAGTTATATACAACCGATATAAGCTGGATATCTATTAGATTCCACATTCAGTTAATTTGATTTTCAAGGACTTGAATATTTTGTGTGTATAGAGGAATGGAAGCAAAAGGCACTTGTTATGTGGCAATGAATGTGAGCTTCAAGTAACTTGTTTGTATACAATTCCTTCCAAAACAAAACAAAAATGGCAACTGAGTTTTTATCATAGACTACCAAAAGAAAAATGTAGGATATTTCAATAGCCTAATGAAAGGCCAATTTTCATGCCCATGTGGACTAAGAATATATTGGAGTTCATGCAAAAAGCCAGTAAGCCAAAGTGTGAGAGCTTTTCACCACAAAAGGCCTAGAAATAGGGATATCAAACAACATATATGGAAGAATAAGCATATCGGATTCAACAGTGCGGTAGAAGTTTTGAATATCACGGTACTGCCTCGGCAGAACCTTCCTTGTTGGCTTTCTGCATCAAAATCAAGGGGAAAAAATATGGCAAATTCGCATTCCAGGGTAAAGAAATCAAGAATAAATTTGCAATGAATTACTATAGAAGCAAATTTGCTTATATTGAAGAATCCAGTTCCCAGAAGTCTTAATGACGAGCAACGAGAACATAAATGGCAAATTGTAAACGTACCAGTTTGAGACTAAAATCCAATTTGACCATGGAATCTAACTTAAGGCTCATATAGATCGACAATAATACACTTACTCAGGTTCCAGAGAATCTTATCCAATTCACTGAAATTCCGATTTTATCATCTTTGCCAAATGGAGCTAAGAACTTCATTCATAAGTCTAGATTTAGCCATTTACTCTCCATCTAAGTATATTTTGAAACTTGCCCTTCGGGATTTAGCATACCGTTTCCATGCCAGGAAGCTTAGATCCCATGTTCAAGTCAAAAGAAGAAGGAGAGCCTTTTTTCTCTTTTCTTTTAAGAAAAAGAGGCTTCAGCCTTCAGATTCTAAGATATCAAACAGGTGGAATGAAATATGATTTTCCATTGCCATTTCCAAAACAGAAAGCCTTACAAAGCTCCCCTGATCATATCTAATCCAATCAACCAAAAGTGTAAACAAGAGCTCACATTCTTGCGTTAAATTTCTTATCTCCTCTCTGCGGAAAAAAAAAAAAAAAAAAAAGAGAAGAGGGCTTTTATGTCTCAAGTGAAGTACCTAGTTTGGAATTTTGGATCGAGTCTTAGCCAAGTTTTAATAAATGGGTGAATCTTATCTTGAAATCCTAAAACCCTAAAATGTTACACTAGCTTGATTTGATCTTGAGCTCTACCCACTACCCAGAGTTTCAAAAGTATTAAAAAGGGAATACTAATTTTATTCTACGCTAATCAAATCATTTTTGCAGCTAGTTAGCTTGATCCCAGATGCAATTAGTCAGGCACGAAACTGATTAAGAAATAAACCTACTTTCACCCAAATAAACGAGAAAGAGAGGGAGAGAGTACGGTTTGAGAATTGTGCCAGGAGAGGCCTCTGTAGACATTGACGGAGAAGGTGGCGGTGAGATAAATGGTGGCGACGCCCAGACCTGCCGTGAAGGCCTTGAATGCAAAATCCCCTGCTTTGCCTGCTATTCCCATCTCTGCTTCTTTTCTCTCTGTAAAAACCGCAGTTAGAGAGGCGACGACTAGTGAGTAGAGAAGAACTGTGATTTCGGGCTAACCCTTTGAACTATGAAATATTGACTAACTTCTCGTCCTATTAAAGTATTATATATTGCTCCCATAAACCATTGGATATTAACTATTTTCCCTCTTAAACTAACCTTTCCTCTAGTCAATGGATATAATAAGGATGAGCGTTACATTAAATACCGTTGCATCTGATTTGATATAAATAAATATTTATATTTTTTTGTTATTAGATTGGATATGATATCGGAATTAAAAATTAAAAAAAAAAGTTAATTTAATTCAATATATATAGGATTAAATAAGATTATATAAATATTTGATTTACATTTTTTGATTTATTATTTTTATTTAAATTTAAAGTTATAATTTATTTTATATAATATTTTAAATATAAAGATGATAATATTTTATTTAAATTTTATGAATCAATTTTTTAAATATAAATTAAAGTTCAAATATCGAGAAACATATTATTATTTAAAATTACTATTTTAATTATTTTTCTATTTTTTCATTTCTTTAGTAGTTGTCGAAATTATATGATAATGATATATTTAACAGTTTATAATGAATTAAGTTATGTTTTCTATAGAAATTTGAGCAATATAATATCTAAATTATGTTTAATTACTATTTAAAATTTACTTTCAAAATGCATAAAAAATTATAAATCACAATCATAAGTTTATAAAAATATAATTAAAAAAAGCTTAATAAATATAAAGAAAAAAAATTAAATTACACAATATAATTTACCAATGATAATTCACTGATAATCTTTAAAAAAAACTAAGTAAATTTAAAAATAATTAAACACCATCAAGAATGACTGTCTTAAGTTTGTATGAGGTTAATTTTTTTTTCTTTTAAATTTCTCATCTGACATATTAGATTACAGACATTTGATCAAATGCACGTAAATATGATCTATAGTGAAATCGATTGAATCACATATCTAATCCGATCGATTTTTTGAAAGTTAGAATCTTTTCTAAATTCGATCAAATCTGTCGGATCAGATTATATTTGAATATTTTGCTCATGAAGATATAATGTTAAAATTGACTTTGAACACCATGTTATTTGATCGTTCATACTCATTTTTTTAAATTTGTTGAGGGGTAAATCCTACCATTCATATAATTAATGAGATTAATTGAGGCTGATGTAATTATATGAAGAAATTATTATTGTATCTTAAGATCTTGATCTCTTTTAAGCTTAATGAACATTCAAACCATCCCCTCTTTAATTGTGAAGAGTTCATAGTGACCTTTGATTTGTCTATTTTCAGGTCAAGTATTTAGCAACTTCGTCTATTAGAAGAAACTAAAAGTCCTATTTTTAGCTCTATGACCCTAATTTCTCTTTCATAATTATTATCTCTTTTTATTTAATATTTATTTATAGTTTGTGAAATTATAGATAAACCTCCTATAGTTCCAAAATTTACACTTTCTTTCTAACTCGCGTAGTTTAAATGTAGTGATTAATGTAAAGTTGAAGAAAGAAATTAATAGTTTTAACTACATTTCATCGAGATATATTTTCTTTTCATATGCACAAGAA
The DNA here is from genome assembly GCA_027186245.1 of Coriaria nepalensis. Classification (NCBI taxonomy): domain Eukaryota; kingdom Viridiplantae; phylum Streptophyta; class Magnoliopsida; order Cucurbitales; family Coriariaceae; genus Coriaria; species Coriaria nepalensis. The sequence goes on along the minus strand of CP114499.1, from coordinate 629,453 downwards.
AGAAGAATATTTCAGAAAAATGTGTCAAACTACATGCTATCAGGGGGAAATTGCAATGTTTTAACCACAGGAAGATGAATATGAAACATTCATAAACTTAAGTGGGTCAACCTTTAATTGTTACAAACTTTCGGGATTTTTCGTTTTTACGGTCCCGCGCGCGCCAACTTCTTATTTCGACTGATTGACGTGGAAGGACAACAATCGTACACGTTGACAATCACGGGTTGAAGCGGTCTGTTTTTCGGGTGGGTAACCCGATTGGTTTAGCCCGTTCCGCATTTCGTCTTCTTCATCATCATCTTTCCCCTCTACAGTATCGGCCTTTTTCCAAGTTTCATTTCATGTTTATGCTCACTCTCTCTCAACTTTCTCCGTAAAATCAGATAGAAAATCAGAGTTCTTAGCTGAGAAAATTCTCTCTCCAATTTTCTTCTCTCTGTCAGAAAACAGTATTTATCGTTATTCGCTTTAGAAACAGGAGTTTCTTCTTCCAGTACTTTCGTTTCTCCATTTAGCTTCTTCCCGGTTGAGCTTACAAAAGCTCATGCGAGCTGAATTACAGTAATGGTGATTTCACTAATACCAAACCTTCTCTCGCTGTATGCACCATTACTTCCCGTCCCTAACACCTACCAGCACGCGTTCTTGCCGAAAACACCTGAGCTCCACTTCCGCCGGAGTTTTCTTTCCGGCAACGGAAGATTCACATCAGATGGCGGAATTGTCAGAGCGAAACCGAAGGATCTCGTCCTGGGCAACCCGACAGTGACTGTAGAGAAAGGCAAGTACAGCTACGACGTCGAAACACTTATAAACAAACTCAGTAGTCTTCCTCCACGAGGAAGCATAGCTCGTTGCTTAGACATCTTCAAGAACAGGCTCTCGCTAAATGACTTCGCCTTGGTTTTCAAGGAATTCGCAGCAAGAGGTGACTGGCAACGATCTCTCCGCCTCTTCAAGTATATGCAGCGGCAGATATGGTGCAAGCCAAATGAACACATCTACACGATCATTATCAGCTTGCTTGGCCGAGAAGGCTTGCTGGAGAAATGCAGTGAGATATTCGATGAAATGCCAAGCCAAGGTGTGATCCGCTGCGTATTCTCATACACTGCTTTGATCAATGCTTACGGAAGGAACGGTCAGTATGAAACTTCTCTTGAACTTCTCGAAAAGATGAAGAAAGATAGAGTTTCGCCTAGTATATTAACTTATAATACTGTGATTAATTCTTGCGCTAGGGGTGGGTTGGATTGGGAGGGGTTGTTAGGATTGTTTGCTGAAATGAGGCATGAAGGAATTCAACCTGATCTTGTTACTTACAATACCTTGCTTAGTGCTTGTGCTAATAGAGGTTTAGGTGATGAAGCTGAGATGGTGTTCAGGACTATGAATGAGGGAGGGATAGTTCCGGATATAACAACTTATAAATGTCTTGTTCAGACATTTGGGAAATTAGAAAAGCTTGAAAAAGTTTCTGAGTTGCTAAGGGAAATGGAGTCGGGTGGGAATATGCCTGAGATAACATCTTATAATGTGCTATTAGAGGCATATGCTAAGTCAGGGTCGATCAAAGAGGCGACAGATGTGTTTAGGCAGATGCAAACAGCAGGGTGTGTGCCAAATGCAGCCACTTATAGTCTTTTGTTAAACTTGTATGGGAGAAATGGTAGGTATGATGATGTTAGAGAACTTTTTCTTGAGATGAAAGTGAGTAACACTGAACCAAATGCTGCTACTTATAATATTCTTATACATGTGTTTGGGGAGGGAGGGTACTTTAAAGAGGTGGTAACTTTGTTTCATGATATGGTGGAGGAGAATGTGGAGCCGAATATGGAGACGTATGAGGGATTACTATTTGCTTGTGGGAAAGGAGGGCTTCATAAGGATGCAAAGAAAATCTTTCTTTACATGAATGAGAGAGGCATAACTCCTACCTCAAAAGCTTATACTAGGTTGATTGAAGCATATGGACAGGCTGCACTTTATGAGGAAGCTCTTGTTGCCTTTAACACGATGAATGAAGTGGGGAGCAAACCGGATGTGGACACGTACAATTCACTGATTCATGCATTTGCCAGGGGTGGACTTTACAGGGAGACTGAAGAAATTGTTAAGATAATGGAAGAGTCTGGAGTTGCACGGAATGTTAATTCTTTTAATGGTGTGATTGAAGCCTTCAGCAAGGGGGGCCAGTTTGAAGAAGCTATAAAGGCATATGTTGAGATGGAAAAGACAAGGTGTGAACCTGATGAACGAACCCTCGAGGCAGTCTTAAGTGTTTACTGCTTTGCAGGTCTTGTTGATGAGAGTGAAGAGCAGTTTCAAGAAATTAAAGCATCAGGAATATCACCCAATGTCTTGTGCTACTGCATGATGCTAGCTGTTTATGCAAAGAGTGGCAGGTTAGAATTAACAAACTGTTTTTTTTTTTTTTGGGTATCCTTCAATTGTATTCTGTTTAATATATCTTATAGCTCAAGCGCCATTATTTCAGGTGGGAAAATGCCTATGAGTTGCTCGATGAGATGATCATAAACAGGGTATCTAATATTCATCAAGTTATTGGGCAGATGATCAGAGGAGATTATGATGATGACTCTAATTGGCAGATGGTCGAGTATGTTTTTGACAAACTTAAGTGTGAAGGATGTGAGTTGGGAATGAGGTTCTACAACACGCTTTTAGAAGCACTATGGTGGCTTGGCCAGAAAGAACGGGCTATGAGGGTACTCAATGAAGCAACAAAGCGGGGGCTTTTCCCTGAAATTTTCCGCAAAAATAAACTGGTGTGGTCTGTTGATGTACACAGGTGCCTTGGATATTACTTTTCACTTGCACTTTTTTATTTCATCTCTCACCCAAGATTGTTTATATCTTCACATTAAACACTTTTTCAGAATGTGGGAAGGCTGTGCATATACGGCAATATCCATTTGGGTCAACAACATGTACGAGATGTTTGAGAATCGAGAGGCTATACCTCACCTTGCAGCAGTAATTGTAGGGTAAGTTACTGAAGCTCATATTTCTCACACCTGTTTAGATTTTTTTAGATTTTATAAAGGGAAGAAAGAAAAAGAAAAAAGTCGATAAGAGGCTGAGGTGACATATCCAAAAGAGAATAAGGAGTTGTACACCATTCATTAATGCCACTTTGTCAAACCCCACCCTAGTGATCTTATTTGGATCTTATTTGGAGGGTCTTCAAAAAACAAAAAAAAAAAGATGCTACTTGGCCATTTAAGAGAGTGGGAGAGAGGAAACAGAGGGCGAGGAAGAGAGATTTTAGCATTCCCAGTATAGGAGTCTCTAAGAGCTATGATTTTTGTAAATTTTTAGTGAGCTGAAGCAGAAAATCAAGTTGCTAAGGAATTTCTTATATATATATATATATATATATATTTTTTTTTTTTTTTTCTTTTTAGTAAGTCTTATCAAATGTTTCTAATGATAGTGTTTTTTCAAATGTTCAGACGGGGACAGATTGAGAAAGACTCAATTACACAAGAACTGCCTATTGCAAAGGCTGCCTATTCATTCCTTCAGGATAATGTATCGTCAGTCTTTTCTTTCCCCGGGTGGAACAATGGTCGAATTGTCTGCCAGAAAACTCAGCTCAAGAAACTTTTGTCAGGCATGGAAACAAGTACCAATGGATCCCAAAATGATAAGATAATTACTTTGAATAACTCTTCCCTAAATATTCCAGGAACAAGAGCATCCAAAATTGATGTGAATACTGATCTACCTAGTGAAGCTGATCCTGAATCAAGTAGTACGACAAGAACCAAGCTTATGACTAGTGCAGTTTAATTAAATACATCAAGTAGAATCTCTAACAAATCCTCCCCCCCCCCCCCCCCCCCCCCCCATTTTAGTGGAAGAGAAGGATCCGTCATACTTGCTGAATACCAGAATTGGTAGATTGTTAGATTTTGTGGTATTTCCTGAAACTTGGCAGAGGAACTTCTGGCGTGAAAGTTGGGGATTGATCTGATTCAAAGATGGACTGAATCTGCCAATCTGGAGGATTGAAGTTTTGTAGCTTTAGATTACTCTTGAATGTGTTAAATGTACACTATTGATTTAGACTCATAGCATAGTTTATGTGCTGCAAATATAGCTTTTTTATGATTCGAAAGAACAGATTCAGATGGGCTTTATACAATGGATTCATCCCCTTCTTTTCCTTGAAAAAGAACGAAGAGTAAGAGGAGAACGAAGGAAAAGCTCTTAGATGACCGTATTATACTGTATTAACAATTTATATGGTTCATTGGTTTAGGCTCTTCCACTCCAGGCTTTTGTTAGATGATATTACACTCTTTACAGTGAAGGCCGAAATAAAAAACGAAGGGAAGCAGGTTTCATCAGGTAAGTGGTCATACTTTTTCTCTCAGGCCTTCTATTTCATGATGATATTTAAGTGTATTAGAGAATGTTGAACACCATTGAAAAATCTTACTAATCAACTACAAACTATAGATTATGAAACTAGAGGTGAAAAATTCTTAAGTAGACTGAGTCTACGGTGGACTGATAAATCTCAATCAGATATGTTAGTTTTATACTATCATATCATACAATATATCAATTATGTGTGTGATTAAGATAGATCAGTATATCTTAGACAATTTGTTAAAAAAAGAGGCTTAAAATTTCGCTCTAAAAAAAAAAAGAATCAATTCAGAGATATTTTGTCCCAATAGTTGCATTAGATTCAGACACTTCTAGCTCTGGGCCTTGAATAAGAACAAAATTCTAGGTAAATTCATTGTCTAGGGTTTCATAAGAAATAAGACTTGAGATTAAACTTAAATCTAGTTAATATTTTGTTGACCCAAAGTTCATTTTAGTTAGTAGTGTCGATCTCAATACCCCGAGTTGGATCTACCCTTGAGCCTACCCCTCGAGCAGCCTCTTGGAGTTTAGTTGATATGTCAATTTGAGACCGTAGATTTGGATCCTGTAATCTCTATATGGAATTGAATAAATAAATAAATAAATAAAACCCTTAAAAAGCAGCATGGAACAAATAGTACTAAAATTTAGGGACAAAAGGGGCTAGTAAACAGAAAAGGGGAAAAAGAGGTAATGGTGGGTGGAGGTGATTTGCACTGGCAATGGTGAACCCCACGTTACCTTATCTCTAAGGCTTCTTCTTATCAGCAGCCCACCAATAAATACCATCGCATACAAGGACTACGTACATTAGATACATTTAAAGAGATAATGCTGCTGCTGCTACTGCTACTACTACTATATAAATATCTTTCTTCCTTTTCTTTCCAATCTACATAAAAAATGAAAATGGAATCTTACACCTAAATCCTACTTGCATAGCACTCATATATATCCATTAGAATTTAATTCTTTAAGATACCAGAAATTTCCCTTTTCACAACTGTAAAAATAAATTCCACATAACATTCATTGCATCGGAAAATGTATCGGTTATAATTAAACATTGATCTTATTATTGATCCGCTTATGATAATCTAAATTTATTTAATAATTTATCTATTGAATGACTTATGATAATCTTTGTACGTTTTGTTTATGATCTCTAAGTTGTTTGAACGTATTAGAGGTATGGCAATTTTTAGGGGCAAGGGTTTTGTCCGTCGGAATCCGATTCTAAATTCATGATCGAAATTCATATAAAATTTATTAATAAAATATTAAGACGGGATCGAAATTTCTATGAGGATCGGAAAAAATACCAAACCCTAGCAAGTTTGTACTAAAACCTAATTTAATGGTGTTAAATATAATTATTAGGAGACAATGCCCACACAATACTAAGTACTTGTCGCCATTTATTTATACCTTTTTTTTGAAGTTGTTTGCAGGAGTTGGGGTTGACTAGATTATGAATCCACGCGCTATGTTTCTGGATTTTAATCCCTTAAAAAATGGTTAGAGATTGAAGTTTAGTAGAGGAGGGTACAAGATAGTTGGTAGGTATGTAATATAGATAGAAGCATATGAGGGTTAAGATGAGCAATCCAAATTGACAAGTTAATATAATTCATTTTTATTTATTTATTTATTTATTTTTAACTTTGTAATAAAGCTAAAATATGCAAAAGACTTGACCTAACAGCTATGTATGTATGGTCCATATTATTTTTTATGAAATGGTCTTTTTTTTTTCTTCATTGTTTGGTTGATACTTTTTGTGAGTTGGCCAAATTTGGAGGTTGATTGGTTTCTATGATATTATAATGAAAGTGGCATAATCAAAGACAAATATGGCATGTTTATGGCTATTTTTGTTGTTCTTGGAATTATCCAACCACTTTAAGAAAAAGAAAAGAAAAGAAAAGAAAAGAAAAGAAAAGAAAAGAAAAGAAAAGCATCCTTTCTCTATAGCCATTGAAGTAAAACATCTTTACCCAGGAACAAGACTCTAAATTAGATCCTTAAAACAAGGGGCAAAAGAATAAACAAAAAAGTGCTCTAGTTTTTGTTTTCCAAGGTACGAGAAGGAGAAGTAATTATAAGCTAACAGCACGAGATACACAAGGTTCCGATTATCCACTCATAAAACTACACGTATGAGCCACATAATACAACCTTGTCCACGTGGTCTAGCTTGCCTATAAAACTACCCTTTTTTTTCCCACCATAACCGCTCTCCCTCTCTCTCTAGAGTTTCTGGAGCTTCCATTTCTCATCGTTGCCAATTTGTAAGGCGGCAAACAAGATTCCCTTCTTCTCTCCGATCAACTGAATCGGAAAAGTCGCCGTACGTTAGCGAATATGCAGACGAAGAGCGCTGTTGAAGAGTCACGTGTCGCCGGAACCGAAGCTGGATGTGCTGCCGGCGAAATCATGTTGTTTGGAGTTAGAGTGGTGGTGGATTCGATGAGGAAGAGCGTGAGTTTGAACAACTTGTCGCAGTATGAACAGCCTCATGAAAGCTCAAATATCAATAATAGCGATAACATCAAGACTGATTTCTCCACTGCCGTGAATCACAAGGACGTCGTTGACTCCGGTTATGCCTCTGCCGACGACACCGTTCCTAACTCCGGCGGGAACCGCGAGCGCAAGCGAGGTTCGTTTTTTTTTTTTTTTTATATATCATATCAGACCTGTGACCTACTTCTCTCTCTACTTTCTCATTCTCATGTTTTTTCCTGTGTCAAATTAGTATGATTTATCTAGTAACGATACTGCTCTGGAAGTCAGGATCTAGAGAAAAGAGAAGGAAACGGATTGTTGTGGATATTTTTGGTCATTATGTTTTCTGTGGATGATATATTAGGAGTACCGTGGACAGAGGAAGAACACAAGTTTTTTTTGTTGGGATTGCAGAAAGTAGGGAAAGGAGATTGGAGAGGAATCTCTAGGAATTTCGTTAAGACTCGGACTCCAACTCAGGTTGCGAGTCACGCTCAGAAATACTTTCTCCGGCGTAGCAACCTCAATCGCCGTCGCCGTAGATCTAGCCTCTTTGATATTACCACTGATACTGTAAGTAATATTCCGTTCACTCGCTTTTCTCTTACAAGTTACAATCATTTCCATCTGTTTGGTTTATGAGAAAACGGAGGATTTGCGTATGAAATTCCAAGTCGTAGACTTTTGAATTACCAATCAGTTTTTCCTTGGAGCTAGTAGACTATGTCATCCAGATTAGATGAGTAGTAAATTTGTAAGTGGATTCAATTGTGGGGCTAATTAATTGGCCCTTGGCAGAAAAAATCTGCTAGTTTGAACTCTCGACCTATATGATTACTTTTGGCAATCTATTTGCCATAAACCCAAATTTGTTTGCATTCCCAAATATTCCTACAGATTTACTTATTTTACCGAACATTTTATGCAACTACACAAAATTTGATGACTGATCTTATGGTTTCTTAGCTTTACCACTTCCTAGCTTCTTATTATTGCCGAACCAAATCCCGATTCAGTTTCCGTAGAGTGGTAGTTTTTTATGTGTTAGAAAGATAAATTCCAGATTGCCATTTCCATTCAAGGTAATCCCCTCACATATTTGTCTATTTTTTCTGTAGGTCTCATCAATGCCATTGCAAGAAGAACAACCACATCATTGTCAAGAAATCACCTCTCAATCTCATTCACTGCCTCCTTCAGCCCTTCCTGAACCCAATAATATCAACGGATTTGCATTGATGCCAACTTACCCTTTGCAGTCAAACTTGCCTGCTCCAACTAATAATCTGTTACAAAAGCTTACATCTCCAGAGCTTGTCCATCCCATTTCTGCTCAATCAGCTCCCCGTTCTAATCCCATGGCTGATTTAAATTTGAATCTGAAGTCATCATCAACTGAGGTGGCCTCTTCAGGTCTGTCTCTTAGGCTTTCCTTGACATCAAATCCTAAAGAATCGTCAAAAAGACATTCAGGTTTTCAGGGAATGCCAAGCTTCACTAATGGTGACAACATCATCAGTGTTTCTTAATTATGAGTCATACCCTTTTGTTTCCAAAAATCTGCTAAGTAGAGCTAATGTGTTAGAGACATCTTCAACAAGTAGATAAGCTAATCAATTCGGTAAGTGAGCGACTTTGATCATTTTAATGTGTTATCTATTATGCTTGTCTCTGTGTTTTGTCCTCTTTTTCATCTTGTTGTCTATTTTGTAGTTGATATTTTAGCACTGGAGATAAGAATAAAACTGTTACTTTGGTGGTGGGTCTATCAACTTGTGGTTTGCACTTTTCATGACATTTGTAGATTGATAGATATCAGTGTGCATTATTGTTGTACCATGGAATCTGTCTGTCATCTTATACGTATCTTGGATAGTGGATATGGTTCATTTATTTTTGAGATGGATCACTTTCTTATCGTAAAAAGGTACGTACAGAAGAGATGAAAATTCTTACTTTTTATTTTTATTTTTTCTGTGTGGTTGGTTACTTGCTTCTATAGTTAATGGATGGATTAGATTGAAGTGATTAGGGTTAGTCTGGAAATGGCTGCTTTCTTCTTTTGCTTCTGTTATCCTTCTAACATGGCCCTTATGACTTGTTTTCTTTTCTTTTTGGTCACAAAGTACCAAAGTTTTGGTGGGTCTATTATTGAATGCAGAATGCTTTGGCACTTGGCACCTGTTTTACTTGGTTTCGTATTTTGGTAAGAGAAGGCAGGTAACCCTCTCGGACCAAGTATTTTTTAATTGAATTTGTCCCTTTTCTTTTTTTTTTTTGGACCTTTTCTGTGGTTTTATTTCAAGACCAGTTCATGAATTTTTGTACTTCTGGATAAAATGGATAGTTGCTGGGCTCATTTTGGATATTACATCATAATGTGATTAGGGCCTCTAGGCCCAACTCGAGCTGGAATACAAAATGTAATTGCTGTCTTAGCCCAACTCACAGAAATAACCATATCGTCTCTCTTTTATCTTCTTTTGATAAAAGATGAGATGAGGTATCAGTTCATCATAGTTCATACCCTGGTCTTCAAATCTTATTAGATACTTGCATTACTGTTGGAAACAAGCCTCTTTCTATATGTGGATGAGGTACTGAAACTTCAATTTTTTCACCAACTCTTTAAATCTCCAAAACTATTCAAAATATAATATAATATTAATATTAAGAGCAAAATATGGCATGGATGGAGGATTTGGATGCAGTTTAGATCGTATGGATCTAGACTGAATTCAAATCCGTGGATCGGTGCTTCGACCATCATCTTTATCAAAAGAGGCGAGAACATCATTTCATCTTGCTCGATATAGGAGATTCTTAAAAATATGTTTGTATATATATATCTATATACGTATGGTAGTAAGAAAAGGGATGGATACAAATGACTAGCTTACCACGTCGGCTGATGAGATTGGTAGGTCAGAGCTAGAGAGCTTAAATGTTTCATCAAGATCACTTTTGTTCTTCCTACGTACCTTTTCAATGTACCTAGAAGCCCACCCATCCACATTTCCTTCATCAACAACATACCTCTCCTCTTCTTCCTTATTACTACTAATCACATACGAATGATATTCATCCCATCCTCCTATTCCTTTCATCACATATGTTGGCTTTCTCCTACTACGCGGCTCTTCCAACCTCCGGCTTCCCATGTTATTTGCCAATACAACATGTCCGTCGTCGACGGGCACCATGCTGCCCGTATTCAGAGCCCGAGTCACAGAAGCAGCTTGTTGAGGCCCGAAAGTGCTCATCTTACCAATCGACAAAGATGATAACTTAATGATGTTTGCTACCAACATCATCGATTTCTCACAAAGTGACTCGTGCGATGCTTTTTTGGCTTCACTCTTCATGAGCCCAGTTTTTTTAGAAGCTTCCAAGGGGAAGAGTGAAAATGGATCTGTTATGTCGGGTGGGGAAGAAGGATTATATACAAAAGATAGACAAAGTGCTTGTTGTGCCAGCAACATAGACGGTGTTTCCAAGTTTATGTCTGAAAGAATTTAACTTTTTCCTATTTGGAGATGCCTTTCTCATTTTCATGAAAGGATCTTCATTTGTAGAGAGAAGGGGCACTAAAAAGGAAGCATCTATTCTATCCCCTTAATCCATAATAATATAAGCATATCATTGATGAGAGGGATCCTTCTTCTTGATTTCTCTTGAGGACTCTTGTTTAGTTACCTCATGTTTATCAAGTTTCAGCAACTCCCTTGTGACTTGATAAATATCATTTTTTTAAGATGTGGTTCATTATTAGTTCATTGAAAGTGAGATGGAATTAGATTCTTCTGCCAAGAATCTGGGTTAAGAATCTCCATTCAAGCTTTATTGTAAAAAGGGGGGAAAAGAAGAAAAAGACTTGTTCGATAATCATTGCCACAATACTAATGAAGGGCAAATAAAATGTACAAATTAACGTATACAAAAAAATTTCAGGAAAATAAAAACTCCTAAATAAATTAGGATTTTATTTTTTATTTTTATTTTTATTTTAATTGCTAATGTCAGTACGCGTTGCTTCAAGTTGAGCCATCAGTTATTATTTTTTTCTTCCTCATCCAGATGATGAAGAGAGCCAGGGGTTTGGGGCAATGTAGGTATAGCCGTGAAAGTGTTCACCTTGATCAGTTGGGGTTGGAGCCGGAGAATCATCTGCCGGCATTGCGGTCCAGCACCGGTCGAAATTGGCCGTGCAATCTTTTCCGAACACGTCCGGTTTAAACTTTGGAAGCACTTCTCTTGCCTCCAATTTCTTCCAATTTATGGGTCGGAACCATTTGTGATTTTTTAACTCGTCCCCTCCGGTGGGCCCACTTCCTAATCTTTTAGAGGGTTCTTTTTGTAGCAACTGCAAAACAATATATATATATATATATATATATATATATATATATATCATTACATTATCATAGTTGTTTCTTAAAAAAGGAGATTGAAGAAATGAAGATGAAGGGAGCTTGGTGTGCTTACTCCTCTGAGTAAAGAGTGAGCTTCAGTGCTGAGGAATGGTGGAAGTTTTACTTTCTCTTTGATGATTCTTTCCTGGAGCTTCTTCCTATTAGCATGTGTAAATGGAGGCTGCAGAAGGGAGAAAAAAAAAGGTTAATTTTTTTTTTTCCTGAAAACTAATTGTGGGAATAAAACTGGTAAGTTAAAAGACAATCAAATTTTGGTCCAGAGAAATACAAAAAAAAAGGCAATCAAATTAGATCTTACCAAAAACTACAAAGGTTGGAAAATGGCTCTTTTGATAGTTCATTATTACATACCAGAATTGTGATTTGGAAATTTCAAGGAACTGACCAAAATCACTATTCAAATTCTAAATAACAAGACACCCTATAATACTTAACCCTAAGTTTCCAATACTAAACTCTCAAAAGTTTTGTCGGAGTTCCGATACATCAATTTCATTCCTAAATGTGATCTAAACTTGACTTGACATTTAGGCTCAGTTTTCCCTGTTCGTTTTAGAAACGATTTTCTGTATTTAACACTTGGGAAGTTAGTTATATTAAATCCAAACAGGGTTTTAAAAACGTTTAGGCAAACTGGCTGTTACTCTTTCAACTAGTTTTGAAACTTAAAAACTTGAAATAAACCTTTCTTCTCATTTATGTGAATATATTGAGTAATGTGATTCTACTACATGAATATCAATACAGAATAATTTTAGTATAACCTTACCTGACCACTTAGCATCTCATACAGGAGAACCCCAACACTCCACCAATCAGCATCTTTGTTGTGACCTTTTGATTGCAAGATTTCTGGAGCCATGTATTCTGTTGTCCCGCAAATCGAATTCGACCTGCTCGATTCATCAATTTCCTTAGCCAGCCCGAAATCTGTTAGCATAACCTGTGTACAGAAATCACCAAATTTGAAGGGAAACATAAAACATATTTCTCAAATTTAAAGATCAAGCATTAGCTGAAAAATCTTAAATTTATTGGCATTTTCAACAAATGTTTGTACGATATAAAATCAATCAAGTACAGTAAAGCGGCCATTACATGCCCATCAGAATCCATGAGAATATTCTCTGGCTTGAGATCCCTATGGACGATCCCGGCCTTATGCAGATGCGAAACAGCAGTCACAATCTCAGCAGTATAGAACCTTGCTTGATCCTCACTACTCAAAACAAAAGGAGGGGGAAATGAGGATAAGAGTTAGAAAGGAAAAGAGTAAACGGAGAATCAGGGATAGAACTTTCAATAAACTTCCGGACATTGATTACCTAAAGATCCCTTGCCGGTAGAGATGAAAGAAGAGATGTCCTCCATTTATGAAATCAAGAATCAAATAAAGCTTGGTTTTTGTCTGTAAAGAGCAACTACGAAGTTGAATTAATTGTAAATTACACAACAGCAATCACAAGAAAGCTAAATTCATGCTTTGCTAAAAGCTAACAAAAAAATCCCACTATCAAGGCCAAATCAACTGAATTCCATTTGCAATTCAATTCTTATGTTAGAAATTTATGCAGCTCTTAGAATAAAAAGTATTCATTTCCACTTAAAATTCTATTTCTACAGAAATTTCATCGAAATGGATTTGTAAATCATGGAAATGATTTGATTGGTCCCACCAACTCTAAGAGCTATTATTTCTCAACTGCCCTTTAAAAACCTTCATTTCTAGAGAGATTCCAAATACTAAAATTCAATCGCTCAAAGATGAAATATCATAGGTAACCATTGAAACTTCCAGCATTTCTTTCGTTACAAAATTATCATTTCCAAATGTAGTAAATGGCCCTGCAGATCAATCAAATTCAATTCTCCCAAACCCAAAAAGAATTATAAGGAAAAAAAAAAGCACCTGGAAAGAGTAGCGGAGCTGGACAATAAAGGAATTAACAACTTTAGAGAGAATCTCTCTCTCAGCTCTCATATAATCCACATGATTCTTCTTTATGATAGTGTCCTTCCTCATCACCTTCATTGCATAAATCCCATCACCATCATTATTATTACTACTTGTCTCTCCTTTCCTCCTCACCAAAAAGACCTTCCCAAACGCGCCCTTCCCCACAACTCGAAGAATTTCAAAATCTCCAGGCCCGATCTTGCCCACCGTTTCTCTCTTCCCTTCACGAATTTCACTCTCGTTCACTTGCAGCTCCTCATTTGATTCTGGAACTTGAATTAGGGTTTCGGATTCATCTTCCTCGCCTTCTTCTTCTTCGTCTTCAGATTGGGAATCGAGGTGGTTATGGGGTTGGTGGAAGGGGAGGGAAGAGGAGGGAGTGGAGAAGCGAGGGGAGGGTCCCACGAGGGAGTGGGACCGGTGGTGGATCACTTGAGGTTGTTGTGGGTCCCCTGCGAATGAAGTGGACGGGGATGAAGATGAGTTGGCAGTGGGGCCAAAGACGTCGGAGAAATCGAAGTCGTGTTGAGTGTTAGGAGGTGAAGAAGAAGAAGAAGGGATGGTAAGCTTAGCGAGGTTGATGGCTAAGAGAGGGTGAAGAGATTTCTTCTGAGAAGTTGAAGAAACCATTTTTTATCAGAGAGAGAGAGAGTAAGCTATAGATCAGAAGCGAAGAGCCGGCCAAGAAGAGATTCAAGGCAGGCTGCGAGAGCAGTGATCACATCTCTGAGATGGACTAGCAGGTGTTCAGCATGAGAGATCCCAGAAGAGAGAAAGCGAGAGAGAGAGAAAATAAGATGGAGATGAATTTGGGTAGAGAGAGACAGATGGATTCAATGAATGAAAGAAATGAGACGCTCTGACTGTGACATTTTTTATACGCGCGTTAGACGGCTGTATACGACACCCGCCAACCTTCATTTTCCCTCCCTTTCCGAGAGAAGAGAGAGAGAAACTATGTGTAACGGTTATATATACCATGCCAAGAAATAAGTAACGCTATATACATATATATTACATTAAATAACAAATAATAAACTACTTAATAGGATCTATTAATTTTGGCCAAAAAAAATAAAAAAATTACATTGATCTATATTAATCACGTGTCAAATAGACTTGTTGGGACCTAAACGAAGATTGAAAGATCAATAGAAATTTAATAATCAAGAACATTTCAGATTAACCTGAATTTTTCGGAAAAAAAGAGAAAATTAAGAACTACTCTAAAACATGTTCAACATCACACTTGATTACATTGATTGAAGAGTTTTGGGGGAAAAGAAAAATAAAATTGGTTGATCAACATACTATAAGTCAGAGGCTCCTAATCCGCTTTCCGTTGATAGTTTTCCGAGTGCATCAGAGGTAAGAGTAATGTACAAGCAATCTTGGCCATCAGAATTCCTTCTAATCTTTACCAACTCATGGTCTTTGAATTCTGTTAAATGGGTGTTTAATGTTAGCTGGCTGCTCACTATAAAGCGTTCCCGACAAACACTGTACAGATTTTCAATCGTCATCCCTGAAAAGCGAAGACAAACATATGAGTATTTGAAGAGATGATATCTTAATTTGAAGCTGTTTGTTTTTATAAGTGAGTGGTTACCTTCTTCATCAGGATGAGATAGTTGATGTTGTGCAAGAACTTTGAAGACACTTTGGGCATTAGGGGTCAAGCTCTCTAAAACTATTGAAGCAGTTTTTGCAGTTTGTGCGGTATTGCCATGCACGAGAATCAAAGGATAGAACATTGTTTCAATCTTGTATGGTGCGAAGGTGGGAACATGATACCAATACCAGTTGAACTGAGTGTGAACCATCTTCTTGTCCCACACTGAAAATTACACCATGAGAGAGTAAGCAGAACTAACGATGTAGCAGCTATGGATTCTATGCTACATATGTTCCTTCTTCAATGCATGATGATTTCGAATGAATGCAGCAGCCCTTACAACAACCCACAACTTTCTTCTTTTAATGAATATGAACTGTTTAATGTAAAACACAATCACCAAAACATCTAGAGAGACCCAAAGCACAATCTGTATGTATGGAATAGAACAGGGGGAAAATTCAAATTACTAGAAACTTGAATTCTAGACCAATGCAGATAAATATAAAGACCGCGCTTACAGAGTGGAGCATTCACGTGGTCGATGGATGCAATAATGCGAACGTGAGAACAAGCAGCAATTCGTGCAAGATGCTGTTGAGTCTCAGAGTCACGTAACCCAGGTCCATCAATGTTGTGTACCACAATGCACACAAAACAATCATTGTCCTCCACGGGCAGTCCATCCAAGAATGATAGGAGATAATCCATGGACCGAGAACTAAATTGATGCAGAACCTTTGGTAATTTTCCTGAATGAGCCTTCTGTCTCTCCTTTAACTGAGCCCACAGAACTTCAGCCAAGGCTACCACAACCTACATTAAGACATGAAGGTTTTTGTAATCAACACCAAAAAGCAGGGAAAAGGGAGGTATAGATTCCATCAAAACATGAAGCTAGCAAGTAGCAACCAACTATTAAGTTCATATACAGTTAAGACTTGTTAATGCATGAATGAAAGATTGTTATGGTTTGATGATCAAATGTAATTTCCATAATACCTGTTTAATATTAACTGATTGAAGATAGCCATTGACTACAACTACTGAATACTCAGTCAGCGCTGTTGAAGCAAAATCTTCAAGCAAGGCCTTCTTGGATCCAAATCCATACATCAGAAGACCAAAACCACACCTGGACAATAACCAATAACACTGAAAACAGAATACACACCGCTATTGATACCCTAATCTAGTCATTCAAACACACATAGTTTGAAAAATGAGAACATAAAGGAAATCACATACCTTAGATCCCATGCCCATTTAGAGTAGGAACTTTTGTAGCTGCTCATTAGCGACTGAATCTCCTTCTCGTGTTTCGGTTTAATACTGGAAACCGCTTCTATCAATTCCTGCTCGGATTTCTCAAGGTTATATTGAATCTAAACATACATAACTAAAATACAGCATCAAGGAATTAGAGGCGAGCACCTGTTCATCGACAATGTCGATGTCAGAGAGCTTATTACTCGATTTCTTGGGAGTTCCGCCCAGTTCCTTAGCAAGAAAATAGTTCCTCGAGAATCCAAACTCTTCATCATCCCCTTCGTTGATCTCCATGGCTTCGAGTTCAGAGAATAGAGCCTGATGGTGACGAACTGCAAGAACGATGAGAAGAAGTAGGGCTGTGGAAGCAAATAGCACTAAACAAGGATGCTAAGATTGGAAGCCAGGCTTTCACAGTTTACATACCATCCTTTTTGTTCATTGCCTTTTCTTATCTTTTGAAATAGAGGAAGTTTCTACCTTTTTTTCTGTCTAGAGCATATACCAACTGATATAAAGGGCAGATACAATCATAGAAAATGGTTGAAAACAAGATTTTTTAGTACACGAATTTCAAAAATACCTCTAAACTAAACGTAAAATATGATGAATCGCAGGTGGGTATTGATGGAAATGCTCGCTTGGTGACTCCGCTTCACTGGGAATGAAAAAAAAACGAATTCCTTCCTCTTCTATCTCCCTTGAGCTGACGGAACCACGAAGAAGAAGGGTATGCTGGCTAATCGGAAGAGGGCGAAGGCGAAGAAGAAAGAGGAGCAGAAAAGGTGAGGCAGTGGGGTAATGCGCAGATGAGGAAGGAGTACAAAAGGACCAGAAGGAGTACAAAAGGACCAGACGGAGGAGGGAGAACGCAGGTGAAGAAAATGGGTGGGGGTAAAAAATGTAGAATACTGTAAATATAAGGTTAAAATAGTTAAATACCATCATAAATTAGATGTAAATAGATTCATATCCTCATTTTTCTCAGGTGACTGTAGCTCATAAGAGTATGAGCAAACCGTGACCGACTGTTTCAACAGTTACGGCTTAAAATGGGTCGGTTAACCGATTAGAAAATTATTGACTAATTAACTGACTAGTAATTAACGGTTAGGTGCGTCGATCGGATAACGGTTAACCGTTCTTTTTCATTTTAATTATTAATTATTTTAATTTTCACTTATTTTAATTGAGAACTACTAAACACAGTTAAACGGGTAAAGATTTTCATCACTCCAAGTTCTTTTTGTTTTTTGTTTTTTACGTTCCTTTCCATTACAATAAATTACATGCCTGTGCCTAAGTGAATTTTTACCCCAACAAAAGCAGTAAAAAAAAAGAAAGAAACTGAGAAAGAGAGCCCGTAAAAAAAAAACACACACTACTTGTACGGTCCCGCATCCGAAGGATTAAAAAGAGAAAAAGTTTTAACTCTAATGCCTTTTTACTCTCCCCCACTCAATGTGAAGAAATAGAGAAATTCTCCCTAAAAATTGGAGAATAAATTAGCCAAATACACCAAAAGGGGGTAAAGGAAAAAAGAAAGAAAGAAAAGATAAAAAAGAATAGAATAAGCCAAAATTACAGAGAAAATGGTGTATAACACTCATTTGACAGACGCACATCTAGGAAAAGAGAAGGGCCTAAGCAAAATGGGTTGATCCCAGATTTATGATACAGGAGGCGCGAGATTCAATTCGAGAGGCCTTAAAGCTCCTTGAACAATCTCCTGAACGGTACGATTTCTCCGGCAAATGTCAGATAACTCTTCTATTGGAATCGCAAGGGTATTAATGTCTAAAGCAGAAGCTGCATCTGATATTGCTTTTAGAAATCTCGAGCGCTCCTTTTCTGTAACAGCTGATGATGGGATTAGCAAGACACACTCCTTTGCCCATTCTAGTGCTTGGCTTCCAAAAGCTCGACTTAGAGCTAATAATGTGTAGGTTACCTGAAGGAAAAGGGTGTGATTTCATGAAATTTCCTAACTTTTTATAAAAGAAGGCACCTACAACTACCTACTCTTGGGCCTGGTTTGCCTAAACATCTCTAACAGCTTGTTTGGATTTAATTTATTAGATTTCTAAACTCTTAAATAAACACTATATGTCAATTAGAATATAATCTTATACTAAAAATCTAGTTTCAGAAATCTAGTTCTAAAGCCACTAAAAGCAAATTGAGCCTTAATGTAGAATCAGGTTTATGTTGCATTTGGATAGGCGATCAAAACTGGAAATTAGGTAAATAAAATCTAGGTAACACTATGCCAGCCATAATTTAATGAAAATTAGGTTGCTTCTTAGATTATGTGGACTCAAACTAGATTTCAGGCCAAAAGTGGCACATTTTAAATGCCTATCCAATTGCACCTTAGTGTTTAGATCTGAAGTCTAAACTGACACCATAGAACCATAGTTTGCCTCAAACACTGATCAAGTAGTAAGTCTAGTTTACATCCTAGTTCCTAATACAACTAACATACAGTATGCCAAGTTTCAAAATTTACCCAAACTCCAATTTCAAATTTTATATGAATGCATCCTTAATGCAAAAAATAAAAGAACTAACATACCGATTCCAATCGAGAGCTTGGTAATGCCCCGGTCAAGGATGCAATTAAAATTCTGGTGATGGTTCGACCTCGAGGAATAATTACAGAATCTCTAATGGGCAAGTATTGATCCCCCTTTCCAGAGTTTGCAAGATCAAAAATATCGGCTAAAAAGGTCAATATGGAATTTGATGCCTCCCTGCAGGTAAGAACAAAGTGGAGAATGAATGTCTGGAGTCGAGATCAAAAAAAGTATGTGTAGTTTGAACAGACATGGACCAATGATTCCTGAAACCGTAAAAAAAAATCTGCAGTAACATAATCCATAAGAAACCCAAGTAGATATTTTAATGGGTGACAAGACTAGACCTGTGCTGTACTGTGACACCAATCATCGAACAATCTACTAATAATGGAAATACAGCAGAGGGAATAAATAATTGAGGACAATAGCGAATGCATCGAGAAGCCAATAGGAAGCAATCATCTGCAATATCCGGTCTGGCAGTAAATTCCTGCAGAAACAAGAAAAAGTGATAATAAATTTGAAAAAGAAAAGGAAAAAAAAACCTTCTAAATAATAAGCAAAGAGCTTGGATAAATCTTACCTGAATATTTGTAAGAAGGCGTGTTGTATGCATAAATAGTGCTTCAATCAAATTTCGTAGATAGCTTGCACAAGCTGGGTCAGAACCAAATATCTACAACCAAAGGGAATCACCATTTCAAATAAATAACATATAAAATAGAGCTTAATGCCTAGCCAATCTAAGAAAACTAGAAAAGCACTAACCTTTATAACTTCACTAGAAAGATAAAGGAAACAAGGTTGATGATGCTGTTGATATAAGCCCTGGACCTCTTCTAACATAGCTCCAATCGTGACTCCCATGAATCTTCCAGAAGTTCGAACCTAAGAGAATTCAGTATCGAGGTAAATGCATCGTACTCTCGCAGCACTCCTTTTAACCAGAAACTGCTACCAGTTATAGACTACTGGTATTTGGTCAGATTCTAAGTTAAAAACTAAACTGGATTTTAGACAAAAGAAAAAAATGTTGAACAAAACTTGGAAGAAACTTGGGTTGAAGCCCAAATTCACGTTCAGATCCAAATTGGAGTTTCAAACGCTATGCCCAGTGCAAGATTAGCAGTTTTCCAAATTATTTGGTTATATTCTTATCAACTCTAAATTGTGTTAAAAATATTCAACCAGTTACCAAAGAGGCGACCGCCAAATGTCGAAGAGTTTACATTCTACTATGTTACAAATATTCAACTAGTCACCAAAGAGGAGACCAACAGATGTCCAAGAACTTACTGCATATTTGCAAGCTCGGCAAAGAGACTCCATTGTCCGCATGTCCCACGCACGACTAGAGCAAATGATATAAATATATCAGATAAGCAAAAAAGCCCAAGTTCATCTGCAGAGGAGATCACAGGGTCCTGGAAGCAGCTTAAAGTGCTTACAGATCAAAGATGGCTTTAAAAATTGGCCAAAGTCTTTGAATTGCATCTGCCACGGCTTCGGGGTGATTTACATATCTAAAGTTAAAAATCAATCTCAGTTTTAAGTTATATAAACCTAAAGTAGAGAAACATTAGATGGCAACAAGAAACAGAAGAGATTTTGTTCACACCTGAAGATATATGCAAACCGATCAATATGAACTGTCAAGTCATGAGAAGGCTTCTTATTTAATACTTCTGGGCCTTGATTAAGAATTTCCTGGTTTTGTACACTTCACATTAAGTATAGTTCGTAAGGAGATAAAACCTGGTAGTTTTGAGGAAAATGAAATTAACCTGAAGAGGAGTGACAACAGGCAAACATAACGCCTCCAGAGCCCTCTTGGCATTGTCTGGCAGAAGTTCAGTGATAACCATGCTGCCAGATAAAACAAAGATATAACATGAAATCAACATAGGCTGCCGAATCCATCAGGTACCAGCTTCAAATTATTAGTGGGATTACCTTAACGCCTCCACCAGATGCAGTGAGTCCTCAGCAGAAACTTTAAAATTATTTTCCCCATAAAGAGCCCCATTATATAAATGGAAAAGACCATCCAAGAATCCATAAAGTTTTTTCCGACAATCTACACTTAAGAGAGGTGATGTAACTGATTGAATCGAGCTTGACAGTTGAGAACATATTGAAATACAATGTTATTATGCACGATGGTCAGTATGGGAGAGTAAGAAGGGGAGGAAGACCAATTAAGCAAGATGCAAAGAAAAACATCAGAAATTTAAATGAACAAGACCATGTTAATATTATTGGACAATAAGCAAGTCTACTTCAATTCTCTAATAGCTAATAAATGAAAATAGGAAGAATAAATAAATACTTATAGATAAGATACCATACCATCACAGACATGTCTGAATGCCAAAGCTGCAGCAGCTGCAGACTCTACAGATGTGCCCATGCCACTCATGAGAATATCAATTACTGAAGGCAGTATAGAGAGTCCACAAGAAGAAGCATCTACCCACTTTGAATATGCTCCAATTGTTAAACACACTGACAAAATTCGGCAAGCATAAATATGCATTAAGCTATAATCGATACAAGATTACCATATACATTAGAAAGGCTATATGACCATCAATTGCTGAAGTAATTTCTTTTTCTTAAAGAAAGGTAGATGAGGCACTGATAATGAAAAGATCACAACTGTCAAAGGTCCATCCAACCCCATTCGAAAGGATAAAAGTAGCTAGTTTATCGAGTAAAATCTGATGAATCATGAAGGATATGTTACCTGTTTGAAGGAGTTGGGCTTGTCGAGGAAGTTTAGGAAGCAAAGCCATAACCTTAGCAGCAAACAGAAACAAACCACGAAGCCCTTAGGGTCTTTACAGTAGGATAAATCATGAGTCATAAATGACAAGAATAGATAAAGGAACAGGAGATTCCATTATTACTCATATAGTAAGTAATAGACTCGCACATTGCAGATAATAAATCACACTGACAGGTCCATAAGGTAAGAATTTAAATCATTACTTCAACAATAAGCCAAAAAAAGGTCCCTTTTCCCCCTTCTTTTTTCTTCTAGAAATGATCTCGTAAGACATTGTGAAGAGACAGACATTATAAATCATCATATAACACCAAAAAAATAGAATACCTACTATAGTTTTCTAAAATATAGAAGTAGCAGTATTTGAGTAAAACTACAAAGTATATATGACCATATTCAATTAAGATCATGTGGAAGCAGGAGGGAAAAAAATGATATATACCTGAGGCATTACTTCAGTTTCGCTCACTGAGACATAATTTGATATAGCTCGGATGCAAAATAAAGCAGCCTCTGCTGGTCGCCATTCACCATCTTCATCATTCCCACAGCTACCAACACCCTTACATAATTAAAATGATCACGTTTAATATTTACTTAAAAGGGCATGGATTCAATTAATTACGATATCATTAAGCACTTAGTGACTGATGACACACAATAAGAGGATCAATTGATTACAAGCATTGAGGGACCGCAATGCAAATTTAACAGTTGGACAAACATTTCTTTTGTTTTCTTAGAGACCATGTGGGAAGAAAACCTAGGAAACTAAGAGCATTTACAGTTGTCAGTATTGAAGGCAATCTATAAGCAAAAATAGGACAGCATCACTACAGTCAAGAGGTTGGGAGGAACTCAATTTTTGGATTGGTTACAGATTATATATTACTGAAGAAACACTAACTATTTGAAAACTTTTCTAATTATTTTCATAATTGAATAGAGGCACCCATATTCCTCTTATAGAGGAGAACACGTAAAAATAAGAAACTAAGCTAAAATTAGCTACCTAGCTGTGCTACTTACTTCCTAATTTACACCATTGAATTATTCTCATTTACAGCTAACAATCCTCTATAATTACAAACATTTCTTTCCTTTTATACACTATTTTATTGTTACAGACTATATATTTCCTCTTTATTGTGTGTGTGCGTGCCCTGCGCGCTCAATAGGGTCAGTGTACATTTATTATCTATAGTCAAAGCATTGTACAAGGATTATTGAACAGCTGACTCCTTAAGACCTAACTGCAAACCATTAAGAAAGAAGTCAAAGCATTGTTGTACAAGGATTATTGGAAAGCTGACTCCTTAAGACCTAACTGCAAATCCTTTCTAACCTACTAAACTGTACAACAGATTAAAAAATATTTGAATATTTCAGGATGAAAATTAATTCCCAGAATCCTTTACTTTCAACATCTTTAAGATACATAAAGCAGAAAAGGATCGTACTTTTCATCATTGGAATGGAAACTTCAGCAAAATTCACCAGACTGAGCCAATTGCAGCAGTGCAAGAAGCCCATATGTTAGCACAGTTAGTAATGGTCTATTCTCTCCACCAGGGATGCAAGTTCAAATTTAATTTTAGCCCCAATTGCAGCTTAAGTACATAAGTTGAAGAAACAGCAGATGATAACGAGACACTAGTGTCAAATCAGCAAATATTGGTTCCCATAGTTAGTGTCAGTGCAGCTGATGACAGCAACTGCAATCAGAGAAAACCTTTTTTCTTGTCAGATTCTAAAACCCCAAGACTAAATCCACTGTTATACTGAGTTGGTTTCAAGGGAAAGTCTGGCACGTTCAGTGAAGAAGATGATAAGAGTAAGAAGAAGAAGTCAAGAAAGCAGAGTGACATATATAAAGCATTTGGGCCTTCTCCCTCTCACCAATGTATTCCAACCTATAACAATAGATTTAAATTCTCTCAAGTCACATCAGCTTAACAGACTAGCACTCCATAAGGTCCCACTGATATCAAAGGGCTGGAAACCAATCGGTGACAATATAAATCATTTTCAAAATAACGTTTAATAGGCTGAAATAGATGGGCAAAAACTTGGAGGTTTTTCACTCTGTTTTCATAACGTTTGAGGGCACTACACAGATTTTATAGTGAGAGGCTACCAAAGCCACTGTAGCATTCAAACCATAGGGAAGTGATGCAAACAATACAAGTTCCAACCTACAAAATACTTGAAAAGAATTTTTTGAATTATTTTTATGAATTGTTGGCGGTGGTACATTAGATTAATAATATAATAATAGTAATGAGATACACACCTCTACTAGCTTCATGTAAAGAATTTTCAACGTCAAATCACCTCCTAAAACTGATGCTGCATCAATCAAGACATCCGCAACAGCTAGTGATATAACAAATATTATGTTAGTGTTGTAGAATGAGTATAAACCAATTTCGTCAATAATTAAAAAAGAGATGCAGATGTAAGACCCCTTTTAGCATTTGAATATTACCTGTAATAAAAAAAAGCAAGGATTAATTGGGTAAAAGAAATTGACAGGAGATGAGAATCTCAACTGGACAGTAGAAAGCATTTAACACCCCCCCCCCTCCTTTTTCTTCTTTTTGATAGGGTTTGTAGGTAGCAATATTTAATGATTGCCTTTACAAAAAGAGGATAAATGACTCTCTATAGATGTTACATCAAATAATGCAAACATGCGCCAAATCTGAGGGATAATGTTAACTACATTACTAATAACTTGAATAGGATAAGTAGAATATCCAGTGCCAATAAGCCAGTAAATACCGTATCTGGTTTGCTTGAATTCCTTGAGATCCTCATACGAAAGATCTTGGTGATCTTTAGGATATTGAACCCGGAAGCTAACCTGTGAGAAGGGGGAGAAAAGCACAGATGAGAAGCTTTAGACGATAAAAAAAATGCAAGGTAATCTATCAACAAAAAGACAAAACATTAATGGAGAGCGGATAAGAACAACATAATTGGCATTGTAGACACCAAAAATATATATTTCATCTCAGCTTGAGGAATAAGACAATACCAAACAGCTCAAATATGTTAGATATGAAGCTTGATTTATTTATTTTTTGTGGGGGGGTGCTCAAATCATAATAGTCAGGAAAAGAGGAAATACCAAGGATACAAGAGACTCATATGCCATCCGAAACATATGCAGCCTCTTATTTCTTTCTGCTTCAATGGCGGAATCATGACCAAATGAAATATATGCATCCCTGGTGGATCAGAATTCTATATTAAATGATTTGTTAAAGCACAATGCAGAAGACTAGGTACATTCCAGAAGGATTCACCTTTTGGTCAAGTTCACCTGGAGACTATGCCAAAAATTATAAGTCATTGAAGCAATGTCATATTCGGGGTGTGAAGCAACTTCAAGTAGTGCATGAACTATTAACATTGATTCTTCAGAACCTAAAGAAAAGTAAAGAGCATTTACTGACTAGAAATAAGTTAAACCAGAAAATTGAAAGACCCAAAAGTCAAAAGCATTTCGTAGATGCCAAAAAAAAAAAGTTCAGATCGCAGAAATCCTAATCAATGCAAATTAACTATATATTGATAGGTATTTATATCGTTATTATTCACTATTATCTATTATGTGTATTTATACTAAGACTAAACTCCAATTACCACCCTTAATAACCTAACTAATATAATTTGTAACACTTTTGACGGAACGAAAAATTACCAGTTGCAATTAGCTCAACATATGAATCACCCATGTCAGCAAATAAGCGAGCAATGGCCTTGACATCTTCTTCATCCTGAAAGTAGAATTGGACAAAACGGGATACATGTATTAGCACTTTCATGTTTGCAATCATATTCTACAGGAAATTATTATCCATGTGTAGTGCCTCGAAGGTTTTCTTGATAAGTGGACATTCTAATTCTAGACAATAAAAGATCAACATGTCTCTAATTGTATTACCTTTGAAGAATCTCTGAGTTGTGACTTTAGATTCATAACTTGAGGAACAATTACTTGAATTAAGGGCATATGTACAGGTACTCCACCTGCGTTTCCAGCTGCTGAGTAGTGTATCAATTCAGAAATAACTACACAGAAAAAGGAGAATATAAGAAACAGGACTACCATCATCAATAACAAAGCGAGAAAAGGGGATGTTAGACTGAGTAGACTGAATTCTGGAATATGAGTTCTGATGAGTAGACTGAGTTTCTTAGATTTAACAAAACTTAAAACTTTAATATCCAGATATTGATCTTTTTTTTTCCCTCTACAGTTAGTCTAACACTAACACAAAAGAGGGAGATTACAAACATCTAAACTGAAGAACATGTATTGCTTCCTACCTAGAAATCGCCAAATTTCTTAATTATATACAAAATTCATCATTGAAATATAATTGCTATGTAAATTAGCCCATCTTTCTCAATTTAATTTATGATCTATCTGGAAAATAAAAAATCAAAATCAAAATCGTGTAAAATAATACCATTTACAGATGCCTCTGAAAGTAGCTCGGAATTTAGGCTTGAAAGAGCTGTGAGAACCAATGGGTGAGCAGCAAGCATGGATCCTGGGATCCTGACATAATTAAACAAGGTAAAAAGAAATCACTATGATTGAATTCCCTAAATAGGATCCCAATATCTTGTACATATACAAGAGTGTTTGAAGGTACATATCCTTTAAAGTGTGCACATAAAGGAAGCGAATCACATACCCATGCTTTAATCTAAGCCAAGAAGCAAATGCCTCGAGTACCTGATGAAACCATTGATGGAACAGTTGAAAAGCCATTAGATGTACATTCAAAGCGATTTGATAAATTACATCCTCAATATTAATGAAATAAGTTTGTAACAACAAGAAAGATCTCACCTGCTCATTAAGCTCATTAATATTCAAACAAGCAGTCAAAATACTAAGAGCAACTTCAATTTGAGCTGTGAGCTCCTTTTCAAATTGTCGGCGCCTATCTGGACGAGCTGCTATCTTGTAGTTGAATACCTCCTGATTATAATAACAAAACAAAGGGGAAGAGGCAGCAAAAAAAGAGTTACCAGCCGTCAAAAGATAATTAGATGTGTATTCACCATCTGTTTTTCTTCTAGTATCCTACAGATGCAACTAGATAAACTGTTTACCAAAATACTTTTGGGGAGGGAACAATATCTGGATCACATTGTTAAGCATATCTTTGGAAAAGAATTTGTCATATTCAAAAGCATTTTATCGCATTTTGGCATATTGAAAACCCAAACAGTTTAGACCAATTCCCAATTGAAAGCTAAGACCGGAAGGAGGAGTGACATCACTCCTTGATTTATTATAGTGTAGAAGTCAATTTTATGTTTTTACAGCTATAATTTGAATATCAAACAAACTAAAATGAGATTCACAGGACTGCTGAAACTTTCCTACCTCAGGCAAAACAGTTAGAAGCTCCAGAAATCCTGGTACATATTCCGGATGCGAATTCATCTCAACTCTAAGCCAATTAACAATACCACCATCCCCCCAATCTTCGGTAGAAACATGCACAGCCAATGCAGCCACTGCAATGCTAATCTACAAAGCCACATATACAACCATTAGACCCTCTGATAATCATAAAGTTACCAGAACTTCAAACAAGATATAAATTTTGTATGATACCTGAGTTCTCACTTTAGGAGGACCCTTGTGAAATTTTCTCAATAAGTTCTGCATTTGAAACTTTATGCAATCAAATCTAATAGACCATACAAATATATGGTTTGGAAGATAAACTTTTGAAATTTAAAATATGCACATCTAAAATCAGGCAACGACAAAGATAAAGGCAGGATGGCCCTTTTGACTACACAAATAGAGGGGGGGGAAAAACAGAAGAAGATAGGAATCATATAAATTGGATAAAAAGGCAAGCCTTAATAGATACTCACTCACATTTAACGAATCACGCAACGGACGAAAAGCTTCAGAAGGTAGTTCTTCAAAATCTCGTTGTACCTACATTGGATTGAAGATGCACTCAAAATCTAAACAAATGAAACTATCAAATGCTAAAAACAGTCCCAATAGTTTCAAACCTTAGAATCTACATCTTGAACAACCAATAGATTGAGAAATTGTGTCAGTGGAGATGTGACTAATTCAAGGAAAGTTACCTTGCTTCTAAGGGTTTGAGAGCAAAAGATCAAGGTCTCAAGATTGCTTGTAGAATCGTGAAGCAAATTATCAGCAACCTAATAAGAATACAAGAAGGACAATAATTGAATTAGCTTGACCATGTAGAAAGGAACTCCATAGTGGGCAAAACAAATAATAGATAAATGCAGCAATATAGAGGAAGAAAGGGACTGTCACTATAGTCATGTCACGCAAAGGGAGAGAAACAACAACATTAAGAGTTGAAAATGATAATTAGTATTCATTTTTTCATCCACGATGTTTCACATATTAGCTCTTGAATTCATAAGGACTATGGAAGCATCTGACTTCAGGGATTACCTTCTATCATTAATACTAAAAGTCAAGATTTGTATTTAAATGTCATGGTTTACATTTACCACTCTTTGTATTTAAATGTCATGGTTTACATTTACCACTCGACTAAACATAAATATCAACAGAATTTAACCCAGAGCCGTATAACTCAATTTCAAGCTAAAACAAGCAAATGTCTAGGCAAGGACAATATAATTGGAACTGACATAATATTTATATACTGGGATCGTGTGAACACATTAGCAGTACATCCCTGAGAAGGTAATCAAAATAACTTGCATATGCTAAACAGCACAGTAGCATACTATGCATCTATTACTCTTCTACAGGCATAGTCTTTTCTTCCAGATAAAGATAACTTTTTGATTTCTCAAGTTCTAGTTTCCAGAATAAATTTGAAATTGAAGCGTGCTCTTCATTCTGTATCTATTGAACTTCCACAGAGAAATGGAAATGAATGATCTAACTTGCCTGGGCTTATCGATTACTTACAATCCCAACATTTACAGGCCAATCAAAGGTAATTGAAAGAAAACGCAAGTGCATCGATTTTAGCACACTCTTTGCAATCACCTACTAATACTTAGATTGAAAAACAAACCCTAATTAATCTATAATCACCCTCTCACACACAGAATCTCATCAAATGATCCGAACTTCGAAGACAGCAATCTGACTACACTTTCCGTAATCCAAAACCAAAAGAGCACCAAATAAATCACCACACTCCAGCTAAAAGCTCAGAATCGCACCCAAAAGAAACCTCATACACTCAAATTGTCCATTAATAAACGCAGACGAACAGAACGAGCAGAAGATTTGAACATACCTGCCAAGCATCGAGCGTTCGCTGGAAGTCCTGTAACCATCGATCGGCTTGAATACGAACCGCATCGTCGGGGTGATGGTACAGTGCATTTAGGGCTTCCTTCACTGTGTTCTGGAGCTCCATGCTTGACTCGTGTCGCCACTCTTAGCTCTCGCTCTGTGTAAGATTTTGCTGATTTTTTCAGTATTCTCTCTCTCGCTCTCTCACTCTCTCTCTTCTGATTTTCTTCTTCTTCTTCTTCTTCCTCCCCTGTTTCTGATAGGAAGAGAGCAATTTTGGTCTTTTCTCCTCTCTTTTTTTGGGCGCCCCAGAATGAAAGAAAAAAATGCTGATGAGAGAGAAAGACGAGGGGGGAGATTGGTTTTGAGATTTTTGATCAGGGGATTAAAGGAAGGAGGCGATGTTGTAACCGTCTGATCTTGTTTGACTGCTGATCAACACGATTTCAGATGGTGGGGATGGATCTTATGACACGTGGGGCGTGATTAGATGGGTTTTTGGTGTTTTGGGCTGAGGGCTGAGGGCCCACTTCCCTACATGGCCATTGGTCAATCCATAAACTTCATGTGGATAGATTTGAACTCAAGACGACATGTCGGCTTTCCACCCCTTAAAAAAAGAGGCTCGCACGCTGAAATTGGGGAAACAGGTGAAAAGGACGGCGCGAAAGCTTATTTCCATGGCGTCTTCTGTTTCGGAAACAGAGAATCCATCGCCTGTTATTTATATCCCTGAAGAATGGTCCGAAGCGGCCGACTCCATAGCTTACCCCTCCTCCTCTTCCTCCTCTTCTTCTCCTCCTCCCATCGCTCTTATATGCGGCTCCAAAAACAGTGGCAAAACCACCTTCTCTCGTCACCTCCTTAACGTTCTCCTTTCTCAGAGGCAAGTCCTTCAATATTCTTTCTCTTTGGTTCATGAATCATCTCTTAGGTTGATTATTTCTTGAGTGAGGATATGTAATTTTCAGGTATAAAAGAGTAGCTTATTTAGATACAGATGTAGGTCAGCCAGAGTTCACTCCACCTGGTTTTCTATCCCTCACAATTGTTGAGAAACCAACTCCAGGTTATCTTTTGCTTACAATATAACTTTCTCTTTGTTAGCAAGTTAATAGTTTATTTTTCTTTCTTTCTTTACATATTAAGCATTTCTATAATTCAAGGAGTTGTTTGCTAATCAGATAGTTCCTTTTTCGAGGACTTTATGAATCACAGATTTGACAATTCCTTGCTTAAAGACATCAGAAAGGTAAAAAATTTGGTTATATATTTTTAAAATTTCTCTAATCCTTAAGAGCATCTTGAATAAACTCACATTTAATTAACATTATATTAGGTGCTTCTTCTTCGGCGATATATCTTCGAAAAGGGATCCAACACTTTACTTGAACTATGTATCTACTCTCTATGATTTCTATCAAAATGAGTATTTCGTACTTAACAAGAGTGAAAACTCTTCCAAGACCCAAATGCCTCTTATTGTAAACACGCCTGGCTGGGTTAAAGGTATCCCTCTGTTATTTTAATTTGACTCTTCCTTTCATGTTCTTCAACTCAAGAATTTTAGGCTATGCATGGAGTATATACTCCGACGACTGGGATCATGACATGTCATCGTTAATCCTATTCTTATATGGTTGATTTTTTTCCATGCTACCGTGTGCTAGGTGTTGGTTATGAGATATTAGTGGATATGATAAAGCATATTGCTCCTACCCATGTTGTTAAGATAAACATATCAGTCGAAAATAAGAACTTACCAGCCGGTCCATTCTGGTTAGCCGAGGATGATGACCTTATAATGACTAGTCTAATTGAAATTCGTTCTGCTCGTCAAGACTATTTGAATAGATCGTAAGTACATGATGATCTTCACATTTACTAAGAATAGTTGGCTTATCATTTCTTCTTCTCATCTTTGCTATGTTGTGTTTTATAAAAGGATTCTAGTACAAAAGGATGCACACCTTTTGAGGGATTTGAGAATAATGGCTTATTTCAAGCAGTGCTTTCCTAGTGAACTGAATATCACAACGATCAAAGAGCTTGCGCATGCACTGGCCGCTCTTCCGCCTTATCAAGTTCCTATATCAAGCATCAAGATTAAACATCTCCACTGCCAGGTTCATTCAAATTGATGGACATTTTTTTCTTGTCTTGATTTTTTCTGTTCTTTTTAAGAACTTTTTTAAACACCGCATTTTGCCTCTCTCTAATGTCAGGTCCCAAGAAATGAGATCCTCTACAGCTTGAATGCCACCATTGTCGGATTAGCTATCAGCTCCGAAACCCCACCTTGGTGTGTCGGTCTAGGTATGCCGTAGGAATATCATAATAAATCGTCGAATCTTAACATGCCATGCCATTGACGACTGTACGAGATTTTCAATAAAGTAGTCCAGTATCTTATGAATGAGAGATATGTGTGCAAATAATGATCGAAAACTTCTAATGTTCTTAAGTTATTACTTTTTCCTTGGCCAAATTTCTTATGTTATGACTTGACGGGACTAGGAATCTTGAGAGGCATTGACCCGGCCAAAGGGCTGCTGTATGTTATCACG
Organism: Coriaria nepalensis; assembly: GCA_027186245.1. Taxonomy (NCBI): domain Eukaryota; kingdom Viridiplantae; phylum Streptophyta; class Magnoliopsida; order Cucurbitales; family Coriariaceae; genus Coriaria; species Coriaria nepalensis. The sequence goes on along the minus strand of CP114499.1, from coordinate 598,018 downwards.
CCAGTCCCACAAAGCTCTTTGGAAAAGGTTGATCTTCTTCTGCAGGGTTTTATCCAGATTCCTACTTGTTTATTGCAGGTGATCTGTCTTTAACACATATTTCTGATTAATTTACAAAATTCTTCTGACATATTGTAAGGCATTCTTGTTCGTTCGGAATGTGCGAGTCTCTTATCCTGATGAATTTTCCCTTTTCTAATATTTTCACAGGTCCTGGGTTGCATATCGCCATATATGTCTGCAAACGTTTTCTCTCCAGGCCTGCACATTGGAAGATTAACTTAAATTTTACTAGTTTTCACGGGAAACAAACACGAGATACAGTTTCCGGTAGAAGGTGATTGTTTTGTCTATTGAAAACGATTGTTATGGGAGGAAGACACCTCCAACCTTTTATAGATCGATATTCGAGTTCAAATTAAGAGTTCCAATTGGTATTTGTGGAAACTGAAATTTTTACGAATTGGCGTGTGTAAAAGTCGAGTTATAGTCACAATCTCTTATCAAGATACAATTTAACTAAAAATCAAAGTATGCAAGGTGTTTGCCACACTCAAAAGCTTGGTAACTATGTCTACCTGTCAGAATACAAATTCAATGATATGGACTCAAAAAAATGAAGCAGGATCACAACCGCCATCAAAAAAAAAAAAAATGAAAATAATAATCCGTACAAACCCAACTATTAATCAAAAACATTTTTCTTTTTTGAGTGAAATCTACAAAACAAAATCGAGGTAGGGAGCCATAAGGTTTACAGAAAGTAGTCGGGTGTTCTTCGTGAGGCATCGGGTTCAACCTGACGAGGAGAAGGATCAAATTGAAGAAAATCTTGCTCCATATTTTCCCCAATCTCGAGAATTGCAGCCATATTTCCACATCTATAGCAGTAATTTGGAGCACTAAAAACTGTCACGACGTTCTTCTCCTAAAATCAGCAAACATACAAGATAAAACAGTCAAATTCTACAAACAGTGAAAGAAACCATTTTGTCCGGCGTTTAGAACTCTAGTTTAGGGTTGATTTAAATAACAATTTTATGACCCACAAATGACAAAACTGCAGTTAGCCTTACTAAAGACTGAAAGGCATAATCAAGTTTACCTCAATCTAGCAAAGATCCAATTTTCAGAACCTTCAATTTTACCTAAACTACAGTTTCAATCGCTGAACCAAATGACCCTCGAGTGAAGAGAGAAAGAGAGAAAGAGATAGAGAGAGGAGAGAGAATTTTCTTTTTATTCACAAACCTGGCTCCAATTGTAGCCTTCCATAACAAGCTGATGAGCTCTAGAAATAAGAGTCAGTCCATTTGTGTGATTAAACTGAGAAGCGATATCCTGTCCAAATGTGTATCCAGCGCCCCGAGGAGATATTCCCCACCCACATCGGTCATCCGGGTCAGACCACAAGAGATCACACATGGGACCCTCATGAGGGACCTACCCCACATTCAAACAACAATGAAGAAATATTAGGGAGATTCTGCCTTAATTACCAGAAGAGTCTGTTCCAGGGGGTTCATACTAATCAGTAATCATTAGTATATAAATGAGAGTGCAAAACCACTATGCAAATGATACCTGATTCTTTTTTAGCATTGGTATAAGGGTGCATTTCGGTAAGTGACCAAACTTCAAATTCTAGTCTGGGTGCACAAGTTCCAGCGTGGGCAAGAAAATCTATTAAAAATATACTTTCGCCCCCATGGAACCTCACTAGATACACAAACTTACCTAGAGATTCAAGTTTTCATAAACTCGGGATTCAAGTGCTTACATCGACCAAATGGTTTTCACAGCTCAAATACATCATTTTTGCTAACCTAAGCAGTAAGCACAACCTATGGCAATACATGTAACTACTATTCCACGTGTAAGTAAGTTCAAAATATTTACAAGTTAAGAGGATATTACATTTTTTTCACAAGCACTACAAAATACAAGTGGAAAACTATAGTACCTCCTGTATACGGTCCAGAGCTCGGATGTTATCCAATGTATCTAAAGATGGTGAAAGTCCACCATGCAAGCAGAACACCTACAAGGTAGAGAGAGTGAGAAAAATGAGAAAAGATATCGAAAGAAGTTGCTAGTGAAAATGAGATTATTAGATTAAATCAGGGTACGGAGTTGTAAATTTTCAAACCTGACTTTCAATTAAGGCTGTGAGGGGTAGATAATCAAAGAGGTCAGTGAAATACTTCCAAATGTTAGCATTTCCATATTTTCTCAAACACTCGTCATAAAAACCATACCTAAGAGAAAGGAAGAAACCAGAAAAGAATTTGAGTGACGAAGGGTCTGATAAATGAAAACTCACTAAAAGCTTATGCACTGATATATCCAACATGTTCCAAATACGTACAGATATTATAATGACTGCTAGGAATTCCTAGAACTGGAAAATTTGGAATGAATTAACTTGAAGAGTATATTATTGTCTTACACTTGGGTTATTTGACGGCTCTCATGATTTCCTCTTAGAATTGTAATCCTATCTCTATAACGTACTTTCAGAGCCACTAGAAGAGTGACAGTCTCCACCGAGTAATATCCACGATCTGCATGAGCAAAAATTATCAACTGTGACCAGCATTTTGAAAGGTGAATTCGAAAAGGTTTTAATTATTAACATATAACTAGGCCCTACTTCATATGGTGATAGAAAGTGAGGATGGCAAACATAGATGAAAGGCTGGAAAAATTACGATACCTAAACTCAATCAAACAGATTCCAAGCCAAGCTTTTATAATCAAAACTATTTTAATCTGCAGCAAACAAGATCGATACAGAGAGATATCTAACTAGTAGTTATCATTACAGGGCAATGACTCGTTTCATAAGCTAATTCAGCTGCTCTAACCACTTGTTCTGAGCTTGTTTAAGTTTCCTAAAACCATCGGGACAAATTACTAGTCGCCGACCCACGAATTTTATAATCATTTCCTAACACTTTTACACATCAACTTCTCATATATAGAACCCAGCATTTAATCCTAGAGAAGAAAGCAATTTCCTATTGGATTTCTTGTCTACCTTCTTCCATCTCTATCTGCCACAAAAAACCATTAAAAAAAAAAACTTAAAATTCTACAGCGTAGAAAATTCAGCTATGTTCAATGATGCTCAATATCAACTATTTAGCAGATGAACACCCGATAAGTTGATAGAGAACTCTGCAGATCAAAATTACACTAATTTTCCAAAGGAAATCTACCAACTGACCTACGTAGTCGCCCATGAAGAGGTAATTGGTATCTGGGCAGCTTCCACCAATCCGAAATAGCTCGACGAGATCGTGAAACTGTCCATGAATATCACCGCAAACGGTGACCGGACATTTCACCGGCTGCACATTCCACTCCTCGACCAGGATCGCCCTAGCTTGCTCGCAGAGAATCTTCACCTCCGGTTCGGGAAGAGGCCTGCACTGCATCAAGTGCTCGATCTGACGGTCCAGATCAGCGCAGGGCGGCATCGGAACGGAACGGAATGGTCTGAGCAGATACTGGCGGGAAATCTGATTGCTTTTCAGGTCATAATCACCGAAAATGGCGGGAGGAGGCGGCGAATTGGATAGTGAAGAAGGTTTTAGGGGTTCAGGATCGGGAAGAGGTGAGTGAGAGAGGAGAGAAGAGAAATATTTAAAAAAACAAAAAGGTTAAATTATTCTTTTATACCCCCTATACTTTTATTGATTTCTACATTTAGTCCTTATAACTTTAATTGGATCAACTTCATCCTTTAAGTCAACTAAATGTGTACTATTTGCCCAAGACGATGAACAACCACCTTGACTAGTTTGACCAGAAATAGAAAGTGAGGCTTTTCCACTTCTTTGCTCAAGACGATGAGCAACAGAGAAGCTGATCATCAACTCAACGCCATTTTCGATCAGAAAAAGTTTCTTCGATCCAGAGTTCGGAAAGCTCTCAAGGCTGCGGATTCTTCTCTCAGATCTCATGAAGGTTTTGTTCGAAACTGTTCCACCTACTTCACTCATTTTGAAGCTTTTAATTTTGATCTAGAAATCAGAGAGATTGGTTTAATCTTTGCTTTCTTTTTTTTTTTTTTTGGTGAAAATTTTTCTAGATGATGCGATTCAGAGTATTGTTCTGGAATCTCCATGGTTTAGATCTAGTCAGAGTTTATGTGCTTATATAAGCTGCAGTGCCTTACGGGAAGTCGATACATCTAGATTGATTTCAGAAATTCTTCAGCCCAAGCTTGAAGGTATGTGTTCTCTGATCCAGTGTGTAAAATTTTTTCTCAGTCTGTGAAATAGAGAGTATCTTTAAATTCTGTTCCAAACCATGGATTCAAATTTCAGACCTCAGTTTGAAAATCTAGTTTAAGACACAACTTATCCTTACAGATTTAGCCTAAGCAGATATTCATCGAAATCCAGTTTGATGCATATATTATCCAAACTCAAGTTAATGCTATGGACCAAACTCTCTCTTCTAACTGGATTATATATATATGTTATAAATGTATATACATATTGATCCTTGAAATTTTGTCTTTGAAACTGAAGAGGATGGTTCACAAACAAGGAAAAAGCTTTATGTTCCACGAGTGGAGGATAAGAACAGTCACATGAGAATGCTCAATGTATTGCGTACTGATGATCTTGTTGCAAATTCCATGAATATCTTAGAACCAGCTTCCATAGACAGTGAAGGAAACAACCGTGAAGATGGTAAGTTTTTTCTTTCTCGCCCGTACAATTGTCTCTTGAGAAGTTCTTTGCTAATCTTTCATTTCCTTCGTGTTACTTGTTTGTGTTTTAAAACTTCATTTATCTGCACACACATTGGATGGTAATATCTTTATCTACCATTGCAGTTATGCAGGCAAATCACCCAGTCGATTTATTCATCTTACCTGGTAGAAAAGTTATTCTTCCCAGGCCTTTTATTTTTCAAGATGAATTTGAATCCATGAAATCCAACAGGTATTTTATTTTATTATATTCTTATTATTCTAAGCGTTTTGTTGTCAGGACTAGCATTTGATAAATCCGGAAGACGACTAGGCCGGGGCGGAGGGTATGTTTTATCATCTTGGCCCTTCTTTTCAGTTTCTTCTCAGTTCGATTGGATTATCTTCATAAATTAATCCCTTTTTTTAATCCACATAGTTATTATGATACGTTCTTGAGGAAGTACCTAGTACTTGCGAAGGAGCAAAATTGGAAGCCACCCCTCCTCGGTACGTGTAAATTCCAATACTGCTTCTAAGGGTTCATTTGGTTTAAATTGCATTTGAAATATAGACAAACTGGGGGTTTATGGGTCCAAAAATGGACCCTATTGTTAAATGAAGGCTTTTCTTATGCCCTAAACTCGCCCCATTTCTTAAATTCGACATTATACTTTAACTGAAATTGGTTAGGTCTGGATTTTGTAGTTGCATTATCTTATACTCTCCAGATACTGGATGACGAAATACCAATTACTCCGAACGATATTTTAGTGGATGCTCTTGTCATCCCATCAGGTGTGATTGCTATCAGCTCGGCTGCAATTGAAAGGTAGTTTCTTGGTCCCATATATATGTGTGTGTATGTATGATTTGAAACATTCCTTTCTTTTTAGAGCTAACTGATAACTGTGAATTTACAGGATGATGTTGTGACATTATTGAACACTAGAAAACTGAAAACCCGAATGCGCAAAACCACTTTTAATTGTCGGGGACCCATGAGAAATCGAAACTTGTTCATCATCCTGTATGACCTGACATTGGAAGTCGTATTACGTGTGAGGAAATTTCATTTGAACTGTTTTCCTGAGAATCAAACCAGTCAAAACTGATTTTTATTTCATCAAATTTTGAAGAATGTCATTACAGTCTACAGATATAGCTGATTGACGATGCACTGATCAATAAATCTTATAGCTGCTCTGGAATTTTGCTTGTTAGTATCGAGACTCCATGTGGGAGCACTTGTTTCGGCCCAATTTGGATTCAATGTACAGTTTGAGCCTACAAAAGTCAAGGTAGGTCCGTAAAATATAACTAGAGAAATTCTCTGGAGAAGAAATTCTTAGGCGGAACGATTTATCTCAACCGCATATGTAGTTTCACACCATCACATTATATTATATCGATTTTGTGTATGGTTGAGAAGGATCGATCTACTGTTTTTATAGTCTGCCCAAAAAATAATTCGAGAGATTAGATGGTTGGAGAGAGAGTGAGATCAGATTGGACGCACCATTACATAAGTTATTTTAGGAGTGTTTTAGAAGTTTTCCGTTTACTTGAGAATTCTTGACCTATAATCAACCTTTTGAAATTGTCAGTTTACGGAACCTTCTTGAAACTTAAGTTTGCAAGTGTGAACTGGAGTTTGGAAAATGAAGTGCGTTTACGAGGAGGAAGTAAGGAAAGGAAAGCTCAAGAAAAAGCGAGCCAAAAAAGAAAGAGGGAAAGGACAGAAAAGTCAATGTTGTAGAATAATAAATCATCTTCACTGGTCTCTTAGATTTGGTGGTTTGTGTTTTTTTTTTCTTCTCATTGATGTTAAGTTCTACTCTCTACGGCAACTCTCTCTCCTTATTCAGGGCCAACCACTATCCTCACATTTTACCAATTTGCCCAACTTGATTAAAAAATATGAGGACTTTGCATACAATGATTATGATTAATTGGTTTATAATAGACTGAGTATGTCCAAGAACTTCTCGAAATCTATTTCAAATTGTCTAAGGCTTTGTTTTGACATTTAAGACGTCAATTTATCCAAAGGTAATTCATAAGTAAGTTCAATGAATCAAACTTACCTCACAACTAACCAAGTTATTATTATTTTTTTCTCAAATAAGAAATTCTTCCATGAATCATTTTAACGGTGGATCCATTCACGATATCACAACTTTTGTGTGATTAAAATGAATCGATTAGTCATAGACACGGTATACTCCATAAATTGGTAGAGTAAGGGTGGCCTCAAAGCGTAATTGACCAACGGTAGTTATTCGAAGCTCCAATAGGTAGCCACTCCCTTCTCAGGGAGAGACTTCCGCATCATACGGATCGAGCCCCGAGCTTCCATCGTCGGCCCTGGTCATTAGACCACTATCTATGCATGTAAATTCAGACTTATCTTTCAAATTCCAATTTCAAAATTTTGTTTGTCAAAGTCACACTTGTAATAAATCATCTTAAAGCTTTCAATTTCTAATGACAACACTCTTGAACAAGTCTCCTAATTTATATATATATATAACACCATGATCAACACTCAATATTATATTCCATCAACAAATATTTTGTCCCAAAAAAAAAGAGTTGCAAACACCACCATGCCCATTTCGTCTTGTCTACTCTGCTTCATTCTATTAGTTCCTCTTGTCTTAGCTGATCCTGATCCATTACAAGACTTTTGTATTGGAGACCTGAACTCCTCTCCCTCTACTGCACATCTCAATGGCTTCCCATGCAAACCAATATCCGAAGTAACCTCGAATGACTTCTTCTTTGAAGGACTAAGCAAAGAAGGCAACACAACAAACATATTCGGTTGGAAAGCCACATCGGCCAATGTTCTTTCATTTCCTGGCCTAAACACGCTCGGGCTGTCCATGAACCGGGTTGATTTCGGGCCAGGTGGGCTGAACCCACCTCACTCCCACCCTCGGGCCTCTGAGACTGGGGTCGTTATTCATGGGAAGCTCCTTGTCGGATTTGTAACCACCGGAAATGTTTATCATTCTAAGGTTCTGAGTGAAGGGGGCATGTTTGTGATTCCTAGAGGACTTGTTCATCTTCAGAAGAATGTTGGAGAGGGCAAAGCGCTTTTGTTCACTGCTTTTAACAGTCATTTGCCGGGTAGTGCTGTTGTGCCCACTACTCTTTTTGGTTCTAAACCTTCGATTCCTAACGAGGTTTTGACTAAAACTTTTCAGATTGGAGATGAGGTGATCAATAACATTAAATCCAAGTTTGGTTCTTAATCTTTATATATACATATTTTCTGTAAGATTTTATTTTCTTTTATACATATTTCTTTCCTTTTTCCTTTTCAATTTAGCTCTCTGAAATTTGTGGGAGCATCTGTTTAGCTTCACTCCAACCGGGGCTCCTCTTAAATATGGATTCAACCGGGAAGCTCCTAGTCGGTGTAAAGTCCATATATTTGGGATCCACATATAGATTTTATATTTCGGGGACCACATATATTAGGGGATCTAAACTAACTAGGAGCTCTCCCAAGTTGAAACTCAGTTAGAGAGGAGCTAATCCACAAAATTTGAGATATATTGGAAAAATACAAGTCCAATCTATAATTTTAAATATCAATTCTATCGATATAATTTTTTTTATATTTATTTTAAAATATATGAACTAAACTCTAAGTATCAATGACTGATTAATTTTCTTCCGAGAGTTTGCAATATGGGCCGGCTAGGTCTAGTTCTATCATGCTCGTTTTGAGCCTGATTCATTTTGAATTGAATCGGGCTCAACGTATTTTATGACAAGTTAGATAAAATTCGATTTATTTTGTAATAGGTCGGGCTGACACATAAATTATTATTATTATTATTAATATTATATTTATATATAACTATTATTTTAAAAATTATTTTACTTGTTTGATTCATAAGATAATACATGGTGTTAAGTCATAAATAAATAATAAACCATAATAAACTATAAATAATTTCATCAAAATAATTAACCGACTTTAAGAAATAAAAAAAATAAAACTTAAAACAATTACCCCTAAAGAACAAGAAAAAAAAAAGAAAAAGAAAACACAACCAAAAGGAAAAAGGAAATAAAGGATATAGGCTATTGGACCAGGCCGAGCTGAGTTTCGGGCCCAATATCAAAGCCCAGCCTAGCCCCTACCCCAAGTCTAAACCGTCCCGACCCATATTGCCACATATATCCCCCTCTAACGCTAGCCTTCACAGAATAAGGATAGGTTTGAGGGACACTAAAGTTATCCTTTTCACCACCATAGGTATATTTGATCCATATAACTAACAAGGTTACCCCCCCACCAACATTTATATAAACCACCACGAACAATTGGAACCCACTGCACCAACTTTTAAAAGAAGTAAAGAACCATCCAAAAGGACACGTCCAGTTCATTTTTCTTCCTCCCTAGCTTATACCCATGTTTCTGCTAAATTCATTCTTACCCTTTCTCTCATAAATTTTCCTTTTGATTTATTTTGGATCAGAATCGCCATGGATGAGACTATGAAATAGTTCAAGCACAGCTTAACTGACTTGAATTTGAAGCTACAGCATCTTAATCTCTTTGCTAGCTCGAAGCAACCAATTATTTGATCCGGTTTTATAATGCTTTTATCATAGTCCGTAGATGAACCTCGTTGTTGTCGGCAGTGGGTTCCAGACTTCCGGTACTCGTTGCGTAAAAAAGTGTATTACCTTAAACCCGTTCCAATTTGATTAAAGCAAGTTTAATCAATCTAATCAAATGAAGCAACTTACCATGACATGCTTAGAGAGAATAGATCAAGATTAGAGAGTGAGATGAGATGAGATGAGATCAGAGATTGGACCCACCATTACATAAGTTATTGTACGTAGGATCGTCGAAAAATCTTCATGCATCAAATCATGAATGTTTCCTAGCTGTACGTTTGCATGAGAACTGTTGAGCAAAGTAGCTTTGAAACTTTAAACTACATTGTTAAACAAATCACAACTCTTGTTCTTGATTTATATAATCAACCTTTTGAAAAGGTCAGTTTACCAAACCTTGTTAAAACTGAAGAAGCTTTCAACCCAGGACTGGATTTTAGGGAAAATAAGGGAAATGAAAGTAAAATGACCAAAATGTCAATGTTCTTGAAATTTTTTTTTTTTTTTCTTTATAAAATCTTCTTTTTACTTTTCTGTTTAATGGCATGGTCCACACCAACTAACTATCCTTATTCAATGTCAACCACCTTCATGGCCAACTTAGATTAGTATATATATATAGATATGTATATTATTTATGATTATAATTAATCGATTTAAAATAGAAATAATAATTTGGATCGGATTAGGCCGAGTCCGTATCTATGTCGGGTTTTGGTATCCAAGGCTTAATATAAACACGTTTATATACGGACCCAAAACTCGGTTAGTCTCAACTTGGGCTCATGGTTTTTTTTTTTTTTTTCTTTTCTTAAATTTATTTTTAAAGAAGATTAAAATAAAATTTTCCTATTTCTTCTTATATGACTCGAACTCAATATCTACTAAATCCTTGACCATCTCATAATATGTAAATGTTAATGCATGTTAATAAATAAGATAGCACATTATAAAATTTATTAATAGGATAATACATTAAATTATTTAATAATAATAAGATAAACATTTCACAAATGCATAATAAAGTAATACAATTACATCATTTATTCATTATACAAATACATAATAATAATAATATAATATCATTAATTCATTATATTATTTATATAATTATCTTATTAATAGGAAAAAACGTGACTCATATCTAGCCATGTCATGCCAAGCTAGCCCGAGGCCTGAATATCAAGGTCTTGTCTGGGCACGGCCTTCTCGTGTCGTGTCTACGCCAATCCGATTCATATTGACAACTCTAGTATAAGATAGACTGACCAAAAAAGTTTTTAACATTTTGAAGACAAACAAAAAAAAAAATTCTGCTAATTGAAACTCTATTTTGACATTAAAACTCCAGTTTATCCAAACGCTAATCCATAAGTTGAATGAATCAAATTTACCTCACAAGTCACAACTAACCAAAATATATATTTTTTTTCTTTTCAATTTCAAAACTTGGATTTTCAAATTCACACTTGTAATTAACAACTCTCATTAATTTCAATTACTTAATGATAACACTCTTGAACAAGTCTCCAAAAAGTATATATATATATATATATATATATATACATGAACACCATACTCTTCAGCACTCAATATCACATTTCCTCAACAAATATTTGTGAAAAAGATAAGAAAAAAGATACAAACACCACCATGGCCATTTCATCAAGTATGCTTTGCTTCATTCTATTACTTCCTCTAGTTTTAGCTGACCCTGATCCATTACAAGACTTTTGTGTTGGAGACCTGGACTCCTCTTTCTCTACTACACTTCTCAATGGCTTTCCATGCAAACCAATCTCCAACATAACCTCAGATGATTTCTTCTTTGATGGACTAAGCAAAGAAGGCAACACAACAAACATTTTCGGTTCACAAGTCACACAGGGCAATGTTCTTACATTTCCGGGCCTAAACACGCTTGGGCTGTCCATGAACCGGGTTGATTTTGCCCCAGGTGGGCTGAACCCCCTTCACTCCCACCCTCGGGCCACTGAGATTGGGATTGTTATTTCCGGGAAGCTCCTTGTTGGGTTTGTGACGACCGCAAATGTTTATCACTCAAAGGTTTTGAATGCAGGGGACATGTTTTTAATTCCTAGAGGACTCTCTCATTTTCAGAAGAATGTTGGAGAAGACAAAGCTCTTTCTTTTACTTCTTTTAATAGCCAATTGCCAGGGGCTGTTGTTGTGCCCATTGCTCTTTTTGGTTCTAAACCTTCGATTCCTAACGAGGTTTTGACTACAACTTTCCAGGTTGGAGATGAGGTGATCAATAACATTAAATCCAAGTTTGGTTCTTAATCTTTATATGTATGTATATATATATATGATTGTGTGTGTGTGTTATTTACGTTCTTTTGTTTGTTATTTTCTTATTAATATGATTGTTTGTAACTTGTAAGTCCTAATTTTGTTAGGCTTAGAGTATGAAATAAATTAGTTGGTTGCTTTTGTATGGCTATATATAGCCCACTTATGGATGAATAAAAAATAATTTTATAGTTTGAATTTAGATGTTCCTTAGAGAGGTTCTAGGTATTTTCATAAGAGATTTCCGAGCTATGCCCACCGGAGTTCAAAAGAAAGGTTGTGCTAGAGGCAGTAATCCGCATGGCCTCGTGAAATGTCAAGCCAATCTCAAGTCAAGAGACGTGAGACTTGCCTTTTGTTCGGACTTATCCCTATTTTCTATTTTTGTTGCTTCCATTTGCATTAATTGATATCAGAGCATGCTGAAATTATTTTTTCAAAATATATTAACCTAAAAAATATGCTAAAAACTATGAAATATAATAGTAAATAATATCATAACAAACTTCAAATTCAAATAACAGATATTAATTTGCATCAAAATCACAATTACATATCCACGCTATCTATTGTAAGCGATAGCTTTCGTAACCACGTACTCTGTTGTTAATAAAAATTCTTGCATGAATCATGCTTAAAAGAACTGTTCCTTAGCCTGATATACAACAATAAGGAGAGAAAGCAATGAAAGATGCATAAATAGGTATGGTCTGTGTTTCCAACAATGAGTACAAATTGTCGATGAATCTCTAAAAAAGGCACAAACGTGAGATATGATACAAGTCTTAATAACTAAATTGAACCTATTAGCTTTCTCTAAATACTAAAAGTCGAATGTTACATAGTAGAATTTGAATCAAATAATTTTTCCACAAATGATATTAAGAACATTATATATCATAAATGTTACATACCAGAACACACCTCTTTGTTTCTTTGATTCTTCACATTTCTTCCAACTTGATCATGGATGCCCAGGATGTCAAGTCGCTCTTTCGAACCCACCCCCCATCTGCATATGAAGCCATTCGGGCTGAGAGCCGCCTCGAGTATATTGCCTCGGTGTTTGTGAACCATATAAAATTGTTGCGGCATCAAAGGGTTGTGTAACAATCTGAAATGCCAGATTAGTTACTCATTTTTTTTCTCTTTCTGATTTCACGAGAAAAATTTCAATCAATGGATAGCATCAGTTTTCACCAAGATGATCACATATTTATTTGATAAAAGTGAAATGTCAATTAGGTATTAAATCCTTGAACAATGACAAAATAAGAATTTAGCATAATTACGACTTGTTTTGATTGATGTACGGATCAAAATTAGAAGGATCTGAAAAAAATTATGTGTAGCTTTCTATAACAAGATATTACTCTCACAAAATGAGTTGAGTTCGTTTGACTTACATCCTTTGGAGTGTATGCTTCAACGCAGGGGCTGATGTTCATCCTCGAATTAACTGTTTCAAGCTTCATTGAGAGGAACTACAAAACCAAAACCAAAACCAAAAAAAAAAAAAAAAAACCACTATATGAATTCATATATGATTATTCTATGAAGAAAGAGGTGTGCATGAGAAACATTAGATCAGATCAGATGGATAGATTCATACCTCAACCTGATGTTGCAGCGATTGGATATAATTGATTATCTCATCGAGGACAAGTGCTTTTCCAATAACCTTGATCAACATGAAAATTACATGAAAATACAAAACCAAGATGAATAATAATGTAATAACCTACCAAATAAAAACAAGGTGAAATTACCTTATTACATCCGGGGATCAAATCTTGGAGGATTTTCATCTTCTCACTAATCTTCTCTCTCCTAGCCTGTGAAAAAAAAAGGGAATTTGCAAGCGAAAGCAACATGTAAATAACAGCAATGGTTAAGCTGATGAAAAACAATTCAAATCAATAAACGCCCAACTGAGTTTGCCCAAGCACTTCTAAAACCATGTTTGGATTAAATTTAATAAATTTCCAAGCTCTTAGATAAATAAATTACATCAATTTGAATATTAATCTTATACTAGAAACCCAGTTTTAAAATTTCAATTCAAAAACCACAAAGGCCAACTGACCGTCCAATATAGCTCCAACAACAACAACAAACTTCCTTTTTTCAATAACACCAGTTTGGACGGAAAATTGCTTACTCTTTCTGCTAGACTGTGACTATCAGTAGCTTGGCCTCTTCTTGCTCTCACGTGAATGCAATCTTTAGGTGGCTCGGAAGCTTTTTTGGTGCTTTGATCAGCTGCCTTATTACCAGAACTAGCTTCCACTTCAGCTCTCAACTCACTCTTCTCATCTCCCGATTCTCCTAATTTCACCCGTTTACCATTCGATTCATCCTATTAACAAATGAAAAATAAAAATTCGGTCAGATTCGAGCACATTCATGAGTCAAACCAACAACTCATACCTTGTCTCCCTCTCCTTATGCATGAACATATCTCCTTTATTTACATAATAATACGTCATATGATCAGTTTAAATGAACTAATTCTAAGAATTTTTAATCTTAGTAGCACTCCTCAACAAAAATTTCAATTTTTATTTTTATTTTAAATTTATCACTAACCAAGCAGATAATTAGAGGAAGAAATCAGCTGCAAGAAAAATCAAAAAAAAAAAAATAAAAAAAAAAAAAAAGGAGGAAGTGCTAACCAAGTAATTGGCTCTACTAGTCGAAAGACTCGAAACTAGTTTGGAAGACTCATCCTCAGAGCTGACATCCTTCCTCTTCCTTCCACCACCACCGCCGCCATCGCCACCTTGCTCCGTCACTGTCGATTCCTCCAACGAACCGTCGCGATTCGCTGAGGTCTCACCAAATCCACCGTGATTTTGACCGAAATTACTCATCCGGAGCCCCAATGCAGCAGCAGCTCCGATTGATTCCCCTCCGAAGGGCCAAATTTCAGCTAAGCCGTACGCAGATGGATTCGCAGCAGAGAAGGACGATTCATTTACGAGTGGAGGATCCATTGCTCCACCACTCGGACTCAGATTCTGCTCCAAAAGCTCGGCCTCTGGCCTGGAGCGCGAATATCCCAATCCGATTCGATAACGAAGTGCAAATGGAAAACTGCACTTGCTCTTCTAGAGCTTCTTAGCTCGGGACCGCTATTTAAGATGTAACAAGGGGAGAGAGAGAGAGTGTGTGAGAGATAGCTCTGAGTGTGACTGATTTTTCTAGCGAGAATGGAGAGAAAGAAACTGGAGTGGTGTGCACTGCGCCTAACCGCGCACTTTAGCATTAATCAAACAGATTTCTTGTCAGTAAGCATTTCGTACGATTTGAGTACAATTCAATTTAATTTCTGGTCGAAATCTTAAAAAAAAAAAAAATTAATTTTAATCATTTAATTTTATTAAATATAATAACGTGATATTAATAAATTTAAAACGTCATGTCAGCTTGTTTCAACAAAGATCTTCATAGATTTCATACGACCTCCAAAAAAATTTCTAAGGTAATTTGCTCATAACGGGCGGACATGAATGTCATGTCGTTCTTTTGTCTTCTTGATATTTCATTAGATTTTTATTCTCTAATCAAATTCTCAATATCATATGCATTTCAGATGATTATAATCAAAATATCTTGATATTTAATAATAAAAAAGTATTAATACAACTTAACATTCCTAACTTTCTAAGCACAAAAATGATAATCAACTTAGTAAAACCCTAGAAAGATTCCTTTTGCCATGCCCCAACATGGTTTTTTTTTTTTCTTCCCCCACTCAAACTTGCATGTTCCTAAATTCTAGTCCATTTTTGGCACGATGCATGTTAAGTTGATTTGGATAGAAATATTCGTACAAAATCTTCACATGCGAAAGCACAAAAAAATAAATACAAAATAA
This sequence comes from Coriaria nepalensis, assembly GCA_027186245.1. Taxonomy (NCBI): domain Eukaryota; kingdom Viridiplantae; phylum Streptophyta; class Magnoliopsida; order Cucurbitales; family Coriariaceae; genus Coriaria; species Coriaria nepalensis. The sequence continues at coordinate 582,467 of CP114499.1, read as the reverse complement.
ACGTACGAACGTACTACTATGCTTCCTTGCAGTTTCCACTGTTACATCAAAGTCTGGTATCATATAGACTTCATGCTGATTTTGTGGATAATACCAAATTCAAGAGATTGCATTCAAAATCTAAGTCATCGATGGAAAGTTTTCGGAATATCTTGATGTGATTGTTCGTGTATGATTTGTTTGGTAGCTTAATCCTTCTTAGAATAACGATAACTTTTGATTGAAACTTATTTATCTTGTCAATTTTATATATACTGGCATCGAGAGCTACTGGGTGCTATAATCCATCAAGATTTTTAAAATTAAAAAAAAAAATTTGAAAAAGTTGGGACGTTTTGAGGGTTTTGGAAAAATTTGGGGTAAAATTAAAATTTTTAAATTTACTAAAGAGAAATCATTAGTTTTTAAATTTTTAAAAGAAAATTTAAAATGTATATATATATATATATATATACTGTAACAGTCCAACATCGCATGTAAATGTGGGTTCTTATATCATGATAATTAATGGGGATTTAGTAGAATATATTCTCAAAAGCTAGCTCAAGAAGAAGGAAGCTCAAACAATATATATATATATATATATATATATATATATACAACAACCCAATAACTTTCTAAATGTAAGACTCTTGCAAATTCTAACGATAAACTTTATAGCTGATCATAGTCTCAACTTATTACAAATCTTAGTACGACGTAGGAGAATGAATTAAAACTTAGGACCAAAAACAAAATCTAGTAATTATAAAATGCATCTTCCAAGAGATGAGGGCAGTCCGATAACATCTTGTTGTCTTGATCTAGCATGGCTTCAATAAATGTGCTATCACCAGAAGATGAAACTTCATTCTTATTGCTACTTAGAACCAAACTATCCCTTCCGGCTTCAAGTCTGTTGTGTTGATCATGATGTACATTAAGTGCTTGATCACTTGCATCATGCATTTGATTTCCGGAATCCAAAAATTCAAACATGTTTTCTTCTTCTTGTGGCGGAACAACGGGTAGAAATGCTTCGTCAAGAAGAAAATCCTCCCAGCTTAAGCCATTAGGAAAATTACTCTTCTCTTTCGCTGCAGAGCTCGAACAAGAAGAGGAAGAAGACAAGGACGGACCTTCCCCGTAAATGTTTTGTTTGGTAATTATGTCATTGTTGATAGCTTCTAGTTCACCGATATCAGGATTGAAATTGTGGTTATTGAGTTGGTTAATGTCATTGTTGTTGTTTAAGAAATCGGGTTGGATTATTTGTGTTCTGGGTGAGAAACTAGCTTCTGCAGTCGGTATATGCAACGGTTGCGAGAGGGGATTGTAGAACCCACTGTATTGGGCCCACCAACCCTCGCTCGTATTTGTTGCGTGCGACATTGATGATGACATACACAATTTTTCGGTCTGGGGTGGAGTCGGAGTCGGAGTGGGGTTGAAATGGTTGTTGTTATTGATGGTTGAGAAATTTTGTCGAGGGATTGAACTGAAATATGAATCCGATTTGGTGAGTAGAATTGCATTCTTAAGGTCTTTAGCAAGCAGCCCGATTCGCTTATTGGATTTCGGGAGGCCGGGAATGTTGCCATAGTCAATTGCGATTTGAGAAAATGGTTTGTGAGTAACCGGATCGATTCCTCTTTCACTCAGTATCTTCTTCAGTTTGGTGTTCCAATGATTCTTTATATCATTGTCTGTTCTTCCCGGAAGTTGTTGCGCTATAATCGACCACCTGTTTTAGCCAGTTTCAAAAGCTTAAGATGTTAAAAAACGAGCAAGGCAAATCTGTATTGTAATTAAGACTTGATTTGCATATAATGATCCGACGAAAGCGACATAACTTAATCACTGATATAGGATTAAGCGAAGCAGAAACGTCAAGCCCGTGTATATACATATGTACATGATATTAAGGTTAACCCTAATAACTTGACCTCTAAGAAAACATAATTACTACAATATGTTATTAACAAAGAATCACAGAATTACCTGCTGCCTATGGCTAAATGAAGTTTGATAATCAATTCCTCTTCTTCAAGAGTGAAACTGTCATGCTTTAGGTCCGGCCTAAGATAGTTAGTCCACCTGAGCCTGCAACTCTTCCCACATCTCCTCAGCCCTGTAAAACAATCCCTTATACTCATAGTATCTACGTAACATTTTCCAAAGAGTGAGAATGAGACGGGTACAAATCCCAAGAGATGACGCGAAAGGTCATGTCACAAAAAAAAAAAAAAATTTGTTCGAGTTTTTGCGACCAGTGATAATCAACTGAAACTCCGAAAGTCAAAATCGGTATTAAAAATTACCGGCTTTTCTCGGGATTGTAGTCCAGTTGCCAGTTCCATGCTTTGATACATGAGCAAGTATCTTTGCATCTTCTTCTGCAGTCCAAAGACCTCTTTTCATATTCACTTTCTCATGATCACAAATTGCAGCTCTCGCCATTATAAGATTATCTGCTAAAATCCAACAAACACATTGAAAATTTAATAAAAATAAAAAAATAAAAAAAAATAAAAAAAAATAAAAAATGAAAGACCGAACCCAAAATATGAGAAAAATGATACTTTCTTGATCAACTTTTACAAGCCTTTTTCTTTTCTTTTTCCCTCAGCAAAGATATTGGTTTAAAGGTAGAACAAGTGTGGAAGCAAGAAAAACATGGCGAGCTTGCTTTGCATTTAACAAAATTTGCATGATGAGATGATCATTATATATGTATGTTTGTGTATATGTATATATATATATATATATATATATATATTAAAATAAAGATTGCTTGATTTTTATTTTTATTTTTTCTCAGACCACCATTTTTACATGGTTGGCTCTAAAGAACGTTTGAGACAGGTTCAAATCTGGTAAATTATAGGGTTTATATATAAGTAAAATAATAAGAATTATTTGTTTAGTTCCTTATGTTAAAGCAAATGATATTCTGCTCGGTTTCTGATAATCACAAGTTTGATGAGAGATCTTATTTTAGTGAAAGAAATAATAATGTTGATAAAAATTAATAAGTTTGTGAAGGAAATGAGATGGAAGGAATTGTATTGTGAGAGTATATGCGAAGTAGCTAGGGTTGAGTAGAAAATACCGTCCCGATCAAAACCGACCTAAATAGTTCGTGTTTGGTCGGTGGCACGTCCCGAAACCGACCAAAATGCTCGACCCTAAAGGTAATATGATTTGTTATGTCAAAGACTCCACCTTCATATTTATAGCTTCTTTCGGGTTTACTTACTAAACAAACATTTTAGTGAGACTAACATTTTAAATATGAAATTGAGTATTATAAACACAAACTGAAGTTTGAACCTAAACGGTAAAAGAATAGAAGTTTCCAAATAGCACTTTGTCATGTGTGAGTATAATGAATATGTTTTCGAGTTAGTAGTAGTAAAGCAAACTTCATCATCGATGAGTGCACTTGTCTTGAGTATAAGGGATCTCAAAACTACATGTCGTTAATTTGAAGAGGATGGCCTGTTGGGTGTCTAGAGATGGAGGAGGATGATGATGAAAACGACAAGAGTCACTCGAGACATTTTGTGAATCTTGTTATGTGGGATCTTGAGGGTGCAAGCAAGATTCTGTAGAATTTTGAAGAGTTGGAAGGTTCAATTTGGTTAAATTTGAACAAAATAACTTTCTTACTATAACCAAACATACAACGGTAACATTCTTGTCCACAACACAACAAAAACATTAGCAACAAACAAAAAGAAGGTTCAGCTGTTTTCTCTACGGGGCGCTGTCGATTTCTTGCCGACTAATCTCAGCGCTCTCTCTCTCTCTCTCTCTCTCTCTCTCTCTCAACTTAATGAGCAGTTCTTTCATTTCCTCGCAAGCACTTTCAGATTCAAAAAATATCCCAATTCGCAGCAAAAGGGAATTGAGATTTTTATTTTATTTTTATATTTTTTTATATTTTTTTAAAATTTCGTCTGCAAACTCTTCGAATTGGGAGATGAAGAGGCCAAAATCGGAGAAGCTCGACGTTTTCGTGACTATAACTAGACAGAGGTCGATACAGATTCTGATCAGTATTGCACTTCTCTATTTTCTCCTCGTAACCCTAGAAATCCCGTTCGTCTACAGAACTGGGTTCAGTGCCGTTTCTAAAGAGGCATTATCTCGACCTTACAGACTAGAGAGTGAAGAAGAAGTAGAAGAAAGAGAAGCCCCATCTCGACCTCTAAAAAACGTATTGCAAAACCCATTATCGCCGACTCAAAGCCGAGTCTATGGCCATAACATTCTATCCCGTATAGGTCTCGACTCAAAAGCTTTTGATTCAGGGAATACATTTAGGGATTCAGAGCTGTACAAATCAGCAAAGATCGCGTCAGAGATTGGGAAGAAGCTATGGGAAGATGCTAAATCTGGAAAAGTTGAAAGCTTAGCTAAAGCAGAGCCCAAGAACAAAACAGAGCAGTGCTCGCATTCCATTTCACTTTCCGGGTCGGATTTTTCAGCTCGGGGTAGAGTAATGAAGTTGCCGTGTGGGCTCACATTGGGGTCCCACATAACCATAGTGGGTAAACCTAAAGCAGCTCATGCTGAGTATGATTCAGACATAGCTATGGTGAAAGATGAGGATGATTCAACGATGGTTTCACAGTTTATGATAGAATTGCAAGGGTTGAAGACCATAGAGAGCGAAGAGCCACCTCGGGTTTTCCATTTCAATCCAAGATTGAAAGGGGATTGGAGTGGAAGACCAGTTATTGAGCAGAATACTTGTTATAGAATGCAATGGGGCCAGGCTCTTCGGTGCGAGGGATGGAAATCTAAAGCCGATGAAGAGACTCGTAAGTTATTTTTTCAAGATTTCGAGAAATGTTTTTGGCTGTTTGATTTTGTGTATTTGATATTTGTCTAGGAGTTTATTTGATGAATTCCCAAACTCTTTAAGTAAATCTGTTGCATCAATTTAAATTTAATCGTATACTAGAAAATCACTTTCAAAATCCAGTTCTAAAATCTAACCGCTCCAAGTACCCGGATAAAAAGAGGAAAGAATAGAAACATGATGTAGTGAAGGAGAGAGGAATTTGTAGAAAATCGTTTTCTTTTTGCTTGGTCTGTAATGATAAGATTTTTTGTGCAGTTGATGGTAAAGTTAAGTGTGAGAAGTGGATCCGAGACGATGACTATCGGTCAGAAGAGTCAAAGATGATGTGGTGGTTGAACCGGCTCTTAGGCCGAACAAAGAAGTTTACTTTGGATTGGCCATATGCATTTGCCGGGGAGAAGCTCTTTATTCTAACCCTTGGTACTGGTTTGGAAGGTTACCATGTAACTGTTGATGGTCGACATGTCACTTCTTTCCCTTATCGACCCGTAAGTAATAAATAAAATATCCACCAGATCGCCATTACTTTGATAAATCCAAAATTTATTTTTATTTTTATTTTTTAATGATCAATTAGTTTATAATTTTTACAGGGTTTTACAGTTGAGGATGCTATGTTGCTAGTAGTCGGCGGTGACGTGGATGTGAAGTCCATATTTGCTGCGTCTTTGCCCACATCACATCCTAGTTTGGCCCCACAACTTGAGATGTCGTCCAGATGGCGCGCCCCACCTATTGGTGGCGATACTGAGGTGGAGCTATTCATTGGGATTCTTTCTGCTGGCAACCATTTTGCGGAGAGAATGGCAGTAAGGAAGTCTTGGATGCAGCATAGGCTTATTAGATCGTCAAGAGTTGTAGCTCGATTTTTTGTTGCTCTGGTCAGTGAGAAAAATTATGGAATTCTCTCTATATAATTTTTTTTTTCTTGATTGCTTATTGATTGATTCTTAAGCAGCATGCTAGAAAGGAAGTGAATGTTCAGTTAAGGAAAGAAGCGGAGTTTTTTGGTGACATCAGCATAGTCCCTTACATGGATAATTATGACCTCGTGGTTTTGAAAACTGTGGCCATCTGTGAATTCGGGGTGAGTCTTTTGATGAATGAAAGAATTCTTTCTAAATGATATAAGTTTTTTCTTTGTTTTTTTAGTTATTTTTTTTTTTTCCAATTCAGGTCCGGACTCTATCTGCTAAGTATATTATGAAGTGTGGTGATGACACATTTGTAAAAGTCAAATCAGTTTTAACCGAAGCAAAGAAAGTTTCCGAAGATAGAAGCTTGTATATGGGGAACATAAACTACTACCATAAGCCTTTGCGGTATGGAAAATGGGAAGTCACATATGAGGTAAGAAATTGATGTTAAGATTACTTCAACTGAATTTGCTTGAGCCTTTTTAAAACCCTGTTTGGATGGAGTTTAATTAATTCCTAAACTTTTTTAAACAAATACGTTACATAAATTTAATATGCTTTACAAATTATGTTTTGCAACCACTAAGGCAAACTAAAGTGTTCGTTTCAAAATATGTTTTGAAATAAGTGTTTGGATAAATTCTGAGTTTGGGGAAATTTGTATTTCGGTTAAGTTATGAGGTAAACTACATTTTTTGCATTTCTAATATTGGATAGAGGACGGAGTGGCCGGAAGCCTTATGATCTTTTTTCTTTCATTGGTGTTTTTCAGGAGTGGCCGGAAGAAGACTATCCACCCTATGCAAATGGACCGGGTTACATCGTGTCTGCGGACATTGCACGCTTTGTTGTATCCCAATTTGAGAGCCATAGTTTGAGGGTGAGTAGCCCAAACTGGAGTTTGGCCAAAACCATTTATGAACAATTTTCGAAGGCTGCAATAGCATTCTAAAATCTATTTTTTCTATTTTGTGCAGTTATTCAAGATGGAAGATGTGAGTATGGGAATGTGGGTAGAACAATTTAACAGCTCAAAGGTGGTGGAATATAGGCATAGCTTGAGGTTCTGTCAATTTGGATGCATAGAAGGATATCTTACGGCCCATTACCAATCTCCAGGACAGATGATTTGCTTGTGGGATAGATTAAGGTTGAAAGCATGGCCTCAGTGTTGCAGTATGAGATGACAGTTATGGCGGTTGCTGTTTTCTTTTACCATTCTGGGGTATCTTAACACCACTGAGAAATGAGAAACCGAGCTTTCTGGAGCCTTTTTCTCGGGCACTTTGTATATTTTGTCTGAAGAAGGGTTTGGGTTAAGATTATATTGTGACCTTGAAATTATATTCATTCCTTCATTCTTTGTATCTCTTTGTTATTGGGGATTTCAACTCTGGGGTTCATTTTGTGGTGTGAGTTTAAGATGGGAGGGGGAAGGGATGGAGTAGATTTCTATACAAATCTTGTCCAGGGAACATTTCTATACAAATCTTTTAGGTTATGTACTAGAAATTGTATCATGTTGAAAAAGAAGAGAATCCTCTTTGCTTTTTATGCTAAATAGTACTTAAGTTTACTCTATTATTATTTGTTTAAAATGGTGCATTTGAACTTTAACTGCTGGGGGAAAAGAAAGTGTTAACATGGATGTTTCCGGGTTGGTGGTTGATCTAAGATCTGGGATCCATATTTTCTAGAACTGTTGGATCAGTATTTTGATCAGGGATGAGCTTTGGGATCGGATATTGGGATCCATATTTTCTATAACTGTTGGATCAATATTTTGATTAGGGATGAGCTTGATTGGATATGGATATCCGTTTTATCTATTGGATTGGATATCTATCTAATATGTACAAATGGAAGAGGATCATATCCAATTTGTGTAAGATAAGATTATATCCTACAGATATCTGATTCAATATTTTTTTTTTCTAAATTTAAAGTTGTAATTTATTTTATGTAAGATTTTAAATACGAAGATTGTACAATTTTATTTAATAATATATTATCATATATGTAATATTATTATTTATGTAACATTATTTAAGGTTATTTTTTCTATTTTTTTCATTTATCTAGTAATTGCAAATTATGTCTAAGTATAAAGCAATTTGGGTAGTATAATGCCTAAAATACATTTAATTACCATTTAAAATTTACCTACACAGTGTATACAAAATTATAAATCATAATCACAAGTTCATAACAATATAGTCAAAAGAAGTTCAATAAACATTAAAGCATCAGCTTGCGTGCCAAGATTCGACGATCAAGTTATGAACGGATGGAATTTTTCTTTGTGGCGTAAGGTTAGTCGGAAAACAATGTGGTGTGCCTACAGTTTGGGTATGCCAGAGGGAAGGCGACGCTGAACAGTGAGAGGAGAGGAGAGGAGGAGAGCGGTTGTTCTTCTTAGATATGCAATTTACGATGTATACGTCTTAGGTATTTTATTGTGAAACTCCTTTTAGGCTAATCTCCGAATAAGTTTAGGGTTTTAACCTCTTTTTCTTACTTTTTTAATTAATAATTTTAATTTTTCATGAAGTTTAACTCTTCATATACGACTCTTAAAACGTATAGGCTTACAATCTCATGTTATTTTAATGATTTTTTTTTTCCATCATCCCACATATCGGATTACGGGCATTCGAAACCAATGTCGGATTAAATCTAAAACTTATTTGGATTTCTATTAACATTACAGTATCACACATTAAAAGACAAAACACGGTGGATCCGCTATCCGGTCCAATCAATTTTTGAATGTTAGGGTCAGATCTAATCCGTAGGATTCATATCATATTGGATTTAGATATTTTGTTCATGCCTTATATTCTCTACACGTTTAGAGACCATGATTGAAGTTCCGATCTAACAGTTATTGGGGGTGCAGACTCCAGTTCTCAGATCAGCCCCAATTCCAATGTTTCTAACCTAGTTGCTCTAAAATTCAAATGATCTTGCAATCATAAATCTTAGCATGCAGATTTTCAATTTATCAACAAACCCAAATAGGCTCCTCGATAGATTTTCCAGTATACACATTCAGAGAAAACAAGAAAATTATGTGTCATCTTCTGGAAAATAAGAAAAGTTACAAACATCCCAAGACATGAGATAGTGTAAGTTTCTTTTTGCAATTGATAAATGAAGCAGCATCAATAAGCTAAGTTCCTAATGACTTCAGTGACTGAGACTATGGCAAGTTAAATGTCAGTCTCAGCTCGAGTTCTCTATGCACTTTTTCGCCTCTTTCCGTTTTCATGTCTTCTTCTCCTTCTCAAACCACCTACTAAACACAACTTATCTTACCCTTCAAGTGCACCAAGGGCTTTCATGTCTTCCAAAAAGGCCATATAAGAGTCATCTATGCTCGGCTTCTTTGATGTTGACGATGATGAACTTATAAATTCCGGCTTTGAAATAGTAGGAGCCGTAGCAGGGGTGCGCCCTGCAGTTGTTGAGACGGGCTGTTTTGGCTTTGCTTTTGCAATAGCAGTCTCTCTCCTCACTCTAACAGATGCCGGAACCTGAATTCAGGGACAAGAATATAACCTCTGCGTCAAATAATATAATAGATGGTCCCATGTGGCAGCTTTCAAAATCATATTAGTGAAAGTTTCAAGAAAACAAGACTGATAATAAAATATAAGGCTACACAAAAACAATTCGTTCAAATTTATCAACCACACAATCTGACAGAAAATAAAAGGATTATAAAAAACCCAACCAGGTCCTTTTTATATGAGAGCTATCAAATACCAATAATCTCAAAAGCTAAAGTTTTTAGTAATTGAGCCTAAAAAACAACTCACCATGGCTGTAAGTTCTGGAGTGTGTTGGGCTAGTGGCCTCTTGACGACAGTAGAGGCAGCAGATTTAACATAAGATGGCTTCTGAGGGACATAAGGTCTACTTGCAGTGTGGTCATCTTCCGGTAAGATAGGAGGGGGACCAGGTGGAAGAGGTGGTCTCATCATTGGGGGAGGTCCAAGAGGAGGACCATACGGTGGTCTTGGCATTAACGGGACCATCATTCCAGGTGGGCCAGGGAGAGCTGATGATGGGTGCATATCTAGCGGAGGCGGGGGTGGGGGAAACCGAGCTAATCCGGGGGGAAGAATATCAGGTTGTAAAGTTGGGATCATGGTGGGCCCAGGTACAGAAGGGGGTTGTCTTAGAGGAGGTGGTGGAGGGGGAATCATTTTCAAAACATCCTTGTTTGTTGAAAGATCGGTTTTGTCAGCATCAGATGATGTAAGATCGGATTGATTATTTGTTGGCTTTGGTGGCATCCCAGGTGGCGGAGGTGGAGGCAGCATAGCAGACACCTAAACAAGAGGAAGCAAGAAGTATTAATCATACAAAAACAGTAGAGCATCTCAAGATAGACGCTGAAGAATTCATTTGGGTTCAGGGTTTAAGATTGGAGGTTGGGGATCTTGATTAGACAGTGAGGTATAGATTTTTCCTTTGGATCAGCTTTTGGAAAAAACTAGACTGTTGGAGCCCAAATTGGATTTTACACATGAACTGAGTTTCAATCTCTGATCAAAAGACTTTCTGATAAATGGTATACACGTGATTTTTTATTTTATCAGGTATTTTACTATACATTCGGAAGCTCACAAAAAGAAGCCTGTGGTGACCTGCTTGGGCTTCTTAAAGCATAAATATTTTTCACTCCATATAAGAACAGAAAAGCTAACCTGAGATCGCTGCTTGAAGGTCGAACCATCTGACAACATAGACTGACTTCCCTCTCTCTCACCTACATTGATGCCGGGAGGAGGTGGTGGTGCTGATTGTTGCAAGGGTGGAGGAGGAGGAAGTGGAGGACGAGTTACAACTTGGTCTTTAGGAGGAGGACCGGAAGGTGGTGGTGGCAAAGGTGGTGGAGGCAATGGCATACCTAAATTTGTTGTTGCAGGTTTTGGTGGCAATGGAGGTGGAGGAGGTAGAGGCAAAGACAGTAGGATAGCAGAACCATCACCGGAACCCATTGTGTTAGCAGTTTCTGGCAAAGGAGGCGGTGGTGGAGGTGGAGGAGGTGCAATCATCTCAGCATCTTCAAACTCCGTGTTTGAGGATGATGCAACACCACTTGATGAATCAGTAGATGATGGAATTCTAGGCCCTACAGTTCAAAATTAGAGCTGAATCTAGGGAGGAAAATAAGAGAAAAGTAACAAATAAATTGTAGGAAAGGAACGGACCTACTGATGATTTAAACATGGGAGGCTTGCCAGGTGGCGGTGCTCCAGTGGGATTCAAAGTAGGGTGATAGTAAACAGAGTCCTGAAAATTTCATAAATAGGAAGATGGGTAAACAGAATATAAAGAGATAAATAACCTTCAAGTTAATCAGGTCTTACTTCAGGCCTCGGGTAATTGGATCTCTCTTCTTCCTCTTCTCCTGTCCGTCTTTGAGGAGGTCCCAAATGACTAACAAAAAAAAACAAATGTCATAAGTTCAAGGAAGAATAATATATATCTAATGTTTTAGAAATCAGACGTTTTTTTACCTGAACATCACTGGAGCCTCACCCTTTTCTCGCATTTTCGCTTCATGCTCCTGTTTTGGGGAACTAAAAATTATGAGGATCATATACAGTAAATCTTGTTTCTATAACACAAAACAGCAAAACAGCAAAACAACAAAACAACAAAACAACAAAATAACAAAACAACTACATAGTATCAGGATAAGAACATGAGATTTTCAACTGTACCTTCCTTTTCTTCATTACAAGGTTAAGTGTGTCCTCTAACTGTCGCTTCTTGTGTTTTCTTGCTTTGTCCAGGGCACCATCAGCCTCTGCACGAATAGTTTAAAAAAGGACATATACTGTTAAATGAGAGAATTATATGAAGTTAGGAATTAGATTTTAAAAAATGGGGAAACAGTGGTTGAATCAATTAGAAACCTTCAATAAAAATCAGACTTACTCATCATTTCTAACTTATCAATCTGCTCCTTCAGAGTCTCTGGATCCTTCTTTAAAATCCCCACCTCTCTCACCTTCTTTCTTTCTTTCTTATTCTGTTAGCCATATACAACACATAGTATAAACATGTTATGGAACTACATTGATGAAAAAATATACATATATATAAATTCCCAAAAAATAAAATGCAACAATGGTTGTGGTCTTATAATACATTTACAACAAATAACTTTTTCATGAGATTAAAAACTAGTTTTATATGGTTTCGCATCCAAGTAGCCAGGCATTCAAATTTACTCTATAAAATGAAAAATAGAGAACCTTATGTGAAAACTCAAACTTATATTTACTTCAAGTTTCTCTTTTTCCAAAAGCAAGTGAGATAGTATGATGTTTAAAATGATTAAAAGAATTTTCCAGAGATAGTGTAGAGATAATACAAGAAACCCTAAAACTCCTTCAAAGCTTACTATGTGTTACATACACAAACAAATTAAAACTCCTTCAAAGCTTAGTAAACCCCAAAACTAGAAATCAATTGCAATCACAATCTTAGAACCCTATTTTCACCAACTAAACCAATGTTAGCATTACAAAACGAAAATTCATTGATGGCATAGAATTGGTGAAATAATTCGGGGATTCTGGTCAGAAATCATAGATACTGATACTGAGGTTGGTGTTTCGAAACTAAGGTTTAAAAGGAAAAGGAAAAAGAAAAAAATAAATAGACATCAAGTAGGAGTTAAGATTAGGATTATAAATACTTGCCCTTTTCAATTCCTTCTTGCGAAGCTCCTTACGGTAGGCGTCCGTAGGGTTCATCACCTTGCCTCCTTTAGTCGTCTTCATTTTCGCCTCTCTCTCTCTCTCTCTCTGCACTTCTTCTTCTTCGATTATCAGGTTGTAGAGCGAAACGACGAGGAAGAAACTACCCGTCGTTCTATAAGGATCGGATGGGGATTACTACAATTCATCTGATTTATTTCTTAAGGATGATGCTTAACTTGCTGTCGTATTTATTCGAAGGAAGACGCGACATGTTGTTTATTTCATTAAGCTACGACGCACATTTAACGAGATACTGATATAATGATGATACCATAAGCTTATCGACATGTCGACTTCGGCAAGGGATCAAGCGCCATCGTTCCTCTTTCACAATATAGCTAACAAAGTCAACTACTCAATTTTCATTTCATTACCCTGGAAGGATGGGTCCAAGGGTCAAAAAGCCCAAGTTCTAAGGAAGATGTACTTTGATATCTTATAATTAATATCTCGGGTTGTGAAAGCAGTGGACGTTAAATTTCCGACGTTAAAGATAATATAAGTTAAAACAGACGATATATTAATAATGAGAATATTTCTTAGTGCTTATATTTTCATGATCATGAGTGCTTAGTTTTTCTTCTTCATAGTATTCTAGAATTCACTAGTAGTATGCTCAAAGTTTAGATACCGAAATTTTCTCAAAATAGTGTGGACTATATTGAAAAATTAACACAAGAAGGTCATAAAGACAAAAAAAGTTTAGTCCTTATTTGAGAGCAATTAAACTTTATGTAGACCCATGTATGTTTTTTTTACTTTTTTTGGATTACAAGATACAAGATCGAGTTCAAATAACACCATAAGCCATAAGACTATTAAATACAAACGACGATTAAAACTAAAAAAATACTATAGCACATTACAAATACCATAGCTTGAATAAACTCGATAATATAATATCAAAGGAATGAGTGTGTAGAGCATCTATCTATTAAAGTCTCTCATACCTCTATATGACAAGTTAAAAACTGAGTCAATTACATTGTATGACTCAACACTATATGCATACTCAAAGATGAACGACTTTTTTAGGCATTTCATCGGATACTTAAAAGATGCAACTAAAAAACTATAAATGAAGAATTAAAACTCTTACCAAGAAGAGACTCCATCTCATAACAAGAGAGAATAGATTGCCTATAAGAAAGAAGATAGGTAAATGGATGGAAGGGTGGAGGAGGAAGGAGAGAAGAGGAATAAGGGGGGATGATGACAGAGGAAGGGGATTCTTCCCCTCCTGCGCATTTAGGAGTGATTTTTTCCCTTTTCTTTTTTTTTACCCATTTTTTTATATGAATCGTTAACCCGAATCATATATGAATAGTAATCAACTTTCATATGAATTCTATTTAACTGGATCTTTACACTCTTTTCCTTTCTTTTCTCTCTAAGTATTTTTTTTTTTACAAACACGAGAAGGGAAGATTGATCGTGAAAAAAAAATTTTAGGTAAAAAAAAAAGAATGGAAAAGATAAATCCAATCAAATAAAAATATTACTACTTGATTAACTTATTTAAATTATTGAGCTATATTTTACCGGCTCAAATTTTTGATATAAATAGTTATCTATTTAATAAATATAAATCGAAATAATTGGACATAACTTAATCAATCGGATTTCGATCGAATCAATAGGAATCAATCGGATCTCGATCGAATCATTCTACAGTACAAAAATATCTCTTAGGTTGGATTAATAATTTCGAGTCCCACCAAATACGTTTTTTTCTTAATACATTTTTTTTTTTACTAAAACAAAAACAAACAAAACGAAATAAAAATAAATTGAGTTAACAATTAAAAAAAAAAAAAAAAAATCAAAATGAAGAGGCGTGGAAAGGAACGTGGAGGCGCGAGCATAGCACGCGCGATAATGAGGCCTCGGGACGCTTGATTTGTCCAAAACAAATAAAAAAGGTTGATTCAGTCCAACCCATCACACATCACGACAAGGTACGGACTGCATGATCTATGCTCTCCCGCCAAGTCTTTTAACACGACAAATCGGGTTTTTTTTTTTTTTTTTTAAATTTTTATTTTAAAGAAAATATAAGTGATTTAAAATTTTAATTTTATTTAAATGATCGTCATATTTTTCTTTAAAAATTTAAAACTTTTATTAATAAATTTATATCATTCAAAATTTAATTAGAGAAAATATAATAAATCTCCTAAAATTATATTTATTTTAATGACTAATAAAATTTATATAACTAAAACTAATATTTTGATATTAAAAATTAATTATAATAAATTTTATAATTATCTTTCTAGATATACTTATGCAGATATCATGTGGCGTCCATGTGACTAACGTTCTATAAGAATTTTTCATATTGCTTAAAGGATTTTTATATAACATAAAATTCAATTTACATAATTTCAACTTGAGTAACCTTGTTTATGACATAAATTAGGTCCAACCTTAAAATGACATGACTTTTAAGTGCACTTAGAATATAAAAAAAAAAAAAATACTTCCTTTAAAAAATATTTTTTTTTATTTAAAATATTTATTCACATACTTTTAATAATAAATTATAAATTTCGAAAAAAATAGTTGAACTCATTATATTTAAATTTATATTTCCTTTAATATTTGCGTATGTCTTTAGTCTTCCATTCGTGATGTACTCTTTTCTGACCGTATTTGTATAGATTTGACTTTATATGTCAAGAGGGCTCGTAGCTCTATTATCACTTTTATTTTATTTTATTTTATTTTATTTTATTTTATTTTATTTTATTATTTTGGAACATAGTTTTAATAAAGGATGTGTGATGGTCGAATCAATCGCTTTCTTCTTCTTTTTCGTTTCATTGGCTTGAATTCCAAGGACAGTCTCAATAAAATAATATTGCATTATCTTTGCATAGTTATATTATTGTTATAATTTTTATTTTTATTTATTTATATATTTATTTTTATCTTATTTTAGTCCCTTAAATTTCAATTGAATTAAACGCATCCTTGAGAGAGTTTGAATCGAATTGGGATTAATCTTCCGGATCGGAAGAACAGAAAATGGATGGTCGATAGAAGCAAATCCGATAATGCCGGTGAGTTATATCTCCGACAATGGTGACGGATGCTTAGGAAAAAGATTATGTGAAAATAAAAATATAATAAAATGTGTTCTAATTTAGAGATCAAATTAAAGCATTTGAGATAGTTTGATCCAAATTAAGGATGAATTTAGGAGAAAATGGTTTAATAAAAGGATAAATTAGTAATTTAGCCTTATATTATTATGTCAATTGCATAAATTTGAGACAACCATATAATTACATTATTTTCATATAAAATGATATAAATAAATTTCCCACAAATTATATCATTATATATATTATATCATTTATTATATATAATAAATGATAATATATAGTATTAAATTTTCATTTTTACGTAACACTTATTATGAGTAGTTTAATCATGTCATGGAAACTAGCACTTCGTTATTTCATTTCACAATTGGATTAAATAGAGATAATCTGAAGGATTAATCTGTAATTATTTTAATTTTAAATTTATTAATAAAAAAAACGTCAAAATCATACCTCCTTTCAGGGGTCGTGCTCGGATTTAATAGGGCACACAGTACACATTCACGCCCCGCCATGGCAGCGGGCGATGCAAACCGTCGGCATAACCTCCGTCAGAGATTGGGTGTAACGTCTCCATCACCCTCCGTCTGCAACCAATCCATATTCAAATACAATCAAACTTTAGAAATTAATAAAACAAACAAATCAAATTATTTTTATATTAATTTAGTTTTTTATGAACGAAGAAGACCAGAAGAGAGAGAGAGAGAGAGGCATAAACCTCGAAGAAGAGACTGCTTCATAAGCGAATCTTCTCGATGCAAAAAATCTTCCCCGATCCTTCTTCTCTCTGGCCTTTCATGGGCGTCGTTACAAGCGTCGAAGACAATGGAGGTAGCTTCGTTGTGCATGGGCGGCGGTACCAAGGACTACAGTGAATGTTCATCGGAGAAGAAGAAAGAGCTGGATGACGAGGAGAAAGCGGCGACGGCGCCGGAGGCTTTGCTCCGTGTTCGGCTCTGTGAAGCTCCGATCCTTTTGCTTGTTAGATTCCACAAAGCTCTCCGATCGGAGCTCGCTGACCTCCGCCGCTTGACCTTGTCGGCGTCTGAGAGCGGTTGCTATGGCGGCCGTGAATTCTTCTCCGAGCTGCTCCAGCGGTTCGAATTTCTTAATCTTGCTTACAAGTACCATTGCGCGTCGGAGGATGAGGTTAGAAATCTACTCTCACAGTATTTATACACAAATATCATCTTAATCTGAATATCAACAATAACCGAATTCGTGAACGAGTATGTTTGGTCGTCGAGAAAGTTTGGGAAAATGACGTGGCGTTAATTTCTCAGTCTCCAAACATCTTTTTCGCTTTTTCTTATTAGTCCGACAAAGGTAATCGCGGAGATTTGGTTTAGAAGGTGGGGTTAGATTTGGAAAAGTAAAAATAATTGCAGTTACCGTTTACCATCGTTATATTTACCGCGGTAAACGCTTTCCGATTTACATATTAGAAGTTCAGTATAATACTAGTAATTTAAATAGACACATACTGCGTCAAATGTAAAATTTATTATTTATAATTTTGACACCATGTTTAAACCGTTCATTAAAATGCATCCTTTTTATTTGTTTGCAGATTGTGTTCCCAGCACTGGATTTGCACACAAAAAATGTGGTGTTCACATATTCACTAGAGCATGACAGCATAAACGAGCTATTCGACTCGATTTTTAATCGGCTGAATGTATTGATAGAGGAAGAGGGTAATCAGAACATCTCCAAGCCATTTCAACAACTTGTTTTTTGCTTGGGCACTATCCAGACCTCCATGTGCCAGCATGTGCTCAAAGAAGAAGAACAGGTTGATTCTAATTACTCCTCTTTTTTTTTAATAGCTAAAATATTACTTGAGAAATCAATAAATAATGTAATATACTCCTAATTCAAAGCCTAGTTTTTTAAGACTAAATCCACAACTAACTTCAACTACAAAAGTACCAACTTTTGAAACTAGAATATGTGGCTATATATACACATGGGGTTTAGAGTAATGATGTGAGAATTCTAATTCTAGGTGGGAGAAATATAGTTCTTTGACTCTAAAGAGGTACATCTAAGGGAGTTCTCACGTTGCTTTTATAAACTCACATATTTTACGTTTTTAGACGAAATTCATAACTAACTGATTTAAAAAAATGTACCAACTTTTGAAGCTAAAATGTGGGAATAAATACTCACACACAATGTTAGATTAAAGATGTAGGATTGCTAATCCTAAGAGAGACACACTTAGGAAAACTCTCACACTATTTTTACAAACTCGGATATTTTACTTTTTTTTAGACTAAATCCATAACTAACTTTAAAGCCCAATTTCACTCCAATAACTTTAAGGCCTCCTTCAATTTTTAATTTATATATATATATATTTTTTTTTTTTGAAAGGCAAATCATTATGTTAATAGGAGACCAATTCAGCGAAGGTCTCCTTCAATTATTAAAATAAGCTTTTACCTTGTAAAGTAACAATTTTAATTTTTTTTTTACAATATAAATTTTACACCCTTCAATTAGTTCAAAATTTTAAATTACAAGAAGTCTGAGTGTAAAAATGTGTGTTGTTCTTTCTTTTTTCATTTTTTTGTTGTGACATTATTACATCAATTATAAAATCAAATTTTAAAGCAAAAGCTAGGACTCGCCTTTTTTTTTTTTTTAATAGCTAATGATCAAAATTGATTGATCTAGATGCTCCTCTATGCATATACTAATAATGATGTCTATAATTGTTTAATTCATATTATACCGCATGGAATGCAGGTTTTCCCATTGTTGATCCGACATTGCTCTGCCGAAGAACAAGCTTCACTTGTGTGGCAATTCCTCTCTAGTCTTCCTGTGAGACTGCTTGAAGATTTTCTGCCGTGGATGATGTCTTTTATTTCTCCCCAGGAACAAGAAGAAGTTACTAATTGTATTAGAGACATATTGCCCAATGACAAGATACTTCAAGAGGTATATACATATATATAGGGTTCAGTATTTGAAATCTACAGATTCGGGTAAGCTGTTTGCGCAAAAGCTATGTTTTTAGTTTAGATTGAGAGATAAACTGGATTCTGATTGATGCCTGGATCATCCTTTTTCAGTCGAACTATAGTTTTGTCGGCCGAAACCGAAATTTTAGCTGATTTTATAACTTTCCCCACATTGTTCTTGTGAAGGTGGTAATGTCTTGGCTTGCTTCTACGAAAAGGCCTTCCTATGGAACAAAGACAGGGAAATGGTTATTACCCATTTTGGGTTCCTCTGATAAAAGTTCTGGAAACAATTGGAATTCTATTCAAACGAACTCCTTCCAAAAGGTTAGACAAAACCCAGTTGACAGTCTTCATATCTGGAACTCTGCAATTATGAAAGATCTCAGAGAAATTCAACAAGAGCTTTTTCCACTGAGAAGTAATACTGGCACCTTCTCAAATCTGGATTCATTAGTCTTAAAGATCAAATTTCTTGTTGACTGCATTGTCTTGTACAGGTAATAAATAATAATTTGCTAACATCCAATTTTTCAATTTAGTTATACATCCAAACTCCTATTTCTGATTTGATTTTGTATTCCCTGTTAAACAGCAATGCATGGGAGAAATTCTTTTACCCTGTGCTAAGTCAAATTTCCGGTGTTCCTTCCTTCAACCAACATTATAGGTTTACAAAGATTGTAGGTTTACAAAGATTGCTTGACTATAATGCACAAGATGATCATAACGTACCTTTTGGAAAGTTCATTGAGAAGCTTTGCTGGGAACTAGACTCTTTCATGGTGGATGTAAGCACTCAGTTTTCTATCCAAGAAACACAGGTACGCTTCTCTGTCAATAACATTATGCAATATAGGAGTTAAATCATATCATGATTCTTGTGAAAAACAATAAGCAAAACAATGGGCACTTTTCCATCACATAGTCTGACCCTTTTTCCAGCTGTTCACCAGGTTTTTCCTGCCATCAGAGAAAACTGCACCTCAAAAATGCTGCAACAGATTATATACATGAGCCTCCATATGCTTCCACTCGGGTTGCTAAAATGTGTCATAACTTGGTTTTCCTCTCACTTATCCGAGGAAGAAGTGAAGCCAATCCTTAACAGAACTGAACAGGAAGATTCTGTAGTTAATGAATCTTTTTCATTACTCTTACGTGAATGGTTGCGTGTAGGTTATTCAGGCAAGATCTCTGTTGAAAATTTCGGAAGTGATTTGCAAAAAATGTTCAAGAACAGAACTCATTTCTTTCATGAACAAATCAAAGAATCTGCTTCTGGGTCATCATCTTTATACTCTGTCCAGCCCAGTAAAGGAAAAAACCAAAGAATGATGACATGTTATTCATATTCCTTTCCTAAATTCCACAAGGGAAAAAACCATGCTGTTTCTGCTCATCATAAGGACCCAAAACCCATAGATCTAATCTTCTACTTCCATAAAGCTCTCAAGAAAGATTTGGAATACTTTGTTTTAGTTTCTGCTCAGCTGTCTGAAAATCCTGGCCTTTTCAACAGTTTTCTTCAGAGATTCCAACTTGTTAGGCTTTTATACCAAGTCCACACTGATGCAGAGGACCAAATCGCCTTTCCTGCATTAGAGGCAAAGGGAAAATTCGAAAACATTAGTCAGGCCTATACCATGGATCATACACTGGAGGTGGACCAGTTCATGGAAGTCTCTCTTGTTCTAGATGAGATATCTGAATATATTGATCAGACAAAGCAAGCAAAGCAAGACCTTCAAAATCTTTGTCTAAGTCTCCAGGACAAGTGCAAATCACTACACAACTTACTATCTGACCATGTTGACCGTGAAGAAATAGAGCTCTGGCCTTTATACAGAGAATGCTTCTCTATAAAGGAGCAGGAAAAGATCACAGGGTCTATACTTGGAAGAACGAGAGCAGAAATATTGAAGGATATGATACCTTGGCTTATGGCATCTTTAACACCAGAAGAACAACACAATATGATGTCTTTGTGGGGCCAAGCTACAAGGAATACTATGTTTAATGAATGGTTAGGAGAATGGTTGGAAGGTTATGATACGGGTAAGGTCGATAAAAAGATGACTGACATATCCTCTTCTTTCACAGTAGACCCCTTAGAAATCATCTCAACATATTTATCTAAGGATGCTGCCTTTAATGAAAGCAAAGGCATGAAGGAGTGCTTTGATCATTCTTACAAGGTTGAGCAGAAGAAGGATTCTCTTGAATATGAAAATGATGATACATTGTCTGAATATGTGAAATTGATTTCAAAGGGTGATAATGATAAGAGAAAGAAAGCAGAAACTGATTCTATGGACCTCCTTATCATTGATCAGGAAAGAAATCTTCAAGGAAATTTGAAGGTAAGGTATAATGAAAACCTTCTTGCAATGAGTCAAGAAGAACTTGAGGCTGCAATAAGAAGAGTTTCTAGGGATTCATCCTTAGACACGAAAATGAAATCATACGTCTTACAGAACTTGATGATGAGGTTAATATTCATATTATCTATAATCATCAAATTAAAAAGAGTAATTTTGACAATTGTTTTCAATTTTGATTGTCTTAGCCGTTGGATTGCAACTCAATCTAGTACAAAAGTAAATGTTGCAAGCAATGGAGAAGGATTTTCGGGGCAGAGTCCATCCTACAGAGACTCTCTTATGAAAGCATTTGGGTGCAAACATTATAAAAGAAACTGTAAGCTTCTAAGTCCTTGTTGCAATCTGCTGTACACATGCATACGCTGTCATGATGAGGTTGCAAATCATTCAGTTGATAGGTATGTGATGAGTAAATACTTGAGTTTTATTTTTAAATTCATAAAGCCCTAGAAGATTTACTTCAATTCTATATGTAGTAATCATCTGAAATGTTATATGCTTGTTTTATATCTATTCGTGCATGTTATTGCATATGGGTTGAAATTAATTAAGAATATTTTCTAGATCTTCTTATTTAATTTAATTTTCGAAAACATCTTATTTGCAGAAGATCAATTACAACTATGATGTGCATGAATTGTTTATTACTTCAGCCGATTTCAAACACATGCTCTACTCCCTCCTGTGCTAATTTGACCATGGCAAGATACTTATGCCGGATATGCAAATTGTTTGATGATGAAAGGTGATTACAGTTTATCTTATACTACTTAGTTCTTGTCAAGTAACCAAATGTTCCATAAACCATCTAAAAGCTTAAGTTATCTTGGTGGAATGACTTGACAAACCAATGTATATCATAGAGATAGAAACGTTAACAGTTCTAGATTTGGCATACCTTTATAGCATGATTCTTTCTCCTTTCAAGAAAAAATGATTATTTTCAAGGAAAAAGTAAAATCCTATCATGTTGAACTGGATATTAGGTTTTGCTACCTCATTCTAGATTTTAATGGAGTTTTCTGATATAAAAATTTTTCGAACAGGGAGATCTATCATTGTCCTTACTGTAACCTGTGTCGGGTAGGGAAGGGACTTGGAATCGACTATTTTCACTGCATGAATTGCAATGCTTGTATGGCTCGTTCTCTTTCGGTTCATACATGTAGAGAAAAGTGCTTGGAGGAAAACTGTCCAATCTGCCATGAATACATCTTCACCTCCTCTTCTCCTGTCAAGGCCCTTGTCTGTGGTCATTTGATGCACTCAACTTGTTTTCAGGTACAACCCCAACCCCCTCCTTTCTCCCTTTTCTCTTCTTAAATTACAAAGGATATGAATTTTACTGGTTTCTTTTATCTTCCTGCTTCTCATAGGACTACACCAATGTTCATTATACTTGCCCGATTTGTAGCAAGTCACTAGGTGATATGCAGGTCAGTTTGAACTTAACCTTTCTCCTAATAATGTATTTTCTAATTGTGTTCTAATGAGCTAAACGTTTCGTAATGATGAATTTTTTTTTCATGTAGGTCTACTTTAGAATGTTGGATGCATTATTAGCTGAAGAGAAAATGCCGGATGAATATTCCGGCAAATCCCAGGTTTGTCACACCTTATTCTACATTCTCATCAATCAAGAACTTCAATATAAACTCTTCTCAAATCCTTCTGAAAAAAATTAACTCCTCACAAAAAGTTAATTATTGCAGGGTATATTATGTAATGATTGTGAGAAGAGAGGAAGCGCGCCGTTTCATTGGCTTTACCACAAATGCCCTCATTGTGGCTCATATAATACTAGGCTTCTATGATCTTTATAGTATGAAGTTTTATCATCTTTTTGTGAGTTTGAATAATATAATGGAAGTTAAACTTAATGTTTTCTTCTATCACAATGTGCAGAAATGGATTTAAGATATGAATATGTTGAATGAAATTAAGAAAATAATTATTTGCGAAAAGAATTATGGGTCGAAAATAATTCAATAAATGGGTCGAAAAGAATATATTATTTGCGAAATTTGAGTAAGTATTCACAAAAGAAGATTTACTTTCAAAGTTGGAACAAGAAGTAGTGATAGATTGTTCTTAAGACTATTATTCTTAGGGATAGCAGATGAAAATTATGGAATTTAATAACTTCTAGTAGGTTCAAAGGAAAACTGAGATAAAATGGAAATAATGAAAGAAAAGAATGGGAACTAACATGGTCTACTTGATTAAGAAAACCCTCTACTGATTACAACTTTTTCCGGTTCTCCAAGAGAATTGTTGAGAAAAGAAAAACTCCGGCTCGATCAGGGCCCGGCATGCCTGCATCTAATCAGTTTGCATTAGTAAGACTGAAGCAAGCAGCTGCACTCTTCAATTCATTCTCCCCAACATGCTCTATAGACAGTGTTGTATCTTTCAATGACTCTTCAGAACTGCATTTTTCAAGAATCAAATACATCTAAATTAAGCATCAATTCTTTGTATATTCAATTAAAAACTTGTTCAATCGACGGAGAGGAAAAACTAAAAAACCCAAAAAGCTAATTCGACAGTTGAAGAGAAAGATGATGATTTTTTACACTAAATTCATGGCTCGTACAATATATATATATACTTCACCTTGTATCATAAGCCTCTTTGGAATCATTGTAAGACTGCCTATCATCAATGATATCAAAAAAAGGATGCATATCATCATCATCTTGAACAACTTCTTGCTGAATAGCTAACGGCTGCAAGGCGGCGGCGGCGGCTGTTGCTGCTGCTTGCGCCATTGATGAGCTGTTGGTGTTATAATTATTATACTGCACATTGTTTTTAGCATATAGATTATGTGGGACCCACATAGAAGAAGTAGCAGCAGCAGTAGCATTGCTCTCCTTTGAAGAATCCAAATGATAAGCAGGAGCACTGTTGAGTGGTGAGGCAAAAGCAGCAACAGACATACCAGAACTACTGCAATACGACAGAGGTGGGCCCCCACTTTGATTAAACAGTGAAAGCGCAGCATCAGCATTAGGATTGTTGTTGTTGTTATTAGTAGGTGGGGCCATACCCAATTCCAACTGTGAAGTGACGTCATCATCCAGATTCTGATGATGTAATGATGATGCAATCTGATGATGATGGTTAAAGTTATGCTGCTGTCTATAGAACTCAAGCTGTTGAGTAACAAGAATGAGTTCTTCCTCCATGATCCGAATCTGGAACCTAAGCCAGCAGATGACTTCCCAGCAGCCGTGGACCGGGAACTTTTCCCTGATGTTTGCTTGGTATATGATGGACCGCATCGCCTCGTCTTTCTGGGCCGGGCTCAGATTTTCAAGGATCTTAATGATTTTACTTACACCGAACAGCTTGTGTGCGTTTTGGAACCTCTTAGCTTGATCAGCTGGGAAGTAGCTTGCTAATTGGCACTCCGGGATGCACTTCCTTCTTTGGTATTTGCATGCTGCACATGCACTTGTGCCACCCTTTAGGGCCATGCCTTCACCCCAAAACACAAAAACCGATATGAAGTGAGGTGGACAAATAGAAAAGTGATTGAAAGAAGAAATGGGTGAGAGGGTACTGACTTTCCAAAAAAAATTGGGTGAGAGGGGAACGAACTGGGTTTTTTTTTTTTTTTGAAAAGGTCATATGTTATTGTGCGGATTTGAAGGGGGCTGTGGACTGAGTACAAATAAAGCTAAGAAGGGGAGAGGGGGAGAGAGGGGGAGAGGGGGAGAGAGGAGAGATGAGAGAGATAGAAGTGTGGGGAAAGCGAAGCTGGTGGGGAGAGTTGATTTTGTTTCTGTTCTTCAAGGAATGTAACTATAAAATGTTACCGTTAAGGACAAGTGTATGAGAAGTATAGGAGGGAAGACTAGAGAGTTCCGAAATTTTAGTGCCACGTACTACTTGTTTGTTAAGAGAAGGTGGGGATTTTTTGTTCGGTAATAAATTTTTTTTTATTTTTATTTTTAAAATAATTTTTTAATAAAATATAAATAAATATGACAATTATTTTCTAATATATTAATTAATTATTTTATATATTCTAAGAACATAAAATCTATTCTCATAATAATTATCTAACACACCTTTTCTCGCAGATTTTTCTCCTTGTTTTGAGACGTGTTCGTTATAAAAGCTTTTAGTTACATATATGTCCGTGGCGATGGCATGCAATAATTAAATTTTATATATAAATATCATTATCATATATTAAATTATAATTTTATAATAATTATAAATATTAAATTAAGAGAAAATTCTATATTTTCGATGAGCCTCGAGTGAAAATATCAACAAATAAGCAAATATAATGTATTATGTGCAATTTGAATAGTATTGATATTGTCACAATGAATAGGACAATAACTGACCACCCATATTTCGTAATAACCATCGAAGCTTATAGGAGTTTAGAAGTAGTCTCGATACGGTACTCAACCTCTGCGCCAGAACGTGCGACAACAGTCTACTTCTAAATTCGAGGCTGCTTGGTTAGATGATAATACATGTGAGGAAGTGGTAAGAGAAGCATGGAGGAGTTTGTGGAGGGCTCTCGGGCAGAGATATCGGGGCATAAATTTAGGGCTTCTATGGAGAGGTTGATAAAAGTTGAGCAAGGCTAGATTCCCTAATAATGGGAGAGCAATAGAACGGTTGATGTATGAAATGATAAACTTCAACAGTTAGGCTGCGATGGGGATACTTATACTCAAAACCTTAGCATGCTAAAGGCTAAGCTTAATGAGACTTGGGACAGGGAGGAAAAGTATTGGGGCATGAGGGCTCGAGTTAAATGGCTAAACTTTGGTGATAGAAACACAGTTGTTTCACCAAACTGGCTTGCATGGAAGGGAAGAAAACAAAATCTTGAGAATTAGAAGTGGAGATGGAGTATGGGTTGAATCTGAGGAGGGTATTTTTGGAGAATTTGTAAGTTTTTAGAGGAGACTGATTACTTCGGGAGGACAAAGGGAAAAGGGGAATACTTTGGATTGTATAGACGGCATAGTGGATGATGAAACTACTGAGGGTCCGGTTAAACAGGTTTCTGAGGAGGAAATTAGGAAGGCTGATTTCCAATGGGGACCTTGAAGACTCTGGGTATTGATGGGTTCAATGGCTTATTTTATCAGAACTTTTAGGGGACGATGAGGATGAATGTAGTAAAAGTTGTGAGAGATTTTTTTGAGAATGGCTCTCTTCTTCACCAATGGAATGTGACACAAGTGGTGTTTATACCGAAGGTGAATAATCCAGAACTTGTTTCCCAATTCAAACCAATTGCCCTATGCCTTAATGTTTATAAAATAATAAGCAAAGTGATTCTGAATAGGCTCAAGCCTTGCATGGATGTGATGACTTCTAAGGAGCAAAATGCTTTTGTTCCTGGTAGGCTGATTCAGGACAACATCCTAATTACCAATGAAGATTTTCTTTACATGAATATGAAGAAGAAAGGGAAGAATTCAGTGGTGGGGTTAAAGATGGACATGCTCAGAGCCTATGACAAAGCTGAAAGAGATTTTCTCAAAGGTGTGCTGGAAAAATTTGGGTTTGATTGTATCTTTGTGGGTTGGATTATGAAGCTAATTTCCTCGGTGGAGTATACTTTGAAAATTAATGATCAATGCAAAACAACATCTTGCCAACAAGGGGGTTGAGACAAGGTGACCGGTCGTCGCCTTAACTGTTTTTATTTGAGGTATTGTCTCGGATTATTCATAGGAATGTCAGTAACGGAAATCTCAAAGGGTTCAAAATGGGGAAGGGAGGTGTAATTTTGACTTATTTACTTTTTGCGGATGACAACCTATTCTTCCTAAAAGCCTTGTCCTGATAACTGTAGGGTCCATGAAGGAAATTCTTAATAGTTGTAGGGTACGGTCAGACAGAGGATTATGGATGTTTTAAATGTTAAAGCTAGCTTCAAGGTTTGAAACCTTTTAGGTACTTGAAGAAGAGGATTGAGGGGAAAATTCATAGTTGAAAATCAAAGTTGCTCCATCCTGGGGGTAGGGAGATCTTAATTAAGGCTGTTGCTGGTGATATCCCCACTTATACCATGGAAAAAGGTGAGAAAATTAGGGTTTGGGAGGATATATTGATTAAAGGGGAGGAAAGTACTAAATCCCTTGTGTTTACTGATTATATTCCCTATTACGTTTCTGACCTCATAAACAGGGACTCCGGTAGGTGGAACTTGAATGCTCTTCATAATTTTGCTCCCTTAAGAAAGGGAGCTATTCTGTTAAGGCTGGTTACCAGGTGTTTAGAAAGGCAAGCTTGCTTACTGGAGTGCAGCCCTCACAAACCAGAATATGGAGTCTAATTTGGTTGGTAAGAGCTCCTCCTAGAACTCTTTGAGTTTCCTTGACGCATTTGTAGTAATGCATTAGCTACTAGGGAGAACTTACATAGGAGGAAATTGAAACATGATGCTGTCTGCTCTATATGTTATAGTGATGAGGAAATTTTGTTTCAATTCAGTGTGAGTGGATTAAAAATGCTTGGAGGAGTTTTAGTTTTACGGTGTTGTCCAACAGTGAGTATCATGCCACGGTTGTGGATTGGATGGATGATGGTGTTTCTGGTTAGTCAAGCTAAAAAGGGTGAATTGTGGAGGTTAGGTACTCTTTTTTTTTTTTTTTTTTTTTTTTCTTGTTTGGTATTTTTGGAAGAGTAGATGTAAATTTATTTACCAAGGGATTGATATTGATTGATGTTGATTTGATCGTGTTGAAAGCAAATACTGCCTTTGAATCTTTTTGCAGGAACTGGAAAACCAACATAAAAGAGCTTGATCCCTTTGAAGATACTTATTTTCCTGGATGGCGTCCTCCTTAGAGGTGAGATGGGTTGTTTGATTGGTGGTGTCGGAAAACCTGTTGCGGTGGCTTCCGCTTTAGAGGCATAATCTTTGGCCCTTTTAGAAGCTATGAAATTGATGATAAAGGTGGGTGCTAAACAGGTTTCATTTACGCTTCTCTTGAGTCAAGAGACTAGCGAACTGTGCCGCAAATTGGGTAGCTACTCAATCGAGAATGGGAATGTGCCCTATCAGTTGGATGGAAACTCCTCCATCCCTTTGGGTTTTCATTCTTGATCAATACAATTATCGAGATTTGGACAGCACTATTTCTAATGCTTGTTGTATTTGCTTTCCCTTCCCTTGTAAGAACAATTGCTTTTCTTGTAATGGCAAAATATATATATATATATATATATATGCTTTCCCTTCCCTTGTAAGCACAATTGCTTTTCTTGTAATGGCAAAATATATATATATATATATATATATATATATATATATATATATATTTGCTTTCCCTTCCCTTGTAAGAACAATTGCTTTTCTTGTAATGGCAAAATATATATATATATATTTGCTTTCCCTTCCCTTGTAAGAACAATTGCTTTTTTGTAATGGCAAAATATATATATATATATCAAATCCCTAAGAAGAAGGCCCCACAAGGGACATGGTGGTGATGGATGATCTATACAGAAACCCTTCTCTAGGAAAACTCGAGTAACAACCAAGGGAAGGATACTACTAATTAGAGACCATTAATAATAATAATACTAATAATAACAATAAGGAACTAAAAGATCTAGAAATGGATTAAGATGCTTTTTTTAACACCAAAAAATCTCCCCCTTTTAGTTACACAAAATGCTACTCTCATCTTCCTCTTCATTGCCCTTATGATTTCTTGCTTAAAACTGAGCTTCTTCATCTTCTTCAAAATCTTACCACCTTATTGGGAAATGACCCAGATGCGAAATGAAGAAAGGGTTTTACCCAGAAGACTGAAACTCACTCACTTTCGACCTCTCAAATCATTCGTTCCGGGTTCTTCCTCGCTCGATCATCCCTTTTAATTACATTATTATTTCTCTCTCCAAGAAAGAACGCTCCTCCCTCCCCCCACCCTTTTTTTTTCCCTACAAAAATCTTTTTTGATTTTATCTCACAAAACTCTCGGATATGTTCACAAGCTCGAGATTTTTTTTTTTTTTTTTTGTGTTCTCCTGTCAACTTTTTCAAGGACTTGCTCTTTTCAAGGCAGCGATACTGCATGTTTTCAGTTGCATCGCCACAAAAATGACTTCCAACCAAAAAGGAAAAGCAGTGAAATGGAAGGATGTTTCAGACCTAGAGCTTACTAAGGCAGTAGCGAATAAAGGAGTGAGTTTCCAGAAGGTTAATAATGCTAGTTTATAGCTTCATAGAACAGAACCTGTGGTTGCAAATGGCCTCTTTCGCACATAGAAAGAACATCGCTCCATCCTCCAATTACCTACAAATCAAGTACATATTACAAACCAAGCAAAGGTAATCAACATGGCAACTTATTCAAATTGTGTCACGGGGAGAGAGAGAGTAGAGTACCTTCACGGTTTTATCATCATACATAACCCAACATTCATGCTCATGGGTGTAGGCAAAACAATGATAATGTTGTCCATAGTAGCAAACCTAGAAGTTTGAGAATACATAAGAGAAAGGATAAAAAGGAAGTTTTAGATAATCGCCCACGTGGAAATGTCTAGTGTAAGCATTGTAGTAAATCACAAGATGCATTCATAGCCATAATAGAGAAACAACTGTTTAAATTCCACTATTAAGCATGCTCCAAATTTCTGAACTTGTGTTGTTTTTTATCCAGAAAACAATAGTGATGTGAGAAGTAATAGTTCTTTTGCAGTGGAACCTTCAACCAAACTTAATTTTCCTGTTCTACATTGAAAATATTTTGTAGATGACGAAAACAAAGCTTTTGAGTTTCATCCAAGTATACATACCACTGATACCAAAGTGTACATACTCTTCGGATCCAGACCACGATAAAGAACACCAATATCTATCTCAGTAGTTAGAGCAGCCAATGTTGCTGCTATATCATCAGCACTCTCACATGTGTTCTGCCACCCCACAACTGCAAAAAAAGACCAAACAGATGTCTTATAAGATAACACAAAAAGATTTATGAGATACTTGTATTAACGGCTCATAAGATAACTCATTATATTAACCTGTTGTGAAGACATGTGGTGGAGCTGAAAGAAAGTGATGGATGTAGTTGGGCTTTCCGCACCCACCAGCTTCTGGATCACAAGCCAACTGATGATTCATTTCCACAATATTCAAAAGCTCGTCAAATGAGCTCTCTGCACACATAACCTGAATAGTTACCAAAAAATCAGATTAGAAGGCGAAAAAGGACGTAAGATCCTCAAGGCAATGAATCCAAACAAGAAAATTATGTTATTATACAAAAAACAAAAAGTAACGTCTTCCTGTGAGAACCTTTGTTGCTCGGAGTGCACTAGCATTTATATTGTGGAAAAAGGAAGTGTACTTCAGATGCCTGGACTCTAGTCCACAGCTGTAGCAGCTCATTCGTTCAAAGATGTCCATTCCGAAAATGGAATGAACTATACAAGCATCATTTGCACAATCAGAAGACCCTATACAGTTGCTTTCAACAGAATCAGCATCAGAAACACTTGAACTAGAAGCAAACGACTGGTGAAGGCAGTCAAATATCACTGCCAGAACTTCGGATGCATCATTCATCTGACCCTGCAAATTGGCGAAATTATAGTTTTATATGAAGTCTGTATCTAAATTGTGTATCCAAGACAAAAAGAGGAGGAATAAAGTGCCAATAGAAAAAAAATTGTCCACGGTAAAAGAAGAGAAGGCAGCAAAAAAGTTAAGAGTCCTCAAGATCAAGATCACCTCCTGGAAGAAATTACTAAAAGGATAAAGGTTGCTTAAGGCTATTCTCAGAGAAGATGGGGCAACTGCTTCTTTTCGTGTATCTGTAGATGCAATGGTCAGAGCAGCGAAGACTTCATACAGTGCACAGACAACACATGGGTCACCAATGTGAACATGCTCAGATGTAGATCTTTTCAGGAACTCATCTTGAAACAGTTTTAAATTCCATAACGACTGTGTTCATACAGGATCAGAGCATCATTTCAGTACCAAAATAGGAATGAAATAAAAAGAGTATCATCAATGCAGATCATTCATGGCTTATTGTGCAACACTTGCCTGAATAATGACATTAAGAAAGCAATTGTATTCACCAACTTCATTCTTCAGCCCAGAGCCAAATACTTCTGCTCCCTGAATACTTTCTACACCAACTTCATCCGATAAATTACCATTGTAATGCTCCACTTCAGCTGAGCTTGTCCGTGGCACCCTCGAACTTGAAAGCGAGGGAAACTTCTTTTGTGCTTCGAATGTGTCTGAGAAACAACATAAACACACGGTCAAAAGTGGGATATCTTATAATATGAAAAAGAAACGATTGGGGAAATTTAGGGGCCAAGGGATGCTTCAAGTATGGCTAATTATAAAAGAAAGAGCAAATACTAAATTGACCAGAAATTGGCCCGAATTGAAAAAAGAAAATATTAAAAAATATATATTAATTAACTTCCTGCTACAGTTCATCCACTACATCACTTTACTTAATTGTATCAAGATTATATGAGTGACAACTAGAGGGTAGCAGAAATAGATGATAGAAGAAACTAACCAAGGCTTTGGCGCACAGCTCTCTTAAGATCAGCTTGGAACCTTTCCTCATCATCCTCCACTGTTTCTGATTGTTTCTGATTCTTCGTACTATTGTCTCCCACAACAGCACTGCCTGATTTTACAAAAAGGAAAACACCCAAGTAATTCTTCTAGAAATGCCTAATCACTTGTAGCTCAAAAGTAGAAAAATTTACACCAACAGGCTGCATGTAAGTATATATAGAAATAAAATACTATTGCAACTTGAGATTTAAAACCGAAGAACGGCAACTTAAATAGACACATATAAGCAGAAATTGCATCGAAAATGTCAACCGTCTGAGTCATCATTTGGGATCTGACAAATAATGTCACTTACAGAACAAAAACATAACTGAAGAGTATGGAGCATGGAATGGGTAATATACCCTATACAATACGCAGATATATATATTATTGATCAAACTCTTAAGAAGAATTACTCTAAACACCAAACAACCTCAGATGCAGAACAATCCAAATAATCCCATATAATATTCAACCTATGCAGAGGTCTCTAGACTTAATACATAGAATCCTCGAGCAGCAAATGACAAGTTCCAAACTTACCATTATATAAAATGATGTCACTGCTAAAGCCTTTCTCTTTTGAATGGCTATCAAACTGTGAATTCCCAACTTCTGTATTCTGCATATCAGATGACACGACCTGATGCTTTCCACCAAGCAATTTAGTAGAACCTTTATGCCGCCTACCTCTCCTTCCTGTTCGTCGTTCAGAAGATGGCAGAGTATTCTCTGGAATATCTCCATTGGGCATACCTACTCAATGAATGAAAAAAAGAAAAAAACTGTCAATGACCGATTTCCAAAATTCACTCATTAGTAACCATTATCCTGCAACCATCAACCTTGTTTAATGTTTTCCTGGAGTGTATTACCAAAATTTTGCATATCAGGAACAGCATGCACAGCATAACCATTTAGAGTTAAGCCTTCCAAATTGTTTGGAGATGCATCTTTTTCTTCCTGTAGAGGGAAAAATTACAAGATTTCCTTGAGAATCATCTGGAGGGGAAAAGAAAGAAGCCAAAAATTCTTACCAACACAGAAGGTTTAAACTGCTCGACCACATTTTCATTATCAGCAACAGGCCCTAAGCAAATATCATGCTGTCCCACCGCTACCTTCTCTGTATGTATCAGAGCAGATTTCTTTTGTTGCTCAGCAAGGTGCTTTTCTTTAGCCTCATTCTCTATTCTTCTCTGATATTCCAAAGTCTCTTCAAGCTTTCTCTCCTCATCTTCAAGCTCAATTTTGCGTCTAAATTCTTCTTCCAGTAGTTTTAAGTCATCCCCATTCTCAGAAGCAGTAATATCTGAACCATGATGGTCACCATCAGGTGTAACTGGGGACAAACTGCACCGTACACAGTTGTTAACATATGGCAAAACTTGATGATTTTCTTTAGGCATATAAATATTTCATTAGGAAGGGGAGTAGAAATGTGGAAATAGAAAGAAACATGGTCACTTACTCTTCCTCAAGAGTCGCATGTTGAAGCATATCCCGCTCAACACCGCCATTAGCCTAAAGAAGGAAACAACAGATCTCATCGTCATCATTAAATTCTAACTAAGACTAACACCAAGACGAATAAAATCAGACCCCACAATCTAAACCTTTAAATCTTTGGCTTTCCTAAACTCCTTGTTCTTTTTCTTGTCCTTTGTCTTTTGCTGAGAATGTTTTGAATTACCACTTCCTCCTTTGATGGACTTCTTTGAATCCAGAGCAAGTTCTGCTAAAAACGCCTCTCTTGCGGCATCGGACCTCTCCTTGGCATCTTTCTCAGCCAAATCCTCCAAATGTGCCTGAAAAAAAGAGTGATGAAATGAACATCAAAAATTAGGCTCAAAATGAGGGAGAAACATGGCACTAATTTTAACAGCATTATACAGATAACAGACCCTCAAGTATGACTTCAGAAGAGGCAACAATATTGACTGATAGTCATGGGCAGACACAGGCTCAAGCTTAAGTTCCAACTGTTGCATTCCAGTAACATTACGCATCATGCGTGCATCAATTTTGCTAATCTGCAAAAGAAAGAAGCCAGATAAAAATGTAGTTCCACCTTGCAATTAAAAGAATCTACAACAACTGGTAACACACCTCAACAGATAACTGTTCTTTCTGCCTCTGAATTGCAACTTCTATACATGTATCAACTTGATGCAAATAATCCTTGGCTCTCCAATCTTCATCTAAACCAGATTCCAAGTCACATAATTGTGAAGTCACTCCATTATAATTGTCCTCGTATCCAATTTGGTTAATGTTCAGGGCTTCTGCTTCTTTCAAAACATTGGTTATAGCATCTAACTCAAACCTGCTGCTGAGAAACATGGCATCATTTTCCGCTTCAATAAGTTCATCCCTTCGCTTCCTTAGGATAGACTCGTAGCTTTGATTGACAAATTCTGTCCCATTTTCCCTTTTCTTACCCTCTTCAAGACAAAGATCCTCCACAGCCTCCAATGCTTCCTCGTAGCTTAAATGCTCACATTTTCGCTCACATAGACTCTGTAGGTGGTAAAACTCCTTCTCTAGCATTTGGAGAGTTTCTATTCCTTCTTGTGTTTTTTCTTCGTTAGTTCGCATCCATGATGCCAATTGTTCCCCACTTGACGGACCTGCAAATATCCATGATAATGAAACATCACCTTCAGGTGGAATCCCATTTGCCTGAACAACTTTGGCAGAAGAAGCTGCAGCAAAAACATCTGCAAAAGTACATTCGGCTGACAAAAAACTTTCATCCAGAAGAAGAAACGAGGCATCCCCATTAAGAACAATCTTTTCTTTCATCTCCAAAACTTGAGTGCTGCTATTTGCATCATCCATGGGACTGCTATTTTTATCAGAATATCTACCCAAACCACAAGAATGAGATAATTCTTGCAAGAATTTGAGGATTTTCCTGAGCTGGGAAGCTCCCAGAAAGCAGATACAGATTGGTGTTTGGTCCACACCATTGTTTAGAAGCCGAGAACCAGATAAAACACCCTGTAACTCATCCATTGTAAATTGTATCACCTTGTTCAGATGGCTTGCAGCAAGATATTTATGCCTAATAAGCAACTCAAATACTGTGTGAATTCTTTCAAGAAGCTTCTCCCGCTCAGAGTCATCAGATATTGGCCAGTTATCAAGTAGTGAATAAGATGTTGAACCCTGCTCTTCATGACAACTTCTACACTCAATGTCAGTACTTTCTTTGTGGCTATTACTTTCAACAGTAAAACTATTGCAACTATTTTCCAAATCTCCCCTGTTGGGTGAAGAATCCCATGCATCTTTGAGGCAGTCATCAAACCTCTCATTATGATTGGCAGAATAGATATGCTCAGAAAACTTCGAATCTCTACAATTTGATCGATTGGTGAGCATTTTAATAGCAGCGGAGACATCTACTGGTTTCCAAGAGCAGTTGAGAAGCATCTCAATCCATTCATTATCCACATTCTGTGGCAAAATTGACTGCATTTTTGGCAAAAGGTTCCCCATATGCTCCTGCACTACATGGTGCATATGAGATTCTGAATCTGCAAATTTCTTATTACATCTGCAGCATACCCAGAACTTCCATGTTTTATTCGCCTCACAAAACGACAATGCTTCCGATAAAACTCCATTTGCCAAACCATCTTTAGATGCATTAAAATGAGCCTTCAGACCACTTATCTTAATCCTAAGCAACTCTTTCTTCGAATCAATACTCATCGAATTCCAATACGGCCGAACACAATCCCTCCTCTCTGCTGAAGACCCGTGTTTGGTTCCATTTCTCCGCCTCTCACTTCCCCTTAAGCCAGAACCTGAAGATGAAGAATCCAACCCCCTCTCCTTCTTATTCCCATCATTCTGTAATTGTGGAGTCTCTGACTTTTGCTGCAAAAGCCTCGCAGCAGCAACACGGACTTCAACCTCCTTCCTCCGCTCCTCAGGCGTCTTGGTGGCCTTCTTAATCTCATTCGGCCTCCTAGTCTGAACTGTCCGCATCTCCATCGGGTCCTCTGTCACCCTTCTTATCGGAATCAACCTAAACTTCTCCTCCCCAGATCCCAAATTCTTCATCCAAGATGATAGTGAAGAAATGTTAGACTTCTGAACCAGCTGCTGCAATTCATTCTTCACATGAGCTATTCTTGCTTCAGCAGTAGGTATCTTCTGCTGCTTTTCATCCTGCAAACTCTCCTTCGCAGGATCGATCGGGTTTTCAATCGCTAGAGCCCGTTCACACTCTTGCAGCACCTCTTCATACTCCCTCCCATCATTAGCAGCCTCGTAGAGCAAATTGGCATAGAAATGAGCAAATTCAATCGAGTTTGGAGAAAGCTCAACGGCTTTACGAGCAGACTCGATAGCGTTTCTCAAATACCTCTGCTTTGCGTTGGGATCGTCAATAATCGACGCCACTTTAACACATACAGTACCTTGAACACGATGAATCAATGCCCAGTGAGCTGAGTTCTCATTCTTAGAGCATAATTCCTTCATAAGCCTCAGTGCCTTAGTGTGGTTCCCCCGTCGAAGCGCTGTGAGAGCCCGTTCACATTCGAGCTTGATTGCGGAGTAAGACGAACCGCCGTCAGATTCATTTCTAATCAACGGCTCGATCATATTATTGGCTTGGTTCTGAACGGGATGATGATTACTGTTACCATCACTAGGTTTCGGGGAGCAGTCAGATTGCGCCACACCTGAACCATCGCCAGCAACACCCCGTGCGGTCGCTTCAGCCGCCACCGGAGATTGTTTTGAGCGCGGAGCAACGTTTTTCTTCTTATGCCCCATCAATTAACTTTATCGCAATCCAAATCGCATGCATATATACCCCGCCTATATGTACATATACGTAAATAGAGAGAGAGAGAGAGAAAGAGTACGGAGAGAGACTTACTTGAAGATTGTAGAGAGAGAGAGAGAATGTGGACGTTAGAGTATAAATTCTGGTGACGGAGATGGATCGCCGGAAAAATTTACGACGAGAGAGGGAGGGAGGGGGGAAAGTAGAGTAGTCGCGCTGCGGCGCGTGCGGCACAAACCGTAGACACCTACCCACGAGGAAGGGGATGGGGAAGGTGAGGTTTGATGAGAAATGAGGAAGAGAAAGAAATAAGAAACTAATTATATATATTCTTAATTTTTAGTTTCAATTTAACTCAACCCCAATATATATTTAAAAATATTCAACCAAAAAAAAAAAAAAAAGAGTAGTGAAATTGCAAATAAATAATAGTAGTGTGTCTCATATTATGAGGGTATTTTTGTCAGTGTCATCGCATATTATTCAGCCACTACACTGTACACAGTGACTAATGATAACTTTTGTTTTTTTTTTTCCTCGGTGAAAAAGGAGGATTTTTACAAACGCCATTTTTATGCGACTTTTGAGTATGGAGGAAAAGGGGAGAAAGGGGACTTCTCTGTTCATTTTTTTAATGATACAGGGGTTAAAGTGATAATTCATTATAATTCAGAGGTTATTTCGTAATTTTCCAAAAATGTAAGGATTCACTTCATCTTTTCAATCCACATTACAAACTTATTAGTTATTACATAGATTATAATGATGCATTAAGTGGTTCTCCAAATCCGACAAAGCAACCCGAATTCCCGTTCTCAATGAAAAATGGAAACCGAAACGCACGTAACAATTCCTCAATTGCCTGCCTCACCATAGAAGAACTCGTCACCCTCCTTCTCGGCCTCTCCCCGTCACAATACCGAGATATTATATTCTTATTTGTTTCTATAGGTAAAATTTGGTCCTTTTTATAAGTTCAATGATTACAATATATAAGTACATCGAAATTATTTATATTAATATAAAATTCTATATGATTAATACATAAGTTGTATAAGATAATTGATATATTGATAATTTTTTCTTTTATTCAACAAGTTAAAATCACTTTCTGATCGAGTTTTTTTACTTTTTCTAGACCGAGCTCCTTTTTCATATCGAAATCTTTTATTTTTCTTAAATCGAGTTTAGTTTCTATCTGGACCAAGAACTTGTTCTAAACCGAAAACTCAGTCTGGATCGGAAACTCGATTTGAATCGGAAACTCGGTTTGGACTGGGAACTCAATCTGGACTGGGAACTCGGTATGGATTGAGAACTCCATCTAGATTGGAAATTCGATCTGGACTGGGAACTTGGTCTGTATAGGAAACTCCCTCTAAGTTCCCGCCACTTATAGATCGAATATCGATCTTCAAATTTTATATTTAGATTGAATATCAGTCTCTAAATTTCATATTTAAATTACAGATCGGGTGTCAATGGCCATCGTAATTCATCAATATTCAAAGAAAAAGAGATAGGTTAGTCGCAACAAGAAATATGGCTCATAAATTACACGTATTTTAGTCGACTTATATTTATGTCATTTTTCTTATAATGTGACACTTCTCTAATCTTTAAATCAAAATAAATGATTGAGATATTATTATAGAGACAGATAAAGAGAGTGAACAATGAGTGAATTCACTCTCACCACAATATCAATCCAACTGGCCCAACGCCAGAGACCAACATCCATTTTCGAAACCATGCGAGCAGTTATGGCTGTCCTATCGAACATAACATGCAAGATGATAAGCCTATAACATGAGCTTTTCTCCTTGACAGCTTCTGGATAGACATTCATGTGGGCTGCAGCTTCCCAAACCAAGCCGACTTCTTCTTTGAGTCCGGACTTGTGGAGAAAATCCACTACAGCATCTACTAGTCCCATTTTACTCTCTTTGTCCTCACTATGCATCAAATCCAAGAACTCACTCATGTGGTTCCGCACATTTTTGCCGTCGGGCCCAGCTGAAGGCATGGACCGGAGGAAAGTACAGACCGGGTGGCCTGTTATCTCCATGAGCTCATGGCAACTCCACATGTCGTCTACCGAGTAAGCATCCGTGCAACAGTTGAGGAGCAATGTGTCAGTCTGCAGGCTCAGGTTTAGCCCCAGATTGACCATGGTCTGTAGCAAGTTGTACGTGTCCAATAAACGGTGGACCCTGAGGAAAGCACTTAGTAACGAGTTACGCGTCGGGGAATTAGGCCTCAAACCAGACTTTCTCCACATTTCCGGACTTTCCCCATAAATCAACCAAGTCCATAAACCGGCTCGTTTGGGACCCATTTCTTCCGTTGCGACGAATAAATCTTCCGCTTCTTCGAGAAAACCACAAGCCCAAGAACCTCCATGACTATAGAATAAGTCACTTTATCTGGAATAAAACCGGATTTTTGCATATCACGATAAAGCTTTAGTGCAATATTGTAGTTCTGAGCTTTTGCATGCAAAGCAATCATGATATTATAGTGACTAAATTCGGAACACAGCCTTGATCTCATTGAGCAGAAAAGCCGATGAGCAGCATTCAAATGGCCGGATTTTCCAAGGCAATTGATCATAACACTACAAGGAAAAGTGTCTGGTGTAAGACCCACCTCTTGCATTTTCTCATACATACCCATAGCAACATCTAGAATCCCAGCTTTTGCATGGATGTAAATAAGTGTACGGTAAGTAACACGGTCCGGTTCCCACCCGGAATTTTGCATTTGTTCAAAACCACTGATTGCTTCTTACAAGTAGTTAGCTCGGCCATGGCTATGAATCAGACGGTTATCAGTCACGACATTTGGTTTGCACCCGTCTTTAGTCATCTGATCAAGCAATCTGTTTATCGCACTAAACTGTTTAGAACATCCAAGAATTCCAACCCTGGTGGTGTAGGTATGCCCATCGTGTTTAAAACCAGGTTGTCTTTTTAGCCAATGGAAGAAACCTAGAGCAACTGAGTGGTCTTCAAGCTGCTTTAGGATTTGGTTCGCTTGACAAGCATCCATGGAATAGTTGAGCTTATGAAGAGCTTGTTCAGCTGCCGGGCCGCACTTAAGCTGTCTTCAATATGTGAGAGTGGTATCCACCACATTTGAACTAGTAAGAAACGGCCTATTGATTGGAGCAACAATTCTGGTTTGAATTTTATTGTAACTTTTAGTAATAATCGTAGAGTCTAAATCTGCATAATTCAAATTTAATTATCATCCCTTATAGTAGCATATCTCTAGACTCTAGGTTCTGTGCAGAGTCATCATGTGAGAGAGAGAGAGAGAGAGAGAGATTTATTGTATTTATTTATTTTGGTTCCAAGTAAATTGGGAATGAGAGTGAGGAGCACTGGAAAGCCCTACACTACTCGTGTTTTCTCTGAAGCCAATGATTGTCTATACACGTGTCGCTCGGTTTGAGCCTCTGTTTTAGGTGGACGGACTCTTCTTCAATATAACAGCAGCTTCTAAATTGAGCCTTATAAGGACTAATAACCCAGCCCAACAACCATAGCCGCCCATTTAGAAGAGGAAGTGCTGCTGCCTGCTGGCCTTTTAAAAGGGCTTGCAGAAGTCTCTTTCTTTTCTTGGGGGGAGGGGGGACATGAGGGTTTCTTACAAAAACATCACGACGATGCCAACAAAAGGAATACCCCTTTTTTTTTTTCTTTTGTTTCTTCACTTTGGTTTTGCCTTTGGTAGAAGCATGCACGCCATGATATAAAAGTAGCCTAACCTAGCTTGTTAAGGACTCCTCTCCATCATTATAACTTTTGTTTATGGTCCAAATTTTTTGAAGGGATGAAATCATGTTTGTATTAAGCATATTAGATTTCTTTATCATGTTATCTATTTTCAAAATTCTTATATTCATCAACATAAGTATTCATTCACTTATGAAAAAATGAAGAAAAGTATTTAGACATGAGTTTTTTTTTTTTTTTTTTTTAATAACTTATAGACCAAGTTATTAATGATTAGAGTTGAGACAAAAATACCTTAAACTTTGAAAGAAAAGAACTATGTTTCACTTGTGATATCATATAATAAGGTCAAGGTTTCGATCATTTTCATGTTTACTCTAAGTTGGATAAATTAGCTTCCAAGTGATAGTTCAAATGATAAGTATGAGTGATTCTCTAATTAAGAGTATAATTTAAATATTAAATTATATTATTTTTAAGATAATATTATTAACATATATGATGAAATAATTCTATTTTTTTTTAGAATTTATACTCCATCACTCAACGCACGTAAAAATTATCTAATTATTAAAAAAAAAAATTATATATTATTATTATTATTATTAAACCACGACGAATGCGAGAGAAAAGACATGGAAATTGTGGCCTAGTTTTCCTCACCACTCTTACTCTTACTCTATTGGCAAAATTTGTCAAGATGTTGTTGTAGAGACAATAAACCTTCTAGAAAGTCAAGTTTAGCTATCGGGTTTGACTTGTTCAGAGTTGCTTTTGGCTTCACTTGAAATTAGAGTCTGATTGTTAATATTCAATTTAAAAAAAAAAATGTTTTATATAATGAATATAAAAAATACTTCTTTAATATTGATTTTTGTAGTCTTAAAAAAAATTAAATTTAAAAAAATAATAATAATAATAATAATTACTAAATATAGTTAACGATTGAAAATATTAATTTTTATATTTAAAATATATTACCAATTAAATCCCTAATTATCTAGGTTTCTTATTTAATCTTTTTTTTTTAATCCATTTTAGAATTGAAGTAGATAAAAGGAAGTGTGGCTACGCCTTATTCCTTTTAGTCAAAGTAATAATTATGGTAAGAGTAATTATTGTAAGAGTAATTATGATAATTACAAATGTGCCTAATCATTTTAAATTTGACTAATTAACTACCACTATAATTCTATTTATTTCATCCCTTTGGCCCTACTTTCAACATTCATCAACCCCCCTTCCCTACATATAATCTTTCATCTGAATTTTTTTTGTAATAAATAAATAAATAAATAAATATATCTATATATTGTAATAAATGCAATAAATTAATAATTGTTGGTTGTATCATCTATTCATATATTTATAAATTTATAGTATGATCTTCTCGTGTATGATGTATATATGTATACATTTAAAAAAAAAAAAAGAAAAAAAAAAGTGACTTGTTCTTGTGCAAGATAGGGAGGTGGACTAATTCAAAGGGGTTGATCAAGTCATTTATAAACAAATAAAGCAAAAATTTGACTATGTCATGTGGTGTTTGGATAAGTTTCAATAATGTAGCATGGAAAAAGTTAGGCAAAAAAAGTAATTAAATAATAGATATGTCAATTTCATTAAATATTTATTTAATTTATTTTAGTTAATATTTTTTAAAATAATTTTATATCTATTTCTCTAAAAAATAAATGAAAATTAATTTTTATTTTTTATTTTTCATGCATCCTTAACTAAGTGATTAGTCAAATATACCCACATAACTTTTGTCCCTTGGTAAACAACATCCATACTAAATGCCTCATTAGATCTTAGACTTCCACATGATCTTTCTTACTCTTATGGTCTTTTAATTAGGGATAAACAAAAAATTCGAATCCGATTTGATCATATTTAATGAATCAAATTGAATACTTACTTTAAAAAAAATAATTAAATTAGATATTTGAACTAATCAGTTTTGCTGCAAACATGATATGTCGCTCGGATAATTAGGATTCAAAATCTAATATATTGGATGAATAATAAATAAATAAGGAAAAAACATAAAAATTTGAAATTTTGCTATAAAAATAAAAAAGATAAATTAAATTGTTTTGCTATAAAAATATATAATCAAATTATTTTAATATATATATATATATATATCATACTTGTTTATTAAAACCTCCCTCTACTCCAACTACTAACGATAAATTTTGGCCAACAAAAACAAGAAAAAACTACTAAGAAGAAAGAGGACAGCATATACCGATATTGCCATTCAAAATGGATCAACAAAGTAGTTATATAGATGTTATAATATTATATAGTCCTACAGGACATTTCTGTAAATTCATTAAACTCAAAATTTATTAACATAGCCAGCCCACTGCCCACAGTATAATTTTTTTTAAGAATAAATAAATAAATAAAAAGAAATATAAAAAAGTTTTTTCAAAATCCGCTCCTTTTTTTCTTCGTAACCGACCCCGCGTTCTCTCTCTCTCTCTCCGCCTCAACTCCCGTTCTCCGGAGAAGAAGACCGGTCGGATCCGCCGCCATCACCACTGTGACCCAACAGCTATGGGTAACTGCAACGCCTGCGTTAGAAGACCCCATGTCACAGAACAAACCCCATCGAGTTCAAATCAAACGACGAGGAAGAAGAAGAAGAAGAAGCAGCAGAAGAGGAACAGAGGGAAGGGAAAACCCAACCCGTTTGCATCCGACCCGAGGCGCTACACAGCTCCGATACGGGTATTGATAGACCCGAACCCGTTAACACGCCGGTCCCGAATCAGCGACAAGTACGTACTGGGCCGAGAACTGGGGCGGGGGGAGTTCGGAATCACCTACCTCTGTACAGACCGAGAAACGAAAGAGTCTTTAGCCTGCAAGTCGATATCGAAACGGAAGTTGAGAACTGCAGTCGACGTGGAGGACGTCCGGCGAGAGGTGGCGATTATGAGTAACTTGCCGGAGCATCCGAATATAGTGAGGTTGAGATCAAGTTATGAGGATAATGAGAACGTTCATCTGGTAATGGAGCTTTGTGAAGGGGGAGAGCTGTTCGATCGGATCGTGGCGAGAGGGCATTATAGCGAGAGAGCGGCGGCGAGTGTGGCGAGGACAGTGGCGGAGGTGGTGAGGATGTGCCATGCAAATGGGGTTATGCATAGGGATTTGAAGCCGGAGAATTTCTTGTTTGCTAATAAGAAGGAGAATTCCCCCCTTAAGGCTATTGATTTTGGCCTCTCTGTCTTCTTCAAGCCTGGTAAATTGCTGTTTGAATTTCATTTTAATAAAATTTTCCATCTTTTATGTAGATACGTTACATCTCCAGGGATGAATCGTAAAAGAAATATTTATTGTTTAAATTTAATTTTATACTGAAATTCCAGTTTCGAAATTCAGATATCAATATTTTTGTAATTTAGTTAGATTGTGAGGTAAGCTATCTTTGCTTTTGAGATGAATTGGGATAAAAATTAGAGTTTCATGTGTCAAAACTGATTTTTTGTCCCAAAACTGGAGTTTGAAGCTTTTTGTGGTGGTGAAAATGGAGGGTTCTGGTTTAATTGTGGGGATAAACTGATAAACCAAACACGGTGAGAAATTAGAGGTTTGGGGGCTTAAACTGGAGTTTGAAATGTTCTCACAAATAAGTCAAATTCATTGCTTTTATTTTGTTATTATTTATTTATTTTAGCTGTCAATGCTTGAATCTTTAATGGGATTTTTTTTTCTTATAATTCTTTTTGTTTAAGATTCTGTGATTGATTTTTTTCTTAGGGGAGAGATTCTCTGAGATTGTAGGGAGTCCATACTACATGGCGCCAGAGGTTTTGAAGAGGAATTATGGACCAGAGGTTGATATATGGAGTGCTGGTGTCATTATTTACATTTTGTTATGTGGGGTCCCTCCTT
Source organism: Coriaria nepalensis (assembly GCA_027186245.1). Lineage (NCBI taxonomy): Eukaryota > Viridiplantae > Streptophyta > Magnoliopsida > Cucurbitales > Coriariaceae > Coriaria > Coriaria nepalensis. The sequence continues at coordinate 538,385 of CP114499.1, read as the reverse complement.
TTTGGGCTGGTATTTACATAACTATCTTCCTTCTTCCATTACCATTATATATATATATATATATATATATAGATTGTAAAGTCATACATATGCTGTTTTCAAATGGTTTAGAGACCGAACAGGGCGTAGCTCTGGCAATTTTGAGAGGGGTGATCGATTTTAAGAGGGAACCATGGCCTCAGATTTCCGAAGGGGCTAAAAGTCTTGTTCGGCAAATGCTCGAGCCTAATCCGAAGAAACGGTTAACTGCTCAACAGGTCCTTGGTAAGTTACAAATTCCACAAAATGAAAATCTGTTCTGTAAAAGTTGAGCTTCATAGATATTTTTATTTAAAAAAATGAGTTGCTTTTATGTTGCAGATCATCCTTGGTTACAAAATGCAAAGAAAGCTCCGAATGTTCCGTTAGGCGATATCGTGAGGAGCCGGCTTAAACAATTCTTGGTTATGAATAGATTCAAGAAAAGAGCTTTACGGGTAAGTCAAGTAGTCGACATGTTCTATGCAAAAACCCGAAAAAAGGAAAAGAAAAAAAAAATGAAGGTGGTTTATTTTGTTCTGTGTTATGATATGCATAGGTGATTGCCGAACACTTATCGGTGGAAGAGGTAGAAGTAATCCGAGATATGTTTGCGTTGATGGATACTGATAATGATGGGAAAGTAAATTATGAGGAGCTTAAGACCGGTTTGCGTAACGTTGGTTCCCAATTGGCGGAGCTAGAGATCAAGATGCTTATGGAAGTGGTAAAAAATTTATATACTCTTATAAACTTTCAATTCTATCCTCGTGCATTTCTAAACTAAAAGAAGCATTCCACATCAACATTTATTTACTGACATGGTACGTCCAATCAGCATTCCGTTAGTCAAAAACATCCGATGCTCATGGAAGTGGTAAAAGTTTGTATTGTTATAAACTTCAAACCCAAAGAAAAAAAGTTACCTTACATACTTTCATTTCTATTCTCTTGCATATTTCTAAATTTAAAAAAGAATGCCACATCATCGTTTTGTTTCTAACGTGGCATATCCAATCAGCATTCCATTACTTGTACTGTTTCTTGATTATGAGATCACTTTATAACTAATTTAGGCTGACGTGGATGGGAATGGAGTCTTGGACTATGGAGAGTTTGTAGCCGTAACGTTGCACTTGCAAAGAATGGAAAACGACGAGCATATAAGGCGAGCATTTAACTTCTTCGACAAAAACAAAAGCGGTTATATCGAATTAGACGAGCTTAGAGAAGCCTTGGCTGATGAATCAGGAGAAACCGATGAAGATGTTCTGAATGACATCATGCGTGAGGTCGACACAGACAAGGTTCGGTTCTGGTTTAATGAAAATGAATTGATGAGTTTGTATAACTTTTCAATGTTTTCAAGGAAACTTCTTTTTTTTTTTTGTAATAGGATGGGAGGATAAGTCATGAAGAGTTTGTGGCGATGATGAAAACCGGAACGGATTGGAGAAAAGCATCGAGGCAGTATTCCCGGGAGAGGTTTAAGAGTTTGAGTATTAACTTGATGAAGGATGGCTCTTTGCAGCTACATGATGGGATTACTGGGCAAGATATTGTTGTATGATCGGAAGAGGATTTTACAACACCGCCTGTCTTCACCTGTATATTTTCTTATATGATTTGGCTTTTTGATGATTGATTTATTGTTCTTACTATTCCTTGATATCTTTGGAGGGGGAAAAAAAAACATGATTCCAGTGTTGTTTAGCGATGGGAATGTGATATTTGATGAATCTTTTTTTAATGTTAAAGTTTTTGTTCAAGTTTTAGATGTTAATGTTTCAGTTTGCATCTGAATTTTTGAATTTTTAAAGTCAGATTTTTAGTTGGTAACTCGGTGTAAACATTCTCACTTGGGACATAGTCTCAGGTTCGAGTCATATATGGATAAATAGGAGAACCGATGATCATATATGGGTAAATTGGAGAACCGAGGAAGAAGAAGAAGAAGAAGACCAGTAAACAACATTATTTGATATATATATATAATATATATAAATGTATACAAACTATTAATCTCTAAATAAACCATATTTTACTGTCAGACATTGGTTTTGTTCTCAGTTTGTTTTGTTACCAAATCAACTTCAAGCTCCTTGTTACTAACACCTTTGTACTTATACCACTTTGCACAGAGAAGAAAATACCCGAAGTTAACAACTTCTAGACCCGCGATCATGTAATAAAACCGATCCAACCTCCCATGGTTAAGATCTTCCGGCAACCAATCCACTGATCCACCTCCTCCTTTCGTTGTCTGATGAACTACAGATATCAAAAAGCTACTCAAATAGCTCGAAATCGCCATAGCACAATAAAAGAGGGCCCCACCGATACTCCTCATATTCTCTGGGAATTGCTTGTAATAAAACTCGAGCATGCCAACCGCTGCGAACACTTCCGCCATTCCCGCCAGTGTCAACTGTGGAATCAACCATAAACCCGACATGGCAGAAATCCCGCCCCTCCTCGGCTCGATCCCGAGTGTTGGTTTAGTAAGAGCTATAGTTCTTCTGTTATTTTCGACTAGGGCTGAAACAAGCATGGTTAGTATGGCGAGGAAAACACCGCATCCCACCCGCTGAAGAATTGTGATTCCGTCTTCTTTTCCGGTAATTCTTTGAAGGAACGGGACGATGATCCGGTCATAGATTGGAATAAATAAGGTCATTGTCAACATCATTATGACAATGTAAGAAGCAGCAGGGATCCTGAAGTTGGTATTTCCAAGATATCTATTCGATTGAAGGGCTTGGAAAACTACATAGGTTTGTTGTTGCACTATGGCAACAAAATAAATAACCCCAGAAGTCCATATCGGGATCACTCTCAGCACACATTTTACTTCTTCCACTTGTTGAATACCGCAAAGTTTCCATGGATCAAAAGCCGATCCGTCTGGTTTTAGCTTATCACCTGGGGTCAAAATCGCCGCTTTATCAAGAAACCTGATCATAACAGAATAAAAATAACTTAACTACCAAATATTTTTGGGCGGGCAATAAATTGAATATTAGATACATAATTTCACTTCAACAAAATTAAAGGGTACATTTCACAAAAAATAACCAAGGCGGATCCGCCTTTGTTCATAACATATAGAGCATAAGAAAGTGAGCTTACCGAAACTGTCCCGAACAAGGAAGCTTGGCATTGGTAGATTCGGGCCGGACATAATCAAAAAGGGAGAGGCAGGGTTGTTTAGGAAGCTTCAATTTTCTCTTCTTAACAGAAGCAGCAATGACCTGAACTATACTGGTCATGGGACTACCATTTGCTGGAATTTTTACGTAAATTTTCGTACCGAGAAAGAAGAGAGCGACGGCTATAAGCATTAGAATTGCTGGGATGCCTAAACCAAGAGCCCAGCTGACATTGGACTGGACATAAACGATGAGGGTTAAGGATACCATTTGCGCAAAAGTGTAAGTGAAAAAGTACCAATTGAAGAAACTTCTTATGCCCCTTTTGCCAGAATCTGTATTGGGATTGAACTGATCAGCTCCAAATGCCAAGTTACATGGCCTAACACCAGCAGCTCCAATTATGAGTAGGCCGAAACCTACTAGAAGGAATGCAAATTGCCCTGCTGTAGGCCCCTTGCAAGGACCCTCGTCCCCACAATGAGGTGGGTGTAAGTTCTTGAATGCTGATGTTAGTTGTATAAACAGCAACCCCTTCATCAAAAAGCGAAAACAAGTGAAACTCAATACAAGCTCAAACCGGATTTTTTATTCGAACTGTGGTTAGATTCTGTGAAGATTACTATAAGAAATCTAGCTAAAAGAGAAAAGTGTTAAAATAGTTGTTGTCTTGTTATGTTGTTACCATGAAGGAGGCAGATGTTGCAAAACCCAAGGTCTTATAGCGACCAAAGTAAGTGTCACAAAGGAAAGCTCCAACCAAAGTGGCCAAATTGGTCGTCCCGTTAAAGACGTTTATGATAGTTGCTGCTGTTATGCTCTTCATGTTGAACACTGTTGTCAGATAGATCAACAGGTTTGATAATGTCCCTATCGCCCCTAGCTTCTCAAATGTTTCATTTCCTGCCCAGTTTCACAAACTATCATAAAGTTAGAAGAGGAGGAGGAGGAGGAAGAAGAAGAAGAAGAAGCAGAGGAGGGTTGTTGTTTCTTTGACCTATGATAAAAGGCATGGCTTTCCATCCACTGTAATGGATCTCTGTTGTTTTGCTCTGATCTTCAACACCATTAATGTTTGTTTTCTCCATTGTTGTTGCTGTGCCCTCTGCAGCTTCTTCTTCACTTTTCTGATCCATTGCTAATTTCTCTGTTGTGTTGTCCATTCTACCTTGATCTCTTTCTCTGGACTGTAAGTTGTTGAAAGAGAAGAAGATTAATAAGTATAAAAGAGTAGGTGTGAAACTGAGAAACAATGAGGAAGTTATGATTTATGATTTATTATATTTTGTTTATAATTGTCAAATTATATTTACTTTTGCCTTAACCAGTTCTTTACTTTTTACCTGTCCACGTCTCTCTCTCTCTCTCTTAATTCTATGCTTCTTTTGTCTGAATACGAAGGAAGAGAGAGAGAGAGAGCCAGCCAGCCCATCTGTTTTCTGTTCACTTGATATTAATTATATTAATTTTTATATATAATTAAAATTAATTAATTTTTTATAAATATATTAATTAAAAATTGAAAATTTTTAAATAAACTCGATTAATATGTAAAAATTATTTTTATTATCAATTAATTTTAAATTTTTTACTGAATATAAAAATATTTAAATAAAAGGGAAAGAAAAAAAGTTAAATCATTCTTTGAGGATCATAAATTAATTAACAATTTTAAAAAGATTGAGTTCAATCCACTATCTGAATTATTACAATATTTAAAACAAGAAAGAAGTACAAGTAGCTAAAACTCCACTACTACTGCCACAATACTGTATACTGTAGAACCGCCAATGCTCGATGTTGATGATATTCATTACTTAGTGTAAGCATGTGATTGGTTAAGTTTTCGGTGCCTCTTTTTAACATGTCGGGCTGATTAAATCTCACAGTTTGATATTCAGTGGCGGTGGCGGCGGCGGCGGAACTAGAGCTGCTCCACCAACTTTTAAAATATTCCACTTTTACCTCCAAATATGATCAAATATGTAAAAGATTATCCAGTTTAGTCTCACTTCGTCTCCTGCGCAGCTAGTTCTACTAATATCTATTATGTCCAAAAGTTTGTCTAAATTTTTGGACAAGCAAAGATCTTGTCTGAATTCGTAGTACTAATACTGAGACTAGAATCACCGGTACTATCGATATAATAACGGTATCGAGTCTAATAATAAAATTTTTTATTTTATTTTATTTTTATTATTTAATATTTAATATTAAAAAAGAAGAAAATAATAACAAATGAGAAAAAGGAAAGAAAAAAAAAAAAAAAAAAGAAGAAAGGAGAAGAAACAAGTGTGGCTTCTATTTTCTCTTTTTAATTATTTTAATTATTAGTTGATATTTATTATTATTAATTTCAATCTAAATTAATATTGATATTTCCATCCCTATCTCTAAATTCATAAATTGTATATAAAAAAAAACCTTAGCAATGTGTCTTATTTACTCATAAACTTAGATTTGCTTTAATTATTTTGAAATTAAAAAACTTTGATATAAGATTAAATTTAAATCAATACAACCTATTTGTTTAAAATCTTCAAAATTTCATAATACTTAGGTTTGGACTCAAATTGAAATCTGAAAACGGCGAGCTAAGTGGACCCCTCAACTTAACAAAACATGGATTGTTACGTAGAAATGAGAAAAGTCAGATTTGAACTTGGACCCATATGACATGATGTTGATTTTTTGTTTGTGAAATCATGGTTTCTTGTCGTTTGATTTGAGGTTGAACTGCCAAACCGAGTCGTATGTCTTTTGAGCCATTTCTGTTCTTATTTTACTATATAATTTTTCTTTTGTTTGGTAAGAGGCTTTTAGATCGGTGGTTGGTCTAACTCTATACACTAAGAAGGTTGGATTGGTTTTTAACCATTTTCTTGTGTTTCAACGACAGGATATGTATTCATTTTAACTTTGGAACAAATTTCATGGTCTTATTTTGTCCACCTCGTGATTAGTGGAGTCAAAGCTGTGAATTAGTGTGAATCGGGGACTACATATTTAGAGAAAGTAGGACAAATTTCTAGAAGATGACTCTTTGTCTTTTTTTATGTTGTAATTTTTTCTATAGGGGTTAAATTTCAAATAATTGGAAATTAGATGAGAAAGGTGAAGTTGTCTCAAAACTTCTCATGTGGCAGTGGGTAAATGGGTAAATGGGTAAATGGGTAAGAAAGCAAATATACATATATATATCTAACAAAAATGTAAGAATGTTAGGTTTCCAACTACTACTACTATATATATATATATATATATTATATTATATGTATGTATAAAGTTTGGTCCTACAAGAAGTGCGTTTGGTCATGAAAAATAACAAGATAGATCTTTTGTTTTGGTTCTATCTTAAAAAAAAAAAAAAAAAAAAAAAAAAGGGATCTTAAAACGGTCCATTCGTTTCTTATCTTGAATGTCTTCAAACTTGCTTCTAAGAACATATAGAATTGTAATTCTATGTAAGAATTTTGATTGTTTTATCTTATACCATTAATGGTATTGTTAAATCCAACATGCTCATCATTATACCATACTTTATTTTTTCCGACCTCCTAATAGCAGGACTTAATTGATTATAATACAATCGAATTTTAATTTTTTGAGTTAAATTAATAATTTAATATGATATTAAAAATATTAATTTTAAATTTCATAAATTCTTCTTTTTTTTTTAAATATAATTTCTACATGTTATTACTTGCACGTTCATGTGATTATAAATTTTTAGGAGCTTGTATGTGAGGAAGATGAAGTATTACGATTCTTAATATTAGATAACATTAGCTCATTTACTAATAATACGAAGTTATCTAACATTGAGAATCTAATGAATCTAGTTTTGAATGGAAGTAGCGACTTGTCATTCAAAGTTGATAAGAAAAAGGAAAAAATCTTGACTGTATAATGTATATTATAACGTGATATATTAAATCTTATCATAATCACAAACGTCATTGTCATGTAATATAAAATGATATATAAAAATGATATTCATATTTATGATGAAGTTTGATATAATATCTGAAGTGCGTAGATTGATATCGAAATAAAAGTTTATACTTTCTAGTTTATGTTATAACTTTTATATTGAATATATAAGAGTATGTTTTGACATGTTCTTAGGAGTTAAATATCTTATGTTTTTCTTAATTTGATTTTTATTATTATTTACTTAACGTTAATAATTATCCTAAAGTTAATGTCGTGTCTCAAACCATCAAGAATATACATGTTATAAATTGGTTGTGTATCCAGTGGGACATAAAATGCACAAGCCTAAGAATTCAAACACCAAAGTCCAGAATTCAAGCAACATTGCTACTAAAACTGCTAGGACATGATGCAGTTGCCAATACAGTGAAATCTATTTCACCTTCAATGTCTAATTTAGTAGGTATTGAATGTTTTTTTCCTTAGTTTTGATGCATCTGTTGTCTGGATAATAGACAGTGGAGCAACATGCCATATGACATGCAATTTTAATGCATTGATATCTTCTATTCCAAGTCCCTCTAATCCATCATCGTCCATTAACATTGTCAAATGGTTTAGAAGCCCAAGCCACTCACATAGGTTCAGTTCAATTGTCTCCAAACTTAACCATTTCCAATGCCCTATGTGTCCCTCAATTTCACTACAACTTATTGTCAGTGTCTCAATTCAAATCTGAAAATCAATCACTCATTCATAACATTTTATCCATTCTTTTGCATATTTTAGGGCCAATGTACTGAAAATGCAACGGGGATAGGTAGAAAGCACTTTGGCCTCTATTATCACTTTGTCTCTCCTTTGTCAAATTTTGTACAATTTCATTCAAAGTATGTGTCGTAGTAGGTTTGGTCATGCATCTCAATCAAAATTAAAACACATATCTAAACTTCATTCCCTCATACAACAACAAAATGTTATCTATTGTGACATATGTCCATTAGCCAAGCAAGCCATAAACCTTTTCCCAAATAGCACATCCTCTTCCACCTCACCTTTTGAACCTGTCCATGCAGATGTATGAGGTCCATATCAAACTCTAAATCACAATTAAGCTAGATATTTCCTCACAATTATAGACGACTTCACTAAGTCTATTCGGATGGTTTTAATGCAAACCAAATCGGACACTTGTCATACCCTCAAAACATTTATCAAAATGGTTAATAGTAAGTTTGAAAGTCATGCTAAGATCCTTTGATCTTTTTTATCTTTCTTCCCATTCATTCATAGTAAGCCGTGATGTTTTGTTCCATGAACATATTTTTTACTTTCCAATATCAATACCTTTGAACCTGTCTTTCCAAGTTCAGATATTAGCTTCACTACTGATGATGACCCCTTTTGAATGAAGTTGGTCCGTCCGGCCCAAATTGAATCTGTAACAGCCCATCAACTGATTAGTTATTCTGGACAAGCGAGAAAGGGTCCTCAAAGAAGTTGACCCCTTTTGAATTTTGCGTTTGGAGTCCAAATGGAAAACGGCTACTTCTCTTCTGTGTTTTGGATTTTCGCACAACTTTCTATACTCCCGCTTACCAAAAGCCTGTCCCCTCTCTGTGGCCACTGTCCCTCTCTTCCCACTATTCGGAGTTTTTCAAATTTATAATAATATTTTCAAAAAACAAGGGTCTCTTCCATAATCATCAAAATCTCCCATTTTACTCCACCTCTGTTGAAGTATTCATCATCCTGCTGGTTCTCTCTCTCTTTTTCTCTCTTTCTCTAACTAGCTGAGCTGGGTTCTCTCTCACTATACAGTCACTGCCATTGCAGTAAGAAAGCTCCGCCCTTGAAGAAGAAGGAGATACGTTTGGCAAGGAAGAAAAAAGAATTAGAAAATGGGTCTTCTTCCTTCTCTAGTTTTTCTTGTGATTTTAACGGCAGCAGCAGTCCTTTTGATGATGATCCCTTTTTCTCTTTCTCTCACTCTAGACGGTCTAAACCCTTACTTTTTCCATTAACTTTTTGTTTTTCAATAAGGTCCTTAAAAAAAGTTGAAATTTTTATATGTTTATGAGGGATTCTAATGAAGTGTTGCATTTACAGGTCTGACATTGTTAGAAATCAAGAGTAGTTTAAATGACAGTAAGAATGTTCTCAGTGACTGGAAATACACTGATGAATCTCCTTGCAAATGGACTGGAATCTCTTGCCATCCCCTAGACCAAAGAGTTAGCTCTATGTAAGCATCTCACAATCGATTCGTTCTCTTTTATTTCAAGTTTGGGTTTTTTTTTTTTTTTTTTTTTTTTTTGCACTTATATTTATTTTATGATTCTGAATTTTGGGTTTTGTTTTTGTTTTTTTACAGTAATTTACCATATATGCAGCTTGGCGGAGTTATATCTCCAAGCATTGGTAAACTGAGTAGATTACAGAGACTGTAAGCTCATAAGAACTATACTTCTTTTTAATTTATTTTCCAAAATGGTCCAAGCTTTTTGTTTTTCTTAATCTATGTAGCTTATGTCAACTGTAGGGCACTTCACCAGAATGGTTTGCATGGATCTATTCCTAATGAACTGGCAAATTGCATTGAGCTTAGAGCCTTGTACGTGAAAAATTTCTTCAACTCCTTTCATCATTTGATCTTAAATTTCATCTCAAATTCATTATGACCTTGTTCAAGTAATTCGAATTGCGGTTTTACCTTTTTTTGTTCTTGTAATTGCTAAGCAAGAGATAAATAATTTATTTTTAGGTACTTGAGGGCTAATTATCTTCAAGGTGGAATCCCATCTGCTATTGGAAACCTTTCTTATCTTACCATTCTGTAATATCTCTTTCATTTTTTCATTTAATTTTCAAAGCTCTTCTAGGTTTTATTACTGATTTTTTTTCCTGTAAAAAAATGTAGCGATTTATCGAGCAATTCGTTGAAGGGTGCTATACCTTCATCCATTGGCAGCCTTACCAAATTGCGTTCTCTGTAAGTTGATTTGAAGTGTAAAGCTATGTGGGACTAATCTGATTTAAAGTGTCAAGTTCTAACATTAATAAGTAAAATGATCATTCTATTTTTGTTACTTGTCTTAGGAACTTGTCAGCCAATTTTTTCTCTGGGGAAATCCCAGACGTTGGCATTCTAAGCACTTTCAGAAACAACTCGTGAGTAGCTCCATCCACAACTCTAAATTTCATTTACATTCAAGTTTCTTCTCTCTTCAAAATCATTGAAATCTTTGCCCTTGTTTTTAGGTTCATGGGCAATTTGGATCTTTGTGGCCGGCAAGTAAACAAGCCTTGCCGTACCTCAATGGGATTCCCTGCCATTCTGCCTCATGCCGAAAGTGAACAATCTTTAGGTAAGCATATATATATATATATGGAAAGAAAAAAAAAGAGACATAAGTCCTTACTTCTTTACTCACATGGAACAATATTCTTTAAACAGCCCCTGCTAAACGCTCCTCACACTATGTCAAAGGCTTTTTTATCGGAGCTATGTCGACCATGGGATTTGCTCTTTTCATTCTTCTCACAATCCTTTCCATGCGTTTACTTTCGAAAAAGGAAAGAGCAGCCAAGAAATACACTGAAGTGAAGAAGCAAGTTGCTCAAGAATCCAGTACACTTCATAATTCTCTTTTCATCTTTTTATAAATCTCTTTTCTTATAAAAGTATTTAAGTACTAACTTCATAGCCTGTTTCAAACAGGCACAAAGCTTATTACTTTTCATGGTGATCTTCCATACCCATCAAGTGAAATTATTGAAAAGTTGGAGGCGTTGGATGAGGAGGATGTTGTTGGTTCGGGTGGGTTTGGTACGGTTTATCGGATGGTCATGAATGATTGTGGAACTTTTGCGGTTAAAAGGATTGATAGGAGTAAGGAAGGTTCGGATCAAGTTTTCGAAAGGGAGTTGGAGATTTTGGGAAGCATCAAACATATTAATTTAGTGTACCTTAGAGGCTATTGCAAGCTTCCCACTTCAAAGCTTCTTATTTACAACTTTCTTGCAATGGGCAGCTTGGATGATTTGTTGCACGGTATGAGAAGTACTAATATTTTACTTCCTCCCATCTGAAATATGAATGTTATCTAGCTGATATTATATGATCCAAAAGCCTGAGAAATAATGTTTCATTTTTCTTGTTGTCTTTATTTATATACTATTTATAATTACTTTAAGTAGAACGTGGATTGGAGATGCAAGCATTGACTTGGGGTGCACGCTTAAGGATTGCTCTTGGTTCGGCTCGAGGATTGGCCTATTTGCATCATGATTGCTGTCCTAAGATTATTCATCGAGATATAAAATCAAGCAACATTCTTCTTGACGAAACTTTGGAGCCCAGAGTATCGGATTTCGGTCTAGCCAAGCTTCTTGTTGACGAGGATTCCCACGTCACAACTGTTGTCGCCGGCACTTTTGGTTATTTGGCACCAGGTCGGCATATCTTTTCGTTACATTATTACTATTACATGACAAGATTTGACATGTTTTTTATTTACTCCTAGTTGTTGAATTCTGCATTAATTTGATGTTTTGGTATGCTTTTGTTTCTAAATAGAATACCTGCAAAGTGGGAGAGCAACTGAGAAGTCCGATGTTTATAGCTTTGGAGTTCTCTTACTTGAGTTAGTAACTGGGAAGAGACCGACTGATCCGGCTTTTGTGGACAGAGGCTTGAATGTAGTTGGTTGGGTGAGTGAATTAAAAGCAAGTCCTTATATTTGTTCAGTAAGGTTTTTTCTTTTTCATCTTTCTTTAGAATATTATATTTGGATCCATTCTTGTTAGATGAACACATTATTGAGAGAAAAGCAATTATTGGTAGAAGTAGTAGACAAGAGATGTAGAGATGTTGATCCCGAAAGCGTAGAAGCGATTCTCGAAATAGCAGGAAGGTGCACCGATGCAAACCCGGACTATCGACCGATGATGAATGAAGTGTTGCAGATGATAGAGCAAGAGGTGATGTCACCTTGCCCGAGTGAGTTTTACGAGTCTTATTCGGATCATTCTTGAACACAAAAAATGCAACCCAACATGTAATATTTCTTGTTATCCTCGCCTTTTCGTTGAATCTTTTTTCCTGTCCTCCCTAGTTTAAGGGAGCCCTTGTAAATTTCATTTATCTCAAATGAGTAGTGTCTGCAAAAAAACATGGTGTGACCTTTGCATTTGTTTACTTTGGGATGTTGGGAGCTTGAGCACTTGTGCAAGTTTCTATAAGGCCTACGTGTTGCGTTCTTCCCTCTAGAGATTGTGTATACAAATGTGAAATGGACAAGATAGGAGGTCCCATGTGATAACCTTATTTATTTCATGCCTTTCATATCTATCGGACTTGATTCCACTCGCTCTACCACTTTTTCACTCTTTCAGACCAACCACGTAAATAATTGATTTTTAGTAAGTTGGTCCACGGTTTTTAATATAAGACGAGATCTACCCAGTGATTTTTCTCTAATAAGTTGGTGTTTTCATTTTCATGTGCCACTACAGGAATCGCTGTGTATAGCTACGTCCAAATGAACTTGAATTCAAATTTGATCAGTCCAAGGCACTAAGTATGGGTCCCACCGCTATTTCGCAATGATGTGAAGTTGTGAACCAATCACAATCACAAACGCAAAGATAATTATTGGAGAGAAGATAAGCAGTTTGCAATTTGCTCTTTGCTCATGAACGTACATTATTCCCTTTTTCTTTAGCGGGTCGATCGAATATCGCCACAATATGAAGCTACAAGGCAAAGTGGCCATAATCACCGGTGGGGCAAGTGGAATCGGAGAGGCCACGGCCCATCTCTTCTCACAACACGGTGCTCGAATGATCGTAATTGCGGACATCCAAGATGAATTGGGCCACCAAGTGGCCCAATCAATCGGCCTAAACCGGTGTACTTACGTACACTGCGACGTATCCGATGAAGACCAAGTAAAAACCATGGTCGAATCAATTGTCCAAGATCATGGCCGGCTGGACATCATGTTTAGCAACGCTGGAATTATAAGCCAAAAGGACCAAACTGTCCTCGACCTCGACTTTTCAGACACTGACCGACTCTTTGCAGTCAATGTCCGTGGGATGGCGGTGTGTGTGAAATACGGGGCCCGTGCGATGCTCGAAAAGCACGTGAGGGGAAGCATAGTGTGTACTGCTAGTGTGGCTGCAACACATGGCAGCATGAAACGCACGGATTATTGCATGTCGAAGCATGCCGTGCTCGGGTTGGTTAGATCGGCTAGCGTGCAGCTTGCAGAACATGGGATTAGAGTGAACTGTGTGTCGCCCAACGGGTTGGCGACACCCGGCACATGTCGGGTGAATGGAGCGGGAGTGGAGGAGGTTCAAAGGATGTATAAACAGATGGCGAGGTTGGAAGGGGTGGTATTGCAATCTCGACACGTGGCAGAGGCAGTGTTGTTCCTTGCGTCTGGTCAGTCAGAGTTCGTTACCGGACTTGATCTCGTAGTGGATGGAAGTTTTGTCCCTAGATAAGGAAGAAACGTTGTGTCTAAAATTATGATGTTCTTACTTATAAGTAGTACACATGTTTCGTTTTTAGTTCCTCTTTCAGTTGTCTGTGATTTCTTTTTAGTTTCTTTGGCTTTTCATCAAAAGTCTTCACTTCTTGGTCTTACTAAATTTTATGGGTGAGCAAAATTTCCGAGGAGAGCGTGGTACCGATCTCGATCCTGACTTTTTTTTTTTTTTTATATCAATATTGATATGAGACTGAAATGGTTAAATCCCAGTTTGATACCATCGGTGTATCAGTTAAAAAAAAATAAAAAAAATTGACGTTTACATGATGGGCCCAACAGCCCGAGTTTTCATTACGAAAAGCAGAAGAAAGTATGGCCCAGTGGGCTTTGTGCATGGTTTCCAGGCCTACTGGGTTATGTTTGATCACTACCTTTTAGACTCTTACAGTACACGAACAGCCCAAGCTCGAAAGTACTAAAACCAAAAGAAACAAAAACAATAAAAAGAACGACATCACAACTATAATTCACGATACTTAAATAATTTCTTCTTAATACTTAAATAAATCGTGGAGACACGAAAAGTAAGATAATATTTTTTATTTACAAAAATAGTAAATTGATAAAAATGGACCCCACCATAAAAATTAAAAATCAAAAGGAGAGGAGGAACACTGCAACAGCACAACTAAACACGGTCGGATGCAAAGCTGTCAAAAATATGGGTCCCACATTATATGGTCTGGTCCCCACAATTTAATTTACTTTTTAAACACTTAGCAAAAGTGGGTGGACCCCATCTGATCTTTTGACTCGATTATAATAAATAGCTGGATCAGTTGCCACGTACCATAACGATCCACATCAGTGGGCCCCAGGTATAAATTTATGCTAAGATGAGGTGTAAGGTACTGGTTCGCTGAGGTATTCTCTGATGGTGATGGTTCTTTGTTTAATTAAAGTAGAAATGAGATTATGCCATCTTGGCCGTTCACGTGGATGGTGTATGTAAGTCCTAACGATAGTGGGCAATCTGATAAAGAAGCTTGCCGCTTCTAGAAGGTAATACTACACTTGGCAATATTTAAGTGGATGAAATTATGATGAAAGTTAATTAATTGCCTACGTCAAAAGATAAGGCCGTTTGCTTTTTACCAAATAATTAAAATTTCGTCTTGATAATTTGACTTGGAACTCTTCTATTCACTAAATTAACTTAAAACCCTAAAATCTTTATTTAATTCGATTTAAATCCTTTAAATTTATAAATATATCCCTTTAATTTTTGTAAATTAAATTTAAATCCCTAAATAATTAATTTTTACCTTCATTACTCCATTTTTTTACTAATTTTATTTTATCCTTAGTTTTTAATAATTCTAATTTTTCATCCATTAATTAGAATCGAACGAGTCATAAATACATTTCCTAAATAGAATTTTGTCGCCTAGCCATTAAAAAAAAAAATATAGTTAAAACTCTTCTAAGAGAATTACTTATTTTAAGTGAATTTGTCACATCATATGGATTCAATATTAAGTATACATTTATTGATGTCATGAATGATTTATCCTTGATTTGTCTGATACGCCGGAAAGAAATTAAATAAGATTTTAACCGACCAATTGTAAATTTATTGCAATATTTAAGTAGTTAGTGTGTCTGGTTGTGTATGAATATTAATAAATATAATATTTTTAAATATTTTTAAATTTTATAAATTTGGAAATTGACGTATGATATATATATATAGAAGAGGGAAGCAAGGCGGTTGCCGCCGAATGAATGAGAATGGTTATATTTTTCATCTTCCGTTTTCCTTCGGATTTTTAAAATTTAGATACAAAATTTAAAATTTATTTAATATTATGATATAGATATTTGATAACTTAAAATTTATGTATTTATTAATATATTTATTATATTTAATTTAATTTTTATCTTTCGATAATATATATTTTCATTTAAATATTTAAATTATCAAATTTTATTTAATTTTATTAATTATTTAATTTATATAATAATTCAAATTTTAAGTTTATAATTTTTAGAATATTTATAATTTTAAAATATCACTTACTTAATAGTGAATTAATAATAAATTTTTTTACAAAATTATAAATAAAATTAATTTAATATTTATAATTATGTTATTATGATTAAAATAATAAAATTATTAATTTTTTCTTAAATATTATTTGGAAAGAAAAACGGAAACAGAACCAAAAGTAGTTTCGTTCCCATTCCCATTTTGGAAACAAAATTTTTTTTTCATTTTTTAATTAACTGAAGGGTAATAATGTAATTATATATTTTCTCTTAACTTTTTTATTTAAAAAGTCAATAAAAGTCAAATTAGGAGGCAATTTTTGTAATAAAATATTTGTTGAGTCTAAATTGGGGTTAATTTTATAAATACCCTCTTTCATCTAATGTCATCTGATATAACAAATATATTTTAACACATTCAAATATATATAAACAAAAAAAAAAAAAAAAAAAAAATCAAAATCAAAATCTCATCTAGTTTTTTTTGAAGATGAGATATATTATTAGATCCAAAAATTTTGAAGACCACTTATATTATGACCCCTCATACTCGAATCCCACGTATATCATGAGTTCTTATACTAATTTATAATTTCCAATTTATAAGCCAACTTGAAAAATACCCTCCCTGTAAATTTTTGCATCTTCACTAACCAAATGAGAGGGAAACAAAAAAAAATTCAACAACAACGAAGCGAATTAATGTTCAATGATGGAAAAGAGCATTCTGCATTCATTCATTCTTAGAAGTTTCTGTCAAAACCCATATGATTTTATTCAATTCACAATCCAAAACCCTAACATTCAAAATTACAGGGTCATCCAAAAAAAAAAAAAAAAAAAAAAAAAAAAAGAAGAAGAAAAACCTATTCACAATTCCATCTGGATATTATGAGTGCCATTTTCTTAAGTTTCTTCTTATAACATAGAGTTATTACTTTTCTTAATTCACTCAGTAAGACCAAGACCAAATGGCGTTATTGTCTTCATCCAAGAATCCGATATTATCACACGGGTCGGAGTAACCCACATCATCAATCTTCGGGAGGAAGTAAATAGGTAAAGAACTCTTGTTGAAGTTCTCTTCTTCATCTTGTGAAAGATCAGATTGATCAGCTTCGAAGAAAGAAGAGTCGTTAACTCCATCGATAGTTGTAGTAGTATAGTGAGGGCTATCGGAGTCGAATAAATCGCTTTTAGCTGAGCTAATGTCTTCTTGCTTAGAGCCTGAATTTGAAGCCAATTTGAATATCTCATTCTCTGATGGAGAAGAATCAACAAGTGCCTTTTCGGGTTGTTCGAATGATTTTTCCTTCAATTTCTCCTGGATAATCAGTTTGTCTGTAAGGCCAAGAACCTGAAATAAAAACAGAAATGATGAAAAAGCGATATTGAAAATGACAAATCTTATGGCTATTTTGCCACTATGAATGCTGGTTTGATGTACTAAATCAAATATCCAAATCAAGAACAATATCAGCGTTACCTTCAGAATTCACAATCATAAAATACTTAGAAAATATAGAAGGTAATTATGAGGATTAAAGATTGAAAAGGCTTACTTCAGCTTTGAGTTTCTCCCTCTCCTTGAGCAAGTTCTCATAGTCAACCTTAAGGTTAATATAGTTTATTTGCAAGACCTCATAATCCTTTTCGAGCTGTTTAGTCTTCCAGCGGGCCCGCCTGTTCTGAAACCATATCGCGACCTGACGAGGCTGCAATCCTAGGTCCTTTGCCAACTGGGTCTTCCTATCCGGCTCGAGCTTGTTCTCAAGCTCGAAACTTTTCTCGAGAAACTGGACTTGATCATCAGTTAGCCTTCTTTTCTTTTCGGGTTGGTGGAAATACTCATCCAAATCTTCGTCCATGTTTTCTTCGGGGTCGAATTGATGGAAAAACATCCCGTTTGATAATGATCCGTTGACGTCTTTGAAACTAACCATTGATGTTGAAGAAGAACCTATAAATTACATGATCAAATCATTTCTCAGATTTTTACTGGGCATTTGAAACAATTAATTAGCTGATATTAATCAGAGTGACTAGTTTTGACTTTTATATGAAACAGTTGTTTAAACCATGATCAGAAAATGATAACTCTTTTTCCCGGGAAAAAAGCTACTTTTCCCAGGAAACAAACAGAATCTTTGTCAAAAACTAGTCAGATTAAGATAAGAGTTTAATTTTTTACCCCTTTTAAAAGAGACCCAAATACAGTATAACAAGAATATTACTCTACAATTAACAGTGATCGCATAGAGAACTCGGAAAGAAAGATTGAAATCAGAGAAAAAAAAAAACAGAGGAAACAATAATTTAGTAAAATTACCCAGAAAAGAATGAGGAGTAGAAGAAGGAGAGGACGACCCAGAAAGGAACACGTGATTATCAGAATAGCCCCTTTGATTGAGAAGGAAAACACTGCCGCCGCCGTAGAGATTGTTGCCACCCGCCATAATCTCTGAATCAGCTGCCATGGATTTAACGGGGGTAGTGGAGTAATTTAGAGGCTAGAGTCGAATGAGGAGGAGGAGGAGGGCTGGTTTAGTGCTTATGGCGGAAGAAGCTGGTAATGATGATTTCTGTGATGTGAGAAGTGTGGGAACAACGACTACTCACCCCCATCACTCAGAATTCAGGGTGAAAGATGGTTTATTTTACCGTTGAAGAAGAAGCAAGAGAGCGAAAAAGATGAACAAAAAGAAGGAGAGAGAGAGAGAGATAGATTCTTTTGCAAGGAGAGAGGCCCTTTGAAGAGTTGATTGATGATTGAGTATATATTTCTGGTGTAGCACAAAGTATGGAGGAGGGGAGGTTTGTTTAAGGTGACTTGAGGAGACAAGTTCCCTTTCTTTTAGAAATGATAAAAAGAATTAACTTGGATACATACATTATATTGGTAAAGTTATTATTTTTTAGTCCTTATATTATTTCATATTGCCAATTTAATCCACAAAGTTTTCCAAATATCAAATTTTAGTTGTTGGAGTTGGAAAAGGAAAAACATTACAACAACCTACGTACAACAATTTTTTGTTTTTTTCTCCCTACTTTTTTTTTTAAAACGAATTTGTATTTATAATAAATATTAATTAATGATCTCTATTTGTAGGGATTCAAAAAGAAGGCATCCCTCCTTCTTCCAAGTGCAATTGCAATGGTTAAAGTTCATGCTCTTAGTGGAGTCCTTTAATATATATGATCTTCTTAATTACATTCTTAAGGACCTATGTCTTTGATATGGAACCCACGAGGAATCCTATCATCAAATGTAAAAGGGTACCAAGGGATATCAAGTTGAGTTGGTGTTTACGTGTATGTTCTTCAAAAGATTCTAATGATTTGATTCCTTAGCCAATGAGATTAATTGTGATATATATTCTCTTTCTTTTAATTTAAGAAATTTTGATTTATAAATTTATATATATATTAATTATATATTATCAAATTATAAATTATATTAAATTTATATATAATTAAAATATATCAATTTATAATAAAATTCAACCCACTTATAAATTCTTTTCATATTATCTCAATAAATAAATTTATTTTGACTAAATCCACACATATCAAAATGCATCACCTTTTTTTCTACACTATGGTAGTAGTGTTTGCTTTTCTACCCATCCAAGCTGTCTTCATATAATTGGATGAAATAGCTTTTTTTTTTTGTTTTTTTACTCCATAAATAAATAAATAAATAAATTAATTAAAAAAAAAAAAAAAAAACAGATCCAAATGGAAAGGTGTCCTTTTCTACCTTCAAGAATGCCGACCAAAGCTAAGTAGGGTAATGAACCTAATGAAAAGAAGAAAGAACCCATGGTCCAGAACCTTGAGCCGTACTGTGGTCCATAACCTATCAATTTGAGATTAGGTACAATGTGGTCCATGTGGTTCTAACTGACTGGGCTTTAAAGTTGTATATCTTAAGTGACATGTATAGATCCTGACTGGACTTCCTCTGAAACACATGACCACGTGAAATGGTCCAATGGATTATTTAATTGGGTTAAATTTTTTCACTTACCCTTCTCTCATCCGTGCCAATTTGCGAAGAAACTTACATGGGAGAAACACAATCCTAAAGATTTTTAGGGTAATTTCTGAAATTCAATCGATTATAAAGACATATGTGAGATGTTATATAAAATTGATATTAATCTCGAGAGTTATATGATTGATTTGTTTACGAAAAATTAAATTTATTTAAATTTATTTAAATTTTTATTTTTTATTTATTTTTATTTAATTATTTCAAGCTTATATTATTTATTTATTTTTTTTCAATGAATTTTTAGTCTGATTTCTCTATTGTTTATTTTTCTTTTAATTTAATAATTTTTTTGGCGACTTTAATAATTACAAAAAAAAAAAAAAAAATATATATATATATATATATATATGGAGGATTAATTCTAGATGATGTAATAATGCCTAAAATATGGAAGTAACAAATTGGTCTTAAGTCATAAAATGTTAATCCTTGGAAATGGTAAGAGATATCGCACTTACCTCTCTATACCTAAAATCTTTCATTGGATTCAACGACTCTTGTTCAGATAGTAGAATCCAACTTCAGTACAGAAAGCTATTGCTTTAATTCTTAGAAAAAATATGTATATATATATATATATATATATATATAATTTCAGTTTCAAATCAATTTCTTTATGATGATGTTAGAATTTTTTTAGGAATGTGATTGAATAAAAAATTTAAATTAAATATAAGTCGATTAATAATAATTAAATTAAATAATTAGTGTGATGGAGTAAACGTAAGTATCGGTTGGATAATAATTAATTCCGACCAATTGAGGAACATTCATTTAGGTTAAATTTGAGTTAATAGTTGTTTCCTTAAAAAAGTGAAAATATTATAAGGATTGATAAAATAGTAGGAAAACTAATTATAGATTATTTACATATGGATTACTTAATTTAAATATTTATTATCTATTTATTTATTTATATCTTTTAATATTTAATTTCATTTTAATTTAATACCATTTTATTTTGTTAGTACTAATTTAATCCACTTATCGGTAAATATATCGAAAAGAAAATCGGATCTAGATTAGTTTTAATCTTTTTATTTAATAAGAAATTAGATTAATTTTATTAAAATATATTTCTATTATTTTATTTTATTTTATAATATAAAAATTATTTTAACTAGCACACTTATCTAGAATTTAAATTCCATTATTTTTTAAAAATTTTTGGCGATCATCATCAACCCTGTGAAAGGATCTAGAAATGTGGAAAGGTACAGTGTAAAGGAAGTATTTGGAGAGTGAAAGGCGGCGTAGTGAATTTGTTAGGGTCCATTAGTTTTAATGTTGCTACCCACTACATATTTGATATGGAGATCATCATGCAACCACCAGTGGATGAGAATTGAGATTCACAAAATTCAAGCTGCATTCTTACAAACAATGATGCTGCTAGCTAGTAGAACATTAACAAGACAAGAATATTCTAGTAGAATAAAGAAGCAATTCTATGAACATGCAAAAAAAGAAAAAAGTATGGAGAAAAAAACCAACTGTCATGCATAAGTAAGTATTGAGCTAGCTAGCTACCAAGTTGTTTGTGTTGCAACTTTCACACAAATGTGGGAGTGATCAGTAATTTGTCTTATTTGGCAAGTTGGCAATGGATGTTTCTTTGAGGCTAGGAAAAATGTGAGAGCTAGACAATGCATGTAGAGAGGGGAGACTTTCATGCGAGGGGACAAAAGCATTAGAGCCTCAAGATTTATTCAATCTCAAAACAATGGCCTTCTTACGTACCACTCTTTCCCACTACATGAGGATAGGGAATAGTGTGTGATTGTGACTTTGGGTGATAAATTAGAGGTATATTGTATTTGTGGAGTTCAGATTTATCTCAGGCGTATATATATATGTCTAATTTATATTATTATAATATATTATATGTATGGTTAATGAAATGGATCTATTGGTCTTAGATACGTTTCGGTCATGGGACATACTATCGAGGGAAGATCCATTTTTTTCCGCATCAACATCACGTAATCAAATCCACAACTAAGCTTAAGCTGACCACTTGAGTAACCGTCTTAATAATTAAGTTGGATTCCCCAACTTACAAGAATAACCAAGAATTATAGATAACGACCATCGATCCAATCCCCTTCTTCCTTTCCTAAGTTCTCATGCTTTACATGTCCCCACTAACGATGTGATTATGGGAAACAGTCCGGAAAGAAGGAATAGTCATTTTCATGAAGTGATCTAGAGTTTTCTTCTTAAAAAGTTGGACCACCATTTTCACAGTCTATAAAGAGTCATTCACTACAGCGAGCAAGTGTATAAAGTGGCATCTTGTGTGAATTGAACATGTCTTCAAACAGTACTAGATCAATGCCGACGAGGGTCGAGGAAGAGATGGTCGGATTCTGATTCAACATTTCTTTTAACTATCATATATAGTGTTTTTGCTTGCCGTTTTGTCTTTCTATATTGATTTTTAGCCATAAACTGTAGAATGAAAAGCATGAGGAGGATTCAAACATATGGGAAGGCTATGTCGATTGGAAGAAGAGACCGGCTATAAAAGGACGCCATGGCGGCATTCTTGCTGCCTCCTTTGTTTTGGGTTAGTATGCTAATTAGACAGTTGCATAGTTTATGACAGCAGAACTAACTAGTCTGATTTTTTGTCCAATGCAAACTCTTGTAATAAAGTTGTGGAAGTGTTGGAGAATTTGGCGTACCTGGCGAACGCAAGCAATCTTGTTCTATACTTATCAAAGTATATGCATTTCTCTCCATCCGCTTCTGCAAATATGGTTACCGATTTTATGGGGACCGCGTTCCTTCTCGCTCTTCTCGGCGGCTTTCTGGCGGATACTTTCTTCACCACCTATTCCATCTATCTTATAAGTGCTGCCATTGAAGCTATGGTAAGTCTCCATTAGAATAATAATAATAGTAAGAACAATAACAAAGAGTGATAATTATTTCTTTCTCGCTTACATAATATGATATGGCCCCACAAATAGAAAGCTAATGAATGTTCCTGTCAAAGACAACATTTTCAATGGTACCTAGACAAGTATGGGTCCTATATACGTACTTCATTTGTAAGGGAACAATTAAACTCTCTAAGTTATTATTTTATGTAGCTATAGCTTAAAAGTTATAGATCTTGACTTCTATATTTCATTTTCACCCTTACAAATGGAATAGGGTCTCGTGATTCTTGCTATTCAAGCTCATCTGCCTTCTCTAGAGCCACCACCTTGTGTGTCAACTCAAACGACGGCCAATCCATGCCGGGAAGTTGACGGTTGGGAGAAAGCAATGCTGTTTTTCGGCATCTATCTTGTGGCACTAGGTGTAGGGGGGATAAAAGGGTCGCTTCCGCCTCATGGGGCGGAGCAATTTGACCATGAAACCTTGGAAGGAAGGAAGAAGAGATCAACATTCTTCAACTACTATGTATTTTGCCTCTCTTGTGGGGGCCTAATTGCCGTGACATTCGTAGTATGGATCGAAGACAACAAAGGATGGCAATGGGGTTTCGGAATATCTACTGCAGCCATATTGATCTCCATCCCTACTTTCCTCACCGGATCTCCTACTTATCGCACAAAAATTCCAACCGGAAGTCCAATCACAACAATCTTCAAGGTATAAATGTCCAATTTTCTTTTTGGCGCAATGCCTAGTTAGATACAATATTTATACATGCTTTAATGCACCGAGTTCCATCAGAAATTTTGCAATTAAATTTGTTCTTATTTGTGTCTTTTATCATCAGGTTCTGATCGCAGCTATTTATAACAAAATAAAAATTAAGAACCCTAACAATGTTGTTACACACATATCGACAAGTCCATCGAATCAAATCAAAGCGAGTGAGAGAAACATCACGAAAGGAAGTTCTCTAAGGTTTCTTGACAGAGCAACGCTAGAGAACTCGAAATTCCCATCATTAAAATGCACTTTCGAGCAAGTTGAAGAATCCAAAATTGTTTTAAGGCTTCTCCCCATCTTTATGTCTACAATCATGTTAAATTGTTGCCTAGCACAACTCTCCACCTTCTCCGTGCAACAAGCCGCAACCATGGACACCAACCTCGGTTCCTTAAAGGTTCCACCAGCCTCTCTCCCCGTCTTCCCCGTCCTATTCATTCTTATCCTAACACCTGTCTATAACCACATCATTATCCCACTTGCTAGAAAGGTAACTAAGACTGAAATGGGGATTACTCATCTACAGCGAATCGGGACGGGCCTAGTTTTCTCAATCATAGCCATGGGAGTCGCTGCGTTAGTAGAAACCAAGCGAAAAAACATAGCAGTGAAAACTGGACTAGCAGATTCGGACGAGCCAATACCTCTTACGTTCCTTTGGGTGGCTTTACAATACTTGTTTTTAGGGTCAGCTGACCTATTCACATTGGCCGGAATGATGGAATTCTTCTTCACGGAGGGTCCAGAAAGTATGAGGTCTTTGGCCACGGCCCTATCTTGGGCCTCGTTGGCTATGGGATATTACTTCAGCTCGGTATTGGTATCGGTTGTAAACCGGATCACCGGAGCTTATAGGCGTACTCCATGGTTAGTTGGCAGTACCTTGAATCATTATCAACTAGCTAGTTTTTACTGGCTGATGTGTGTACTAAGTGGATTGAATTTCTTACACTATCTCTTCTGGGCTAGGCGATACGTATATAGATCGACAAGAACCGATGTGTAATGAAACATTCGTATAATAAGATATAATTGCTAGAGAGTGAGAGGGAAATAGTGAGGAGTATACATATAATTATTAATATATAATAAAGTTTCTACTTTTCAATGTTGTACTTGACTCTCGAGACTTTTCTTTCTTCCCTCGATAAAATGTTACACTATTAAGAATTATAAATTTTGATATTAGATTTCAACGGAGGGGATGTAGCTCAGATGGTAGAGCGCTCGCTTAGCATGCGAGAGGTACGGGGATCGATACCCCGCATCTCCAATCACTCTGCTCAGTTTTTGCATTTTTCTTTTTCGTTGGTTTTTTTTTTTCTCAGGAACCAAACAGAAAAAAAAGGGTGAGAAAATACATATTTTCACGAGGGAGATGCGGGTACCAACCAAGCGAACGAAAACATATGTGGAGACGTGGAATAAATCTAACCGTGCGTGTGCGTGTGCGTGTGCGTGCGTGACGTGGGACCCACCATGGATATCCAGTCCGGAGGTCGTGAATTATCTTGCCCAATTTTGGGTCCCACAATTCGAGGTAAATTATAGATAGAGGAAAGATCGAATAATTGAAGTATTGAACAAAAGAAGAAGATAAATTCCTAAAGAAAACGAAAAAGGGAAAACTAGGGATTCGCCTCCAAAATAATATAGAAATCAAGATTAGCTCCTCAAAATTTTCATAAATGTAAATAAAGGCCAAACTATAATGAAATTAGATTATCATATAAATCTATTAAATTATTATTTGATTTCTTTAATTTTAAAGATAATTAATTTATCGAGATTTTAATCTAATATTATATCCAATAATTGATCCATCTTGTTAAACAAAATAAGGACAAATAATTTTTTTTCTTCTTCTTTTGTCAAAGGAGTACAAAAAAAAAAAAAAAAAATATATATATATATATATATATATATTCAAGATGCTTTAGTATTAAAAAGTTCTATTTATTGACATGGCAAGTCAATTTAAGTCAACTAATCTAAATTTGGTTATAGTTTACTGATTAATCGTCCGTTCGATTAAAAATTATTAGATTTTATTTTAAAATAGATTTAATTATAGATAAAATATTATATTATTTTTATTTTTATAAAATTAAAGGTTTTAAAATTAATAAATTAATTGTATTTTATTTATAATTATTAAATTAATTTTAAAGTAAGATCTAATGGCTCATAATTAAATAGATTAGATTAGATAACTCCTCTGCCCTTGTTTGGACGGTTTTGATCCAAATTTTACTAATTTAGGGGTAAACCATAATTTTCCTAAAGAAGAAGAAATTTCCTTGGATCCCACAGTTTTCATACTTTTTCTGAATTCTAGGTGCTTAAAGTTAAGGCCAACCCCAATTGCAACCAGTTGCTATTCATCTTTGCTTCTTCCTCTTCAAAACCAGGTAACATCTTCTTCAAAACAACCAGGTAACATCTTCTTCAAAACAACCAGGTAACAAACTCTCTCTCTCAAATTTTCCAATTATAGATCTTGTCGAAAATTTCTTAATATCCTTTCTTCGCTAGCAGGGCTTCGGCCCATCTCAATTGAAGAGTCTTCGGTCAGTAATCTTTTTCTGATCCGTTTCTTTTTTCTCGGGATCTTTGTTTTTTCTTGGCGGGTTGAATTTTCTGTTCTTGGAAACGAAGATAACCCTAAAAACTCGACAAAATCCATATATTTTTTACAGGGAGGTTAAGTATTGGGTTTTTTTTTTGCTCCAAATTAAATATTCACATTATATGTTTCTTGTTCTTCAATCATCCATATCTGTTTAAAAAATTTTCTTTTCGGGAAATTGCAGCATCATTTCTAGATTATATCATGAGAGAGAAAGAGAGAGAGTATTCTTCCATTTCTTTGACGGGGTCTTTGAGGTTTAGCTGAAATTATAAGCCGATGGTTAGTGCAAGAGAAAAAGTATATTCTTATACTGTTTTATATTCTTAAATCTTAGTATCTATGCTTGATTCTTATCTAAATGGATGTTAATGTATAGTTTTTTAATCTTAAAGGTTCAATTTTTCCAACTGTCTGAAAGAGTAGTGGCCTAGTGGATACACCTCAGAAAATTTAAACATGGACTTAGTAAAACGTGTTTGACTTTTCAATCCTGTTTTGTTTCGGTTCATACGATTCCAACTTTTTATCTAGTTATCCTTCTTATCCTCCCTTTCATTCACTCAATTCGTGTTCTTTCATCCTGACCCCTTTTCGCTCTTCTTGGAAAAGCCGTAAGTCTCTCTTATCTTGCTCTCCTCTCAAAAGGAACAAACTAATCGAATTCATGTTCCCTAACATAGCAGCCAATCTGTTTTGGTGTTTTTTTTATACCAAATTTCATGGTTTTTCTCTCTTGAAATTTTATCAGTTGAGCAGGATTGAAAGTCTGATAGATTTGATTGAATCATTTAGTAATCCCACTTACTGATGAGAAAGCCGTCAATTTTATTTTCCTTTGTTTGATTTCCCTTGATTTTTCCCCTGTTTTATAATTTGGTCTCCTAATGATTATTAGTTTTTGATTGAATATTATCCGGTCTAACTTTCTGGTATTCACATCATATCGTATAACTGATTGAATTTGTTGCCGCTTTGCAAAGTAACATGAATGATTGAATCGTATTGTCTGTCTCCTCAATGGGTAAATTCTATGTCATAATGTTAATCAATACTCAGTATAGGTAACTTCTACATAGGCAAGATGTTTTTCTAGTGTTTAATGCTATTCTGATTCTTTCAAATTTCTAATTATCTAATTGCTTTTGAGATTCGCAGTTAAGAGAAGATGGGTAATCTGTTCTGTTGTATACAAGTGGACCAATCTACAATAGCTATTAGGGAAAGATTTGGAAAATTTGAGGAAATACTCGACCCTGGTTGCCATTGCTTGCCCTGGTTTCTTGGAAGTCAAGTTGCTGGCCACCTGTCTCTTCGTGTGCAACAATTGGATGTCCGTTGTGAGACCAAGACAAAGGTTTGTCAATCTTTTTCCTCCCCTGTAATTTGCAAACAACTTAAAGGTTATGGGTTGGTCATAGCATTCCTTGTAATATCTTTTGATTGCGATCAAAAATTGAAGTTTAGCCTAAAATTGTTTGGTGTTAGCATTTGGGACAAACTGGAGTTTAGACCCAAACTAGAGTTCTTAACCCTCTTTAAAAAATCTATATACTCTATCAGCTATCTACATGTTTACATACTCTATTTGGTCCTTTAGGATAATGTATTCGTCAATGTGGTTGCATCAATTCAATACCGGGCACTTGCTGACAAGGCAAATGATGCTTTCTACAAATTGAGCAACACAAGGTCCCAAATCCAGGCCTATGTTTTTGATGTAATTAGAGCCTTTGTTCCAAAACTCAATTTGGATGATACATTTGAGCAGAAAAACGATATTGCCAGAGCTGTTGAAGATGAACTTGAGAAGGTGATCTTTCTTTTTCATTTTTCTTTTCTAGAGATAATTATTATTGAACTTATTCAATAATGCCATTAATCTATTATAAACTCTTCCAGGCTATGTCTGCCTATGGATTTGAAATTGTACAAACACTCATTGTCGATATTGAACCAGATGAGCATGTAAAACGGGCGATGAATGAAATCAATGCCGGTATGGTGTATGATACGAAATATCTGATTTTTTTCTTCTTTTTTTTGCCTACTTCCTTTTAAAGGTATTGTATGTATGTATAAAGGTTTATATTTTACCAGCTGCAAGAATGAGGGTGGCAGCTAATGAGAAGGCGGAGGCGGAGAAAATATTGCAGATTAAGAGAGCAGAAGGTGAGGCAGAAGCCAAGTATCTAGCCGGTTTGGGTATTGCTAGGCAGAGACAGGCAATTGTGGATGGGCTAAGAGACAGTGTTATGGGTTTTGCGGTTAATGTTCCTGGGACCACTGCAAAGGATGTCATGGACATGGTTCTTGTCACTCAGTATTTTGACACCATGAAAGAGATTGGTGCGAGCTCTAAATCCTCTGCTGTCTTTATCCCTCATGGTCCCGGTGCTGTCCGGGATGTTGCCTCTCAGATTCGAGATGGCCTCCTCCAGGCTAGTTCAAACCAGTAACCCAAAAACTTAATATGATCTCTCCATGAGGTTCTAGTGTGCTTTTTTTATGTTTTTTCTTTTTTGAATTACACGTTTTACTATTGGGTTTATGAATATGTAAATGATTTTTACATAGTTACTTTGTTTGTCAAGGATTGAGAAGTTGATTCATACATATGTGGGTGGGGGCCACTGAAATAAATTTTTTGAAGTATTATTAATTGTTATTGATTTTTTTACAGCAAGTGAGATATATATAGATATTTATATATATACATAGAATGAGATATATATATACACAGATTAACATCTAGGATTTTGTGGAGTCGAATTTTCGAGAAACAAGCAACCCGAATGAGAAAGCCAAAACAGCTGTGATGACCATTCCTCTGTTCTTTCTCAATAGGTCCAGTATT
Source organism: Coriaria nepalensis (assembly GCA_027186245.1). Taxonomy (NCBI): domain Eukaryota; kingdom Viridiplantae; phylum Streptophyta; class Magnoliopsida; order Cucurbitales; family Coriariaceae; genus Coriaria; species Coriaria nepalensis. Next base: position 509,512 of record CP114499.1, on the reverse strand, counting down.
GTGCTTGTCAATTTACTTTCATTTTGATCCAATTTCTTCTTAATCTGCTCCATTGGGAATAATCCGGTAATTCCCGAGCTATCACCTTCTCCGTCTCCTTTAGTACTACTACTACTGCTCGGTTTTCCTTTTCCATCATCATCTTTGCTTGAAATTTCAGCTTTATCTTTGTGTTTCTGATCATTATCAGAGCTATGCACATTTTCATCATGATCATGATGGTGACGATTTTCTGGGACTTTTGTTTCCTCGACTATTAGCTTAGGAATGGTGACATATAGAATTCCTTCATCGAATTTTCCGGTGACCTTCTCCGTGTTGGAATTTTCCGGGATTGGAAAAGTTTGCTCGAATTTGACATGCTTGTTCTCTTGAACTCTCCTTTCTCCACTAACCACTATTTTCCCTGAGTTGTAAAGCTCAAGCTTCACTTCCTCCTTTCTGAAACCTGTGAAAAACCATGAACAAGTTAAATATAAACAAATATATTCATCTTAACAAAAATGATCTTAATGAATATATGAAGTTAATAAAATTATAATTACGGGGAAGGTCGATGATAAGATAATGAGCATCGGTATCTTCTGTCCATCCGGAAGAAGGTTCGAGCTCTTCAACTACAAACTTAGGAGGTGCTTCCTCTTCAATCCATCTTCTTCCTTTAGCACTAAATTCCATCTAATACCAGATCAATTGGTTTTTCTTTTAATTGAAGCTCATCATGGAGGCATTCTTTATATAAACAAGGATGTTGGTTTGTTGTGATCACATTGCATTATTCTTATTCCAAACTTTTCATGTCGGATTGTCAACATCGTATGTCGGTTTTTTGTTTTACTCAAAATTTGATTGTGAGGGATGATATTCTTTGCTTTGACTTGGGGCCCATGCAAAATCAAAATATGTGTAGTAATATTTGAACTAAATTTGAAGTTTTATCATAACAAGGGTTTTTAGCAATTAACGAATACGTGTATATATATATATATATATACACTTGTAATTACTACATCCTCTCTTATCTTTTGAGTTTATGTGAAGCTAAAGACTATTGCCATTTTTAATCTTCATTTTTCATTTATAAGATCTCTAGTTTGCATCATGCACGATCGAGTTTATCATCCCGAACAAACTCGTCTTTCATTTCAGCCCGCCACCCGAATCCCAGAACTTAAGAAATCAAGTTAATTTACAAGCTCAAAGGATGTAGCCATGGGGTTCCGTAGGGACACAGTGAAAGCAATAGCGAGGAAAGTGAAAGAAAGTGGGCAGGAAATTGATTTTAATTCGGTGTTGGTTAAGCCGAAGAATGATGGAGGCCGGGAAGTCGACCCGAGGCTAGTAGGTTTTGGGTAATATTGAGTTCTTATGTTTGTTGTCTGTGAAAAATGATGGATATATAAGCATGTATAGGAGAGGTTTTTTATTTATTTTTTATTTTTATTTACTTGGTTTGTTAGCTCTATGGCTCTTATAGATGATTTGCACGTAGAACTTGTCGGTGATAAATTTTATTCGAATTGCATATGTAAAGTTGAATGTGAATTATGTTTTTGATGTTTCATCACACAATTTTAACAATTTCAATGAAATTTATAAGTATAATTGATAGTACAATACTCGAAAGATACATGATTAATGTATCGATAACTGGTCCAAATGAAAGGAGATATAAATCTTTCTAAGAAGAACTTCAAATATCACATTATCCAAAATTCAGCCAAAACAACAATTTTGATAAAAGTTAACAACTCCATTTCAACGACAATAAAAAATTTTGTGGTTATAAATATTTACTTTATGAACTTAACTTGGGGAGCAACCCACTTCTACTATGAATACATAGAGGCATTGCCCAAATCGAAAATTCTAATTGAATACTCTATTTCTCAAATTAATGTCTATTACAACTTTGGCATCTAGCTTAGGCTTGCATTTATATTAGCATTTTTATTGCATTTATAGAAGTATTTTTTTAAAAAAAATGACCATTTCAAGTAACCCTCCATACAAATTTTCTATAAATTGAGCTCCGATCTCAATTCTAAGACACCAAAAGTAAAAAAAACTAGCCATGTTTTGTAGTTTTCATATAGAATGGGCAAGTACTATCCAAAGTTTGATCAATTATTAGGGTTTGTTAACGAGAGATCAATGCTGTATAGAAATGGGTGGTATGGGAAAAGGAGAGCACAACTTATGATCTTGTTATGTGCAGCATTTATGGAGGTCGTCATGTGAATAAGGCAATTGCCAGAATCATCATCATATTAGAAATGTACCGGTTTCTGCGATTAGAAGCCGAGCTTCTTCTGTCGGAAATCCACATACCTGGGCTTGGATGAAACGATGATAGTATTTCAAACTAAAAAAATAAAAAAAAATTTGGATTTATTATATCTTCTTGGGGTGAAATTGTTATTGTTTTAGAAGCCTTACAAGGACAAACGATGATTGTTTTTAATTCATATATACATCATCATCTTCACTTTCTGGATATTATTGTTTCTGGGTTCAATATACTATCAACATCTTGTTGTATTTGGTTATCGATCATATCTTTCTGATTTTTTGTTAGGAAATTCAACAAGCTGTATCTGAACTGCCTCAGCCTTTAGCAGGTCGAGTTTATGCTCTTACCGAGGGCTTTTGATGAAGATGCCGACAACTATCAATCGGAATTCCGCCTTTCTCTCCTTCCCTTTTTCTTTTCTTTTCTTTTTCTTTTTCGTTTTGTGCTAAATGCAACACGTAAGTTCTTTGTAAGGGAGTAAGATGCTAGAGTAGAAGAAAATGTAGGTAGCACAAGCATTTATATATAAATATAAAAACCTTCATCATGCGTTCAGCTTATTGGCTTGAATGAAGTGAATCCTTTTCACATGTAATGTGTTATGTTATTATAGTGTGTTTTTTCTCTCTTCCCTTTTTAGGAGTGAAAAGTGACAGACAGACAACAAGATTCGGAGTCGGAAAGGCAAGCTACTGGATAAGAAAAACTACCAATTGCAAGGGCACGGGGCAAATCTGAGATCTGGAATCTGCATTCCCAATAAAATATCTAATGGCTAATGAAAGTGTATATCTTAAATTTCATCTTACAAAATTGCAAGAACATATCAAAGCAGAGTTAAACAAAACCTTTATATAGGAACATTTCGGTTAAAGGAAAAAACAGCCAAATTCTAAAGAGTACAAAAAGATAATGCCTATTTTCTTCAAATGCAATACAATGAAGCAACTTTAGTGAAACTCTTTCTGCTTCTACACTCTCTTCTAACTTTCACTTCTTCACATTTCAGTAGCGGGTACAACTCCCAACCTCTCTGCAACTTCATTCCTCAACCTTTCACCTACAATAGCCACAGAAGCACACAACCTAGCTTCCCCCACTAATTTACAAACCAACCCCTCCAAACATCTCATCTCATCGTGAAACTTCGGATTCAAAACCAACACAGTAAAAGCGTCATCCAAAATCAACCCGATACACTTCACAACATCTTCTAATTTCGGGACCCACTGACAAAGCTCCAAACCGAACATTTCCACCACTTTAGGACATGGGACTGCTTGAGGAAAGCTCTCATACTTCTTCAGCCATTTCCCTAAGTATCTAATCAACCCCAACATTTCTTTATCATTCAACTTGCTTAGAACAGAAGAGAACACCACTTCATCAACATTTGAAGATGCTAATAAATAATGCAAACACAGCTCATTATCGGTAAACCCGTCATGAGCTACCATTAGCAAAATTGCTGCTTCCTTTGCTAGATTTAAATCCTTCTTCCACACTTTAAAAACACCTTCATCACTCACTTTCTTAATAGCTAGTAAGGCTTGATTTTCCCATTCTTTTCTCACACTAATTAAACTTTCATGACCATCTTTAGGGAATGAAAGAAAATACTTCAAAATGCAGATTAAATCAGAAGAACTCAGATCAAAGGCATGCTTGATACAAAGACAGATTAGGTTTGAACACCTCTTTGCTACAAGTTTATGTAACAGATTTGAACAAGAAGAATGCTTAACAACTCCATTAACAATCAAAACCTCTACTAATTCCCAAATTTCCAGAACAACACAGACTTCTAATACAGAATCAGAAACATCTTTAGGTATAAAAGATTTAAGCTTCTCAATCGACAATCGAGTGAACCAATCATCAGACGGATCGGCATCGATTGAAATTCTTCTTAGTTCACTAAGAGATTCCAGAAATGAATTCAAATCACAAATGAATAGGTCTTTACCGAAATTTTTAGGGTTTTTGAGCTGACTGTTAAGCTTTACGCAGAAGCTTTTGGCTAATTCGATGACTTTGGAATCGCGTTCCGAGATTTTCCATCCAACAAGGGGGCTGACGAGTGAAATTGGATCAGGATTCTCAGATTTAGGGTTCAGGCTGAATAAGATATCGTCAGCGTTGAAAACGATGGAGTAGTCGGATTGGGAAGAGAGCGGGTGGGAATTCTCCGCGGCCTTTTTTATGACGTCAAGCAATGCCATGGCGTAGTGAAGTAGCGGCGAAGAACGGTGGTTTAGACGGTGGAAGAAGAGGCTCTTAACGTAACTCTTAACCCTAGATGAAGATTTTGAGCAATTCACGGTTTATGATGAAAGGGTTTTTGAGAGTTTGAGTTGAGGAGAGAGAGAGAGAGAGGTGAATGATTGGAGAATTTGGGCCTTTAAGCCCAACATAGAAAAATCAACTCAGACTAAAAGCCCAACATATGATGGACCAAATATCCTTGTCTTTTTTTCCTTACAAAGATTCCTTAAAATTTGATAACTTGTTTGTTTTTATATTTTTTGATAGAATTTTAAGTCTAATATGTTTATGGTGACTGGTTAATCTAATAATAAAAAATTAATATATAATTAAAATTAATTAATTTTTAAAAAAAAAATATTTTAAAAAGAATTTTAATATATATGTAAAATATCTATTTTTGTAATTAGATCTAATTATATGATAAATTTAGATAAAACTTTAATCAAATGACATGATTTAGTAATTTTTATTATTAATAAATTAATTGATTAGTCAAATAATAAATAATATAAATAATTTATAAGTCACCTAATTTATCTAAATTTTATATAAATTTCCTATTTTCTTATGTTTTGCATATTCTTTATAGCATGCAAGACAAAAAAATCCACCAAAGATGTTGTTGTTGTTATTATATTAACACACATTGAAATTTTCCAAAAAAATATATAAATTAAACAACTTAAGATGATAAGACGAAACAAATATAGACAAAGAGTGCATCCAGCCATTGACATTGGATTAGTAAATTGCGTCACTCATTACTCGCCATTATCATCTCAAAACTATTTCAAACAAAATTTAAAAATTTTCAAGTGGGAACCCCACCCTCTCATCCATTTGACTCTGTTTAGTGTTTACCAATCTATATGTATATATATATTAGTAGATATTGTTAGGGGCTTAGGGCTATGGTGATAGGTTCCTTTCATGTGCAATAATATCTAAGAACTCATTTGACTAATAGTACTTTTGTTTTTTTTTTCGAAATTGTTACTCTTGTAGCTATCAAAATGAAAAGGTAAAATCATACGTATAAGAAAAATAATTGGGGTGAGTTTATGTAATAACTTAAGATCAAATCGTATTGTTTATTTGAAAAAAAAAAAAAAAAATTTATTATATAATTAATTTTTATTAAGCTGATTCACCTACGTATAAATATTTCATATAATATCATTACTATTCTGAAAATAAAGCACTTATTCTATTAGAATTTATATCATGTATAACTACTACTCAAGAGACATATATTATGAAATTAAAATAGGTAAAATTGATGAGGTCAAAATCAAAGCTCAAATCTTTCTTTCAATTTGACCAAACAAAATTCATAAATGTTATATATATGAATGATACATTTTTGTATGAACTTGTTTATAAGTGTTACACATCAAAATTCATAATAATTAGAGATATCACTTTCATTTATCATAATCATTAATCATATAAATATCATTTTCATTTATCATAATCACTAATCATATAAAAATAATGTTTATAATAATAATGAGGTTTAATATATCTATACATACATTAGCTATACATATAATACATAAATATGCATATATATATATATATATATATATATATAGGCTAAAGTCAACTATGCTACTTAAAAAACTACAATATCAACGCCGACGACTTTTATTGTCTTAATATGTTTATGGTCCATTTGTCTGCACGTCTGATTGAATGAATGTCCAATTAATCTTGGCCAAATGGGATAAAAATGATCATCCGATCAACAAAATAGTTCGTTTTTCCTTATAATTGAGCTTATAATAGTAACTTGCATGTAATTATGTGTAGGAATTCTCCTTCTTTTCTATGTTGAGGAAAATTGTTATCACCCTATTGTGTACAAGCTACAACATGAGCTTTCATTCAGTGCAGAAAGTCAGCTCATACGAAATCGAATTAACAAATAAGTATAAATAGCAATGGATGGAGTTGAATGGGGGTGTAGAAATTTTTTTAATAATATATATATATATATATATATATATATATATATTATTTTTTGTGGATATAAGAAAAAAATATTTGAACTAAAAAATGAAATATATCGTATAAATCTTATAATAAATCCTCTATTATTTAAAAAAAAAAATATTTTTTTTTCTGGCACTCAACTCAAGCAGCCATCTGGGCTGGGTTTTAATTGATTTAGGAATTAAATAAATGAAGAAAAGAAATTAAAGAGGAAATTGGATTAAGACCAATTATTAGAGGTCAATGGAGTTGATCCCGAGTATGGCTGGGTCCTATGCTTTCAAGTTGATTAGTTGCATGTACTCTTCTAATGGCCATGAAATTTTATGTTAATTAATTATGTATTTTTGTTTAATTGACTAAGATCTCTTGTTAATCTTGTTTCAACGCCTTTGGGTACTATTATTAAACTAGTGTCGTAATTGGTTAGTCATTGAATATAATTATCCCTTAACCACCTTCTTTTAACTTGTCAATTAATCGGTCCATTGATTTTTCCATTAAAAAAATGAAGATTGCATTTATCCCACGTCTGAAATTAGTTGAGTTGACATCTACCTTGCCTTGTAGCCGAATTAGTAGATTAGATTCAAAGGGCGAAGGCAAGTGAAAACTTAAGAGATAAGAGATTCTGATTCCACTGGTTTTTAGCTGCATAATGATGTGACCTAAGAGATAGGAACAGCTAAGATCACTTGGTAGTTATGGTAGGTACTGAATCATTTCTTAGTTTGAACATCCTTCTTTTTAAAGCTAGTTTTTGGTAGTGAGTTCTATCAAAACCATTATTTACATGTGATGCTAACACCGCTGCTCGATTATAAATCTAAATTATAGGGGTGTATGGAATAATTTGACCTAATATATGATCATGGAATTAGACTATATGTATGACGTGGTGAAATTAGTAAATTACGAACATGTGGGAGATAGCTTCATGGTTTCCACGCATGCCACACATGAATCTACATCTCTATGGATCTCCTCCTATCCGATAAGTAAGAGAAATAACACATTAATTCTCGTTAAAAAAAATGTGTTAATTGCATGGACCAATGAACAACTAGTCTTTATAAAACACTCAAAAAGGTTGACCCTCATCAATATAATATTTATCAAGTATTGCTTCCACGGCTGGACATGTATATAAACACCAGAACAATGATGAAACTCCGGTCACCGACAGAAGCAGTACTGTGGTGGTGGCTAAACTTTGACCAAGATCACCAGCCGTCACCGGCTGGGCCCCACCTGACTTGAAAAAGAAAATGCTTATTGTACGAAACTTCAACGATTACATGAGGGTCGACCGACCATTGCGGCTTAAACCTAGCTACCGAGCTCTGTCTCTGACATTTTTATCTAAAAAACGTTGACGTTGAATTCTTCTCATCTTTTATCACAAGTTTACTACAATAATATTTTATATAGCAAAAATAAATTATAAATATGTAGATACAGATATATTAATGTAAGTTGTAGTCAGGAGTTTCGTTTCTGGGCAAGTGGATTGGTCTTGGGTTTGACTTTTCTGTGGTATGTAAGCGCGCTGTCTAAATGTTGAATCTTTATGTCTTAAAGAAAGAAAAAAGACAAAAAGGAGAGGGGTCAAATACAGCAGCTGCATGCTGGCTTTATATCATAAGAAGGTCGAGGAATACAAAGATCGGTTGAAATAAGAAGAAAAGTGTTCATTTTTGAAAGAGAAAGAGAAAGAAAGGAGAAAGCTAGATATCCATGAAAGAAGAAAAGATGAAGGTTGATTCCAGTGAAGAGGAAGATCGAGGACTTAATCATGGATATCATGATGATGATCAGCAACATCATCATGGTCGGATTAACTTTTTCAAGGTGAATTAATTTAGAAAAAAAAATATATAAAGGAATACTAATCGATTAATTAATGACTATGATTTATTGTTTTTTTTTTCCTGATTTATGTAATTTTCTGTCTTTCATATGATGTGAATCTTTTTGTTATTGTTAAATAAAAAAAAAGAACAGAAGTTCGATGATACGGAGATGATAAGTAATAAGAAACCGGCAGGCAGTAGCAGCAACGAGGTACAAAAATGATTACTTATGCCTTGATCACTTCCTTATATATCTAACTAAGTATCTATATTAATGGTATTTTTAGTACATATTATGGTCGTAGTAACAATGAAAAGTATTGCTATTTGGAGAAACTAAGATTATCCAATCAATATCTTCAGATACATAGTTTCTTTAATGTGGGGATGAAAATGATTGGTTGGAATTTGGATCGAGTGAAGAAGAGTATGAGAAACGTACAAATGAGGAAAGAAAAAGCAAAGCACACGCACCTTTTTTATGTGACAGTTGTTTTGATAATCAAAGCCTTTTGTTCTAGATCTTTGATTAGTAATAATTTGACCATCTTCATATCTTATGTGTGTATATATATATATATAATTTCATCTTTTGATGGTTAAACAGATGGCGTTCGTGGCTACCGCAGAAAAGTCCTCCATGGATCCCGACTCGATAGCATCTTCGTCGAACCGAAAGGATCAGGTAATTATAATAGTTTTCGCATCTTCTTTCAGTTGAAACAAATAGCAGGTGGGAACTACTTAATTAAGTACTTTAGATGTGAATTAATATGGTACAGGTCAACAAGCTTGAATCTGCAAGAGCTGAAATGGGTGAGGTGAGAGAAGAGAATCAAAGGCTTAAGATGTGTTTGGATCGAGTCATGAAGGATTACCAATCTCTTCAAATGCAATTCCGCAATATTGTTGAACAAGATGTAAAGAAGTCTACTAATGATCGTGATCGAGAAGTTTGTCATGAAGAAACCGAGCTCGTTTCCCTTACTCTCGGAAGATTTCCGAGTGATCGGAAAAGGGAAGAAAATGCGCCCAAGATAATATCTAATACGAATAATCAAGCTGGAAAAGATACTAATAATGATCATCAACAAGTACTATCTCCTAAACAAGACTTGGCTCTTGGACTGGATTGTAAAGTATCTCAAGCATCAAAAAGTTCTCCAAATCAAAGCCCAAGTACTAACAATAGCCTTGATTCAGAAGCAAAGGAAGAAGCTGCTGGAGAAACTTGGCCACCAAGTAAAGTCTTGAAGACAATGAGAAGTAGTGGAGAAGATGCTGAAGTTTATCAACAGAGTACACCCAAGAAAGCTAGGGTTTGTGTGAGAGCTCGATGCGATACTCCGACGGTTAGTCGTCTCTCACATGCCTGTTTGTTTGATACACAATGAAAGAGGAGAATGATGATTAGGTTTGGACTTAAATAAATAATAGATTTCATGTGAATTGTAATTTGCAGATGAACGATGGATGCCAATGGAGAAAATACGGGCAAAAGATCGCGAAAGGAAACCCGTGCCCTAGAGCTTACTATCGTTGCACGGGAGCACCGTCATGTCCGGTTAGAAAACAGGTAAATAACAATGATAATCTAGTATTTAACATATTTAGTTAACTCTAGCAATATAATAAAGCACATATTAATCTTAATTACTGATTTAATTGTACTTCATGATGTATATATATCATTAACAATTTTGCTTTCCATTTGATAATCAGGTTCAAAGATGCGCGGATGATATGTCCATCTTAATTACGACCTACGAAGGTACTCACAACCATCCGCTACCTGTTTCGGCAACGAGAATGGCATCCACCACTTCCGCCGCCGCATCCATGCTATTATCTGGTTCCTCAACCTCTCGAGCTGATCAGAACACTGCCGTAGCCACCGGTCTCCAAGGATTGAGTTATTACCTTTCCGATAATTCGAATTCAAGACAATTCTACTTGCCTAATTCTTCCATGGTGTCATCTTCCTCTCCCACACACCCAACAATCACATTAGACCTTACTTCAAACCCATCTTCTTCATCATCTTCATTATCATCTTCTACTCATTTTAACAATTTTTCTTCACCTAATTATTATAACTACCCTCCAAGATATCCCTTCACAAACCTCGACTTTGGTTCTAATCCTCAATCAAACAATATGATGTCTTGGAGCAATGGTCTCATGGGTTATAATAATAGAAACCAAATAGGCACTAGTACCCTACAAAACAGCATTTACCAAAGCTACCTACAAAAGAATAGTAACCCCAATTTTCATCCTCCTCGTCCTCAACAACCTCCACTGGATACTATTGCGGCTGCAACTAAGGCAATCACGGCCGACCCTAGTTTCCAATCAGCTTTAGCTGCTGCCCTGACATCCATCATTGGTAACAGTAGTGGCAGCAGTGGTAGTGGCAGTGCGGTAGTTGGAAGTACTCAAGGTGGTGGAGATGGTTTTGGTCAAAAGAATAAGTTGGGAGAGCCATTTTCACTATCACCATCCACGTACACGAATCAGAGTGCAGCTAAAGGGAATGCTTGTGCATCAAGTTTTTTAAGCAAAGCACCATCTTCAGCAGCGAATTCTCAGTCGGGAAACTTGGTATTTCTTGCCCCGAATAATTCGTTGCCGTTCTCCACATCCAAAAGTTCGTCGGAATCTCCTACCGATAATAGAGACCAAACAAGTTAAGTGATCGTGGGGTAATTTTGAAGACTTGGTGCATTCTAATTGACACTTAATTGCTATTTCATACATGAATTTGTCGATGGGATATTTTTTGTGATGGATAGACAGAAAGCGACGGAATTGTTAAATCATGTTTTCCTTCATCTTTTTAATTGGTCTCTTCTTTCTTTTTCTTTTTTTCAATTCATTTTTTGTGTTTCCTAAAAATGTGGATTTATGATTCATTTTTTTTAGGTGTTGATATTTAAGGAATTATCATTTGGATAACTAATCAAATGTTTTTAGTTTTCGATCGGTCTATATTGTTCATGGAGGCTTTTATTTATTTATTTATAGAATTAATAAAATTACTTTATTTATAAGAGACTGATATAATTAGAAAAAAAAAAATTATATGAATAGCGAGATGTAATTAAGATGAAAGATTTTTAATTTTTTTAATTTATATTTTTAACAAATTTGTAATTATATACTCTTCAATTAATAAATTAAAATGCATTTTGGCTCACATTTTATCTTTCACTATACTCATACCCGTGGGAGGTGAAACTCTTCTCCCTCACTCCTCTTCACTCCTCCATCATCTTCCGGCGATTTCATCACCTTCTCCTTCACACCTCTTCTCTTTCACCCGATTTTGAGCTCCTCCTTTAACATCGTCTTCCCCCCTAAGAACCCTTAAAAAATTCGCATCCTTTTTATCATCTCAGTTCAAAGTACCCTCTGATTTGGCCATAAACTCGGTAGAACCCGTTGGCTTCGGATCTACTTCGTACCAGAGAAATCATCAACATACCGAGAGGAAGACAGTCGTCTCAAACTTTCTATAAATTTTTCATAACACAATCCCGCACCCTATACTGCCTTGCTTTCCAATCAAATCTGCCAAGTCTTTAGGCCATTATCTACTACCGCTGTGATACTCTTCATTGTATTTGGTTAGTTGGGGTTTTTTTCCCCCTTTTTATTTTCCTTTTTTTTGCAAATTCACTTCTCAACACTTCAATGAAACGAAAACCATCACTAAAGTGGGTTTATTTTTAGTTTTAACTTAAAATGGGTTTTTGTTTAGTAGTTTCACGTTAAACCTCAACCTACTCAGTGAAATTTAGTTTACTCTTGTATTTATAAAAAATGGGCTTCTGTTTAGTATTTTTAGTTTAACTTATAAAAATGGGTTTGGCATAGTAGTTTCACATTAGTTAAGTTTAGTTTACTCTTTAGTTCACAGTTTTGTGATTAGTTTTACTCTTTAACCTCGTCTGTATACTACTTAGCAGCACTTTTCCTCGTGTTTCAAATTGAAAGTTGATAGCGTGTCTCATCCTATATATTCATTTGTTGATATCATCTATAAGACCAAGAAGAGATAAAACAAAAAAAACAACGTAATGATCAAAATCCTAATCGAACAAGCCATATATTCCTAATGAACTCAATCTACTGAAACGTTATAAAGCAGGAAGAATGAACTGAATACTAGTTCCTGTTCAATTCGTACAAAACCGTGGACTTGATTTTCTGTCACAGTGATGAAAACGAAAGAACCAACAGTAAAGAACCAACAACTGTTGGAGAACTATGTTGGAAGGAGGCAAAGCAATATCTTGTAACTCTGTGGAAAGGTTCAACAATGCAGTACTCTACAACTTGATTGACTTATATATGCACGAATAATGGAAGAAAGAAGAGGAAGAAATTACTTCAGGGTTCAGAATTAGAGACTAAATCAATCTCAATTAAGAGAAGTAACAAAGAAGAAGAGCATGTGTTGGACTTTTTAATAATGGTTAAAGTAAAATGAATTAAAGTTTCAAGTTCAAAAAATATTTCATAAATGTAATTAAATGTATCTTATATTGAAAAAGAATAAAGTTCTCAAAGCATTAGTGATTGTATCTATAATATTAAATAAAGGTTGGGATTTGATCGGAACTAGCACACGCACGTGTGGCATGGACATGAGGCACTTTTAACGCTTATTAGGCGCACTTGGCACTTGGATGTACGGATGTCTTCACTTTTCAAAGTTCTCAGCTATATTCAAAAGATATACAGATCGAAGGATATACAGATGCAAGTTGAATATCAAATGTTGGAGATAACAAATTTATTACAAGTTGGGTATTCATACTTGGAGATGGTGTTGTTTCTTGGGGTTCCAAAAAACAAACATAAATCACCCACTCAATTATGGAGTCTGAGTCTATTGCTTTAGTATCAACTGGGAAAGAGGCTAGGTGACTAAAAATTCTTCTTTTAGATATTTCATTTATTTCAAAATAAGTATCTGCTATATCTATACATTGTAATAATCAAGTCACCTTATACCGAGCATACAACGGAGTGTATAATGGGAAATAAAAAAAATATTAGTCTTAGACATGATTATGTGAAATAATTAATTCAAAGTGAAATTATTGTCATCACAAATGTGAGATCAAATAAAAACTTGGCAGATCCTTTTACCAAAGCTCTTCCGAAAAAATTAGTAAAGTCTACATCTACAAGTATAAGACTAAAACTCTTGAGTTAAGAGATTCACCAATGATGATAATCAAACTTAACATTAAGAAATGACTAGTATTAAGTTCAAAAGGTAAAAACAAGTCATTGATAAGTAGATAGTATTTCAGCACTAAACTGATGGAGCCCTATCTAAAATGTATAGTGCTAGTTATTACAGTCGAGAGTTGAGTTTGTCAAACTTTTAATGAAGTTCAGTCTACGAGTGACAAATATCTAAAATATAACAAATATATTGAAAGAATTTCACTTATATGAACTTAGAGGTAGTGCCGCCTTTCATAAGAATTGTAGTTTTTCTTAAGAAAGTTTATGAACGGGATGAGTACAAGGTCATAATAGTATTAAGCGAGATATATCTAGAATATATGAATTATGAGTGTCTATGTGTGTAACACCACCGATTTTGTCATATATGAATAACTGGTTCAAAACTTTAAGCTACCCGAGATTTCAACAAAACTCTGTGACACTTACACTAAGGTAAAGTTCAAATCGAAAGATATTTTATTTTATGCATATGCACCGTTTTAAAAAATTTTGACAAGTTAATTTTTATTTACTCTTTAACTAGTTGAGGATTGTTGGACTTTTCAACAATGGTTAAAGTGAAATTAGTTAAAAGCCCAAATCTAAAAAATATTTCATAAATACATCTAATATTGGAAAAATAGAAAGTTCTCAAAGTATTTATTAGTGATTATAAATAATGAATATTTGTAATAATAAATAAATGTTGAGGTATGACCAAGCTTCGCACTTGCACACGCGCATGACATGAGCATGTGGTGTTTTTGGCCGTTCGTCACTGACGGTGGTTGACCGATTTAATTTTATCATTGGATTTTTAATTCCAATAATTCAAATATGTGGCCGTTAAAATAATTTTAACTATTTTTTCAAAAAGTGTAACTATTCGTGAAACAGTATACTGTTTTACGAACATGTACCAATTTCTCTCATAAATATGAAAAATCTATAGAGAAGAAGTTATATTTTTTTCTTCTATTCGTTTACTCACTATCAGAAACTAAACACATATCTATATTCTGTAACAAAGTTTTACTATTACTTGTGAGATTTTATAAAAACTTGTCAGATTCCGAAAATTATTTTCACAATAACTTACAAACAATACAGGAAGGTAAAATTATCTTTTTTTGAAAAATATATTCATTATGTGTTTCAAGTCTCGATCACAAAATTCACAACAACATGATTTGATCGTACACTAAATTTGGAGGAAAATAAAATAAAATTCAGGAACTACACACTCACCTAAGGGGGCAACCGGCGAGATTGCAGGAGATCACAACCATAAATGAACCGGTGAACTTCGGTGAAAATGAAAAGATGACGAGTTCCAACGAAGTAAGGAGAGAGGATGAATCAGCAGAAAATGGAGGCGTGTACAGAGGAGTCCAAGAGGAAGGATAGAGTTCAGGAGAGGAAGGATAGAGAATGGGCCAACTTTCAAAACGGGCCTAAGAAAATGAACAAATTTTGGGATAAGAAAAAAAAAAGTGGGCTAGGAGGCGTGAATCTGATAGGCAGATGGTGGGGACAGGCCGACGACATATTTTCCTCAAGAGCCCAATCACAATCCCAAGTTCTTCTCCAACTAAATAACAAAGAAAAAAGACCAAAATAAATATATACATTAATTGAGATTAAAATTCCATCCCCTTCTCTCTCCTCTGTCTCTCTCTTGTTAGATTCTCTCTGCTTTCGCTCCCCTCCACTCCTTATGTTTTCGATCTGATCGACCTCTCTGCGTTTTCAATCTCTCTTTCCATCTTTCTTCTTCTCTCTTAAGCCTCCAACTCTCTCTGCGGCGCTCTCACTTCTCTTGCCCTCGACTTTCAGGTTGGACTAAGAACGAGACCACTGATAGTTTTTTCTTTTATTTATTTTTTATTTATATATGATTATCTTTTCTCTAATTTGATGTTGTAGGTTTTCTGTTTTTGAACGATTGCATGTGATTTTTTTTCATGTGTGTTTGATTTGAATTTTATCGCTTGTAGAGGTTGATTGAATTATGTTCATTCATTCTAGCTTTTCCCAAAACCCTAGCTTTAGAAGATTTCTAATTCGAAATTAGTCCCTTATGTTTAGGAAACATGGGAATAATGAATGATTCGTTCGGTAAATGAACATTAGATTTTGCTTCCATGTTAAATTGTGATCTAAATGCAGATTTTCCGAATTCCTATACTACGATCTTTTTTTCTTTTTTTTGGCTAATCACCGATAAGTTACTAGGATTTAAGTGTAATATAATTCCTGTTGTTGTATTTTCTTTTTTCTCCTTTTATTTGGTTATTGAGAAGGACAATTGTTTTGTTGTTTTGATCGTTGGCTGATGATTTGTTGGTAGGTGTTGATGATGTCGACCCCTGCAAGGAAGAGGTTGATGAGAGATTTTAAGAGGTTACAACAGGATCCACCGGCAGGGATCAGTGGGGCCCCCCAAGACAACAATATAATGCTCTGGAATGCTGTCATATTTGGGTAAGTGAAGATCGGAATGCGTAAATCATTTAAGCTTGTATAGTCTTGTGTTTTTGGCTTTCTATATATCTTAGGATGCTGTAAATATGGTTTAATAAGCTTTTTCTTTTCTTTTTTTGGCAGCCCTGATGACACTCCATGGGATGGAGGTGAGTAAAATCACGCATCAATGCTTTTTAATTTGGAACATATATCTTTTCTATCGGGTCCTAAACTCGACTTTTCAAAAGCAATTTAATATAATCTTGGAATGACCAACTAAAAATGATGTGTTTTGGATTTTATACCAGTTGCTTTCATAAATGGTTTAATGCTCTATAAGGTTGATGATGATGATCATTGTTTTTATTCTCATTACTCTTTTTAACAAAAACTTGTAATATACTATTAAGTTGATCCACCTCAGTGGAAGCGTAAGAAAATCCTGTGTCTGTTCCAGGAACGTTCAAGTTGACCCTTCAATTTACAGAGGACTATCCCAATAAACCACCAACAGTTAAATTTGTATCTCGAATGTTCCACCCAAATAGTAAGTCCTCCCATAAATTCTATTTTCTTTTTCACCTTTCATCTTTAAATGCTAAAGTCACTCTCTAACCCCACCTCTTCCCCACATCATCTTCCTTGTGAATCTCCTCAGTTTATGCTGATGGGAGTATATGCTTGGATATATTGCAAAATCAGTGGAGTCCCATTTACGATGCAGCAGCTATTCTCACTTCCATCCAGGTATACAGTTGTAGATAATAACACTTCTAGACTTTTAAATTTCAAGGAATAAGTTATGAGCATGGAGGAGTTTTTGGTTATTGGAAGATTCTTGCTTAAAGGGGTTGCATATATCTATGAACTAGACATGGAAATGAGACATAAAAATAATCGACATCCCCCCACATTGTAGTCCTTGCTGTGTGACCCGAACCCAAATTCGCCAGCAAATTCAGAAGCTGCTCGCATGTTTAGTGAGAATAAACGGGAGTATAACCGAAGACTGAGGGAGATTGTGGAGCAGAGCTGGACAGCAGATTAAGATCATCCCGGAAAAATACAATCGGACCAGACCAGAAGGCAGGTCTGAATTAACCTGCTGTCTATGTGTTCAAAGGAAGGACTGTTCGTGTTTTATGGAACATTGATTGTTTGTTCAAGAAGCTATCGTAGGATTGCATTGTCAAACTTTTATTTTTCTATTATGTATTGTTCTGTGATGTTCTTTCTTTTAAATTATTGTGCTTAGTTTGTGTAATTGCAATATTTATGTTAACCAAATTCGTGTTTCTTTTTTCAGTTCGTGTACAAAATATAGAAATCTATGCTAGCATTTGGCAATTTCATCATCTTTAGACTGTCCATTTGGTTAACTTTATATAAGAATTTATAAGGCAAACCACCATAGGGTATGGTGAGGTCTTTCAGCATACTCATGGATGCTCCAAGCAATCGCATTATGACACATTACGGTCAAAAGGCTCTCCCGATCATGAGGAATAACATAAGTGAGAAAGGCTTTATTTTCCTCTTTGGGTACAATATCCAGACGCTGTCAAAAAATCGCCACAAGTGAGCAAAAGAAAACCTTCGCATGATCAAAGGAACATGTCAGAAAGCTTTTTCAGTTGAAACATACCGACTCAAAGAGCTCTTTCACTAACTTCGTGATGAACTTTAGAAACTACATTCCCATTTGAAGGAGTCTGTCTGTCCACTATTTCCACGAACTAAGCTAACATTAGCCACGAAGCCAGTCCCAAACTTTGACTTCAATCTGATTGAGGTCCCAATGCAACAGAGCCTATTCCTATGCGATTGCTTAACATGTTTGCTTCTTCCATTGAATGTGTTGTTAAAACAATAGATTAATATTTGAAAAAAAAAAAAATAGAGATATTTAGTGTCATAACCCCTAGTAGCTACCTAAATTATCAAAATATCTTTGCCAAAATATACATAGTTGGTAAGTATGTCACTTACTAACTAATTTTAAAATATTTTGATAAAAAAATCGAATAACTTGAACTTTACTACAATCTTGTAACTTATAGCATAAGGAATTAATCCCAAAATATAGAGCTATTTTGTATAATTTTCTCAAAATATATTTAAAATTATTCTAAAGTATATTTATAAATTTTTCATTTTTTTACATATCGTATCTCATATGTATTTTACACGAGATTGATCTTACTTCTTACACCAAATCATGTAACTACTGATTTACCTTTACACTTACCTACAATATGAATAAACTTTTATTAACTATAAAATTCAGTAAATAAACTTCTTATCACACATGCTTTCAAATATTTTGAAAGTAATAATATTCTTATTATAAATACAAATTGGGCCGTCCCATATATGCACTTTAACAACTAAACAAGGAGATGTCTAATTTTGACACAATTCATCTCAAATGACCCACATTCATTGAGTTATGATGGGTATCGGTTTATATCGATCTATCAATTCGGACCATTCAATTTTTATCGAAATGATTATGAGAAAAGGACCACACAATTATAAATCAATATACAAATTCATTATACAAATAAATACAGAATACGAAATTGATGGGTCATATGTGCTTATATGGCTTTTCTTTATCCATTGGATGAAGATTGAATCTGCAAGATTGATTGATCGGTACAAACCGGCACCATCAAACCAGAAATTTGAACTCACATATACTGACACTCTCTCAAAAAGAGGATTTTTTTTTTTTTTTTTTAATGTGTAAATTGTTCATTTAAATGAATTTTTATATGATGTAACGTAACCAGTTGGTTCAAAAGCTGTTACAAAGCAACTCGATAATTTATCATCCAAAACGATCAACTGGTAAAAACTACAACCAAAATGTAGCAAAAACCCTACAAAAAAGGGTAGACAGAAGGGAAAAAAAAAAGTACTGATAAAAGCATAGAAAAATGAAGAAAGAGTAGTAGACTATGTCTATTGCATAAGTAAACTCCTAATAATGGCAGCTTGGGCAGCATCGGAAGTTGATAACAATTCAGACAGTCTCTCGCTTAGATCATCAACCTCTCTATGAAGGTTTTTTATGTAATTCCACGTCTCTTGTAGCACCTTTGCTGCTGACACCTAAACGTAAGATTTAACCATATGGATCATCAATATTGTCATCATGATCAAGATTATCCGGTCGATGATCTTCGCAAAAAATTACATCGAAATCCGGTTCGAACTTACAAAACTTCAGTTAAAAACACTCGAACTCTGATTTCTAATCTAACTAAAACATGGTTTAAATCGAACTAAATATGTAGTTCTAGTAAAAAAAAGAAAAGAAAAGGAAAAGGGAAATGAAGGAGATTTTACCTTGTCTGAGTGGGAGTCACAAATCTGATCAGGGAGAAGTTGCTGCAACTTGAAAACAAGATCATGGATCTGGTCATCACTGATCCTTGAATTACTACCTGACTGCCTTGATCTAGATCTTCTGCTTGACATTAAAAATAAAAAATAAAAAATATATGTTTTTATATATATCTAACCTGGAGAAGACTAGTTTTGTACTTGGCTAGCTAAGAAGGAGACAAGTAATGACGCAAAAAAACTATGATCTAATAACGTTCTTGTCAGAGATCTAAGTGTGAGCAGATGTAGAAAGAGTATGTATGTGATTGTTTTTTTTTTTTTTTTCTTATAAGTATGTATGTGATTGAGTGAGAGAAAGAAGAGGAGTGAGTGGGACAAGATCAACTGCCTAAAGCCTCTACTTAAATAGGGTAGTAGGTATGGAGGAAGGAGAAGATTAAGGAGACCCTAGAAAAATATCCCAAGTTAGAATAATACTTAAATTTCTACAAATGCTCCATCTTGTCCTTTTGTGTACGTTTCCCAGATAGTTGGGTAAAATTTTTTTGGTCTTAAAAAAAATTACCATTATTAGAATATTTTTTTTATAATTATAGTTGGGGAACTTTTTTATACTTTTTTTAGAATGTGATATAAATTTATGAGAAAGAGTACTTGGAATTTGAACTCTATTCTCACTAGAAAAAGGATCATGTTATTCCCACCCACCTGAACTGTTCTTTTGGAGTATTACATGCATTCTGAAAGGTTCATATTCATGGAGTAACTCCTCTTCCTCCTCCTCCTCCTTTTCTTCATCTTCTTCCTTCATTAGTGTTAAGATTTCTAGTTATCAGGGCAATCATAAGTGATTAGTTTGTGGCTCTTAAGATTTCTAGTTCCCACTTAATTTATTGTAAACCAAATTAGTTTCAAAACTTTCTTACATAGAATTACATATTTCCAATTGAGATCAGTACTGTTATTAAATAACATTTATTCATGCATAATATACAAATTAAAGTACGTACATTACATGTATCATATACATGATTACACGTACCAACCACAAGCAAAATCATGTTCAAATTTTAGTCGGTCTTGTCTCTACATATGACAAACAGGATTCCTAATTCATGAAATTAATACCGACCAAGAATTCCTAATCACAGCCTATATATATATATATATATATATATATATATATATATAACTTATGTATGTATGTATAGGTTTCTACTCACTAATGGAGTGGTCAGCATGCATCACGGTGCACATGAAGTGGATCGATTGGACAGCGAGGAGTATGGTGAGAGTCACAATCGAGGAGACCCTGATTTATTATTTATTCAAATCCAGCGGTCTGGTTTTGTTATTTTGATGATCATTTTAACTAGCTACTGATGCATGATGATCATAATCAGGTGTTATTTTTATTTTTGTTTCCCTTGATTTTGACTGTTTTTAAGATCACGAATCTTAAAAAATTAATATCCGTATAACCGATTCGAAAAATATTAAGATGTTAAATTATAGACACAAGCTTGACAAATAGAAGTACGTGATCTTGATAATATGCTGTTTCCATCACAGAATTAATTAATCGATATTTAATCCGTGAACGTCCAAGTGTTTATGACATTACACTACTCTGTGTAGTAAGCGATACATATCGATCCTGTCCAAAAAGTCAGTGAAATGTAGCCATGTGAACTCACAGTTGGAATTCTGGCCTACGAAGGAAAATTTGGATTTTAATTTTTTAAAATTTTATTTAAGGTCCACTAGGTTAGACATAAACGGTCAAAATTAAATAAAACACCGCCCAAATCAAGATCTAGATTTTCCATGACATCTAATACAAACATAATACAAACACGATCTTTCCATATTTTACAAACATGCATGCATGGAAAGAAGAGTTTCATGCACGTGAAGCACTAAATAGCAGCATCTTTCTATGCATTGAGGGGAGACAAATTTTATATAAAAAAAAATTTGCCTCGTTACATATATATGATGCTATTTCAATCCTACATATAGATTGTTATTCTTTGTGGATGATGGAGTTAAGCACGTGTGATGATAATCCATTATAAAGATCGTACATGCAGGCTACTCGATCATACAAGGATTAATTAGTATAGTTTTGAGGAATCAAACAATTGGGATGTATACTTAAACTGATCATCTATTACTATTCAACTCACAAGTTGCAATTATAAATATTTGCAAGTTGAAAAAAGATATCAATTTGATAATCGATCGAAACTACATGATTGGTATTCCTGAATCTGAAACTTATGAGTTATGAGCAAAATTAGGGTTTTTAGACTTTTCTTGATGACGAAATTAAACAATTGGCCGGAATGATTCGAAGTTTGAAACATTCATTGTATCTACGTCCTTAGATACCAACACAACATCTATATATAAAGAAAATAAATGATGTAATAAGAATAATTTCACGTAGGAAATCAGGCTGCAGCATGTAAGTTTCGAAACAATTGGTTGCAAGGTTTTTTAACAAGAACTTGGCCCCTCATTTCTAGGATTAGTCTCCTTACAAATCTCTGTTTCATTATCATAAGAGAGCATGATTACTATATATTATTATTATTGCAATTACAACACTAACATTAACATAGGATTCTACTAATCATAAGGTAACAGTCGTGATTCTTAAAAAATAGAAATAATAAATAATAATATAAATTGATCATGTGCTTTCAAGAATCCATTCTTCTATCATCTATATTACATTTTATCCTTGTTTTTTTATCTTTTATTGTCAGCCACTATTGATTTGATGTAATGGTTTGATCGATAATTAATTAAAAATGTAATTTTATATGGACATGATATTTCACGAGTAAATTTTATTTTCATATATCATATCAATCATCATATAAGAATAATATTTCGTATGATTGAAGTTTCCTAGACTTTTGCACTGCAAGCATATTAAATGCTTAATAAGATTGTAAGGATCAATTTTTATTTATTTATTATTATTATTTTAATCAATTAAGTATTTGAGAATTGAGATTAGTGATAATTCATTATGGTATCAAACTATATATCTTTGCATTTCAATGTAAAAGCGAACTCGATCATCACAAGTACTATATACGCGATTTAAGAGGGATGGTGGATCAAGAGAGTTACTTTAGATATGTTATAATCGTTAAAAGAACTCAATCTTCATGTGAGAACTGCTTGAAAGATAACAGGAGTCAATTAAGGAAACCTTAATGATGCCCACAAGGGAAACGGGAAATCTTATGGGAGTATGGACTAACAATGCACTTTGGATTTGAGCGCCTAAGTGAAAGAGAAAGAAAATAAGAAATGAAGAAGTAGAAGAGAAAGAAAAGAAAAGAATAAGAGAGGAGGAAGAAGAAAACAAGATGAAGAAGAAGAGAAGAAATGAGGAAGAAAATTGATCTCATAAGTTTTTTTTTTTTGTCATTTAATATATTAATAGGGATTGAAATTGGGATTGTGATCGGTTTTAAATTGGTCCTATATCTCATTCCCAATCTTTAGGAGCGGAAATGGAATTAATATCAATATTAATACTTATAGTAATATTAATACAAAATTTTCACCGAGAATTTTACCCACCCTTAAACTCTTTGCATTTGAACACTACATTTTAGATTAATATGATGTCTATTTTGTGCTCGAGGCCCAAACTTAGGTCACTCGATCTGTATATATATTCAAAAGCTAAAAGATAAACAGCAAGTTTAGTTCCAAAGTAACAACGTTTGCTAGCTAGGGATATTGCAAAGTACATCTGTATGATAATAGAACATTCTGTTCGAGAATACCTCTTGTTGTCTCCAACATGTGTAGGCTAGAGTATCTCAGCTTGGACCAGAAGCACATGTGCAGGAGCAAAAAAAGAGATGATCATATCAATAATATACCACATTCCATCACTTCAAAACCCATAAGGAAACCATCAATTCTCCTGGTGGCGAGCAAGTTCCACTGCACACGATCAAAATCACCTCTCTTTGGAACCCAATAAGCCAACTCAATCTCTTTTTCAGTACCGAAGTCCGGAGGTTCGATAAGAACAACAAGTCGATGCCCGCATGCCTTAAGTTCGAATCTCATACTTCTCTGCAATAACTTCTTCGGCAATTTCCCAATCTTATACCAGATGTTTCGGTCCTTATCATATTTCTTGAGCTCCTTCGTCGTACGATCAGCTGCATACATCACATCATTCACAACCACAACCTTAAGACAAACAGGCGCTCTCGAAACTGTTTTAAAAGGTATAGGCGACATGTTCGGTATTTCACTCCATGTTCTTAACTCCAAATCATAAACTTCCCCACACATAAGTATAGTAGTATCTATTCCACGTCCTCCCAGAACATAAAATTTTCCATCCATAAACACAGCAGAGCACAAAGTCCTTGCTTTACGCATACTAGGTACTTCTACCCACTTTCCTGTCCGGGAAGTGTAAAACTCGGCCGAGCTCAAGACATTACCGTCTAGATCACAACCACCCGCCACAATCGCACAACCTCTAAAACTGGCATAACCGAATGAATACCTTGGTGTGTTTAGCGTCACATCGGAACACCATGTTTTTGTTGGATTATCATATCTATAAATGTTAACGCATGCTCTATGGTGGGTATTTAGGGTTAGCCGCAAAGTTAAGAGTTCTCCATCTAGTGCTAATGGTTGATCTCTTTCGAAGGTGCTACTAGGGCGGACAGGTAGTTCAGGCAAACACGTCCATCGGTGGCTACTCAGATGAAACACGTCCCAACTGTCTGGGTAATAAGAGAAGAAAATCCAATAATCTAGCAATCTCTCTTGCCTTTGTAACCGAAAGAGCTCCTCGTGACCGTGAATAAGAGATCGAAAACTCCGGTTCACAGAGGCAAGTGACTGATAATACGATCTCGGGCAGCGAAGTAGACAAGAA
Organism: Coriaria nepalensis; assembly: GCA_027186245.1. NCBI lineage: Eukaryota > Viridiplantae > Streptophyta > Magnoliopsida > Cucurbitales > Coriariaceae > Coriaria > Coriaria nepalensis. The sequence continues at coordinate 485,097 of CP114499.1, read as the reverse complement.
ATTGAGAGCTCTCGTCCCAAGTAGGGGATAAGTAAACTTGTACAGGAATCCTCGTTTTGATCACTTTGCTTGTTGTCATGCTGTAATTCTACATTGTCCAAGGATCTTTGTCGCTTGGAAAAGCTTTCCGAGTCATTCCGAACTACATGATCAAACTTAAAAACTCATTATTATCAGTCAATCTAGAAGGAAGATAAGAAAATCATTACACAATATAATTAGAAGGTCATAATCTAGCTTGCCTACCAGTTTCACTTTCACCTGTCATGAGATCAATAGTTTTGAAGTCTTGACAACGCTGCAAAAAATAAAATAATAGTAATAAATAATAACTAAAACATGATTAACATCAAATTCGTAACAGTTAATAACAAGAATTTAATTAGGATAGTTACTTAGCAGTCAATTGAATTGTTAGAACTTAGTATTACAAATTGGGTGATGGATATTACCAAACCTAATTTTACTGCAATTCATGGTCAATTCCTAAACGCAATAAGAAAAGTAAACTAAACCTAGAATAAAAGTTGAATTTGGTCCCGGATTCAGATGAATTAGGGTATATTATACCCGCATTGAGGCGGTAGTCCTAGCTGGGCCGGAACGCTGGGCCCACAAGCCGTGCCATGCCCCAAATATATCCAGCCCATGAATAGTGGGTCAGGTGCAAATCACGAGATTTGAGCCCGCTATTTAGGTCTGACCTATTTTGACATATATATGTATATACAATAATTGGTTAAATGGCCTCAGGTCGGTTCTCAACGGCCACCGGGCCTAGGTCAGGCCGAACGGGGATCCAAAAATTTCTCCGGTTGTTGTTGGGTTTTTCTTTTCACTTAAAAATTTGTATTTTGGTAAGTAAGTAATAAATATAAAAAGCAATAAATGCAGAAAATAATAAATATAATTGATGAAATTAATGAATTTTTGAATTTTTTTTTTAATGAAGCAATAATGAAATATATGGATAAAGTAGAACTAATGGAAAATTCATTTAAGAAAATAAATAAATGAAAGTAGCTTAAAAAGAAATACATTTAAAAAAAAGAAAAAAAAAAAAGGAAAAGTTTTACTCATTAATAAATAAGGAAAAATAAAAAATATTGAAAAATAAACTCATTTTGATTTTATTTGAGTTCGATGAATTTGAATTTCAGGGTTTAATCGGAACATCCATAATAGGTGGTCGATGGACTTGGATGGCTTAAAAAAAAGAGAGGAGAGTTTCTTGTGAGAAAGGGCAAAAACAAGATTGATCCGACCCGATTATACCCCCCCCCCCCGCCACAATCATACACTAAACCCCGCTAACCTGGATTTAGTTATATCTAGAGTTATTAAAGTAGGTTGAACTTTTTGGTCCAATATGTGGCTTGAAAAAAAAAAAGTCTAGCTCGACATTTGGCTCTTATATACGGATTGGGCTTAGGCATATTTAAAAATCCACTGGCATGACTCGCTTTTTGGTCCGGGTTGACTCAGCCCGGCTCGACTTGATTAAAAACCACCCCCACGATCGCACGCTAAAACCTGCCTACCTGGACTCAGTTATATTAAAATAGGTTGGATCTTTCGGTTTGGCCCGTGGCTCGGAAAAAGTCCGGTTCGAAGTCCAACTTTTATATACGGGTCGAGTTTGAACATATTTTAAAGCTTACTAGCCCGACCCGGTGTTTGGACATAATAAAAAATCTGATATAAACCGAGCCGGACCATTTTGACAGCTACATCCCCACATTTCTTTCTCATACATTCCGATGAGCGAAAACCCTAAAATATCCTCGCGCGTTATTCAAATTTCCTCTAGAACCAACCGAGCCCTTAACGTGTTAAGCCGGCCATGGATGCTACCCAAGTTCTTCTTCTTCCTCCTGCTTCAGATCTCTCGCCCGCGGTTCTCTCCTTCCTCGACCATAAATTCCGCACCAAAGAAACTCTCGCGGAAGCGCCGGACCTCGTGTCGGAGCTTCAAACTCAGTGCTCCGACCTGAATCGATCCCTAATCGATCTGAATCTGAGACTGGAAACGAGTCTCGTCGCTCACTCCTCGTTCTCTGATCGAATCCATGGACTTTTTGGTAACGTCAATTCTAAATTGACTGGTCTCGGATCGCCCAATCGACCTCAAAATTCTGAATCAGGTTCGCGTTTCTGTACATTAATGATACATATCTGAAGGGTTATGTATTCGTATTTGATTTTTGTGTCAAGAGAGTACTGAATTCTGGTGAAATTCGATGAGTTTTTGACATATGTTTTGGTTTAACTCTCTTGTAGATGGAGGTGATTTCGAAAGGGAGAAGATATTGGGGGAAGAGCTGCCTGCATTGGCGAAGGAAGTGGCAAGAATGGAGATGGTACGAATGTATGCAGGTAAATCCAGTGGATTTCATTATTTTCTGTAAATTGATCATCAGTTTGTGAATTACATAAAATTTGTGATTTCGTTATTGTTTATACTGTAAATTTATGATTTTATTGTTTATAGTGTAAATGTATGATTTTTGTAATTTCCTTAAGTTTATCTTGATATGTTTTGCTAAATCTTTCAGAAACTGCAATGAAGCTAGATAACATGGTTGGAGATATTGAAGATGCTGTATCTTCTACAATGAACAAAAACTTGAGGAAGCATTCCTCGGTGCAGAATTCAAAAGTGCGAACACTTTTTTTTTTTTCCCTCACGAATTTTCTAAATAAACACGGGTGATCCACTTGTAATTTCATTACATCACCTTACATCTTCTGGATATTATCAATTGTTGCAGGATATGAGATTGGCTGCTATTAAAAGCCTAAAACTCACAGAAGAAATTTTGACGTCAGTTACAAAGGAACGTCCTCAATGGACATGTCTGATCTCAGCCGTTGATCACAGAGTGGATCGAGCCCTAGCTATATTAAGACCTCAGGCAATTGCAGATCACCGTACCCTTCTTTCTTCCCTTGGATGGCCACCTCCTCTTTCAACCTTGACTTTGTCAACTGATGCAGACAAATCAACACAAATCCCAAATCCTCTTTTCACGATGCAAGGAGACCTTAAACATCAGTACTGTGAAAACTTTCTTGCCTTATGCAGCCTCCAGGAATTGCAGAGACAAAGAAAATCTCGTCAACTTGAGGGTTATAATAAAGAAATCGCTCTGCAGCAACCTCTTTGGGCGATTGAGGAGCTTGTGAATCCTATATCATTATCCTCTCAACGTCATTTCTCAAAATGGGTTGATAAGCCCGAACTCATTTTCGCTCTTGTTTATAAGATCGCTAATGATTATGTTGACTCTATGGATGAATTGTTGCAGCCTCTGGTTGATGAAGCCATGCTAGAAGGGTACAGTTGCAGAGAAGAATGGGTTTCCGCAATGGTATCCTCCTTATCGACATACTTGGCAAAAGAGGTATTCCCTATTTATATTAGTCAACTTGACGAGGAGAGTGATATGGGTGCTAAATTACAGGGTATATTATCTTTTCTCCATCTAGTTGACCTGATGATATCATTTGATAAGCGAATTAAGACTCTAGTAGAACGTTCTGGTGTCTTGCTTTCCTTCGAGGAAGATGGTAACCTTCAGAAAATTTCTTCCCTATCAGTTTTCTCTGATCGGCCTGATTGGCTTGATTTATGGGCAGAAATGGAGCTCAGTGATGCTTTAGATAAGTTAAAACCTGAAATTGATGATGAGAGAAAGTGGACCACTAAAGTTCAAGTTTCTGTTCTATCGTCTAGTCCCGAGAATTACAAGTCTCCTATAATTACCAGTGCCTTTCTTCAGTGCCTATCATCTTCAATCGATCATTGCAGATCTTTAGCCAATGTCTCATCTAGATCAAGGTTTCTTAAGTTAGCTGGTTTGCCTATCATAAGAAGATTCTTGGACAGTGTTCTCCTTAGGTGCCAAGAAGCTGAAGGGCTAACGGCCTTAACCGACGATGATGCTTTAATCAAAGTTGCAAACTCTATTAATGCCGTGAAGTACTTTGAATCTGTCTTAAAGGAATGGTGTGAAGACCTGTTTGTCATTGAAATTGGGCTATCAGATGGACGGGGAATTATTGATGAAGAGATTGGAAGGTTGGAGGATTTTATAACTGAATGGGTCGAGAAACTATCTATGGTTATTTTCCGAGGATTTGATGCTCAATCGCGGGATTATATAAAGAACAGGAGGCAGTGGCAGGAAAGGGGTGAAGAAGGTTGGACTGTTTCCAAATCTTTAGTTGGGGCTTTGGACTATTTGCAAGGAAAAATGTCAGTTTTGGAAACAAATTTGAATGGGGTTGACTTTGTTGGTCTTTGGAGAGGTCTGGCTTCGGCATTGGACCGGTTATTTTTTAATGGGATTTTGATGGGCAATGTGAAGTTCTATGACGGTGGGGTCCAGAGGTTTAGTGCCGATCTAGAGGTTTTATTTGGGGTCTTTGGAGCTTGGTGTTTGAGGGCTGAAGGGTTCTTCCCGAAAACAAGTGAAGGGTTGAAATTGTTGAAAATGGGGAAGGAGCAAGTTGAAGATTATAGTTTGGTGGGAGGCGAGAAATGGTTGAAGGAGAATAAGGTAGCTCATTTAAGTGTATATGAGGCTGAAAAGATTATGAAGTGTAGGGTTTACAAGAGCTACCATCTTCGGTTTTGAGATACACCCCATGGTTGCAGGTAATTTTATGTTGCCAAACACTCTTTTCAATGAAAAACATAATGTTGCTTTTTCTTCCTTTTGGTTGAGTTTACTGTTTTTTGACGATATGGCATCAGAGAGAATTTCTAACATTAACCCAGAGTTTGTGATCACATCATCTCGGACCAAAAGAGAAAATACAACATTAGGACAGAGATTTAGAGGGTATAGCAAGCAAAATTGTTACTGAAATGTTCTTATTTATTTATTTTCCCTCTAACCTACTACCTAACACTTCTTTCATTCCTCTGAAGAGTATGCAAGAATGGAACCCTTCAATAATGAGCAGCAGTCTCTTTGACAGGGTAACATTGCCCTACCTTTTTAAGTCTCTATGAACCATGGTAGAATGCTAAAATAGAGCCATACTACCTACTACCATGTAGGGCCACTTTCTTTTAGAAGAGTCTCCGTTGAAATGAACAGTTGGGAGACAAGGTTGTAAAAGATAATGCGATTCGAATAGGTATCTTTGAGTTTCTCGGGTCCTAAATTATTATTATTATTATTAAAGGAATAATTCATTGTTTGATAGAACCCGAGAGAGTAAGGACTTTATTAGAGATGGGGTCCAATATATTGTGGGAACCCTCTTATTTTTTTTTTGGATACTCCTTTTCTCAATCCAAATGTATTGTATTTGTGTGAGAGAGAAAGGGCCAAAAGCCCGCAAATTTAGGTGCTAAATTGAGAGATCGTTTAGTAAACAAAAGGGCAGGCCAGAAAAATACTAATTTTATTATGCCTCCTTCAATCGCTATCCCTCGAGGTTCACGAGGAGTGAAACCTAGCAGCCTCGTCTCTCACGGAGGGAAAATGGGAAATGGGAAATGGTAGAATGAGCTTGACGGTGATTTGGATTAGTCATTTCTACAGAACATTGGAATGGAATGAAAATGTTATTCCATTCTTGATCCTGGGAAAGGGTAACCAAACATGCAATAAGGGATAGACTTGGGAGGGATCCTTTGGTATAATGTAAATATCTACGTATAATTTTTTTTTTTTTTTTTTTTTTATGGCGAAATTTTTATAGAGAGGGAAGAAAAGATTCCTTACCACGTCCCATGTTGCCCTTCCAATTAGGGGTTTATTCGATATTTAGGGAGTGATTTTTGGGCAGTCGGACCATTTCATTGGTTTAGTGCCACCATTTTCTTTTCCAATAGGGCCAACTACTATCTCACGACAAGTCGACAACAAGTGTTTTTACTAATATAAAAAGCATTATACCCAACTGACTTCCATCCCAGCTAACAATTTGGTCTGATCAAAAACCGTCATTTAATTAATTAATTAGTTGATTAATTAAATAAATAAACTCAGTCCTCTTTTTAAGGCTGTCAATACCAAACTTCCAACAACCCATTAACCGTTTATAGTCCGAAGAAAAGCAGTAGTAGCAGTAGCAAGACGGAAACAAGCAAAAAAACCGCAGTTTCCGAACAACAACAATGTCTGGTGGAGCTTCAAACCTCAGTGAAGATGATCTTAGAGACCTTGTCACTAAGTTACAAGCACTACTTCCTCAATTCAATCAAACATCCAACACAACATCGACGGTATATCTTTCTACGTACATTATTATAACTCCATGTGCTTACTCTTTAATCTCGTCTTTACCCGAAACCGAGTTGGTAATAAGCTGCATGCAATCAATGTCGCCAACTCTCTCGCGTCGATTGCATGCACATGATGTAGGAGATATTTTCATCTTATTTTCGAGAAATATATAAATAAATAAAAGTAAACGTAAAAAAAATCTGCCCCGCTTAGTAGTATAGCAAGTAGTCAGCTTAATATAGTTTTGTGTAAGGATAAGGATGTATTTAGATTGAAATTTTTGATATAAGTGAAGAATGATAGAGAAACGAGTCAATCTTTGTCGGGGTTTAAGAGTCAATACCGCACTTGTTGTGATGCATTCAGGTAAGTGCAGAAACGATAGTGAGAGAGACGTGCAATTACATAAGGAGGTTGAATGAGGAGGTTGAAGACCTCAGTCATAGACTTTCTCAGCTGCTCGATTCCATGGCAGCGAATGGCCTCGACGTCGACTTCATAAGAAGGCTGTTGCAACCATGAAAACACTCCATAACTTAAATCCTCTCTCTCTCTCTCTCTCTCTATGTTCTTGTCATGTCTTGGAATTTTCTCTCTTTTTTGTATGCTTGTCGTGTGTAAGTTTTTCATTAATTTGGACGTTTTTGCTAGTCAGTTATTTTGTTCATGAAGCTGCTATATTGATCCTTACGTCTGCAATCTGCAGTTTAAGCAAACTGCATTTTGAACTGGAAAGTTCAGACCCAAATCTAATATTTGGTTCCTCTCTCATATCTGAAGCCAAATAAAAAACAAGACAAAATACAGTAAATCCGCAATGAAAATCATAAGCTCAGCGAGCAATTGTCAGATCCGACTGATCCAACCTTCGCTCGCAATGCGACCAGACATTATCATTATTATATGTATACATGTTTCACAAACAAATTCACACACTCATCAATAAAATACATCAAACTTAATTTTCGCGCGAACATTAGCGACGAGTGCTAAACTGTTGCTGAGATACTCTCTACTCCTCGCCATCTTCCTCTTCACCTCATCAAGAAGCGTAAATGAAGATTTCATCATCCCCTCCATCTCCGTTAATCCATCTAAGCAGGTCTCCTCATCGCTCATTGCACCGCTGATCGACGTCTGGATGTTACTGATCTTCGTCTCCGTCAACCACTCCGGCAGCGGGCGGTTTACATCTATTTCCAGTATAGAGTGGTTGAGTCTACTCACCGCGTCCTCGATCTGGCTCTCGCAGTCCTTCAGAGCAAGCCCGATGCCGCCATTAGAGGTCGAGTTCGAGTTCTTCGTAAGGTTTTTGATGTAGGACGAGACGTTCGTGATCTCGGTGAGTGAGATTTGGAGAGAGAGCTTGAAGATGGAGGACGGATCGAGCGATTGAGAAGAGGAGGAGCAGGCGGCGGAGGAGGACATGAAGGTGAAGCACGAGTTAGGGTACTGAGTCACGTTACAGAAGATTTGGTTCAACTCCGCGGAGGAGAGAGAAGGCGCTGAGTCCGGTGGTAGATCAGTCGCGTCGCACTACATGGTGAGTATTATGGAGAGAGGCAGGAGGGTTCCGGCGAAGATGAAGACGGTGAAGAAGACGTTTTTCTGGTGGTGCTGGAGCGGTGGCCTGGCTTGATCTTCCAGATCGGTTATTTTGCCATAACCCTTGTGCTCGTTGACAGGATCCATTTCTCTAACTAATTTGGAGAGGATCTGAGGTAGTAGTAGAATGGAATTGGGCAATGTTCTTGTACTCGGTTTGCAAAAGAGATGTTGACTATTTGACTTATTCTCAAAAGGAGGCTACTATATCAATTAAGGACAATAAATCAACTAAAAAAGTCAGAAAAAGAATTCTACAGTTACCATTTTTATGAGTTCAAAAACCATCAACAATGTCGATGTTCTTCTTTACTTACGAGAAGTTCTTACTATCAATTCAGTAGAACCTTGTTTGTTTACACTTTACAGGACTAATTTCAAAGGATTAAAATATAATTCACTTATTAACAATCTCTCGAGTATTAAGATGATGGTGGCCTACTGGGAAGGCGGCCGCGGCAATAGGCAGAGGAGGTGGTTGCTGGTAATGATGGGGCCCTTCATGGTGCTAGGAGCAATGGACGTGGCTGTGGTGGCGGCAATGAGCCGTGGGGCCATTGACAATGTTGTTGAGCGGTGGCAATGGCAACATTAATGGTAGTGGTTGTGGCTACCAGGTGATGGCAATGCTAATCAGAAAACTGAAATAAAGCTAAAGCTAAAGTGTACAAGGAAGGGTGTTCTAAACTTGGCATGGGTCAATCTTCATCTTCCTCGTCTCCGTCACCACCCGCCACCTTTTAGCAGCTGCCTTTTGGTTCTTTCTCTTCACCCTTCCCGGCCGGCCTCCACCAAACGGGCTTCTCAATGAGAAATCAATATGCTTCTGGGAATTAACACGAACCATAAAAGATGGAATGTTCACCACTTGCCTCTCAACCCTGAACCCATCATAAAACAAACCATTACTATCTGCTCCACGGGCAAGAACATATTCATCATTCTCAAGCTCCTCCCCCGGTTTCATATCATATCAAAGAACAAACAACCTCCAAAATTACGACGGTCAGTTTGCCTTCACAGTTTTAGAATTTCGTATAATGAGCGAAAGGTGGACATATATACCTTATATGCCTTTGCCTGATGAGGACCCGAGGATGGTGAATAGACTTGGCCATACGCCCATACCCGACTTGAACACGAGGGTTTGCGAACGGCGCTCAAGGAAATTCTCCACAGTCAAAGCCAAGACATAATCAAGCTTGTTCTGACTCTCATCCAACAGCCCCTACCTGTTCATTCTCCTAAGAAGAGCTTCGCCTTCAAAGACTCTACGGGGATTCTTCTCGTCAAGAGTTAGGAGATTCCTTGCATTGTTACGAATACGACTCAAAGCGTTTGGTTCACTTAGCTGGAATAGCTTCTATAATCACGATTTAAGTTTGGTAAAACATGATTTTAATTTTGATTTTACCTCCTTTAATGAAACGCAACGTTTTAGTTTGGGAAAAATCATGAAAGAAATTAGCGTCTTCCTCTTCAAATCAAACTGCTTTGTTGAGAAAAGCTTCATTGAAAAATCATGAAAGAAACGTACGTCTTCCATTGAGAAAACTTAGTCGAGATCTTCTCTTCATTCTCTTCAAGGAGTGCTTGTTAGTTTGACATGTTTATGGCTTGTTCTTATACAAACTTTTTCTTCCATTCTTGCAAGTAATTCTTATAACAAATGAAAGTCATCATTAACAACAGGACTTTCAACAATTGATGGCAAGAAAATGGTTAAAACATAGAAAAATTAGCAACCAAGCATTCCATCTAGACAAGTGTTTCGCCCCAACTGTCTCCCATTAACTTGTTCATTCATTTAATCAAGTGTTTCACCTTAACAATCTCTACTAATTAATAACCAGCTAGATAATGTATGAATAATCAACCAATTCTTCAAGGGTAAATATAAACCAAATCCTCTCCCAATTGACACCAGATATTTGGCTAATTTCAAATGAGGGAGCTTCAATTTATTAAATCTAGGGCAGATAGATGTCCAGCTAAATATCCTTATCAAGGTACGAATACGACTCAAAGCATATTGAACTCGCCATAACTACCTCTTACAGCTAAAGCCCGTACTCTCCTACAAGCTTTAACTCTGCATCCAATCGCTTCTTCTCGTAGCGACGCCAGGGCTTCTTAAATGTCTTTCCGTCTGAATTCATATGCGAAGATTTGCATTACAAACCAGAATTTAAAAAAAAAAAGTGGTAATGACAGAATAATATCACATTTTCACTGTGTTCTTCAATTATTCATTTTTCTTTTCCCAAGCTCTAATCTTTATTTAAAACCAAACACAAGACAGAATTCTGAAATTCTAGAGCTGAATTCATCCGCACCTACTAAGCTAACTTGAGCTAAAAACAAACAATTTTTCTCTTCAGATCTTATTTAAAAAAAAAGATCAATACGCAAACTAAGAATTCAAGATCAGACATAAAAATAAATGAGATGAACAGTAACTGCGACTGAAAAGCAATCGAGAGAGAGCGCTCGATTCAGAAACGTTAATTACAGAGAAAGTTTACAGTCGCGGTAGAACGATACATGAACCAGAGCGCTGTCTCTCTCTCAGCTGGAGAAAAAGGAACGCAGTCCAAAGTTGGCCTGGCCCAGTCCAAAGTGCAAAATCAGGCCATTAGTTTCTTCCCACATCGGAAATATAGAAAGAAAAAGGAATGAGGGAGGGAGTATATAACAAAAGCCTTGCTCAGATATAACTCACTTACCTGGACGGGGTTAATGGGCGATCAAGAAGACCTATAGCCCAGACTGGTGGCCTCCATTGCACATGAACGGAGGGGTGCCAATCTGAGGTCTGTCCCTTAGTGGCAGAGCCTACGTCATTATTTGTGGTAGTTGGGGCCTGCGTTCGCGCGGCCCCTACTAATTCTGAGTTCAAACCGAAAGATTCCGGTAAAAAAGATTTGACTTCTAAGCATTTATTAAAGCAATAAATGTGTCGCCAATTGTACGATTTAAAAAATTATATATAAACGTAATAAAAATTAAATATTAAATAAAATGAAAAAATTATATCATTCCAGGAATGAAAATAATTATTCTGAGATTCGAATCAAAGGAAGAAATATTATTTATTTTAGTTTAATTTTTTATATTATTTATTTTAGTTTAATTTTTTATATTATTTATTTTTAATAGACACTTGCAAAGACATGTGAACTTGTATGTAGCCTCACCAAATCCGACCTAAACCTATAGGAATTTGACAACTCAAATGACAAGTCAAATAGAACTTACCATGAATCACATCTAATTTGATATCGGTCGCTAGATACCGATTCTGTCCACCCATAAAACTTGAATCCACCCTTATATTATATATTTTTAAATTGAAATTATTTATATTCAACACAGGCATGTTAAAAATAGAGTAAATATAACGGAATTAATATTTAAAATTTTATTTATATTATATTTTAATATATATAATTTTTAATAAAATTAATTATATAATAATTATATTACATATTTTTTTTTATATATAAAAAACATAATGAATCGCATCATAAATAAATCAAGACATGTTTTAGTAATATTTTTTTTTCTTGATATATCGCTTTTCTTATATAAAGATGGAAAGAGTTCACATATTCGTCTTTTGTCTGCACAACTAGTTTCACATAGTTAAGTTTTTACTTAAAATTTCAATACATAAGATGATAAGTTTTGGAATAAATTAGAGAAAGACTCTTTTCTCTTTTGATATTTCGTCTAAAAAGACTTTCTATTGAATTCAATTGATAATTCAGTCACCTCTTAGATTGTATTTATATACATCATTAGACTACAATTTTCTAATTACATAAGGTTTTCTTATAGCTTAAGACTCTAAATCACATTATGCTACATTTTCTCTTAAAACTCTAATCATATTATAAGAGATAAATGGGTCAAACCCTACCTATCTGACCGGCCACCTATCCCGTAGATATTTAACTAACTTTTTGATTAATTTGACTCATAAAAATTTAATTAGTAATCCGGCTCATTAACTCTTCGATGTCTTATTATTAATATGAATTTTTATGATACTTTTATAATTAAATAAAAATTCATTTGTAACTTATTAATTTTTAGTTAAATTAATACTACACTTAATTGTGCTAGCAAATCTTTATAATATTCAATTTAATAAATTAATAATTATTATTTTACCCTTATAGTCAAACTATAATTCAAATTATCATTTTATTTCTAAATTGCTTTTGGTCTATTTTACCATTTCCTCCAACAAAACCTTAACCGAGTTATTACGAACTTTATATGTATGACCAACTAGGTTCTACATCATGCTGGTAGAAAGATTTCATAAACACTTTATGATTTTATTTAATTTCAAATTAAATTCGTTTAATTTAAAATAATCTCTTAAATTAAATAGTTACCTTAATCATCTCATGATTAAATAACTTTAACTCTCCAAATCAAGATTGACTTCTCGCAAAGTATCAAAACTACTCGGGAGATAAGAAGTACCATCTTTCGAAAAACCTTGTTGTAACTATAATAATCTTACAATAATGATATTTCTATCTTGCCAATATCTCGATTTATCGTAAGACAGTTTAACTATTAAATCATAATAACAAATCATATGTATCATTATATATTTATTAAACATCAACACTAGATTTACAGAAACTCTTTTCATATCACACTACTTTGCAAAGATTCCTTATTCAATAAAGATAAGTCATATGACATATTTCTAAATACAGAAACGATAGATTCTCTCTTGACTACTCACAATTTTTTTGCATAACATTTCATGCCCAACAGTACACCCTGTATTCACCTATGGCTATGGCTAATTAGAATGATATCAAAATATGAAACTTTGTACTCAAGGAACCATGGTGTCTCAGGTTTGAGGACCACAAATAATATAGTAATTAAATAATTCTTATTAACAGTCAGTATTAATTATTATTGAGAATTATTTAAGTGTCATGTTCAATATCTTTAGTCTCTACTAAGCACCCACGTAATCATCATATTGTTCTACTAACACAACTGGCTGTGAGATCAACCACCCTAACAATAGGTGATGAAATGCATAATTATATATTCGGATCAATCGATGTTCATTCTTGAGATCTTATGACAATGAACTGTTTTGTATCTAAGAGCTTTTAGCAACTCGAATCTCTACTAGCATGGTCTTAAGAGTGTATAACTCAACATATTGGATTTTATCATGATATGCATTTATAGAACATATAATATTAATTCAAATAAAATTAATAAATATGATAAATAATAAATAACTTTCATAAATGACAATTAATAATATCTTCTTAAAATCTACATAAAAATAATATCATATAAGCTATTTACCTTACTGTATCAAAATCAGATTGACTTAACAAACATTCACTTTCATATATTAAACATATTCTCATATAAAGGTATATTGAACTTTCTACCCTAATCCTTCTCTTTTTCTACCCCAATCCATTCTTTCGCAGCCACTCATCCACCATGATAATACTTTCATTTCTCTACTTCACTCATCCCACATAATCTAGTAAATCTACTTATCTCATTCTCTACCAGATCCTTAAGTCCTTAACACATCCGTAACCTCTCATTCTCGTCCCCATCTCTTCGTTTTCAATCCAGTTGCTAATCGAAAACTCTAATGACGTCCATGAAAAATCTTTTCTTACCCACTTAATATCTTCATAATCTCGAAGATCTGATACTATAGAAGCTGGAGAAGTTAGATCTCCTTCCAAAAATCATTCTTTTTTTCTCACATTTCGTTTAGATGATGGATGCAATGTTGCTCTAGCTTGAAGTCACAGTCTTATTAAATTGGGACTCACTTATTTGAAATCTCATGACATTAAAATTTAAATAAATAAATCGGATATACGAGTGGTCTAATCTGATTTAATCCAACCTGCAATTTTCAGTTTTTTTAATAACATGGTCAGATTTTAGGGATTATATAACCCACCCATGAGATCGGATTCGGTCCTAAAATAGGCCAAAAACTCGACCGACCTGACCCACGAACAGGCCCAGTGAAAAGCATGGTTACCAAAAGTAAGGAGAGTTGTTGATGTTCTAAAAAACCGTCTCCTAGATTTCAGAAACATCATATTACATATCTAATTAACAAAGGGATCAAAATACCCTCTAAACCATATCGAAATTTACAAAATTACCAAGCTACAATATATTCTTACGAAGATCATTAGAATTTCCTACCAACAAACCACAAAAGAAGACTAACATCACTATCTATCATCCTTCGACATAGCTCCTATAGCCCCTACTCTTCCGACGAGATTTATCAGCCTAGAAAACAACCAAGAAAAAACAACTTACCACATTCAGTGGAAGAATTCTTCCATTTATAGGCCTGAAAAGATGTTATACAAGTATTTATGTATATGTATGTGTATATATATATACATATGCACTAACCCGGGTAATGAGATTCTGAAATCATTGGGTCCCATGCTCTTCAATGTACTTCTCGGCAGCAGTTAGAATATCATCTGGTTTACTACTGAACAAGTCTTTCATCTTCGGGATATACCAGACATTAACGGTTTGTGGGTTGACAAACATAGGCCGAACATAATGCTCGTAAACATAGGCAGCACCGCTGAAGTAAGGTATGACCAACCAGGATGTCACAATCAGCTTCGCATACGGCCAGATAGGGACCCTACATCACAGATTCATTCGAGGTGGATAGAGGTTTTTTTCTTGTATTATGAAAAACTAGAGCACGACCCTCTTTTTTTTCCTTACCATTCGATAAGCTTGGCGAAGGTGAGCTCGAAGAGGGTGATCATAGAGTAGAGGACCCAGTAAGTAAGCCACTGTTGATCATCAACAGAAGATTTGGTCTCAATGACTCTTATCGATGGCATATCTGATTGAACAAAACAAACATGATTTTCCAAGGAATTCTTTAGTCACACAAAGGTAAGAAGAACTATACATAAAAAGGACCCATGAAAACCAAACAAGAACCAAACTTTTTTAGGGATAATGTGAAAGAGGTATGTAGTAGAGTTCTTACAAAGGATAAACAAGACTGACGACAGGCCTGCAATAAAAAACACATCATTCCAAATTAGAAACACCACCATATACACATTATCACCACATTATTCTTCACACCCCTCCCCCCCCCCAACAAAATCAAAATTAAATTAAAATTTTGTTTCTTTCTATAATTTTCAATACCCATCTGGTTTCATTGTCCCTTCTTTGTCTTTCCATAAACATAGAAATTTTAGGCATTTTTTGCTAAAACAAAGATGAGAAGAATACATACCCAGCAAGAACATCAAAGTTTCTGAGCAAGACCTTGAAGAAACTTCCACCTCCAGACCCCATGTTTCTCTCCAAAAGTTCAGTCTTTCAATCCGAAACCAGTCAAGCACAAACTGAAACCGAGAGATTCTTCCCTTTACTAAAACAGTATGGCTAGTAGGGTGTGGCAGTTAGTATCCGGTGCACTTCAGCAACACTGTTCTCTCTTTAATCAAGCGGCAGACACCAGAACTAGACTTGTTCTAGAGTTTCTTTTTTTTTTGGACGGTGATGATGAGTTGCGTGTTGAGGGCTACAGTGGGTTAAGGAAATATTGGACGAGAACTCTTGAAAGGTATCTTGCAAGGGAAGGTCCGAAGTTGGTTTTTGTTCAAAGAAATATTTTTCTTCTCGTCCCAAAGTAAAGCGCCTATATGTCACAAATCTAGCTCTCTCTTTCTCTAGCAGCTTCGAAGAAAAAAGAACGAGCTTATTACCTATTCTATCGGATTTGATACAAAGGGAATATTCATTTTTATCTATTGGATCGAGAGGGTTTGATACAAACGAATATTTATTTTTAATTTTTGGATTGAATGCTCAGTTCGATAAATTAAAAAATATATATATAATTTGATATATATTTCCAATAAGTAATTTTTAGTTTAAAATTAAAATTTATTTTATATAAAACTTTAAATTCGAAGTGCGTGAAATTTTATTTAAAGCTTTTGGGACAAATATATTGACATAAATTGAAATTGAAATTTCAAATAATATAAATATATTATCATTTAAAATTATTCTTTTAAGTTATTCTTTTTATATTAATTATTAAAGTTATATAATGATAATATATTTTAATTATTTATAAAAAAAATTAAATTATTTTATTATTAAAAAAATTTGGGCAGCATAATATTATTACTTCTAATTACTATTTAAAATTTATCTATAAAATACATATAATTACTATTTCTCAATTATAGATCCGGATCGATCCGGTTCCGTACATATCCAATTCCACTAAAGTTTATATTCTAGCTCTAAAGTTTAGAATATAAACTTCAGTAACGGTCAGATTAATAAATCTAATCTAAATAGAAACTGTAATTTGAATTTATACTAATGAAATATATAATCTTGATCCTACAAAGTACAGACTATGTTCTAAAGTCTAAACAAAGAAGAAAAAAAAAAAAAAACAAATTTTATACTACAATTATTGTAGGCAAATGTCAATTCTTGGTATTACTACCACAATCAAGTCCAAATCCCCTCTGTTCTTCTATTCTCTGCCCTCCAAATCCAAGAACTTGCCCCGGCCATGAGTCTGCCTGCGTCGGATACCTAGCATGAGGCTTACTCACAACCTGGTTAGCCTTCAAAGACATTTTGGAAACTTCCGATCCATAAGTCGGGGCCACAAAAACCGCATGTGGTTGTTGCAAGGCAGGGTCTGTAACTGCCACGCTAAGTTGGCATTCTAAAGGAGGCGGCTCATTTAAGTCGGGATTATAACCCCTGGCCAATGTTCTTGCTTTTAACTCCAACTGTAGTTTCTCGATCTGACTCTCCAAAGCGGAATTCTCCTCTTGTAATTCGTTCTTCTCAACGGCCACATAGTTAGATTCCGATAAAAGGGAATCCTTCTCTTTCTTGAGGGAATCTATTTGGTTAAACAAGTCCTTTATTAACCGGGATGCTTCGGTTACAATCGATGCCTTGCCATTACTCTGCTCGTCAAGCTCTGCCAAAAGAATATTGAACTTGAGAAGATATGGAAAGACTAATTTTTTTGTTTTTGTTTTGGAATGAATGTGTAGTGGGGAATTACCTAGTGCATTAGCGAGGTCGATGAAAAGCTTATTTAACTGCTCTCGCTTCAATTTCTCCCGCTCAGACTTGTGGATTTTTTTGGGGACCTTCCCGTGATTTCTTTTAGCCGGACAATCCCTATAAGAGAACATGTCTTAAACTCAGATATCTTCCAGCATTTGTAATTTGATGGAATCAAATGGGTAATTAACCAAAATAACAACTTCATCTTAAATCCAAACAATGATTCTACATAATTTGTTTTCCATTTCATTGATTCAAGGATTTAGATTCTAGAATCCATCATATCAAACAAATCAATACGAAATTTAGAATGATCAAAACGAAACATAGTAGTACCTGGAATTAGAAGCCGCAACCATATTGGTCTTGTCAATCAATTCTGAAGGCACCTCAGAATCCATAATTTCCCTCTAAATCAAATTCCAGATCAAATTCACTGAAATTTCTGTTTAAGAAGAGGGGGGGAAAAAAACATTAAT
Source organism: Coriaria nepalensis (assembly GCA_027186245.1). Classification (NCBI taxonomy): domain Eukaryota; kingdom Viridiplantae; phylum Streptophyta; class Magnoliopsida; order Cucurbitales; family Coriariaceae; genus Coriaria; species Coriaria nepalensis. Next base: position 467,627 of record CP114499.1, on the reverse strand, counting down.
TTATTCATTTTACGGATGAGCTAATTAAGCAGATGGAAAAATTTCCCGGGAAAACCCAGATTAAAAAAAAGAAAAAAAAAACTGAATAAATACAGATCAAATCTTTTTACTTTTTTTTTTTCTCTCGAACTAAACACCCTAAAACTTATAAAGCAAAAGAAAGATTGGTTTATACAAACAAGAACTTATTTTTACCTGCAGATCAAAAATCCAAGCGGCCCAAAAATCGAACCTTAGCAAGAACAAGAACAAGAGCTCTGTCATGCGAGAGAAGGGACTCACAAATTTATTTCGTGGAACAGTTAATGGCTCACGGTCGGTCCCTTATTTGTAATGGTTTTTTTTTTTTTTTTGCCTTTTATGAGCCAAAGAGAGGGAGAGAGAGAGAGAGAGCGAGGGAGCTGCGCGTGTGTGTGGTGGGAGCAACGAAGGCACAGGGAGGCGCGTGGCAGGCGCTTGCCAACATTGTAAATTGAACCCATATACCTGTGCCCGCCACGTGTTCTTTTGTCTTTTTCTTGCACTGTCTTCCATCTCTTTGTGTGCATCGTGGAATATGTTTATGGGGGGGTCTTATCTGCCACGTCAACTTCGATCTTTATGTGCAGTGGGCTCCACCAACCAGCTTGTGGCATCCACATACGGTCATTTCGAAATGCGCTAAATGTTAAGAAAACTGCTTTCCTCTTAGTCGGAATATTCGGTGGCATAACACTAGTTATATAGTTTGACCCTAAACTTAGAACAAGTTCTTTAATTCTTACAACTTATTATTATCCAACATAAGATTCACGTTAGAGACCAAATTTTATAAGTTCAGAAAAATATGATTCACGGTCTACTCAAGTTAATTAAAACTATGTTACACGTGATGGATCCATTTTTTAGCCAAGATTCATGGGTGAACAGGTTTTGTACGCATCCCTAATTCAGATCATAAAAAGAACATATAATAACGTCACTCCTTTGAGGAAGATGTAACGAGAGATCTAACATCACCTTATGTTGCATGCAGCAATCTTTGCTATATACTTTCATCTATCTAGTTACAAATTTTTCCATAATATGATAAAATTTCTTTCTCTAGAGCTAATAGCTTTGACTTATGAGGAAGAGTGAGTCTGTTTTGTCTCCGATCAAGTGGAGGTAGATCAGGCAAGCTGGAATTTTCGAGCTTTGATTCTTCCATCCAAATCAAGGGCTAAAACATCATACTCCTCCACGTACCAAAGCTCAGAAGCCACTGCCTGCATTTCATTTCATAGAAACAAAAAAATTATGATACCAACTCAATAATGTTCTCTTGATGTTTCATAAAAAATGGATGCAATTCGAGATTAAATTGTTTGTTTGGAAAGTACGAAGAGAACTCACCTCAAATCCACGGATTTTGTCATTTAACCGAGCAACGAGGTCATGGAAAATCCTGAGTTCATCATCTGAAATCGGCTGAAATCTGTTTTAAAAAAACAGCTCCATGTTCATCCAAATCCCTTGCCATCTTATCGTAAAGTTTTGACCTTTGCTCGGCATTTGACATGGAAGAATCTGAGAGTATGCAATGCAACCCAATTAGATTTGCAAACATTCATCTTCTTTATTACATTCAATCACTTGACATTCAGCAAGTGATCTGGGTTTTTGCAGTAGATACAGTAGATTCTCTTGGAACGTTAGGTCTTTATGGTGTTGTGTTTCTGTTCTGCATATGTCGTAATAGTTACTTCTTTTTACTATAACTCTATCCTGCATAATTGTTATCATTCTTTTTCTGCAATGCTTAAGGTTGAACTTTTGGCACTGATTTCCATTCGGTTTAAATAGGTTGTATTCATCTTCATATGGTTTTAGCTTTCATTGGTATGATGGGTTGTTTAATATGCATTTTGTTATTTCTTCTTAAACTCTTCTTGGGTTACTGAGAGAATCAAGAGAGGAAGTTTATTCTTCTTCAGCAAATCCTTAGTTGTAAGTTTTAGTTCATTTTTAGTCCATTGTAAGTTTTACTCCATTCTCTCGCTCACTACTCTAAAGAAAAGCTCTCACTGCTCCGCCGTCTGTTATCTTGCCTTCGACCTTTGTTTACGATCAGATATATTCTTCAGATTTCATATTATCTTCACATGAACATCTTCTTCTTTTTGGGTATTTTGTACAAGTAGTTGATTTTCAGTTTTAGATTAGGGTTAGCTGAATCCACGTGATAGAGTTAGCTGATGATACGTGTAAAATAGTAACAAAAAATTATTCTTGAAAATGAATTTAACTTACTAAACTGTAGAATGGTTGATAAAAATAAATCAAATGAGTTGGTACAACCAAAATTTAGAATGAGAATATAACAATTACAACTGATTGCTTAAAAGTATCATTCATCATCATTCATCATCATTCATCCATATTAATACAACCATATTTAGGACATTTGACGCTACGGATAAAGCATGTCCTTTTCAGATATGGGCAACAAGAAGTTGAGGAAGGACTAAATGTATCAGAGTACTCAATCATCATTACGTTCTCTGGAAAGCATAATAGATAACCTATTTATGAGAGACTGATATAATGCATCAAATAGCTTGCATTGAGTGTTAATGTCAATCAACATATATAATAATCCAATTCAACCAAATCTCTCTTTTAATATATCCCACAACAAAACTACAGATCGTCGTAATCTACTCCATGTAGAGACATTTTCCTTTCAATATGAAATCTACTTGTCTGGTAATTGCACTTTGATTGAAGAGGACTCAAGTACAAGTGTTTGCAACTTTCCGAAGTACTCTCCTAGACTGCCGCGATATGAATTTTGCTTCTGCAACCCTGTCGGACCGGAACTAGCCTCGGCAACAAGATCATCAATGAATAGCTTAAGAGCATCTGTTGTTGAAATAGAATGCACCGATTCAAACAAGCCCTGGAACTCAGTTCTCTTTGCCTGTGTTTCAATCAACTTCTCTTTTAAGCCATCGGGGAGGCAAGCCAGAGCACTTCACAATCATTAAAAGGAAAACAATCACAATAAAACCATAATGCCGAATCCAAATTTTGCTAGGATTTGTTCTAGTGTTTTACCTAGTAACACCTCTTACAAGACCCCAGTTATACCCAACGGAGACTGATTGCTTAAAGCCGATATTAAATCCCTCTTGAGCAGAAGCTTCTTTCCCGGCTATTAAACCATCTCGATATCCAATCTATTTCATCAAAAGAATAAAGAGTCCAAATGAAATTATTTTCTTATGAATGGGAAGAAGAATCAAATTAAAAAAATAAACATAAAGAGGTTCGACTGGAAATTGTTACCGTATGAAATTGGTCCCGTCTCCTCTGCCATTCCCTGTCTAAATCAGATGATTTCTCTGGTTCTATATCAGATTCATCACACAAAGAACTATCTTCTTGCCATAAGTCATCATCTGCAGAGAAAAAAAACAAAGACCATAAATCATTTTCCTCCTAAAGGATTTGTCAGCAATAGAAGATTTGGTAACACATCAAAAAGGGATTGAAGACAAAAGTGTTTATACCATTTGATTCGTGTTGCTTAGACTTGGAACTTGATGCAGGACCCAATTTTGTTTTCGTTGCAAGGCGTAAGCTTTCTGAATAAAGTTCTTCAGCAATGCTACCCTCCATTTAAAAAGAAAATTTGCGGTTTCTGAACCCAAAATATATATATATATATATCAGAGTAGAACCCAATTGAAGTTGTTAAAATACTAACAAAATTACATTAAATCCCAATATTGTTTTCAGTGTTTGCATACCCAAAAACATATATTTGAATGAACTCAGAACAATTTTTTTAGCCATTCAGACATACACTCGAACATGTTAAGAGCAGTTTATATCATAATTGCATCTTCAAGAGTGGAAACACTCCTTCGACTAAATTAAATATAAAAAAAAGCTCCTAGTCTAATTGTTTTCCAAATAATCAGAACAGTGAAGACAAAGGGAGGAAATTGAGCAAGAAATTCTTACTATTGCAGAGAAAAAAATCATGACGAAAAAGGCTAGAATCCTAAATTAATAAACATCATTGATATAAAGTAAAGTAACGGAAATCCGCCTGGTTCGGAGATGAGAACGAGATAGTACTGACTATTCTTAGAAACAAAGAGCCAGAAGTGGGTTTACCGGACAGCTCTGCACGCTACAAATTAGTAGAAGAATGGGCACGCACAAAAGAGGATGAAGATGACGTGAGTCATGACCTCTCCTCAATAGAAGACTGACCACATGACTATCACTTGATTTCTACTTGGCGGTTTAGATTTGACTATCGGAAACCACATCGTTTAATGGAAGTTTTCAGGAGTTGGAGTGCAAATAAAATGTCGTTTTATTTTCTTTTTTTTCTCGGTAAGATTCCTCCACCGTCCTAATTAAAAAAGAACAAACGACTGCGTTTCACGGAACGAAACCTAATTTTTTAAAATAGAGTTATTGTTCGCTTACCGAATTAGCCGAATGAGGGTTTCTATTGTTGATTCCGGTACTGTTTTCAATCTCTTAGCATCCCGTTTAGGTGAGATTAGTCGAAGGATCATCTTCCATTTCTTTTTGTCTTCTTCTTTTGCATTTTTACGAGTTTGAGTCGTGATTTTTCAAAACGCATTGGCTTTGTTTGAACGGAAATTTTGACTTCGAATGGTTCGTTAGCTCGAATGGAGTTCTCGACGTGTGTTAATGAAGAGGGGACGAAAAAGAAAAAGAAAGCATAGGAAGAGAAAGAATAAATAAAAAATTTAATATATTAATTACCAAGTTTAATCTCATGACCTACTGTTATTTTCATATGCAAAAAATGAATAAGGAAAAGTAAAAAATATTATATAAAAATAATTCTTTCTATAAAATATTTTTATTATCATCGTAAATTTTTAATTAATTCGCTATCAAACCTTACATAAAAACTCTCAATCAGGCTCGGGCTCAGCTAAAAAATGTATTCTTAGATTGAACTCAGACTCAAACTTGGCATAAACTTTCAATTGCCTTGTTTGGACTAAGGCTTAATTATATTTTCAAGTGCTCGAACTCAAGCTCGTTATACGAAATAACAAACAAGATATCAAAGAACTATATAAAGAGTTTTAAGTAACAAAAGTCTATCAAGTTGAATAAAACCTTATAGTATTTTGATTGACTGAACAACTATTGAGTCAAATAATACATGTATAGGTTTCAAGATTGACACTTTAAGCTAAATGATCTCAGATTCCGGTTCAAGTGAACTCAAATTGAGTTTGTTTATTGACAGGTGGTTCGAACCGAACTTTCTCGACCCACGGCTCGATTCGGTTACACCCATAATAATCAATCCGGTGCCCCCTTGATCATGAGGGACGCCTAACAAGGCCCCTACTATACAGAATATCCAATAAGGCACGGCCCACTAATAACTCTTTCGGCCAGTTCTATGGTGGCTCTAACGAAGTTTTTGGACATGACTCACATGAAGCTCCAGATACCATATTTTTCCCCCATTGTTGAGACCCAATCATTCACTAGGCCCCCATGAAAGGGAGGAAAAAAAAAATGTATGGGCCAGCCAAAATGAACTATCTAGATAAATTAATATGTGGGCCATACCCCAAGGCCCAGAGAGGGGCCTGGGATCAACACCCACCCACCACGGATCCATCTCTATGGTGCTGTTTAACATCACCCTCCCAAAAATAAATAAAATTAAATTAAAATAAAAAAGTAAAAAAAATAAAAATAAATAAATAAATAGAGGAATGATCCACCTGTTTGTCAGTGACAAATTGTACATCGCTTCCGCCTACGACCAGCACTAGGGCCCACCCACCCGAGCCAACACCTGGAACTGATAAGGGTCTGGGTCCCACCCCTCCAAATCTGATTTAATTTGATCCGACAAAAATGACCGGATTTCAAGTTGAGGCCCAAAAAACAATCCACCTCTTTTTACGGGTCATCCGCTTTTGGGCTCACACCCAAATCCAACATATATTATAGCAGTAAAATCACTGCTCCATCCTTTTTCACTGCGACACTAACTTTGTAGTTAGGAGAGAGAAAGAAAGCCAGAGAGAGATAAAACTTTTTTACTGTTCTTCAAAAATTCTAAGCTAATTTTTGCTTGTTAGGTAGGAGAGTTCAATACCATACAGCATGCAAATGTTCACACACACGAAAAAAGAAAAATAGAAATAAATTACGATATGATAAACAAAAATAAATTGAAAAATTAAAAAACTCAAATCTTTAGGGAATTAACAATCAGACCGTACGTGTATTGACACATCAAACTACTACACGTGGGGAAAAAGAAGATGGTGACCACTCTACGAGTGGTCATGACTGCTGGTCGGATTCCGGTCACTGCAACTGCCACCGCCCCCACCGCCACCATCACCACTACTATGACGGGAGTGAAAACCGCCAGCAGTAGATTCCGACAATGATCGATACTGATTTAGACCTGCCAATATGTTTAAGTGACCTTGATGATCGCTTATATTACTATTATTGCCACTGCCGCCGCCACCATCGTTTACGTTTAATTGTTGACCCGCCAATAGAGCAACAGGGGTAGGAAAATTCATGAAATGTAACCCACTGGACATAGTGCTTCTATACAAGGCACTATTATTGACTGAAGGGAAAGTCCATATAGGGTCATGATGACCACCACCCCCACCGCCACCTCCACTACCGCCCATGATGGCCGCAGGATTATTGGCATTAGCCAACATCCAAAAGTTCGCCGGAATTTGACCCACACCACCTCCATGATGACTTGCCGGAATCGCCCCCGCACTAGACTGCAACAAGTAACCTCCCATTTGATGTTGTGCTGAAGACGACGTCGTTAAATACTCCATTTCCGGCGGCCTTCGCTTCTTCCCTAGACTATTATTATTATTATTATCATCCTCATCTTCTGATAATTCTTGTTTAAGAAGAGAACCCATGTTGCTAGATTGAAAATTAAGAAGTGTAGTAGAACTACTAGAACTTTCCGGAAACAAAAGTGCGCTTGTACTATTAGCACTTGATCTTCTTTGTTGTGCTTGTTGAAGTGTGAAGTTTGGATTGTAGTAAGAACATGATTTGAGAAGAGACGGAACGGACATGCTCGAGCCGGAGCTCCGTAACGATATATTAAGAGATGTGAAGTTTGCAGGGATCGTACCGGTCCCAGTGGCGGCGATCACAGCGGGCTCTGCTTGTTGGAGTAGCCACTCGATGGTTTCACCGTCCGACTTGTGACCAAGTTCTCGAGTAAGTTGAAAAACCCTAGCGGCGCATAGAGCCGGCATCCGGATACGGCGGCCACGACCGTCGACTTTGGTGTGGCGGTCCTTTGTGGATGTTCGTTTTGGAGGGGGTTTCTTGGACGTCTCAAGTGTGGTGGCAGTAGTGGTGGTGAGGGCGGTGGTGGAGGGTGGTGGTGCCTGTGGTTCAGCGGAGATTGCTAAAGACGGATAAGTGGAGGTAGACGAGGTGGAAGGAGGGTCATGATGATGACGATGATCATCCTTCTTTTCGAGTAATTGGAAAGGGAAGGTGGGGCGGCGGTGGTGGTGGAGGAGATCATCACCTCCTTCCATGATAGCATGGAAGAGAAAGTTAAGTCAATTCAAAAGGGTTTTTTTTTTTTTTTGGCTTAATGAGAAAAATGGAACAAACCCTTTTGTAATGAGTCTTATATGGTTGCCTAAGTCTCTCTAAGTAAGAGAAAATCTCTTCCTTGTTCTTCTTCTTCCTTCACTTGCTTCTCTTATTTTCTGTTTGTTTGGGTATAATTTATGTAATAAAATTTTGTTATATTTTGGTGTGGGTGAAGGGAGAGAGGAGGATAAGGGAGGGGGAGCTAGGAGGGCAAACTTTAGGCAACAAAGATAATGAGTGGGAATTATATGGGTGAGCTTTAAAAAACTTTTCTTTTTCTTTTTTCTTTTTTCTTTTTTTTTGGAAATAAATGTATTCTCTTTGATGGTGTAATGTCTAGCTTTTAATTTAAATATTTTCTTAATTTTTTTTTTCTAAGGAATAGGAGAAATTAAAATCTATTAAGGATTTTGATTTGTAAGGAGGGAGGGTTTTTTCTTTTATGGTGGTAGACTGGTAGGACAGCCCCTTGGTTCAGAATCCACGTGAGGTGCTTTTTTTTTTTTTTTTTTTTGATCATTCAATCCATAAAGACAACGGTGGCCGGAGGTGGGACCCAGTCCCAAGTCAAAAAAAAAAAAGAAAAAGAAAAAAAAAAGGCTTAGACTTAGGAAAGATTATGAAAATGGGTCCCATCTCATTCAAGTGATCATTTCATTTTGCCTTTTGTTCTTCACCTTTGCTGTGAAGGACTTATGGGATTCCTTTCCTCTTTGCCCTTTCAGCTTTCTTTCATACTCACAACATAGTTTTAGGGTTTCCAACCCTAATTTAGGGTTTTGTCCAATGAATTTTGGTAAATGGTTAGTACATAAACTCCTTGCAATTTTAAGGATGTGCTCAAATCTCTATTGCATTATATCTAGATTTAAAAGAACCCAGATCGATCTAGCATTCGTACGAAATCCAAATCAATCTTTCCATTTGAATGCTTAGATTCGTATAAGGTTTCAAAACCTAGTTCCGATTTAGGTTCCGTATATCCGGACTCCAACTTAGATCTATAAAAATGAGATTTTATTTGGATATTTAGGGTTTTGGAGTGAGAGGATGGTTTTATAAATAAACATCGTAAGAAACACAATTACATACATTAATAAATAGTCTATGCGAAACAATGAAAACAAGCGAACATCAATTCAAGAAATCGTCTATGGGACATGTCTAGATCTACTAGAACTATCATTATAAGTAAAATTCATCTCATATTCTAAATAGTTAAAAATCTAATTCATCACATCTCTTAATCAAAACTATAGTCTTTCTTGTACTCTCTTAACTTGGTAAAAGAAATTTATTCATGTCATATCTTTTAAAATGTTCAATCGTTTAAGAAAGAATTTAATGGTGATTAAATTTCAATTAATAAACGTGCTCTTATAATAAATATAACGTGATATATTTTAATTAGTAAACTAAGTTTAATATCGGATCACCGAAAATAAGTCTTTATTATCTGTATTTCTTTATCTATCTATCTATATATATTTCTTATATGAGTGCATAAATGATAACAAAACTTTGGATTCACTGAGTGCACATTAAAGAGAGAAGTGTGTGGTAGTAAGAACCCCACAAGAAGAAGAATACGAAGGTGAAAGGACAGAAACATACTGAAGGTTTAAGGGGATTTAGTGTCCCTTAATAGCCGCCATTGTGGGTTACCCCCTCCCCCTGTTATTTTATATATATATATATATATATATATATGTTATATTTATATATATAAAGACCACTTGGCAGGTCATTTTATAATTATTGATTAATTTAATTATGAGTAGGAATAAGTAATCATGATCTTCATGGTCATTACTCGATTGATTTAAGGTTTGTTTGCTTTATAAAAAGTTGCATAGTTATTATTTTTTTAATAAATACGACTTATTTCGATAATATATGATCATATTATATATTAAATCGATTATAATTATATACGTCATTATCACGTGATGTATGAGAAAGATGGTTCGAAGTTATGATGGGCCAAGTTCGATGTTCCACGTGCCTATAGACCATTTGCATACAGTAATTACTTATGAAGTCTATGGAAACAAATGGCTACATCTCAAGTAATCAAGGAAGAGAGAAGAAATGCACTGTCGCATGTATATGACTGGAAATGGACTAATGGAAGAAGTGTGGACCAGATTGATAAAAAAAACTCAGCCATCAATGCTGCTTCTTCTGAGACCACACATGCGTTGCCATTTATGTATCCTAAAATGCCCCTTTGAACGAGACATCTTACCTTCTTATAATTTATAAAGCTGTACATCCCACTCGGTTGGAAATTCTAAAGAAACATCTAATAAATTTTCATTTTCATAACTCTTAAATTATGTATACACTTGATAAATAAGTCCCGAGAGAGTTCACTCCTAAAAGTACCTTGTGAGATAACTGCAAAGTCTAACACCCTCCGGCCTCCCTCACGTCAGTTTATAAGGGGGTATGAACTCAACATCGCATGCACTGGATACCATGCATGATAAACGAGTTTGGGGTGAATTCACTCCCAACCAATTTCCGATATAGGACAGATGCAAAGTCGAACACACACAACCTATATCTTAATTATTACTATTTTTGACATAAGAGTAGATAATAACAGGTTGATCCTTGAAATCTAGTTGATGTAAGACTAGAAGCAGTGGTTTTCACAAGAAGCCAACCTAATGACATTAGTCCAATTCCTGTGCTGCAATCTTGTCTGTGATGCATACACACCACATACTATTGACATATGTATACATGTCATTTGGAATGTGTTCAAATCAAACCACAACTAGATGAACTGGTCTAATTGTCCCAGGCTTAGATATCGGCCTGACCAGTGTTCGTTTATTTTTCTTGATAATCAAATATCACTTTTCATTCAAAAATCCTGTTTAAGTTACTTCAAATATATAAACATTATTAATCGGATTATCGAATCGGATTATCAAGATTGTGAAACTAATATTTATGTTTATGATTGATTGATTTATATAAATTAAGCTATCCAAGAATTTCTTATTTCCGATGAACCTGCAGAATTTCGTATCGTTCCTAAGACAGAAAAATCTAATAACTAATGTGATTGAGAGTGTTATTACATGATGCTCGTGTCCGCCCAAACTTCATTAGAAATAGCAATCAATGGATATGTGATTGAGAGAGATTGAAGACTTTACACAAGACAAGTTGGGATATAAGGTTACTACTTACTAGTATCCAACAAGACAACAAATCAAGTAAAAAGGACAATGAATTTTGAGTTAAAAAAAAAAAAAAAAATTCCAGTCGACAATACATATATATTCATTTATATGTCAAAATGATGCATAAAAAACAAGGTGGCTTTTATAGTGTTACTATAATCAGATCAAAATAGAAAGGTAGCTAGCTAGTAGCTACTGGGCTGGATGAGGGGACAAATATGTTGTTTTTATTACCGTTTTGAATAATGAAGTAATGAGAAATATTCATATAGTTTGAAATTAAATTTAAATTACGATAAAAATTTATTATATATTATTTAAATTTTATTATATATTATTTGCTATGCATTGCTCTTGCTAGTGGGGATGGACTTACATTCCCAACCGTCCAATATTTTTTCATATATTTGATCCGATGGATGGATGATGTGATATTTGATTGATTGGTTAATCAAATAGGTTTATTAAAAGAAGCAATAAGAAATTTATCTTTTTCCAAAAATAAAAATAAAAATAATTATAATTAATATTTCTTTATCCTTCTGTAATATCGTAATGTCTTAAAATCAGTAGGAAATAGTCAATCATTAAATGTAACGAGTCACTAAATTCTACTCCAAGTTGTTTGGATGAGATTCTTTATATATATATATTTTTAATATTTAAAATAATAAATTAATATTTTTATTAAAATAATTTATTAAATTATTTTAATATTTTAAAACTTTAATTTAATTATTATTATTTTTTTGAGATGGACCTAATAATTCGTGCATGATAATTATTTTATTATTAATTGATAAGTAACAATTGTATTTTAATTAAAGGTAAAAATGTGAGTGGAATTTGATATGGATGTATCTATCTATGTAGTTACTACTACCGCACCAATGAGAGAAGTCCATTTCAATTACTTTGACTTTTTTTCTCCGTATGTGGGCCCCCAACAACAAGTTGCTGAACATCTTATCCAAAGACATAAAAAGCTTCGACCAAGACCAATCAAAGCATCCCACGTAAGCATGAAAATATCCGTACTACAACATATAGCAATCCATCCAGCTGCCACCTGCACTTACGTGCTTTCAAAGACACGTTCTGATGTTGTAATGTTGGGTAGTTGAGATGACCGAAAGATAAGACCAATTTTACCTTTTAAAAGGTGTGTAAAATCCGGTTCGGATAGATTCGGATTCGGATTCAAATTTCGAATTTATCCGAAAAATACTCGGATCTGACATGATCTTTTGATTCGATCCGGTCACCGTTTTTTTTTTTTTTTGTTGTTGAAGTTTTTTAAGGGAGGAATGAGAATATTGATTGTTTTATTGGTTTTATCGGAAGACCTTGTTGAGCCTTACCTCGATTAGATTATTTTCCGAATCGTAATCGATCCCGGCTTGAAAATTGTCACCGCTCTTCAAATTGAAGTCCGAGGTACTGGCTGGGGAGAACTCCGGCAAGGGTTTTGGAAGGAGAGAGGGTGAAGGCGAAGCCATGGCCGACGGAGTTAGTGTACTGAGGAATTATGGCGAAGGCGGTGGAGAAGGAGAGTGCTTTAGCAAAGGTGGAGTTCTTGAATTGAATCGGAGAAGAGTAGCAGGCGTGGCCGAGGATCTGGTAGCTCTTTTGTGAGGCGGAGAAGGCCGCTGGGTTCGATCTCTGCAGCGTCGTTTAGGGTGATGTTGTCTGTGCGGTTAGTGAAGCCGGTGAAGAATAGCTCGGAATCGTAGTTTATGAGCTGGGATTCTAATGGGTGGTTCAAGAGGGAGAGGAAGAGACAGAATAGAGTTATGAGCTGTGGCTTCGTAGCCACTGAAGAGGGAATGATGAAGATGATACAGATTCGAGACTTGCTTTCGTTCTTTTTTCAATTAAGTCCTTCACAGATTCGAATCTATCCAAATTAAAAGATATTAAGAATTTGATCTGAGATATCCAGATCCGTTGAATGCACAACCGGATTCGAAAGGTGTTTAATTTGCCTTTGCCTTCTCTTCTACGCACCCCAAACTTTTGAAAACCAAAATCAATGCTTTAAAAGGACAGTTCTAAAAATGATACGGAGATTAAAATTAGGTAATTGATACTTTAACGGTGATTTAAATTAATTTCATTTATTTTTACATACTCTTTATAAAAATTAATAGAATAATTTTTAGTCAAATATAAAATGAAAAAGTGAACTCATACCATTCCATGAAATGACTAAAATAGTAATCACATCAACACTTTTTTGACGTGAAAGGATTGATGACATAATTTAATAACAATAATTAAGAGTATGATATAACATACTGTGTTAAGTAAGATTTGGTTTGGAGTGTTTGATTTATAAAGTCTATTTATAAGTTCAAAGTTTCATTCAAGATAGTAATTCAGTGATAATATAAATCTTAAATTCAAATCATATGAAAAAAATGGGAGAACCTATAATGATTATAAATAAATAAATAAAAAACCCTCAAATTTTCATTATTCAAACCCCCCTACTCAAAATATGATTATAAACATAAACTTACATTTATATGCTTTGATTATGAAAAGGAAAAAAAAAAAAAAAAGAAAGCTCCCCATGGGGCCATGCATCCATCAAAAATTAGGGTTAGACAGCTCTAAAAAGAATATTGACATGACAGCCTTGACTTGATCATTAAATCCACTTTATGTAGTAATATAATGTTAAATAGGCCTATAATGCTCATGCATGTTTGACAAATATTTGCCAAAATTTTAAAATAAAAAGAGAGAGAGAGAGAAGAAGTAGAAGAAATTATGAGATGGATTTGTTAAAACTATAGAATGGAAGCAAAAGGCCCCACTATGTAGAGCTATTAAGAGAACGATACAAAAAGTTGTTAATGTTTGTGCTTGTTCCTTTTTGTAGTGGCCTAGGATTTTGATATGATCACATATTTTGTCACTTGGAACACTTTTACAACTCATATCTTCTTTCCTTTCATTAAAGTGTAGTAGATCAAACCAACTTCCCTCAGATTTTTCTCTTTATCCCACACCCAAAAGCTTTGCATGATATTAAACCCTTACAAACCCTAATACCATATTATTAGCCTATTTGTACAAAATGGATAGCTGTTCGAAAAATCCTGAGTTACGGCCAAAATATAATGTCAATAGTAGTTTTCAGTTTATAAGGTATTCCTTTAAGTTGTTCCCACTAATTCTTTTCGTATGAACTTGGGACAAAAACATCATGTATATATTGTTGTCTCTTTGTCCAACATGTTTTAGGCTGCAAAACCCTTCAAATTTGTTTCACTTAATTGTTTTTTTATAAACTCACCTTGATTGTGATTAATTACTTTCATTAATACACATTTAACTCTATACCATATCTTTCTCATGATGGCTTCCTTTCTTTTACTACTCATCTTACTAGTCATCTTCCTCTTCCTCGCTCACAAACTCTATCAATAGCTAAGGCTTAAGCTCCCACCGGGCCTGTTCCCATGGCCTATCATCGGAAACCTTAACGATGTGAAACTAGTGATATTCCAAAGTATTTACGAGTTGTCGCAAGTTTATGGACTGATAATGTCCGTGTGGTTCGGTTCAAATTTTAGCATAGTAATTTGAAGCTCGGAGTTGGATAAACCCACCCACCCTCTACATCTCAACTTAGGACAAAACATCATGTAAACAAATTTGAGCATAGTAGTTTCAAGCTCGGAGGCTCACTCACCATATCGGACAATGTCTGGTGGCTCAACTGGTTATCCGGCCTTAAAAACGACAACGATAAATTCATCAAACACGAGGCCAGAAAAAATGCAGTCACTCAAACTCTTCTCATGGAAGAGAACAAAGGTTTCCTTGAGAAATATGAACTTGATGAGGATGTTGTAGCAGGACTTTTATGCGATATGATAACTGCTGGGATGGACACTATTGCCATTGTGACTGAATGGGCAATGGCCCAATTGATAAGGAATCCAAGGGTACATCATAAGGCCCAAGAAGAACTCGGGCGAGTCATTGGGCTGCCCCGCATGATGACCAAGTCCGATATCCAAAGTAATATATTAACTAAAATTTAATTAAATTTGAAAAACTTGATAACTAACCGGATGCTAATATTGTGAATACTTCCTCGATTAGCAATGAGCTGATAAACAATCACTAACTTATGGTCAAAGAACGTGATTTTGATGTAAAACAAGTTTGATCTAGACATATCATGTAAAACAGAGTGGGAGAGCATCCGCATTACAGTGAATATCACCAAACAGCGTTATAAGACGGAAGCTTTGAATAGGTAAATATTGTAATAAGGGAGGAAGAAGACACGAAAATAACTCAAATGAAACAAATGAAGAAGGGCCCTCCATAATGGGAAAAAGGAGCAGAAGACTGTCTAAGGAAGCAGTCAATGGCCCTCCAGCTAGAAGGGCTATATATCCCCCACAACTCTCCTCCGCCTTACTACTATACCCTTGATAAGTCAGCAAATTACTAGAAGACCACTTTATACAGAGCTACTACAGAAAAAAAGTACAAATTGAACAAGACTTGACTTCACTTGCCCTCATCTTCCTCCCCTTCTTCATCATCATCCCCATCTTCCTCATCGTCATCATCATCTTCCTGGTCATCCGAGTCATCATTCTTTCCCTGCAAAAGAAAAACAGGACATTGATTCAAAATCTTTTGTTTGCTATTGTTTCCTTTTCTTCGGTCCCAAATTGACAGGCATTTTATACTGTTCTAGTATTTTCAGAAACTTAACAGAAGGGAAAAATGTGAAGGTATAATCAAGAAAGGATGAGGAAAAGATCTATCTTTACCTCTTCGTCACCCTCTTCTTCAAAGTCTTCTTCATCAGCCTCCTATATATAACCGAAATAACAATTAAAGGAATATATTAACTGTACATGTGAGAAGGTAAGTATGATTAAAAAAAAAAAGGGTCAAAAGATAGATTACATTGTTGAAATAAGTTAATGGGTTAGGCCACAAGTCCTCCTTAATGATCTCCGCAATCTGCAGTTTTCGGAGAGTGAGAAATAGTATATGCAAAACTTCTTCTCTGTCCGGCATTTTGTTTGTGGTTTCGGGGGAAAGAGGAGAACAAGTTTGGAAATATGAATACAGTATACCTCGTCATGGATGTCTTCAATATCTTTCTGCTGGGTATCACTAAACCAGCTAAAAAAGCTGCATGCGAGCAAGACCGGAAAATAAAGTCAAAGAAAAGACAAACGAACAGAAACATGTGTTCAAAAATAACTGAGTTAGATGGAAAGTACCTCTCCTCTGCTGGAGGTCGTTTGTTCCCTTTCTTTTCGTGATTGACTCCATTTGCCAAGCTCTTCACATTAAGAAAATGTCTAATTAATTGATACATAAGAAAAATGAATATGAAATGAAACAAAGTACAAATACCAAAGGAAAAAGAAAACCTTACCATTCCCTCTTTCCACTTAATGGAAGTGGCACGAATTTTTGTTGTTCCTTCATCAAGGAAGGTGAAGGTCTTAGTGATCTTTGTATCTTCAAAGTGAGGATTAGGTTTGAAGTTCTGTAGAGGCAGATAAACACAATTAACTGCCTACCAATATCTACATTAGGTGAAATGGAAGACAGTGAAAATAAGATATGCACTTAATTAAGTTTGCTTATAAGGAAAGAAAACTCACAAAGCTAATGGAGTAACCCGATTTAACATCTTTGAAATCTTCCACTTCCAAGGAACTAAGATATTTGAATATCTATTATAAGAGAGACAGAACGTAAATACAAATTAAACAAGGTAGACTCTTCTTTGATCCTCTACAATAAAACACGAAAAAATTATTTTGTTTGAAGCTGGGAAACAGATATACTCGCCAAACCTTTTGATCCTCATCACTTAAGAGTTCGCCAAGAGCAGGATGACTCAAAAACTGCAGACAATTAATTAAAAACATTGACTAAGTTTCAAACATCTTTACATAATAGCAAGCTCAAATGATAATTCATTTCAAGTACTAGGGAGAAGAGGGTAAAGATCACTAACAGCTGTTAACCAGAAGTCGGGAATGGATTTGATGATATCATTTCGCTTATCATAGACCGGCTTGCGTATCTCATTATACTTCTGCTCTACTTCAAGTACTTTATCACTCGCCTCCTCATTGATCTAAGACAAACCCAAGAATCATACAACAAAACAACTCAATAAGACTATTAGAGCTTCGCCATTCTAAAACCAATAGCAATAAACAATCAACAACATAAATAAGAAATCAATTGATAACCTTAATTCAACTCAACTATAAATTTATAAATCCTGTTTAAAACTAAAAAATGTACTAAATTACAGGCAAAAAGAGAAAATACTTTATTACAGGGGATGTTAATTAGGTTTCAGAAAAGTTAGAATCATAATAATCACACCAGAAAACAAAATTGAGAGCTTAAGAAGAATAATTTAGTGTCAATAATTTCATTCCACAATATAGTAGAAAAATTCTCCAAAAATAATATTATAACCGAGAAAAAGTCTCCTACTTTGAAATAATTAGGTAAATAAAAAACTCCTTCTGATCAAAACCATAGAGGACTCAATTTCCGGGGAAGGGAAAACATTTACCTTCTATCAATCAAAATTTATGAGAAAAAATACGAATAAGATAGATTATACTACCTTCTCGAGCTCGTCTTGAATCTCCTGCAACTTCTCGATGGAGAGGACGAGCTTCTCATCGATCTCGGAGTTTTCCGTATCTCCTTTTTCTGCGACCTTAAGCTTCTTGCCCTTGTCAGACGCCATATCTAAGCTCTCTTCTTCCTCCCCCCTCTCTCTCTCTCTCTCTCTGAGTAAAACCCTTAGCTCCTAAAACCCTACCTCTCTGTCGTTGAAATTTGTGGAAGAGTGAAGTGAGAGAGAGAGCAAAAGGGTTAGGGTTTTGGGGGGAGTTAGTACACTGCTTTGCCAGGTAAACACGAGGTTCAGAAATTAGTCCAATCACTGATCGACACGTAAAGCAGGTCGTTAGTTCTGTAAACGGTACTGCATGGACTCTCTTTTAACTGTCGTGTTAGTTTATCATGCAACAAGTAAATCGAAAAATAACGCGAGCCCATAACAGGATTTGGTCCGGCCCGTAAGGCTTTGCCGCGATAAGCTCAAGCCCGATCATATCGTTATGTTAATTAATTGGGCTCAAACTGAATTTCAAACCAAAGCCCAATATATTCTAACTTTAATAATTTCAGATGACGGTGCTAAAAAAAACAAGACTCTAAAGTTCGTAAGTTGTTTGAAATACAAGGTCCAAATAAAAGAAGATATTGATATAATAAATGCATGTTTAATTAATGCAATCTCACAAACTAAGTTTTAGAGACAAAAACTCAAAGCAAGCAAAAACATATTGCATTTATTCAAAACCAATAAATCTTACTTATTTTAGATCACTCGTCGTAATGATCAAAACTCGGAATCAAACATTTGATGGTTTCACAAGAAATTGCCCGCCCGCCTTTTCGCTACTCCTTTCTGTAGTCTTCGCCACTGTCACTGCTTTATGACTATTACAGCCCAGAAAACCACCCGACCGGCTTCTAATCTCCGCATGATCTTTTCCGACTGACTAATTGCATAATTTTGTGATTTGCTTTATTACTTGTCCTAACAATCAAACAACTTGTCTTAACATTATCATCTGCTACTACCTCCTTATGGTCGTCGTGATCTAGTTGAGAATTCTTCTTCCTTCCATCCCATATATCTTCTCTTCTTCTCCTTCTCATGACAATTTTTCCATTATCGTGATCCGCCTGCTGATTAACATTTCTATGTACGTAAATTGATGACATGTCGGAACAAGGGTTGAGATTTGCTAATAAGAAGCTGCTTCTTTTGATTATTACCTTGTTTTGGATATGTTGAAATATGTTTCTTGAGAGAGTTGGTAAAGAAGCAGCTAACTGATGATCAGTAGTAATAGCTTTAGAAGACATACTGGGAGAAGTTCCAGGAATATGACCTGTGCTCTTAATTGGTTTGGTTCCGTTAACATGGTAGCGGGAAATTCTCATGCCGATGTACGGATCATCGCCTAGATTCATGTTGGTGTATTTCTTGGCGGAAAAGACACCCATTTTTCACCTTCTTTGGACATGTTAATTCCTTAGTGAAATCGATATGAGAGATAAAAGGAAGGTTGAGGGATATTGTTTGGCTCCTCGGAAAATGAGTACATTTTGACTCATGCAAATGCAGGATAAGCTAATGGTATAGTCATGTGGATGTTTTAGGATCTCTCAATGGATTCATGGACAACAAAGTGACAACTACATCATGTGTTGTAGTAAAAATTGCTTTGGGGTGTATTTTTTTTATATAAATTGATTAATTTATTATTATTATTATTTAGAGGTGGGTAGGTTTATGAAAAAATCTCTTTTTTAAATAATAAAATAAATATAATAAATAAATAAATTTTTAATTAAATAAATATTTTATTATATATTAATATATAATATATAAATTATTAAATTTAGATAAAAATTATTTAAAAATTATTATGTAATAGGAAATAAGATTAAAAAAATTAAAATTTAAAATTGAGAGGGCCGGACCCAAATCTCAGATCTGAAATCATATCCAAACTCAATCCCTAAATAATGGACGAGCTAGCTCGACCAATCTATAACAAGCTGGACTGAACTTCAGACCGGACCTTTTTAGTAATATCACGGATCGGGCCGAAAAAACCGGCCCACGACAGCTTTGAGCTTATTATGTACATTTCTTCGGACGACCTCTGCATATTTCCCTCCGCTTAAAACCCTATACCCCAACTTCACAGCTTGGCGCCAATTTCGATTCCTGACGAGCATTTCAGGAAATCTGAATCTTTTTAAGCCTGCATTGAAGAGATTAGCTTCTTCATGATACTTTATTTCAACTCATTTTGACATAGGATCTTCTCCGTTGACGAGAGAGCAGAGTTCTTCAAGGCTTCTCGCAATTAAAGAGAGCAATCAGGGTTCGTGTTCTTATCTTATTACCTTTATCAATTAGGATTCTTGATTCATTTCCTTCTCGATTACATTTCAGCAAATGAAAAATGCTCAAATCTGTTTCAAGTTTGATTCCTGTTGATGGATTTATCATAAAAGTATCAAATTTACTTTGTTTTTCTGGAAATGAGTCCTGCTTTACTTCCGAAACATGTGGCTGCCGTTGTAAAATACCAAAAAGACCCCCTTAAAGCCCTGAAAATGTTCAAGTCGGTACAAAAGGAAGATAATTTCAATCATACGTTCTTAACTTACAAGTGCATGATTGAAAAGCTTGGATTTCATGGAGAGTTTGAAGCCATGGAGAAAGTACTTTCTGAGATGAGGATTAATATTGATAGCGCTTTACTGGAAGGAGTGTATATAGGAGCAATGAGAAATTACGGAAGAAAAGGTAGGATCCAAGGAGCCGTTGATTTGTTCGAGAGGATGGATTTCTATGACTGTGAGCCGTCCGTTCAATCGTATAATGCTATAATGAACATTCTTATCGAGTATGGCTACTTCAATCAAGCTCACAAAGTGTTTCTAAGAATGAAGGATAAAGGGATTAATCCAGATGTGTATACTTTTACAATACGGATAAAGTCTTTTTGTCGGACAAGTAGGCCCCATGCCGCTTTACGGCTTCTTAAGAACATGCCTTTGCAAGGCTGTGGATTTAATGCGATCACTTATTGCACAGTGATTGGTGGATTTTATGCTGAGAATTATAATGTTGAGGCCTATGAATTATTTGATGAAATGCTCATTAAAGGTATTTATCCGGACATAACTGCATTTAATAAGCTTGTTCATGTTCTTTGTAAGAAGGGCGATGTTAGAGAAAGTGAAAAGCTTCTCAACAAAGTGTTGAAAAGAGGAATATGTTTGAATTTGTTTACGTTCAATATTTTCATGCAAGGATTTTGCAAGAAAGGTGCGATTAATGAGGCAGTCCGATTTATAGGGAGAATAGCCAAGGAAGGTCTAACTCCTGACCTTGTTACATATAACACTTTGATATGTGGTTTGTGTAAGAATTCTAAAGTCTTAGAAGCCGAAGATTATCTTCACAAAATGGTGAATAGTGGGTTTGAGCCTGATCAATTCACTTATAATACCATTATTGATGCCTATTGTAAGCAGGGTATGATTCAAAATGCTGATAAGGTTCTTAACGAGGCCGTTTTCAAAGGATTTGTTCCAAATGAATTTACTTATTGCTCGTTAATCAACGGCTTATGTCAAGATGGGGATTTAAATCGGGCCATGGCGGTATTTAATGAGGCGTTGGGGAAAGGGTTAAAGCCAAGTATAGTTTTTTATAACACATTGGTCAAAGGCTTGTCTAGGCACGGGCTTATTTTGCAAGCCTTGCAACTCATGACTGATATGTCAGAAAATGGATGCAGCCCGGATATTTGGACTTACAATCTAGTCATAGACGGTCTTTGCAAGATGGGTTGTTTATCTGATGCCAATAAGCTTATGAATGATGCAATTGCTAGAGGCTACCTTCCTGATATATTCACTTTCAATACATTGATCGATGGGTATTGTAGGCAATTGAATCTGGATAGTGCAATTGAAATGATGAACATAATGTGGAGTCATGGTGTTATTCCCGATGTAATTACATACAATTCTGTACTTAACGGTCTTTGTAAAACTTCTAGGCATAATGATCTAATGGACATTTTTCGGGAAATTATGAAGAAAGGGTGTGTTCCAAATATCATTACATACAATGTACTCATTGAGAGTTTATGTAAAGCTAGGAAACCTGGTGAAGCTATGGAGTTGCTTGAGGAGATAAAGAAGAAGGGTTTGAATCCAGATATAGTTAGTTTTGGCGCTTTGATTAGTGGGTTTTGCAACAATGGAGATTTGGACAACGCCTATATGCTTTTTCGTAAAATGGGAGAAGAATATAACATTTCTCATACGACAGCAACTTATAATATAATGATCAATGCGTTTTGTGAAAAGCTGGATGTTAATATGGCAGAGAAGCTATATCATGAGATGCATAAAAATGAGCTTTCTCCAGACAATTATACTTATCGTGTAATAATAGACGGGCTTTGTAAAACGGAGCAAATCGATCTTGGGTGTAAATTTCTCATGGAAAATATCGAAAAAGGATATGTTCCTTCATTGACTACATTTGGGATGATTTTGAACTGTCTTTGTGTGAAGCATAGAGTCAATGAGGCGGTAGGAATAATCCGCCTTATGGTGCAGAATGGGATTGTTCCGGATATTGTGGATACAATTTTTGATACTGACAAGAGACAGATAGCAGCTCCTAAGATTCTTGTTGAAGAGCTGTTGAAGAAGAGCCAGATAACTTATTATACTTACGAACTTCTATTTGATGGAATTAGAGACAAAAAGTTGGGTAAGAGAAGGGTCCATATTAACTGTTCTCGGGATTCGAGAATGAGAAGTTCAAATGTTCGTAAATTGGTGGGAGAGCCAGAATTCTAAATCACCTGGCGAAAGTGTGAAATTTGATCTTGAAAGCTCTAGAAGGCTACAAGCGAGTGGTATAGTTCTTGACATCCTGTCAAATTTTTTCCCATTTCTGTCCCAAGTTCTAAAGAGAAGACTCCTTTCTGTTTTCATTTTCTATGATAGTTTGTTACTATGACCTTTCATACACAATTTATCCTGACATATATTTTTTCTAAAATAATCAGGTGTAAGCAGATCCGCAGGTGATAGAAAGAACAGATTTTGAGGCACGGTTGATATCACGGTCGACCAGGGTTGAGCTAGAGAATGTAAACAAATATTATGTTGTATTCTCAGAGGACACTGTAGTTTGAATCGTATTGTATTCAAAATGGGTTTAATAAACTAATTTGTAAAGCTCAATGAATTGTATTCTGAGATTGGATTCAAACTAGAGTCACAAAAGAAACCAGAGTTTTTGCTTGGGGAAATAAACCACGGTACCTTCTTTCTCCTTTCAATTTTGTCACCTTTAATTTTCATTTATAATTATCAATATTACAGAAAGCTCGAACCAGGTTCCCTTGTCAGACCACACCCCTTCATTAGTCAGTTCTTCCACCCGCCCAAATAATCGAAACCGAAACATAACTCCCCGCATCTCTCGGTTCCAACTCCATAACCTCCCTCGCCGCAATCTTTCCGACCTCAATATTCCCATGCAGTTTACAAGCAGCAAGCAATGTGCCCCTTAATACTTAGAACCCGTTGCGGCCCTTCCCAAGATCTTCAATACTTTCATTTTCTTGAACCAGCAAATCACCGGCCCACACCGCCTACTTCCACTAGAACTTCAATAATATTAAGAGGTTTTTTTAAACTCCTTTAAATTTCATATTTTATTGTAATAATATTAAATATATCTTTAATAATTTTCCAGTTATTATTTATTTAAAAAAAAAATAATAAAAAATGTAAATATAGTTTTTAAAGTTTTAACCTTCTTTAACATTCGGGTTCTAAGTTTTCTTTTATAAATATAAATATTCCAAATTGTATATTAATTTATATAGATCAAATAATAAGAAATGGACAACGCCACCAAAAAGAAGACAAAATAATTACGTGCATACCAACAAAAAAATAAAAAAATATTTTTTTTCTAAGTTTTTTTTATATATTTTTATTTTATTTTGTAGCGTATAATTTTTAAAAATAAAAATAAAAAAATTTATTTAATATATTTTTAATGATGATTATAAATTAAAAAAAAAATTAGATCCATAATATTATCATACAAGAAATCGAACTTGAGACAAACTAAAAAAATCATCCGTATCCAACCACACTTGAATTATCCCGAGTCGATACAAGTGGCATGTCATGCGTTTCTTTGTTTGTATGCTTGTCTTTGGCATTGAAGGCATGGCTTGTCATGCAACCAGCGATACACGTGTATCATGGTAACAAGCGTGTGAGAGTTGCGTGGGTTTATTTTTATTATACAGCTACAACTTTTTTCTGATAATATAAAGAAATTAAACTTAATTAAAATACATATAAAATAAAATTATTATTATTCATATTAAATATTTAATTAATAAATAATATTATAAATAATTATCAATTCTCCCCCCTTTATTTAAATACTCTCTAAATTTCATTTATATATATATATTTTTTTTTTTTTTTTAATTATTTTATTTTAACTTCTTATACATGCATAGGTGGCTCCTTAAATGCATCACATGGTGGGCTCCTTTTAGGTCTTAAATGTGTTGGAAATGTAAGTTTATATTTTATATATTTTTTTAATTAAAGAAAAATAACAATTAAAAAAAAAATGAACGTTTATAGTAGTGACTCAAAATCTACCTTAAAATTCCTCAACTTATTTTTGTTTCTCAATAATATAATTAATTTAAATTAAATTAAATACAAAATTGATTTGAAAAATATAATATAAATAAAAAAATGAAGGAAAATAAATAAATAAATTAAGATTATTCCTCGATCGGTGCCACCATATTGAATGCCACACGGTTTTGTGAGGCGCAGAGCGGCAGAGAGATCGGAGAGAAGTGGAAGAGAGAAGAAAAAGTAAAAAAAAAAAAAAAAACATGAAACGAAAAAGTCAAAGTAGCTGACTTTTTGCACACATTTGAGTAAATGCTCCTCACTGCTGTCAGACTTCCTTTTGACTCGTTTTCTTTTATTACCATTCTTTATTATCATCAAAAAATTTCTCAAGTTATAGCTGACTCTATTTTTTTATTTTATTTTATCAATATAAAATGGTCAACCCTCCAAAGTAATTCTCTATATATAACCCACCACCAGATCCAGGGGAAATCCACCTTCCTTAGAAGAAGTTTAGACCATTGTCCTTCACCCCCTCAATTTTCTAGAGAGAGAAAGACGAGAAGAGGAGAGAGAGAGATATGGGAAGACCTCCTTGCTGTGATAAGATTAGGGTTAAGAAGGGACCATGGACTCCTGAAGAAGATATCATCTTAGTCTCTTACATTCAAGAACATGGCCCAGGAAACTGGAGATCTGTTCCTACCGACACTGGTAATTTTCTCTTACTAATTTCTTCACTTAGATCTTGTAATTATTTCATATATATATATGAATCTATAGTTTGGTTGGGGCATTAAATTAAAGTACATGTAGTAAATGGCTTCTATCTCTAGCTAGCTGGCTAGATCTACTTTAACTGTTACAATAAATATGGTGACTAATTAGGTTATTGGGTAAAGATTGTTGTGCTTAGATGAGATTAATTACTAACTAATATCTGTTTTATGTTTGAAAATATTTCAGGATTACTAAGGTGTAGTAAGAGCTGTAGATTAAGATGGACTAATTATCTCCGGCCGGGTATTAAGCGCGGTAACTTCACCGATCATGAGGAGAAGATGATCATCCACCTCCAAGCTCTTCTAGGCAATCGGTATGTAATGTTCGTTAACTTGTTAATTAGATGCATTTCTTAATAGTTTAAACTTTCTTAATGTTAGTTTATATGCTTATCATGTACTGCAGATGGGCAGCTATAGCTTCGTATCTTCCGGAGAGAACGGACAATGATGTGAAGAATTATTGGAACACCCACTTGAAGAAGAAGCTCGGAAAGCTTCAAACAGGGCTTGATGGAGATCATGATCGGGATAATGATCAGAATCACAACAACCAATTACATTCACAAACAATCTCAAAGGGTCAATGGGAAAGAAGGCTCCAAACAGACATAAGCATGGCCAAAAAAGCCTTACGTGAAGCTCTTTCCTTTGATCTTGATCATGATCATCACCATCTCAAACCGGATCATAACCGTTTCAATATCATTCCGGGTCGATCGAATAGTACTGTTAATATTTCGCTTAAGCATCATGAATATCACATCCCACAAGCTTCTACATATGCATCAAGTGCCGATAACATAGCTCGATTGCTTCAAACTTGGATGAAGAAATCTCCAAAATCGTCAGGTTCTAGTACTTGCCCTGAGGCCCTTGAGCACTCGGTGTTTAGCTTCAACTCTTCGGCCGCCACCTCAGATGGCGGCGACATGGAGGCTGCTGCCACCAATCTGACGCCGGAAAATACGAGTAGTACTACTACTAGTTTCTTCCATGATCATACTAATTATGACGAAAGCAAGCCGGATTTTATGATGCTTGAGAAATGGCTCTTTGATGATGTTAATACCGCAGCAGCTCAGTTAGGTGATAATCATCATCATCTCCATCATCGCGATGACCAAGATCTAGTTGATATGTCTTTAGAGGATAGTGTAGAGTTGTTCTAGTAATTAATTAATTAATTAATTAATAGTTACTTTGGACAAGTTAATCAATTGTTACATATATATGTTAATTGCATGGTTTAATTTACATGGATTAAGTTGGTTAATTACGTGGGGTCTAATATAGTTAATTAAGATTTAAGCCCTTGATCAATTTTGTAGAGTTTTCTTTCCCCCAAACGGCAAAGATAACTTCTCATATTTACTTTTACTACCTAGTAAATGAATCGTGAACTACAAAAGTGTAAATGTCTTGTTCAGTGTTTTATCCATGTTCTTAACTTTGTGTCTTGTTTCGTTCTGCTTAATTCTTACTCAGTGAAATTCCGTATAATTTGTAATGATGTCAAAGTGTCGGCTAAGGAAGTAAAGTTGGCCCCAATACCTTACACTTATTACATGGTTTTATGAAGAGGAAGTAAAGTTGGAGATCGTACTCAATACGTTCAAAGTCATGATAGCAATGGTTAGGTGGCACTAGTATTTATCAATCTTCACGTTTGTGAATAGAACTATTGCATGCTAAACAAGGTCACCTAGTTAGGAGAGAATAAGGTCACCTAGTTAGGAGATTATAAATTTATTTTTATTATAAAGATACTTATTTTAGAGAATTATTATTAAATTAGCATATAAATAATTAACTGATATTCTTGAATTAATTACCTCCTCAATAATACAAAGTTAAATATTTAATAATAAATTAATTTATTTCATAAATCTTAATATAAATATATCTTTTTATCTCTATAATGATTCGAATCTTAAATCTTCTAATTTCATATAAGATATATTACCACTTAAATTAATCTTACTTATCTTATTTTAACCTAGTTAAATGTATTCGAATTCAAAAATTTTAAAAATAATAAATTAACCCCCAAATCTAACAAATATTATATATTTTATATGATTATTAATAATAATTAAGATTTACACTTAAAAGGGCAAACTTAATTTTTAGAAGTTATTGAATATGGAGGCGAAAGGTTTGACTTTTTCCCATGCATGCACTATAACATTCATTGGAGTTTCTTTGGGAAAACATAATATTTGAAATGGTAAGAAACAATCATAAATCACTCAACATCAACCCATGAAAAGAAAAAAAAAAAGAAAGAAAACCACCCCCATCAATACCTTCAACTAGAGCAAAATCTTGCAGCCAAAATTAATTAGGGTTCATACGACTTTTCCTTTTTATTTTTTTTATTTTTTTTATTTTTTTTATATAAATTTTATTTCGATCATTAACTCTAAAGGCTGCATGCAGGCTACTAAAAACGAGTGTATTTAATGCTTATTCATGCACAGAAAATCCAAGCGGTCGATCATTATCCCATTTCCCTTGGAAAATGGCCTTCACTCAAGATAATTAAAGATTTGACCTTTTCGTCTAACTCACTAAAGAGAAATGTGTAGTAGTACGAACGAATGAGATATCCAATAACAAAAGGGAAGGAAGGAAGAAGATTGAATAATGTAACTTTCTAACATTCGGCGATCTCATATATATATTTCAACGAATCAATCTGAAGATAAGAAGAGAAAAAACTTAAAAATCTTGAAATTTGATTTATAATAAGAAGATAAATTCTCTATTTTTTTAATAAATTATATTAATTTTAATAATATTAATAATGAATTTTAAGTCATTGATGGAATTCAACCGATTCTTTTGACCTTGCCACCTGAACAAATAAACTATTCCTCCTTTTTATGTCACATTCTTCTTGGCCAAATCCAAAATGTGGTTGGGATTTGCTGCATCATATTAATTGAAAGTAAGAAAAAAAAGAAAAATCTTGAACTAGTTAGAATCAAAAGAGTAAACCCACTAGCAAAATGATCATGACCCATGAGCAATCTTGTGTTCTAGCTAGTTATAATGAGCTTCCTTCCACTTGTCCAATCATAATCATGACATGCATGAATGTCATGGCTCCATGAATTATAGTGACAACTGTACCAAATCCAAAACGGTAGAGATGAGAATCAGATAAGGTTCACTTACATGTTACAGCAGCTGAGCCGCAATCTCAGCCTGCTTCTAAGGCTGTATATTGCTCTACGCTAGGGACGAGGTTGACTTTTGTTGTACATTAACCGCCTAAATTGAATTCTTGCTTTGCTTGTATGACAAGTTATTTGTTTGTTTTGTCTGTTTTTGGTTTGTTTTCAGGGTAGTCAAGTAGAGGGGGGGTGAAGGAGAAAAGAAAAAAAAAAAAAAAAAGGGCCACCTATCTAATGGGCCTGATACAGATCCAGTCCAGCAAAGAAAGCACCTCTCGCTTCCTCTCTTGCTCATTGATGACTTGGCATAACATCTATTTATATGTGATAAAGTTGGATGTTATATATTAAGTTTATTCTTATTTTAAATAATATGATATATTTAAATATAAATTAAATTTAGTTTAAAATTATTTAAATATATATTTTTATAAATTATATTATATTTTATATATTATAAATACGATATATGAAATTACTCTTTTAACTTATCAATATAAATAATAATGAATGATTTAATAAACATTAACAAACTTGAAGAACAACTATAATTATAATCTCTCTTAAACATTCAAAATATCTACTGCCCGTATGGTCCAAACTAAAACAGAGTCCCTCAATACAGAAGATAACTCAACAACTCATCCTCCCCATTTTTATTTTTTTTCTTTCAAAGTGAAAACAAAAAACCCCAAATTCAAACCTCTTCTCTATGTTGTATCTGAACTTGATTAAGGAAAAAAAAAAAAACAGCTACACATACTTTGGTTGGTTGAATTTCAACACCTGTTATGAATCGGGTCAGATCCTTGTCGAACTTTCCGTTTGTTAGATTGATTTGGATCGAACATCATCGTAGAAGGTGAAGGAGCCAAATGCAGATTCTCTTTCAAGTCATTATCTTCATGATCAAGAACAACAACAGCCTTTCTCATAATATGCAACAAATCTTTGTTCCATCTTAGAGCTAGATCAATGCTTGTCAAGCCATAGATTCTCTGAGTTTGAAGAGCTAAGAACCCAATAAAAACAAGCACAATTGCTCTTCTACTAACCATGACTAGCCCCATTCTTCTTTTTAACTCTAGAGGGTGGGACTTAAAAGCTAGTAGAAGAACAAAACAAATAGAAGAAGCAAATGATGGAAGAAAGAATGAGTAGAGTTGTTATCGCTTGAAGAGAGATAGATTTTGTGCAAGAATTTATGATGGGAATTTGGAAGACAAAAGGCAAAAATGAGGGCCCACAGAAGATGTAGGGGAGGGAAGTTTTAAGATTCACATCAATCATAAGCCCTAAGCAACAAAAGAAAGAAGAAGAAGGGGAAATTAAAAACATATATATATATATATATATATAAGGCTGCTTATTTTAGAAGAACTTTTGACAGGAGGTTTGAATAGAAAGTACTTGGTTGGAAGACTGTCCTTGGGAAGCTAAGTATCTTTTTACTTATTCATTTGTTTCCTACATCTAATCAAATCCATAAACAGATAACCTTATCTATATACGAAATTTCTTCAATTAAACTCTGCATAAACATCTAGTCAAATGAACGAAATTTTTATAAGAAATTTCAAACTAACTATATATGTAGCTCATTTCTATTAAACTTGGTCCAAAATTCATTCATAAACCAGATCCGGATTGTATTTTTCACTCAACGAAGCTCTTAGGTTGATATATATACATACATACATGATACATGTGTTATTTACATTGGAAAATGGACTTTCAAATTGAATACCAAGTGAGCCCCCTAAATGTTGAATGGATAGGAGACAAGAATTTCAGATTGGTAGGGAAGAAGCAAATTCCATGAAAAGAAGAGATGGGTTTGGATTGGGACAATGGTGTGGAAATTAACACCATGCAAAAATGATCCAATTAAAACTAAAAAAAACATACTTTATATTGACTAAAGCACAATTTTATTTTGCTTTAATGCTCATTTTGGCTTTAGAATTCCAAGCTCTTCTTCCCTAAGAAAAAAAAGAAAGAGAAAGAAATTCTGTAATTTTGAATGAATGAATTCAATTTTCTTTTCTTTTTTCGGCTTTCCTTTTCATTCTCTAGTGCTTACCCACTTCTCTATTCAAAACTTCAAGGAAGAAAGACACCCATTGGGCTTCAATATCTATCACCCTCTTTACTTTCATGGTTAGAGACAGAGAGTGGTATCTAAAGGAGGATGGGGACTGGTCATGGTCTAAGTTAGAAGCTTAGTAAGAGGAGAGAATTGAGTTGTTGCTTTGGAACCATTTAAACAAAAAAGTAAAAGAAAAACAGAGAGAGGGATAATTGCTTTAACTGAGAGTACTCGCTTCTCATCTTTTATTAATTAATAGAAACTAATTAGATGATAACTTGTAATCTTAACTTAATGTTTTTTTAATATGTTTTTTAATTAGATAATACGAGTTTAGACCGGAAATTTGAAACATAAACTGAGGATTAGTAATGATACCATGCCCGTTTAGTTTTACTTGCACAATGGTGATCCAATTATGAAGGCAATCATACTAGTAGTTCTAAGCATATATTCAAAGGTTGGTCCAAAAAGTAAAATAAGAGATCCCCAAAACTTTAATCATAATAAAGCCTAATCATATTTAGAACACAACAAATTAGTTGGCTGTAAAAGCAGAGCCTAATCATTTTGACACAGTGAACAAAAAACACACACAAAATATTAAACAATGGAAGCGAACAAAACCTTCACCTCTTTTCTATTCAAAACAGTCGTGGAAGATTTGTTCTTCTTGCAGGTTGTTTTCTTTGTTCTTCACATTATTAATGGAAACATACACACAAGCCTTCTTTTTTGTAGTTTATAAACTTGCTTTATGTAATTTAATGGAAGCAGATATAAACTTCCGAAGGTGTTTTTCTTCGTTTCTCTTTTTTTAGTGCAACTTTTATTCCACTTACCTCACTTTTCTTGCAAAACTACTGTTTCTGATTCAATTTTGCATACTAATTCTGACCTTCTCATCTGTTGTCTACAAGTTTGTACAAGCGATCATCCAATCTGGGGGCTACATCACAACCAGACAATCAATAAGTATTTTCCAATGACCCTAAAAAATTATCTTCTTAGAGCCCTTGCTAACTATCAACTTCAAAGCGTCCAACAAAGCACAAGCTTCCACGTCTAAGGCTGAACCTAAAGCAAGAGATTTCCCCAAAGACATCCCTCTCGTGTGAGCCTTTGAACTTTCCTACCTTCGACTAGGTATATTCCTCTCCGACACTTCCTCTTGTTCATCTTCTTATAGAAATTTCTTCTCTAAAAGTTTGAATTAATGAAATTTGAGGGTTCATTCCAACAATCACATCCCAATACAAGCCCAAAAGAACCCAATGTCTTTGATCCGAGTGCAATTGCTGTGGTCTTTCCGGCCCGATAAATACTTGATTCATGAGGAAGCCTTGCCTGTAACTGTAACTTACATTACAAACATTGGACAGTTGTAGTGTTAGAAAATAGAAATTTTAAGGTACACTCGATCTATCTACCGAGTATCCTTTATATAAAGATTTGATGCGGTGATATTATATATAAAAAATTAATATTTATAATTATAATTAATTAATTTATAATAGATTGAATCTATTCAAAAATTATTCGATAGAAGTTTTATCACACCTCTAATATATAATTAGTTATTTATCATAGTGTTATAATTTTTATTTTTATATTTTTAGATGCTCTCACCATTTTATTTACCATAAACTGAATGAATATAACTATACACAAATCTGATATGATATATATATAAATAATATTTATAATTATAATTAATTAATTTATGATAGGCTGAGTCTATCCAAATTTCCTCATTAGAAAAACTATCGCATCTCTGATACATACAAAGCAAAAAGCAAAAAGCTTGAAGGTTGTTTCGTAGCTTAGGACACATATAGAACCAAAAAGAAAAAAAACTTGCAAACATCCCACAGCTGCAAAAGCTTGACCTTTATAATATAAGATGATCGAAAAACTGAGACGTAGATCTTCTCAGTTTGATCAATCTAGTGCATAGTTGCACAAGCCATGTTGTTCCAGACCTTTCAATCATTCAATGTCTAACAAAACTCTTAAAACAAGAATTATTACATCCTTCTGAGAATCCTACAACAGCAACATACTCCCTCCTTTTCAAGTGTTCTAAACTGCCTCGGCAATCGGTAAATAGAACGCGAAGGAAAATGGAAAAACCCTGTTTTATTTTTTTCCTCTTAATTCTAAGAAAACAACAACACTAGAAAAACCAAAAAATTACTACCACCAAACGATAAAACAAGACCTTAACACCATATATCTTTTTCTATGCAGACACAGCTTGTTTTTTCTGAGTAAATTCAACTCCCTTCTCAATGCTGGCCCTTAGTTCCGGCTTAAGAGCTTCCAAGGCCTTCTGCTCATACTCAGTCAACCCTTGAAGATCAGACGAGACAAAAGCTTCAATCCCTTTCCTACCGAGCTTCACTCTGGATGCAAAGAAGGGAAGTTCAGTCAATTCAGACTGCACATAAGAGCATTCATACACATCAGTATCTCCATCCAAAGCACGAAGAGAAGACTCGATGAATCTGGCTGCTGCATAAGCCATTGACAAGGTTGCAGACCCGGCTCCAGCCTTAGCCTCAACTACCTCCGTCCCAGCATTCTGAATCCGAACAGTCAGCTCTTGGATCTCTTCATCAGTAAAGGTAACAGATGGTTTCATCTTAGACAGCAAGGGTAAAATCGTAATACCAGCATGTCCTCCAATAACGGGCACATCAACATCAATGAGTTTAAGATTCTTCTTTTGAGCGACAAATGTGTTTGCCCTCACTACATCCAATGTACTGACCCCAAAGAGCTTTTTCGGATCATAAACACCCTTCTTCTTTAAAATCTCAGCTGCAATCGGAACAGTAGAGTTGACCGGATTACTAATGATATGGATAAATGCATCGGGGCAGTTATCAGCAACGGCCTCTATCAAGTTCTTGACTATTCCAGCATTAATGTTGAAGAGGTCATCTCGGGTCATTCCGGGTTTTCTTGGAACACCAGCAGGTATGACGACTACATCTACACCTTTCAAGGCATTGCCTAATTCAGCCGGTCCGGTAAAATCCAAGACTTGAGATGGTGTGTTGCAGTGACTTAGATCGGCTGCTACTCCTTTGACATTTGCTATGTCATAGAGATAAAGGGAAGAAACTAATGGAGACATTTTGATGAGAAGTGCTAGAGGCTGACCTATCCCTCCAGCTGAGCCTAGAACTGCAACTTTGTAACTAGCCTCAATCTGAAGGCTATGTTGTAGGTCTATTTTTTGTGCTTTCGGGGTGAAAGAGCGTAAGAGAGCTGCACTGCTATCTTTTCCTAGGAATGTTGAGTCTGATTCGAAACAGGGCAATGTTGATGTCTTGAGGCCATGGAAGCTCTTGAGGGAGTTCTGTGAGCAGAATCTTAAGCCATAAGGCTTTGATTGAGGGAATGAGTTTGCTTTGGTGCCAAGCGAGGCGATTGTTCCAACTGAAAAAGTGGCCGCTGATGTAACTGCCATCTCACCCTCTAAAAGATGAGAGGGGGGAAAAACAAAGAAAGAAGTATCAAGCTTAATTCTCCAAAAATATACAACATAGTATTCAGTTTTGAAGCTTATCTGGAGAAACATACAAACCATGAAAAAGCAGCTTTTGATTGAGCTAGTACTAATAACTTATAAGATAAATTCACTGATCAAAAATCAAATGTAATATGATGACTGTTATTAACTTTGCACAGTAAATTGGAAATGAAGAAATAATTTTTTGTATCATATTGATGATTATTATTTACTTTACACTGTAAATTGGAAATGAAGAATTTTTTTTCCCTCAAATCCTCTCTATCAAAGAACAGAAATGAGAAAGTATTAGACATCTTCATTTTCAGAAATTTCAAGAAAAAGGCATTAGGAGAAAACTAATAATAATAAGAATAAGAAACTTTCGCAATGTAAAGAAGTTCAAAATAAACCTCCAAGTTAACCAGCAAACCTAAATCAATCTCATCAATCTTTTCTAACAAACTATAAAAAATCAGATCTGGTACGGATAACTTCAACAGTAAACATGCAGATCTCCAAAATTCGAAACTTCAAAAAAAAAAAAAAAAAATCAAACCGCATAAAGAAAAAAACATCGATTGAACATACCAGGAAATGAAATGGCGGAAACTGAAATTTGCAGCAAAAGTTAAAGAGGAGAAGAGAAGGGGAAAAATCTAACCTTCAAAGAAAATATAGCGAGCAGGTCGATTTGAAAAGGAGTCTGGATTTGAATCTGGATTCGATTGAATCTAGGGTTGATGGAGAAGTGAAGAAGAGAGCGTTAATTTGGGGGCTTGGGTTTCTCCGCTGAGTGGCCCTTCCCTCACTCTCCAAAGCTCCCCTTTTTGTTTTTCTTCTTCCCTTCTTATTTCGTGGCTCCCGAATACACCGCCCCATTCATGCGAATCTCCTGTTTTTGTGCTTTGTTCTTTTTCTTTTCACATTTTTTTATTAATATTTTTTATTTTATTTTATTTTATTTTATTTTATTTTATTTATTCATTATTTTTATTTCTGTTAATTATTTGTATAATTTCTATTTTCACCCCTCTTCTTTAGATTTATTTTTTATTTTCTACCCGAACTTTTATTTTAATTTCTTTGTTCCCATCTTGATTTTCCGAAAGATAATTTTTTTAATGAACTGTATCTACAGATCGATCACAGTTCGATCCATCTCAATCACACATATCAACTTCATATTATTACAACATATATCATATTAATTTTATATATATTTGAGATATATTAATTTACTGTAGACAATAAACACGATCTACTCAAAAAATTATATACCCAAAAATCGAACTATTGTCAAAATAACCTTGCCATCTCTTCTCATTCTCCTCCCCTCTTGAACACCTAGACCCCAATTTGAATTTTAAATATCTTAATTGATGACGAACTCTAAATGTAGTTAAACGATTCGAGTAATTTATATTTACTTTATAGAGGTCAACAATTCCATATTTAGTTTTGAACTCTGTATTTCATATTCAAATTCTTGAGATAGAGAGAGAGGGTGGCAAGCCTATTGATGAAGGATGGTTGTAGCGGGGATGGAGGTGGTCCGGTGGAGGTGATTGAGATGGTGGTGATGGTTATTAGGGAGGAAAATTAGAAAAGAAATAATTATGACAAGAAAACAGAAATAATGAAAAGTTGATGGAGGAGGACCAAAATTGTATTAAATAGAATATTATAGAATTCAATGCTCAAGTAACTTATAAGATTCATCAAGAATGTAGGTATATCAATGTCCTAATGTTATTCCCATGGTAGGTGACCTTACACTTGCATGTACAATTCCAAAACATCAATCAAAATTAAACCCAAGTAAATTCCAAATTTACAACTAATTATTTATAGTTTTTTTGACTTCTTTCACATCCTCGACCATTTGAAAAAAGAAAAACACTAGTGCCATATGTGACTTTGAAACCAATATGGTTGTCCCAAAAAATGTAAGATAGGTGTAGTAGATTTGAATGAATAGAAAGTTGGTTTATCAACCAAAAGAACCATTGTGCTTCATGTATATATATATATACCACCTATCTAACAAAGCTTTTACAAACCCAACCAAAATCAACTCTTAAAACTAGCCATAAAGAAAAGGAAAAAGAAAGACAATGAGGTTGTGGGTTTCATTATGTGTAATGATTTTGAGTGTATTAGGGGCCGCCATTAATGGATGCGAGAGCAAGATAGTGCAATTCATATTCGGGGACTCCCTTTCTGATGTCGGAAACAACATGCGCCTTTCCAAGAGTCTAGCTCAAGCTAGCCTTCCATGGTATGGTATTGATTTTGGCAATGGCTTGCCTAATGGAAGGTTCACTAATGGCCGAACAGTTGCTGATATCATAGGTACTTTCATTTTTTAATTTTTTATTTATCTACTACATGCTCATGATCAATCCACATTTCATATATATATATATATAATATCAATATCTTTTTTGACTCGTAAATTATAATTAGGTGATAGTACGGGTCTTCCAAGGCCGCCGGCTTTTCTCGACCCATCTTTAACCGAAGACATTATACTAGAAAACGGAGTAAATTATGCCTCAGGCGGAGGAGGTATCTTGAATCAAACCGGAGGCTACTTTGTAAGTTGTTCCTACAACATATATCAAAAAAATCGACAAATAATGAATCAAATTTCTTAAGACTTAAACAAAAATTCAATGTTGGCAGATTCAGAGATTATCCTTGTACAAACAAATAGATCTGTTCAAGGGAACACAAAAATTGATCATAAGCAAAATTGGGAAGAAAGAAGCCGAAAACTTCTTCCAAGAAGCGCGATACGTCCTCGCACTTGGCAGCAATGATTTTATCAACAATTACTTAATGCCTGTTTATAGTGATTCTTGGACTTACAATGATCAAACCTTCGTTACTTACTTAATGGACACCCTTAAGGATCAACTTGAGGTTGTCTAGCAAACCAATAATCTATCTATTTACTAATTCATCATTATTATCAATCTAAACCTCTTTTTGATATTTTCGGAGTCGGCTATACAGATATTGATTAATTGATCGATTAACTTGCTGTGTATGTGTTTTTGTGAAGTAGATATTGCATGGATTAGGGGCAAGGCAACTGATGGTATTTGGGCTTGGGCCGATGGGATGCATTCCACTTCAGAGGGTGCTGAGTACATCAGGAAACTGTCAAGATAGAACAAACAAATTAGCACTTAGTTTTAATAAAGCTGGGAGCAACCTGTTGGAAGATTTGTCGAGTAAACTTCCCAATGCAAGTTATAGATTCGGAGATGCTTATGATGTTGTCAGTGATGTCATTAGCAATCCCGGCCAATATGGTAAGGAATTTTTTCCTTTTTCTTGTAGGAAACTACATTATGTCGTAGTGGTACTAATAATCCGTACATAGATATCGATAATGACATCAATTATGTAAATGTATGTATGTACGTAGGATTTAGCAATGCTGAGTCACCATGCTGCTCGTTCGGAAGAATCAGACCGGCACTAACATGCGTTCCGGCATCGGTGCTATGCAAAGATAGAAGCAAGTATGTGTTTTGGGATGAGTATCACCCTTCCGATGCTGCTAACGAGTTGATTGCTAAAGAGCTCATTAAGAAATTCAGATTCCGTCGCGTCGATGAAACCAATCTAGCTCCTTCTCCTTCACCTAATGATGATGATGATTCTCCTTCTTCTTCTTCTCCTCCTTCCGTTGTTAGTATTTCGCCTTCCCCATCATCCTCGGATTAGGTTTATTACAATAATCAAAATTGCAAGTTGCAAATTTGAATCTATATTGATTACTATGGTATGGTGGGATGACTCTTTGTAAGTTATATGGTTTTTCAATTTGAATAATTTTTGCTTTATTTATAAATAAATATTAATAAATAAAAAAAGATATATCCAATTACAAAGGTTGCCAAACAAGAAATATATTTTACTCTATATCTACTTAGACTCAACTCCATTCATAATCTATTCACAAGTTTCAACGTACTTTGTTATTTGCAACATCTCGTATTCTGTCTATAAGTTTATTCCTAATTCCATTGATCAAAGTTTAGAGTGTAGAGAGAAACATGTTTAAAGCAATTTCCGGTAGGATTAGGAGTTAATCGGATATAAAATGAAACGGATAACAGAATGCCTACGAAACATCCACTCATTCAAGGACTTATAACATGTTGACACAAATCTAAGAGATATGCTTGTTTAGTTAGTCTCTGTCGGAATATCAAATGGATCATCCAAAACGCTTTGTGAAAAATCTTCTTCAAGCCGTCCATGCAGTCCATTAATTAAGATTAACAAAAGGTTTAGTCATAGACACTAATTACTTTTTTTATAAATATTTTTTATCACGTTGATGACTTACACGTGTTTTAGCAACTTTGACATGTAGGGTGTTTGGAAAAGGAAAAGGAGTTCAACTTTGAAAATGTGACGTGGCGGTTTGTGCTTAATCTGATCTTGACATGTGTCATAACTCTAATGGATTTATGCCACGTCAGAAACTTGATTCCTTTTGTACGTAACACTTTGGACTTCGATCAAACTTTTGTATATATATATATATATATAATTCTAAGTTTTTTTTTTTTTTTAGATACTATTGTTGTTTGTTTTTAGGACTTATTTGTTATTGACTTAGATTCAAAAGAAGATCAAAGTACAAAAACTTTAGACTTGAAGATATTTGATGATGGAAGTATGTTGTAAGCTTATGATAAACGGTCATGTGTTATATAAAATATTATTACAATCATAAATATTATTTTTACAAATTATATAAAAATAATATTTATATATGTGATAATATTTTTAAGCAGAAATTTGGTATAAT
This sequence comes from Coriaria nepalensis, assembly GCA_027186245.1. Classification (NCBI taxonomy): domain Eukaryota; kingdom Viridiplantae; phylum Streptophyta; class Magnoliopsida; order Cucurbitales; family Coriariaceae; genus Coriaria; species Coriaria nepalensis. Next base: position 429,035 of record CP114499.1, on the reverse strand, counting down.
TCTTATTAAGAATAATTTTATATAATTAGAATTAACAATCAATATATTACAATATCAGTATAACTAACTAATTATATTATCTATTTAAAATTTCATATCAACATTAATTAATATAAATAGATAGAATAATTTTTATTTTACTAATATGACAAAATCTTAATTATAAATTATATAAAATTAGACCAAGCAAGAATGAGACGGAAAACTTAATTTCAACCTTGCATTGATAGACTTATCTACTTCTAACTCTATTTTTTTACACGAGTAATGAAGAAGCATAACAAGCGCTTGATAAAAAATCGGTAGCAGCGTCGTGCTATCGTGAATAGAATTGTCAAAATATGTCATTTGATTTGACTTGTGTCGGGTTTTTTATTATTTAGGGCCTTGCTCAACTCAACTCAACTCGTTGGATTGATCTTGAGTCAACTTATAGAGACGGACCTAAATGAGATGAAAATTTAGTTGGTTAAATCAAAGAAAAAAAAATTATAAAAAATTATATATTTTTTTAAAATATTCATATAATCCGTCTAACGTAAATAAAAAAAAATTATTTTATTTTGTAAGAACTTCAATGAATTTAAATAAATCGAGCTCCACCTAAATTCAAACACTCGACCAACCCGATGGACTTTAAAATATACCAAATTCCAGCTCTTATATGAGCACCGGACCGAACTTTTTTATCGAACGGGGCCAATGAGTCTGACCCATGCTCTCTGAGCGTGACTCAGGAAAGCAAAAAATATTGGGGAAAGAGTCGGAAAGAAAATCTTTTTGAGGCCACAAAGAACTTGTGGCTGGAAATCAAATTCACGTGATGACGTGGCATCCACCTCTCACTTGAAAAGGATCAAAATCCCGGACCACGTACATCTCCCAGTTGCCAGCCGAGACTCTTCCCTGCCCCTTGCCCTCCTCTCTCTCCGCCCTCTCTCTGTGAATTTTCTCGCGCTCTTTTTTCTCTGTTTGGTTCCCGAGAAAACACAAAAAAAAAAAGAAGAAAAAGGAAAATATGCTTGAAACAAAGGACCCTGCGATCAAGCTTTTCGGCAGGAAAATCCAGCTGCTAGCGGACGATGAGGCTCCGGTAATCGAATCCGATGGCTTAGGAGGCGATACTGCGGTGAATTTACAAGGCAAAGCAGAGCAGGTACAGTTCGTACTTTTAGGGATTTAATTGGGGAAAATCTGATGGCGACCCAATTTTGAGAATCGTATAAGAATTAGTGGGTCGGTTCTTCAAATCGTTATAGTCTGTCTTGATTTTCTGTTTGGGTCCCAAGAAAATTTATGGCTTAAGAAAAATAATGGGGATTTTGGTAAGCTGAAAGTTATGTGAATTTTCGGCGAAACATTTTTTTTTTCTTCTTTTTTAGTTTCACAGAATTCGACCTCTAACTTTTAGTTACTTTTCAAGCATATTTTTGATCCTCCATGGTTTCTTGTTTTAGAATCTCTACTTTTCTAGAACCTTCCAGAGAGTTGTCTACCTTTTTCTTTTTTTACTTGCTTTGGTTGTATCTATTTACTGGTACATGACCAAAAAGCTAATAAAAAGAATATTTAGGAAGATTTATAAAGCTTCCCAGAAATCCAATTCCTCACTATAGATTCAGTAAATTAGAGTTTTTTTTAGGTCTAAACTGCAGTTTGCACCCAAACTGCCTTTTTGAAATGGTGAATTAAATCTGATTCCATTTATAATTATTGCTTCAGCTGAATTCTGATTTAATCTCTTGATCTTGTTTGATATTGTAGCTAACAATTTAGATAAAAATCCTTTTTTTGCTTTTCTAGGAAGAAGTAACACGAAAAGAAACCGAGGCTACAGATTCAGATAATTCACCAAGTCAGGAATCTATCCCGGACAGTAATAGTGATAACCCCAAAACACCCACTATAGATGAAGAAACATCAAAACCGAACAATTCAAAGACCGAGAAAGAACAGAGCGATTCAAACAACTCGAAAGAGACCAACAACAAGACCTTGAAGAAGCCAGACAAGATCCTCCCCTGCCCACGATGCAACAGCATGGAGACTAAATTCTGTTATTACAATAATTACAATGTTAACCAGCCTCGCCATTTCTGTAAGGCTTGTCAGAGATACTGGACAGCTGGTGGTAGTATGAGGAACGTCCCGGTCGGAGCTGGCCGGAGAAAGACCAAAAACTCCTCCTCAACCACCTCGCTGTTCCATCACCAAGTCAGCATCCCAGAGGCTCTTCAGAAAGAGAAAAACGGTCAAGTCCTTAGCTTCAGTACTAGCTTAGAGTTAGATGATGCACCCATTTGTGATTCCATGGCTTCCATGCTTAATCTTGCAGACATGAAGAAGAATAGTAATGTTTTGAATCCTTGTTGTAAAACCCGGGATGATTGCTCGAGTGTAACAGATTCCATCGACAAAGGAGGAAGGAAATGTGCTGAAGAACCACCTAGTAGTAATGGGTTGTTCCCTTCACAAGTTCCATGTATTCCTTGGCCTTATCCGTGGAATTCAGCAGGGCCAACCCCGGGGTTTTGCCCTCCGAATATTCCCGTATCGTTTTATCCATCTGGGTATTGGATTCCTTGGTTTTCTCAACAACCCACATCTCCAACAAGTCTAGGTAAACATTCAAGGGAGTGTGATGTGAGAGAAGAGCCTTCTCCGAAACATAAAGCAGGGAACGTTTTGGTTCCTAAGACATTAAGGATTGACGACCCGAATGAAGCTGCAAAGAGTTCGATATGGGCGACGCTTGGAATTAAGAACGATTCGGTTAATGGGGGAGAGTTGTTTAAGCATTTTCAATCGAAGAGGGATGAGAAGAATCTTCTGGTTGAAAGCTCTCTGGTTTTGAGAGCTAACCCGGCTGCCTTGTCTAGATCTCTCAAATTTCAAGAGAGCTCATAAGAACATGCTCGATCTTAAATCATTCGATCTCCAAGTTATATATAATTGGGATTGAATTGAAGAAATATATCGGTTCTAGTAGAAAGAACTGTTTTTTGGTGTTCTTTTCTCTTCTTTTGCGTACATATTATGTCTCGTCTAGAGTTGGAAGCAAAATCTTTTACATGTATGAAGCAAAAATGCACTTGTTATGTGTTTCTAAAGTTTAAATGCTAGAGCTAATCATTGACTACCCTTTTCCTCAATTTTTCCAAGCCTCTTGTGCCTTTTCCGGGATCGAATTTAAACTCTTAATCGAACGGGAAACACTACTGAAAATCCAGTTTCGGAAATTCAGTTTCGAAGCCACTAAGCAAATAAAATCAAGCAGAAGTTACTCAATACAGCTCATAGATCTGGGTCTAGTTAGGGTTAAGGATGGGGGGACAGGGACACAAGACACAAGTTGTATATGTTTGGTCCCCCAGAAAATGATCATCATTATTCCATTGTTTTAACCTTTAAGGGATCCAAACAACTTCCAGTTTTCTCTTGGAAGTAAGATTTTTTTTCATTTTCTTTTTGGTGGGAAAGAAAGAAATTGTGGGTAATTAGATTATGACAGCGAAAGAGAATGTTGATTGAATTTTCCATCATATGTTTCATTATCTACACTTGTTAAATTCCACCCAAAAAAAAAAACAAAACAAAACAAAAGAAAGAGGAAGAAGAGAGCCAATATGTGCCCTCAAATAAATGAGCAAGAAAAGGACACTTAGATATTTTATTAGCCAGAAGCAATAATAGGCCACATATGATGTATTATAAGGTAAGTCATTAATGGACCCACAATTAACATTATATATATTTTTTTTTTTCTTTTTTTTTGGCATCGTCTCTTGCTTTTGCTTTCTTTGCTTTTTGCACTATCTTTTTCTTTTCCTTGCCCTATTGAAAAGCAATTGGCCATTTCTTCTCATCCATATGCCTAACATTTTGGTTTTTGTGGAGCATTAATGACTTTTTTTTTCTTTTTTTCTTTTTTGGTTCATACTCTACTCTCTAGTTCATGGATTTTTTTAACTTTCTTATATATTATCAAGTGTACCCTCATCTCCAAAAATTGACATAAATAATGGTGTTAGTCGATTTGGCAGCCAATAATTTCTAAATGTTTACATAAAAATTCAAAACTTTGACCATAAAATTAGAATGTTCTGCAGGTTAGTGACGTCCTTTCAACACGATTCTAACTGTTAGATTTTATCTCGTGTCTTACGCTCTCAAGATTCTTAAGTACTGTTTTTGGTAAAGTGCTATAACTTATATCCACTTCATTAAAATAAAAAATAAAAAAAAACTCAATTTGAGCATTAGAAGTTGACTGATCTTTTTACAAAGGTTGACAACCTAATTTGACTTTTTTTTTCTTTTATAATAAAAATTTCTCCAACATACCACTGCCGTAAGCAATATATTCGATACTTAAACACATTTTTTACCTAAAAGAAGCATCCACTATTATCGCTTAAGCTGTCCAATAAAAGTCGCACTACAATTGTATTAAAAGTCAACCTCACCTTTCCTCTTTGTGTAAATTTCATTACTCTATACCTTTTCTCCCAAAAACAGTGGATCGGAAAAGGTTTGATTATTACACTACATGTACGTATTGTGTTTATATATACATAATATAATACAATAGATTAGGAAGTAAACTATATATTATGTTTGGATTAGCATCCGACATAAATTAATGTATTCACATACTTAAAATTTGATTTTAAACTCAAAGTTATAAGTTTCAAACACTTAGATAATTAGTGCATAGTCTTGAGTGTTTGCATGAGAACTCTTTTTATAAGTGGGTGTTCCAACTTATTACTTATGATGATAATGTACTTTATCCTAAATTTAACTGTTACAAACTCCCTTTTTATAGACTTATTGGAAACTTGCATTTTCATCAGTTTAGACTAATCTAATTAAATTAACAACTATACAATTCTATCTTGATTTTTAATGAAACCAACTCAAATACACCGATCCAAAGGATTGGTCCCTATGTCCCATAGTCAAAGGTACAAGGCTCTAGATTGAATTCACTCCGAGATCTTCTGTTCAAAACAAACATAGACCGTTTCTTGAGGTCAGCTATCATTCAGTCTCGAAAAAGGTAAAAAATGATTACTGAATCCTACATCCCCCGGAATCTGGTCCCCGGCGTACATTGCCATAAGCTGACAGTTCCAGAAGATCCATATCACGACCTACGGAAGATTGTAAAAGCAAATCTTATATGTTCTCTAATTACTAATAATGCCACTATGAAGAGGGTGTTCCATCCTTGTTTTTTAGGTTGTTTTAGGAAGAGAGCGTTTACCTGAAACCCGGCAGTAAGAACTTTTCTGAATAAGTTCAGATCTTGAAAGCTCGGTCCGATTTCCCTTTGATCGATTCACAGTTGTCTACAATATATCAAACACACATTTTCAGGTCTTAGCTGTTGTCCTTATTGCTATTATGGACTTAAAAATGATTCATTGACAAGTAAAATAACTTCTTACCTGTAGAACCTGACAGTTTTCCAGAGTGCTCTTTCCACCCTGAAATGGCAGATATTTGAGAAAATGAGAAAATATCATGCCTTGAGAACAATTCACGATCTATGTCGTCATTGTGAAGGGTAAAAAAATAATATAGAACACTTTGCATAAGAAGTTACAAGATTTCTAGAAAGATAGTGGACTTACCAGCACACAAAATCCCACCCACAAAGCTAGTAAGCAAAACCCATAAAACCCAGAAAGGGGGAAAAAAATAGAGAGCAAATTCCACTAATATATAGACTCTCTCCTTTAGACCTTAAAAAGTGGCCATTTATAATTTCAACTTCATCTTTCTTTGCATTGTCCCACATAGAAAGCTCACAAAATTGACCTCCTTACCAAAAAATTCTCACAATTAATTATGGCTTCCCATTTAACACAAACGCAATAATTCAGCACAAAATTGTTTCTCAGAAATCAATCCATATAAAAGGTCTCAGAAAGGAATACAAGCAAAATGACAATCAAATTCCATAAACAAGCTATACATCCCTAACCATATCCACTAAATTTCATAAATTTAAGCTAACCCACCTCACAAAATCCTACCCACGAAGCTAGCAAGCAATTCCCATTAGAAGACAGTACCTTGGAATAGGGCAATATGTGATCATAATCATGACAGAGACAGCCAGGACAACCTACGAGCTTCCTAAACACGATATTGCCAAGCGCGTCACAGCGCCAGCGATCTGGGTCTCTCCCTTTCATCTTCTCCGCCTTTTCCCAGCACTGCTGCTTCACACTGAACGGAAAGCTTCGTGGGTTGTTGTTGTTGTAGTTCGAAACGGCGTCGTCTTGCAAGTTAATGGATTCGAATTCTTCAATGACGAGGTCCCTGTCCAGAAGGGACGCAGAGGAGGAAGCGACCAGCCTCGAACGGCGAGACCCAACCGGAATCGGCTCGAACCCGGTAGGTCCTTCGTCCCTGAGCGGCGACGTCGGCCGGCTTTTCCCCTTCGATCTTCTGCCCTGCCTCATCACTGTTTCTGTGTTCGACAGTTAACCAGGTAGGTGCTTTAGCGGGGTTGTGACTTTTTCAGATCGTACTATTGTTTCATTTCCAACGACATAGAAACGACATGTCGGTTCATTTTCCAATATTATTAAAAATTGTCCTCTTACTTAGAAACTTTTCATTCAAGCCCCTAGCTACACTCATCAGTTCTTATAGTTCTTACAAGGAAATTTCCATGCAACCGTTTGTTTTTTAAATTGAAACTTAAAAAAGGTAATGAATATAAAAAATGATATTTTTACCCTATTGCTTTAAGTCAGGGTAAATTATTTGAAATTCAGATTTCAAGAGTAATTAATTATTTTAATTATTAATTATTTTAATTAAATCAGTAAAATTAAGTATTAAGTACGCTTAATAAATACAAAAACACCTTATGCTTGTGCGCGAGTGTCGATCAGACTTCAATTTTTATTTATTATTATAATTATTTATTATTTATAAATATTTTAAAAAAAAATTTCTCTTAAATATTTTTATGAAATATTTTTTAGATTCGAACATTTATCTCAATTTACACTCTTAACCATGAGAAAAGTACAGCTCTATCTTCAATTTAAAAACAACTTCACCCAATTCACTAATTACTTACTTGACCAAAAGATTCATTTACTTTAATATGTTTACTTCTCTCTCCTGTTAATTTTCCACACGACTTTTGACCCAGAAATCCTCCTATAAATATCGCAGAACAGATGAATTCCTACTGCTACTTCTAAAAAACACTTATCTTTCCTTTTGTTTCCTGGTAGATTTCTCTTACTATGGTTTGGACCACTGTTATGTTTGATATTTCTGAACTGGGCCGTTCTACTTAAGAGGGATAAACACAAGTATGTATGTGGTTTATAGGACTTCAAATCTTGCTAAAACTCATTTCATATTCATGGAAATCATGGCTTGACAAAGTCAGTCGTGCCGGTTTGCCCAGCGAGAAGCTCGTGTATGGAAATTGTGTAGATTCGAGAGAAACTTCCCGGGAAAGAATATGTGTTGGGGAACTGAGAATGATTATGGAGAAAGTAGTCCTTGAAAACAGAGAAGATGACGATGATGAAGAGGAAGCGGAGGAGGAGGAGGAGGTGAGGATGGAGGAAGTGAGAGAAGCATTTGGTGTGTTTGATGAGAATGATGATGGGTTTATTGATTCAGAGGAGCTTAAGACAATTCTAGAAACATTAGGGTTTTTCAAGGAAGCTTCTGAAGTGGAGTGTAGAAGGATGATAAGAGCATTTGATGAAAATGGAGATGGCAGGATTGACTTTTAAGGAATTTGTAAAACTTGCAGAGCAAAGCTTTAGCTTATAAAAAACAATGAAACACTTTCTTCACTTTCCTAAAATCTTTAGTTATTTCTTTGTATTGTATCCATATCAACAAGATGTATTCACTTTCTGTAGAAGTATCATATAACACTAGTTTACTAAGCAACAATACCAGAAAGTCACCTACAAGATCCTAAATCGGTCTAATACCAGTTCGATCTATTATTTTCGGTCAAATCACTGAAAATCTGATTCAGTTGAATTTTCGATTTCAGTCGGTTTCGTTTCGATTTTACCAAAAATCGAAAATTTTCTCATCCCTATTTATAAAATTATACCTCAAACTTTCCAAAATATAAAAGACACATGCAAATTCCATAATTTACTTAAAAGGACTATGAGCTAATTTCATTAAGTAAAAGCTACTTATTTATTTTGTAACAGCAATTGTGGTTGATGAGTTTGTGTTGTTGATGTGCCTGGTATTACGTGGTTGCCGTGGGGTAAATGCATAATGATAGTGAGTTGCATAAGATAAATTTATTTTTTTCTTTTTTAGGAAGAAAATAGAAATAAATGAAAGTTAATAGGTAAAAAAGAAATAAATAATTAAATCTGATATTGATTTATAATTTTATTAATTACCTACTTTAGTTAAGATTATGTAATATTGAGTTAGTTTTACTAATTTGTTTTTAATTTCAAGTACATTAAAAATAGAGTGGATAGTGGAAGAATGGATACATGACATCAAAGTCAAAAACATAAAATAGCTAAATTTGTAAAAAATTAAAAAATAAAAATAAAAATAAAAAAACTGACGGCTTGAAAAACACACAACCACCTAACCTTTAATCCAACCACCCAAAAGAGTGGCGGCTGGCGGTGGCGACTGGCGGGCGGGTACATTAATAGTTAATAACCACCGCTGTCAATATTAAATTCCGACTCTAAGTATTGATCTGAGGTAATTAGGCAGCCATTAAAACAAGCTCCCAAAAAACCTCTTCTTGCTTCCTTTCAATATCCCCCTCTTCTAACTCTACCACTTCAACTCTAGTACCAAGTACTACCTAAACAAACTTCAAAATAAATATTTATATATATTTTTTATTTATTTATATTTTTAATGATTTAAAATTGGACCCCACTGAAAGTCTGACCGAAGGACCAACCAGCAGGGACGACGTCGTTGGAGACAATGGTGCGGCCATCACTGGTAGTAATCTTGAAGGAGAGGCTCTGTCCATTCAGGTAAGAGTTGCTTTGCCAATTTTGCCCCCAGTTTCTAGACATAGATTGCCAATTCGTTCTCGACCCTTTGATCGAAACTGCATGAACATCACCTGCACCTCCCACGTTTGTGATCAAAACCAGGTTGAAGTAAGAATGGCCATTGATGGTGAATCTGATACCTCCCTTCTTCTGACACGCCACCCTGTTCATTTTCCATGCACGCCAACTGTTAGTTAAAATGTCTGAATGGAAATTTGGATCGAAATTGAAAACTAAGAAGTGGGTTCTTAACCTTCTGTAAGAAACAGGAATGATGCCAGCTTTGTACTGAGCGATTTTCTGGAAAACGGGTTGTGCGAGATCGAAATGTTGCTGCGGGGGGTTGCACCAGCCGCCATTGTTGTTAGGTAGAGCATTGTTTGGCGGGCAGAAGTTAGTAGCAGTGACCACTACAGAGCCAGGAAGACACCATTTTGCATCATTCGCGCACTTTATCTCATAACAAGATCCACAACTTAAGCCGTTGTTGAACATTGCGGTGCTTAATGCTGCTGTGTTTGTGCCATATCCTTGACTATATAAGTTACCATATCCACATGCACCACCTGCCCAAAAAAAGCAAAAATAAAAATAATGTGTAAGGAAATGTCCATGATAATTATAAAGTTGGAATTTTTATTTTCATTTTGAATACCATTACTTACCCATTGTTCCAGAGGCATCACCTCCACCATAGAAAGTAGCATGGGCATCGATCCAATTGCTTTCACCATTCACATGAGAAAATGAGCAGAAGGAGAGTAGAAAACCTACCAAGAGAATTCCGAGGAATTTGGCCATTTTTCTTTGCTAAATGAAAAATGGTTTGAATAGTGAAGGAAAGTATATATGTGTTTGGAGGGGAGGAAAGTGGCGAGGAGTGATGAGAAAATGAGAAAGTAGGGGTGAGGTGGGGGGATATATAGTTTTTTTTTTTCTTCTTAGTCTAAGGATTTTTTTTTTAATTTTTTTTTTTGCTTTGCTTGCATTTATGCAAACGTCAGGGCAACTTAACTGTAGTTTGTAAATTGACGTGTGGGGACCTAAAACCGCCATGTTAAAGCAGTCTGCCAGTGTGGGAACTAGGGATTATTTCAACTAGGTTTGAATATAATAAGTTCTCTTCTCAAGTTTCCACACAACTAACTGTATCAGTTGGTGGTAGTTGAACTCTCTTTTTTCATCTCTCAAGACATTAAAAGGGAGAAAAAAACAAAAAATTCTTTCATTTGTATTCATTGTTATCTTTTTGTAATTAGGAGAAAAGTAAATAGAGACGTGCAATTTGAATATTCAAGTTTCAAGGCAATCCATTCACATATAGATAGATGCTCATGACTCATGTCCTTGAACAGATACAAAAGGTCAGCCAGCAGTGTGCTTTTTATCTCTTTTTATCCTTTTTTTTTTTTTTTATTGCTTCAAGAAAGATGCTTAGGATTGAAGGTTCTTCATCTTCGTTTTCTCTTTAAATAATGTCGTTCAATATTATTAGATGAAAGACAAGAAAATGGACTACTTGCGGCCAATTAGTAGGCTTCTTTTAAACAGATAAGTGTCCTGCTACTTTCTCTCAAAGCTACCCTTAGAACCTGGCCGAAAGACCCACCATACTTTCTATCCTTTCTTTTCAATGTTTACATTAGAGATTGATTTGTATTTGTGACGAGATTTCAACGTAGTTATAAATTATATATAAGATAAAAGTATTTTATTTTATTAAATGACTTGGTTTACTATAAATTAATCAATTAATAATTATAAAAATATTTTTTAATACTCTTAGAATAAAAATATTATTTCCACTCGAATTATAATATCAAATAACGTGATTATTTTTAATATACAATATTAATACAAATAATTAAATAATATTAAAAATAACTCAATAATAACATAGATACCATCCGATCCGACTATATATTATATATAAAAGGTAAAAAGAATGATTTTGAATTACATTTTTTTTTTTTTTTTTTTTGTATATCGTTGATAAATCCCTTAAGGCAATTTCTATTGGGTGTAAAAAACGGTGGAGTTTGACCTGTACAACACACATATGTATGTATTTCTATATAATATAAACACGACCTTTTCCTTTGATTGTTTTATAGCTAAAAATTCGAGTGAAACTTGTTGTTCATGCAAATAAGAATATATAATATGCCGCCAAAAAAAAATTATATATGTAGATGAGGTGAAATGAAACAGATCAAACCAATAGAGAGGTAATTAATTAATGTATTTAATAAGGTTGATCATAAGATTCAGATTATGAATTGTCACGTCTTAAATGATGTAAATGTGAAACCTATATCTTGAATCTTGATATATATATATATATATATATATATATATGAAAATGAAAAACGACTTGATTATGAGCAAACCTTGACTCATACTTCTTTTCCATGTTAGGAGCTAGTTGATGTTTAGAGACTTTCAAAGATGTAAAAACTAGCAGTTTCTATCATATAATGTCGTTGTCTGTTTGGTTCGCAGAGAGAATTCTTAGACAGAAAGAGGGGAGAGAGAGAGAGAGAGAGAGCACATGCACATGCACATGCACATGGGTGATGCGGTGGATGATGTAAAGGTTGATAAGGTGGTAGATTGTTTTGCATTGAAAGGATGAACAAACAGCTCACCCCCTTCTCATTTATGTGTAAAAATGAGGGTTGCTTTTCATAATTTTTTCCAGCTTTTCATTCAGTTGTTTTCGTTATCTCTTGCCTACCCTTTTTTTCTTTATTAATTACTTTTTTTTTTTTTTTTATAAATATTATAATAAATGAAGATATCTTCTTCTCACGTACGAAGACTTATAATTAATAATTAATATGATATTATATGGTCAATATTATTATAAAAATTGGACGGAAATAAGAAACATGGACAGTTTAACGGATTTAACTATTATACCTAACCCTTTTATTTTCTCTTTTGTTTATTAATATATATCTTGAAATAAAATATTATAATCATTCATATCAAAATATAGAAGTTTTTTTTTTTTTTTTTTTTTCTTTTATCAATTGTCGATACGACATAATCACATACGTCTAAACTATATATATATATATATATATATATATACTTCAAGTGATATTTTGAACGGAACACTTGGAAATTGGAATGAGTGAGGAATAGCGGTGAAGAAATGGTCCTATGCATGATCTCATGCTCATAAGTCCTATATTTTGGCTCCTTCTATTTGTTTGTTTTTTTGTTTTGTGTTTTTTTTTTGGACTTCGTCATTTGATTTTCCTTTCATAATGTATATACATCTTTCATGGCTGACACCAAATAGACTTGAAAAACAACCGGCCAAAAATATATTTAACAATCGAAAATTTCGTTTTCATATATCTCTATGCATGAGCCAAAGGTTTTATTGTAATTTATTATAATTTTCTTTTATTATTATAATAATTATTGTTATTTTGTATTTCAAAGGTGAAAATTATTATAACGAGTGATGATTACTTTTTATTTTTAATCTGAAACTCGTGTTTTGGTCGGATAACCAATTGAAGCGGGGAGTACCTACAAGGATCTGGTTCGTATCCGAGCCGACCCACCGGATATCGGGAGCCTCAGATAAGAATACCCTTTACCACTTTATCTTATCTAATGAACCTCTCTCTATTCGAGAGCATTCATTTGTTTGGTTAAAGTAATTTGAACCTAAAAGTCCAATTTGAGAGTACTACTTATCAATCTTTACCTTGAATGCATGCATGCAATGGAATTATCAGTCTTTCTGGATAAATTCATGCATGCATATCATGATCAACTCCTGTCAGATCATGAATCCGACAATTAGCTGCAAATTGTGAATAATATATTGTTTGTGAAAAGAAAGAAAAGAAAAGAGCTTCATCGTGAATACTCATTGGCTTGCTGCTTTGTTTGATTGAAGAACTTATTATATATTCCCCCATTAAAGTATATGAATTTGAATATTAGGAACCCTTTTTATACCTGTCGGGTCAGGAAAACATGATTACAGATAGATAGTAATCATACGTGCACATGCATGCATTACTCGACTTTTAAGCTTTTGATTTGATAGACTTAATCTCACACATCTCTTCATTTTATTTAAAATTATCCTAATTGCTATATAAACTATATATAACTATATATATTATATAGTTATTACACTTTTTCATCATAAGACCCAAACTAAAAGTTACATATACACATTTTTATAAACTTTTAAAAAAAAAAAATTTTCCCAATTGTTCACTCGACTTTTTCACTCACTGTTCCGCATCACCTTCAATCATAAATTAAAAAAAAAAAAAGAAGAAGAAGAAGGAAAGAGGCTTGTCTACTACAATCATGACACCTAAACATGCTTAAGATTTGCTACCTTTTCCCTTTATCAGGTTGTCGTGTTTCATTTTTCCTTTTCCCTTTGAGGATATGGTCTGTTTTAATTAAGACGAAACTTCAATTTGAAGACTATGCGAAAACATGTGCAAAAAGTATTGAGCCAAATTGACACGTAGAGATAGAATTTGGTGCATCTACTCTTTGAAGAGAAATGCTTATATGTATATTATTATTTTTAGATTGTAAGGGTACTTTTTTATATTAACTAAAATATTAGGGTATTTCAACAAACTGAGGTCAAACCTCCCTCCCTCCCTCCGTGTACACAGAATCTCATCTCTACTCTACAGTTTCCCTAAAATTTGTTCTTTATTTACCACGTAGATAAGCCACCTCTTATCTAGTTGCGGAAGAGAAGGCTATCTTCATCTGAGTTCTTCACTCAATGCCTCGATCATCAAGATATCTCCTAAATTTAATTCAAATTCATTTGACTACGGCTTTCAAAGTTAGGCTCTTTGTTTTGTCACGACTTGAAAACTTTTCTTTAGGCCTTGTACTATATTACACAACCTCAATCAAATCAGTTTGTGTCTAATCACAAATCTAAACCGTTGGACAATGCATGAGAATTTCTCTTCCTACAGCTAGAAAGAAGACAAACGTCCCTAGCTCTAGGGGGAATTTATTCTGCTAAAACTCATGTAAAACTCATGTAAGTTTCAAGTATGTATGCATTTTACTCTAATTGGAAACTTTCCGGTTAAAATCAAAAGACCTAGTGGATTGTTGGAACTAAGAACACACTTATTACAAAATTTGATATAGATTCGTCAGTTTACTAAAAAACTCCAATTTATATCTTCATATCCTAAGATGGGTTTTTATTGATTAAATTATTATGGTTGGAATTGGGACAAACTCGTAGTTCAAACAGAATGGAGCTATGTGGATTGTCGAAGAATGAATCTACCCAACATTGTTTTTCAAGCTCGGGCCCGATGAATCTTTTATTCATTTGGGCCTAGAAGCCCAAAATGTAGATCAGTGTCTCCAAATCGACGGTCGATATTTACGAAGCCTCACTGGCTAATGATGATATAAACCCTAGACAAATCCCTAATTCAATGTCTGAAATTCAACAATCCTCTTCCTTTTGTTCTTTTTCTTCTTCATCTCGTCTCATCGCCGTTAGGTTCTCGTATTCACTTCGATTCGAATTTACCTAATTTTTTTCTTTTCTCTTTCTTTAGTTTCTCCAAAATCAACTTGAAATCTGAGGCACAACAACCCCTGTTTGTTTCCCTAGAAAATTTTCCCATAGAAAATGTCTAATCCTTCTCACCTCTTATGTAAAGTTTGCATTTTTTTTTCCCCCCAAATCGCTGTGCAGGTGACGATAAAACAGACAGGGACATCAGATCTTTGTAAAAGAGTATGATGACTCGTCTTCTGGGAAGAATCTCTCTGATGCACAAAATGAAAAAAAAAAAAAAAATTATTTTTGTTCTTATTATTATTTCTTATGCTGAGAAAGATAGAATGGGCCGATGATGCATTTGTAAATCACGTATTATCAGAGAGAAAAATGTGATGATATTCTCTTAATTGTCACTACCTCTGAGGCTCTTCATTTTCTAGCTTTTACCCATCTGGGTTCTTAAGATTTCAGTTCTTAATTTCGACCTGTTTTTTCTTTCTTTTTAAAAAAAAAATATTGGAAAATCATTATTTCTCTGAATTAGAATTCACCTGAAGGTGTTGTTGTTTAGTATGAATACTGAAGCTAGATGGTGGGAAGAACCTGTAATATAAAATTGGACTTGAGTGCACGGCCTGTGGTGGGTAGTTTAATAAATAGAAATAGTTGGGGTTGGGGTTGGGGTTGGATATGATGTTTACTCATTGGGCAAAGAGTATTATCATGTAAGACCCACAACTTTTGAAATTAAGTTAATAAGCCCAAGAGGTCATCCAATAATTATTGAATGACCTCTTAAAACAATACAGCAGTAAATCAAATGA
Source organism: Coriaria nepalensis (assembly GCA_027186245.1). Classification (NCBI taxonomy): domain Eukaryota; kingdom Viridiplantae; phylum Streptophyta; class Magnoliopsida; order Cucurbitales; family Coriariaceae; genus Coriaria; species Coriaria nepalensis. The sequence goes on along the minus strand of CP114499.1, from coordinate 413,616 downwards.
ACTAATTTTGAAGAATAAACAGCTTGAAAGTTGCATTTAATCCAATTATCTTAGTATGTTTTAAAGTTGAGAAAGATTCAAGAAATCAATGAAGTTATAAACAGCTTTTGAGATAAAAGAAATCATCTGCAAATGATGACTTAGGTTGAATATATGGAACAAAATATCTAAGAAACACTCGAAGGAGGTTCGGTGGCTAGGTCAAGAACTAAGAGAAAGAAATGAGAGAGAGAGAGACAAAGTCAAAGTATCATACTTAGGACACCGTTGAGGTCAGTTGGAGGTGAAACGTTATTATTTTTGAGGTAAATATCTTATCAGTAGTCTCTTACGTAATGTCAGGTTACTGTTGATGAGAGATTTATCTTTTTAAAAGTCAAATAATTTATAAGTCTCTTGTCTCTATACTCTTAACAAATTTTCATTCTTCCAATGAAAAAAAAAATAAAATTATACATCTTACCCACCTCAAAGATGTTTATAATACGAACACTTAATCTTCATTTTAGTAGTCACTTGAGCTAAACCAACTACTAATCACTACCGTTGATATCAAAAACTTGCATTCGAGCATTAGTAGTATATCAATTTAGTCAACACTCGTAAGATAAAAAATATCTTTTAAGATTATTTCCGATGATATTACCTTAACAATCAAATTAAAATTGCTAACATCTTTTGTTCGATCCTTTATCCCATTATTAAAGATCGGGGCATTATGATCCAATAAATACTTTAACATGTATTCCTTTGTCTAAAAGATTAAAATTAAAATTAATTATATATATAAAGTATTAAGCCACTAACTCTTTGATGACTTTCCTTTATTGATATGAAAGTGCACCGTGACCTAGAATGAATAAATTAATAAATGTGTGTACAGTCTTCCTACTCCAGTCTCCAAAACCCATTGTTTTTGTTTTGTTGCCACTTTTTTTTTTTTAATTAAATTAAATAATATTTGTTTAATTAATCTCACACTATGAAGAAACTTCTATGATCCATCCAATGGGCTTTTTTTTCCTTTCTAAAGATGCTCTTATGAGTATTTATACCCCCACCTCACCTCCCTCCCTTTTTGTCTCTCACCTTTCATCTTTTAATTTTCCCCGAGAAAATCATAAAGGCTTGTTTGTTTTCCTAGAAAATTTCCTAACGACGGGGATGAAGAAGAAGGAGAAGAAGAGTGTTGGGCTTTTCAATCTTGAGAAGCAATTTGCCTTCCATGAAGCTTATCATACAAAACCAGTTAACATTTGGATCCACATTCTGTTTGTTTGGCCCATGTAATATATTCACTATCCTTATGCTGCTCTATTTCACCCCTGTTTTCTACTCCATACCTAAATGCTCATGTGGGTTTGACCATGGATTGGTCATCAGTTCTGGGTTTGTGTTGACCTTGGTTTATGTTGTCACTTATGTGGCTTTTGATAAGAGAGCTGGTTCTTTGGCTGCTTTGCTCTGTTTGTTCTGTTGGGTTGCTGCTAGTCTTCTTGCTAATGTTCTTGGTTGGTCCATCACTTGGAAGGTAATTTTGTACTTCTCTCTCTCTCTCTCTCCCCCCCTCTCTATTTTGTGCTAATAGTTATGTCAATTCAATTTAACATATAATTTATCTTATGTTATTGAGCCTTAAAAGCAAAGTTTATATTGACATTGATTAACGCTAACAGGTGGCATTGGCAACACAGTTGTTCTGTTGGGCTACTCAGTTTATAGGCCATGGAGCTTTTGAGGTTATAACTCATACCTTCAACACTTGATGAATTACTAATTGCATCTTCAATTATATATATATATATATATATATATATATATATATTTTACTTCTATTTATTAATTAGATAGCATTGACCTCACACATCTAAATTATGTTTCTGTCTTTGTAGGAAAGAAGACCAACTGTTCTAAACAATCTTGCTCAAGGTCTACTCATGGTTCCTTTCTTTATATTCTTGGAGGTAAGTCTTTTTTGTTGTTTAATGCATATAAAAAAGAAAGTCTAATCGAGTACGGATTCGATGCAGATCACCTTCCTACAGATCTGTTCAGACCAAGGGTTGAGATTCTATCCAAACTCGATCCAGCCATCTGCTATGAAGGGAATATCGGAAACGACATTGCAGCATGCGGATGGTGGGATCAAGGTTGGACAAATTCAGGCGTTGGTCTGAACGGGTTTGACGGAAGGTGGTTTGCACCGAATCCATACTCAGTTTCATCTCTTTTGATTTGATCAATTAAGCATCTAAACACTCGTTCAAGTATGTGTTGTGGGGGCTCACGTCCATCCGTTTGGGCCTCGGGCATTACATCTGAGGGAACAAACCTGATGTTATGATGTATATATACGTTTAACTTGTGTTTGGATATTCATTGTTAGACTCATCTTCGAAAAATCTGGCTTTTACATATTCTTCAGGCGTTATTCAACTACGAACCATATCCCGGTTTGAACGAAGGCGTAAAAGCAAAGATCGAAGCTGAAACCAGGGACTTTGAGGCCAAGAAGATGAAGAAAGTCTCTTAAATGAAATTACAAATTACAAATTACTCATAGAAGTATATAGAAAGTGTTTCTGGATAAAATTTCTTTGTGAAATATGAAGGTTCAATTGAGTTCCAAGTGTAGTGGGATTAATGTAGGAATATTTTGGCATGTAATAGGATGGTAATAGTATGTTTTTTTGTGTTGAATATTTGATAGCTCCAACTCTTTCATGGTGGTGGAGAGCTGTAGTACTACTAGATCACCTCCACCAAATTAGTTACTCTTTTTTATCTTCTATTCTTCACTTCGATGGGTATTTTATCGATTATTCACGGTCAAAGAGTGTGGATCGGTGTTTTGCAAACTGGAGTTTGACAAACTGAAATTTCAAAAGCCGTATCACATCAAACTGACGTTTGGATTAGTTTTCTACACATAATTTGTCAAATAAGATATAATTTTGTTATTATTCTAATAATTATAAATATAACAAAAAAAGGAAAAAAAAAAGGAAGTAACGCAACATTAGTGATAGGGATAGGTAGGAAGGTACAATTTTATCAATTATATATGTATGGTAGCATTACACAAAAGATGAGGTTAGGTATTTTGAGATTCCAAGATTATTGATTGCTAATCATGACATATATCGATAATCAAGGTAATTAAGCTATTTTGTATCTTTATTTTAATTTTAGCGTTAAGAGACAAAACTATTCTCTAACCTTAAGTATTAATGGGAATTCATTCTAATGGAAAAATAATAATAAAGTGTGATTGATCTCAAATTAGTTAAAACTAATTATCAAAATATTATCACCTAATAGTACCCATCGGATAAATTACGACCTAACCAGTAGCGTTTTTTTCCTCCCCTTTTGAGTTATTATCGGAAATAACTAAGTTAGTTCAAAATATCTTAATTATTAACACTTAATTAGTCCTTATTTAATATCTAATTCTTTCAAATAATTGATCTTTAAAAATGATCGATATAAATTTAAAGTATATGATCTCAAGATAGATCTCACCTACTTTTCACTATTACACCAGCTCTTGAATTTCTTCATAAATATATATATATATAGCTTTTAATATTAATACAAGTAATGAAAATAATTACCGATGCTTCACTTGTAGACATACATAATTAATTCTTATATAAATTAAGAGTATATATTAAAATAAAATAAAAAAATCTAATTCTATTCAAGGTACGAACCATTCAATTTATATAAACAATAACTAAATTATATTGATTAAATTTTATATTAATCTTGTCAATTAAGTGTGTTATGCAAAGTGGTGGTAGCCGAAAATATGTAACTACATTCAAATTTGTATACTATATATATATATATATAGACTTAGGTAGATAGAGGGAAAAGCACAAGAGGAGAGCACGTATAATATAAAGTCATATAATCATAGATTACCCCTTGTTAATTAATGTGTTGTTGTGGATACATGTAGGTATATTAGTTAATAATACAATACTATATTATATGGTTTTTAGCTAAGCAAATAATTGAGAAAGAATTAGTGAAAGTGACATAGCACCAGACTTTTTACAAGTTATATACTATGGTCCTATCCTATATTAATTTTGTCGCTAAACATAGTCCATATCACTGTGTTTTGCATGCATGACATATAAACTAAAGTTTCCATTATCTATTATTATATTATTAAATAGAGGCCCTTTTGCAATTTTTATTTTCTATTTCAAGCCACTTAGTTTTGATTCTCTACATTTTGGTTCGGCCTAATTAATATACTGTCTGCTTAGTTTTGCTTCTTAGCATCAATTTTATACTTATATAACACCTTTTTTTTTATTTATAAAAAAACATTAAAAAAAATAATTAATTATTTAATTAACCTTTTTATTTTTTATTTTAAATTTAATTATATATAGCTCTAAATGGCTTCCTTTTCTTTCCTACTTCCTTTGGCTTTGGCTTTTCCTTAACCGTTTCCTTTTTGATTTTTCTCTTCATCAATTTTGCTTTCTATCCTTCAAAAAAGCTTGCCTCTCTTAACTTTTTTTATTCAGAACCTCTCTACTTCACAAAAGAAAAGAAGTAGAAGAAGAAGAAGAAGAAGAAGAAGAAGTAGAAGAAGGGGAAGGGAAAGGAAAAGGAATGGAAAACATGTTAGGACTTGTTAAGGAAGATGATCAACAAGAACAGATCGAGTTGCCGCCCGGTTTCCGATTCCACCCGACTGATGAAGAGCTTATCTCTCACTATCTGCACAAGAAATTGATTGACATAAGCTTCTTCTGTTCAGCTATTGCTGAGGTTGATCTTAACAAGTCCGAACCGTGGGAGTTACCTTGTAAGTTTTCTTCTTCTATGTTCTGTGCTGGTTTTATTTCTATGATGATCGATTCTATTCTAACAGTCTGTCTGGATGAAGGGAAAGCGAAAATGGGGGAGGAGGAGTGGTATTTTTTCTGCCTGAAGGATCTAAAATACCCGACCGGGTCGAGAACGAACCGAGCAACTCAGTCCGGGTATTGGAAAGCAACAGGGAAAGACAAGGAGATTTTCAAGGAGAAGTCCTTAGTTGGGATGAAGAAAACCTTAGTTTTCTACAGAGGTAGAGCTCCAAGAGGTGAAAAGACCAATTGGGTCATGCATGAATATAGACTAGACGGCAAACTCTCTCCCACTCATCTCCACAAAACTCCAAAGGTATTATCATCTTTTCGTTTCCAAACTCCAGTCTGAGACTAAAATCCAGTTTCGAAACTCCAGTCTGATAACTTTAATAATGTTTTTTTTTTTCTTTTTTTAATTATTATTTTTTAATTTTTTTTTCTTTGGTGGGCAGAGTGAATGGGTGATATGCAGGGTGTTTCAGAAAAGTACAGGGGGGAAGAGAACTCATATTTCTGGCCTAATGAAACAGAATCCATTTGGAAATGGAAATGGATTGGGGCCAAATGATCTACCTCCTCCATTAACAGATTCTTCATCTACTTCACATTTTCTGAAAGAAATGAAACCAGTTCTTGATTTTGCTGTCGAGTCTTCGTACAATTACAACGTGCCCTGCTTCTCCACCAACAATAACAGCTCATTGGCATTTTCTCACAGAGCAACGACGGCAACAACTGAGCAAGAGGGAATTCTCGATAATTATAGTTCCTTTCTGGGTTTTCCTAGAACCTCGCATTCGAACTCGTACTACAGCAACCCGGCTCAGATTATTCCGGCCGTGAATCCGAGCTCTGTTTTAATGCAGGAACACTCTGCCTTGAGGGGTTTGATGGAGAATATTGGGTCAAATATCAAAACGGAGAAGGAATGGGGGATGAATTTTTTGCAGGTTTCGAGTTTGACAAATGAAATCTCTTCGTTTGAAGATGATGGTGCTGATGATCAAGAGGCTCCCTCTGCTGGACCAGTTGCCCTTGATAGCTTCTGGAATTATTGAAGAGAAAACAAGTTCAAGGAAATAGTATTATAGCTTTCAAACAATGGTTTTTATTTTATTTTAATAATAATATTGTGAAAAGTATGTATCGACAACTATGTGGGTGATTTGAATGTGGGAATGAGATTCAGTGGGGTAACTTCACTGATCTCAAATCTTTATATTTTAGTAGTAAAAGACAGATTAAAGCATTTCTCTTATTTAATATTTTTATTATTATTAATCTTTAAAGAAGGGAGCCGGTTATAACCATATAAATCTTGAAGAATTCATTATAATAAAAGTGAACTTAGGGATGTTTTATTATACTTTCTCCTAACTTTATTGACAAATTTGAACAAGTACTATAAGTGTCACTTGTTCTCTTTCACTTTTAGATTGAAAAAAAGATCTAGATTCAAGTCCATCTCCCTCCCTAGCATCATTGGAATTAGGGTTAAGTAAAATGAGTATGATTTGACCCGTCAAGATAGAAAGGGTTCTTCAATTACTTATTCACTTATCTTATACTTATATTTTATTTCGTAATGCTTTTATTAAATGTGATAAATTATATATATATATATATATATATATAATTGATATAGAAAATAATGCTAATTAAAATGGTCATAAGTACTATGAATGCCACTTATTATTTCACTTTAGATTAGAAAAAGAGTCAGATTCAAATTTATTTCCATCTATAGTTTCATTGTAATTAGAGTTGAGTAAAATGGATCCGATCATACCGATCCGACCTGAATCGGTTGGATCCTCCAATGCGGAAAAGTGTTCTTCGGTCACCCATTTCATAATAATGATGTTTGTAGTTATAATGTATTTTGATTGGACATGTGCCCATAGACCATACATAAACAATCAAAATTCTTAATCTATACGGTTGAATTTATCATTTTTTCTGTAGCAAAAAAACGATTGAACTTATTATGTGCTGACTTCTCACACTTGTCATTGATATAGAAAATAATAATGGCTGAAATAATTAAGTGACATGCATGCTCTCACTTCAGGATTGAAGAAAAGTTGCTGTGAATGTCACTTGATCTCACTTCAGGATTGAAGAAAAGTTGGATTCAAGTCTATCTCATTCACTAACACCATTATAATTTAGGTTTAGTAAAATGAATCCGATTTGACCGATCCAACCTGAATGGCTGGTTCGGTTGGATCCAAGGTGGAAAGGGTTCTTCGATTGGAAAGTTCCAATCCGTTGCTCAACTGTAAGTACAAAAATTAACCTTACGTTATTGCACAACTTGTTGACTAATTCCAGTCACGTTCTTTAACCAAAACATTCAAGCACTTTATGCATGTATTCGATTTTCGTTGTGTAATATATGATGTAGGGAAAGTGAATGGGAGAGAAAAAAAAAAAAAAAAAAAAAACACGAAAATAGCATTTATCACGTGCGTTCTTATTTTCAAATGTTTGGCACATAAAATCGGGCAGGAAAGCATTTGAGTCCGACACGACATGATCCAAAGAGGCAACGCGAAAATGAATGGTTTTGTCTGTCTGCCTTTTCATTTTTTTGAAAAATCTTGTATTTATATGATTATAGGGTTACGCATGATATTAAATTAAATTATAATTATAAATATTATTTAATATAATAAAATATATATTAAATAATAATCAATTTTAATATATTAATAATTAAATACTCTATTTTTTCTCATCATTAATTATCATTTAATGAATTCATTCGCTTTTGCATTAAAGCTAGCATGCTTAAGTGCATGCACGTGTACCCGATTTCTTAACAAATGCGGAATTTATTTATGTCCAATTAATTAGTGGGTTCACAAAAATTAATGATTTAATTTAATTTATTTTTAAAATAAAGATTTTATCTTTTTCAAAATTAAATCTATGCATATATATAATTAAAATTTCATATTTTTCTTGCTTTTTATTTGTAAGATTTACCTCTAGATAAATAATTGTAATTATGATGACGACGACATGGAGTCCCACCCACTTGACTTTATCGCGAGAATTTGGATGGGTGGGACCGACCCCACATGAAATGATCGAGGTCAGATTCAGCGGACCAGTTAGGCACATTAGCTACTGTCCCCACGTAATCAAAACGGGCCCACCTTTTTCCCTAATTCCTGCGACACGCGGTTCAGGTTGTTACTGTCGTCACCACCTCTTGGCCCGCCATACTGCTAACGTGGCTTCTCTAGTGGGTCCCCTTTCACTCATTTGCTTGAGTGTCAAGTCAAAGTAAGTCTTCCGGCCCCACTTGGATTTCTCCAGCTAATGATATTTTTCACCGTCGCGTCTCCCTCGTCAAACCTTAATCCGACATGTCGACTAAATGTTCTGTTCAAGGCTCAATCTGTTTATTTATGTGATTTTGTTTATTATAGAAAACATCAAAACGATCGGTAAGTATAAATTATTTTTTTTCTTCTAATTATTTATTATTATTATTTTATATAAGATCTTAATTCAATAAAATTTAGATTAACGATCGATATAAATAGAAAGATGTTAAAAATTTAGATAAATATAATTAAAAAAGAGAGAGGATATTTTCGTCATTTAAAGAAAAAAATTATCCTTTCAATCATTTAATTAAGATTTTGAGTCTACTAATTCCTACTCCGAGAGGAAGATTATACATATCCTTAATTAATTCATTCCCATAATAATGGGCCCAATCACGTTTGAGCCCAAATCATGTTTGACTTTCTTTTTTCTTCGTGTGAAAAGCAATGGGAAAGCCAATCAGGCGTACGTAACACGATACAAGTATACACTTGACTACAGCAGATTGTACACTCCTCATCCACTGTACCAGTATGGTTTGGTACTCCCTTGCTTCCTCCGCTACAGGACGGCGAGAGAGATTGTTATCAGTGCTTTTCTCTTAGTGCGCGCGCGCTTTTGACGATCATGAGTAGATCTCCGCCGAAGCCGGCGACGGCGTCACGTGCGTCGCTGATCAAGGTTTACTCGGTGCCTCTGATTCTCTTCGCCGGAGGCATCTTCTACCAGCTCTTTGTTATTCCCAACTCCTTCCCTCCCTCTCACTACGACGGTGAATTCTCTCCGCTATCTATGATTTTATCTTAGGCGTAATTCTATTGTGTATAAATGATTGTAGAAGATGATTTATTTTTTTTGGCTATATCTGACGATTACTTGATGTTGCATTTGCAGTTCTGGGGATTAAAAGGTATAGTTCGATCGAAGAAGTTCAGGCGGCATACGAGAATCTCTCATCTAAGTGGTAATTGTTGAACCAATTGAAATTTGAGCAGCATTATTCATATGCTAATGCAGAGTTCTGATTAAATTGCAGAATTGAATAAAAGAGCACACATGATCACGCCTAATTTTTTATTTTTTAAAAATTGTTGTGATGATTATTTCAGGAGTTCTGGCGTGGAAGTTCCTAGGACAATTGAATTTATAAAGGTTAGTTGTTTAGAGGCCTGGAATTCTCTATTTGTTTTACATTATAATGGTCTGATTTTTCTAACGCAATGAGAACTTGGTTGCTGTTCTCCTTTCACATGACTTTTGTTTTTAACTATATGTGTGCTAATGATTTGCAGATTCGATATGCTTATGAGGTGTTGACTAATGATGTATGGAAAAGGAACTACGACATTTATAGCATTGATGAACATATTGTAAGAATTTCTCTTGAGCTTCTCTAATAAAGCATTTTTAAGTTTAGTTGTGCTCCTGAGTTGCGAAAATTTTGTTATGCTCCTGAGTTTCAAAAATTTTGTTATGTTTATTAATAATCTTGGTGTGCAGCACCTTTTGGAAAAGGTTAAAAAGCAGTATGCGGAAGCAAATTTTTCAAGTATCGTCCTTCCGTTGATAGATGCTGCGGTTGCTTCCGGTAAGTGAAGATGTGTAATTGTTGGTGTGTGTGTGTGTTTTTTTTTCCTTTCAAATTAATGATTATTATAATCTTCTCATAACAATTTGCACGTGTTGAATCTTGATGCCACATTTCATTTTGTTTTGTCAGACACTGAAGATCATGCTCTTAAATTTATCACTGCTGATGACTTCAAATCTCTAATTCAGGATGACAAGCCGTTGCTCATTCAGGTAAGTGACTATCTACATATTGTTAGCTTGTTATGAGACTTTTACCAAAATCTGGTATTCCTGATGTTTTTCATGTTTTTTCCTATGTACATATTTACTTGCGACAGTTGTATGGTACTCTTACACTATGTTATATTCACCAATTTTTGATGTAGTTATATTCATTTGGAAGCCATGCTTGCGCTCAATTTTTTGATGTTTGGAAAGGAATTGGTACGTTCTACACTTTCTATCTCAGATAGTGAGATTTTTTGGTGCTTTCTTAATGGTCATTGCTTTACAGATCTGATAAAAATTTCCCTGTCCTTTTTTCAGTTTCTTTGTTGGATGGGGTTGCCAGGACTGCAGTGGTAGAACTTGGTGAAGTTAAACTTGCTGCATACCTTTCTGAGAGAAAGTCTACTGGGCAACCTTTTTTCAGGAATGGTGAGTGTTACATTTTTTTTTTCCCTAAAGGAAGAATCTTGTAAATGGCGAGAGTTCCATCTTGTAAATAAGATGCTCAAATGGAATAATCTCACAGTTAGGTCTAATAGCACCAAGCAATTTACTTGTTTGTGGTTTCTAATTCAATACCCAAATATACAGGGCTTCCTTCGCTTGTTGCTTTTCCTCCAGGCTGTAAATCTTCTGATTGTCTTGAACAGTGAGTTTTCCATTTGATGTTTCAATCTAAAATTTTGCAAAGTTTTCCATTTTTGGTAACACTTTTTTTTTTCTTACTTTGCAATTTGCATTTCCTCTTTCATAAACACAATCATAATTCTTGTGTTTGTGTTTGATGCACTCTAACGTTCCTCACATCCTCTGTGTATTTCATTGCCTTAAAAACCACAAATTTTTCCGCTTGATGTTTTTCTGTTAGGTATGGAGGAGAGCTCTCTATTTATGAGGTTACTGATTGGTTTGCAACAAATCTGCTTCATTTACCTCGAATTCTTTACCATTCAAAGGATTCACTGGTAATTTCTAGCTCTCTACATGGTTTGTTGTGGTTTTGTTTTTATCTTATTTCATTTTATTTGTATGTTGTTTTTTTTTCCCTTAAAATTTCAGGGACCAAATTTTTTGGCTAAGAGCAGTCCTCATAAGGTATCATTACTTGCTACAATTGTTTAATCACATTATAAATTTGTTCCTTATGTTCAATTCATGTAACATGCTTCAATCTGTGTTCCGAGGTAGCAATATGAGTATATTCTGAGTGCTCAAATTTCTTTATCCTGGCTCTTAGGTAAAGGTCATTTTCCTCTCAGAAACTGGAGTGCGTGCTGCTCCTTTTATACGACAAATTGCCAAGAACTATTGGTCTTATGCCACGTTTGCCTTTGTTCTATGGCGGGAAGAAGAATCTTCGGTTTGGTTGAATGCGTGAGTGCATCTTTATTTCCTTCTTTTCTTTGAGGATGCTATGACCATTAGACATTAGTGCTCGAGCAATCACCTTCTGTTTGATTGGATCCTAACAGATTCTTTTTCTTAATTTTTTGTCATTAGCTTTGGGGTAGAATCTGCACCTGCTATTATATTCTTGAAAGATCCAGGGGTCAAACCTGTTGTGCATCATGGTATTGTATTCTGTTTATCTTCATCCCTAAGAACCTAGTCTACGTATTCTCCAACTTCTTATTAAGACTGACTTATCTAATTTTACAGGATCTGTGAACAGTTCTTTATTGCAACAGCTTATGGAACATAACAAACAACAAGGTAGTGGAGTCCTCTTATTGTCACTATTTAGTTTTTGAAGATATAACATATAACACTTAATGATTTTTCTTTCTCATATTGCATGGATTTGTGTAATTTTGTAAGGCTGTACTTCATCCTTGCATATATCTTCTCTTAGTTAAATGTCCTTACCATTTAAATTTATGATGATATAACTCGCCGAGTCAGAAAGGGATCTTATCTAGTTTCTCATGCTTTGTGTATCTAGAGCTTCCTCAATTAATGGGTGAGAATTCTATGGAGCTTGGTTGTGATGCTCGAGGATATTCCCGTGCTGGATATGACACACCAATGTGGTACTGTGCTATTGTAGCTGGAAGGCTTGGCATGGAACTCAACAAAATGCGTCAAGTAAGCTATTTAACCATGTTTGTGATTAACAAAGTCTGCTCGATCCAAAATGAAAAGCAGGAAATGTTATGAATGAAATGATATATCGTCCCTCATCATGCTATAAAGTCTATCACAGAGTTATAAAAAAACAAAAAATAAATTGTAGGAATGCCGTATATTTATATAAGTTCATAGACCGCACGCAGGGTTCAAGAAATATTATCAAGTGATGAAAGCTCAACCACAGCTTCGGTTGCATTAAGAAGGAAAAGATTAACATTTTCCTGGCTTGATGGGGAAGTCCAGAAGGTTATTTTCTTTATATGAGCCATTATTTTCGTTTAATATTGTGACTTTTTTTCCCCATTTTTTAAACATTATTGCTCCTTTTTTCTTTCTCTAGAAATATTGTTTCTTCCACATCAATTCCGAAAGCAGCTACGAAACTTGTGGAGAAAGGAAAGATATGAGTGATGTGCCACGCTTGTTTATTGTGCGTTACAAGAGAAATAATACCAAAGAAGATGAAACGAAGGTAAAGAAAAGCTTAATAGAGACATGGCATGGCGATTTTGATCCTGCATCACAGCTTGTGGCTCTTTACAATGGTTCCGATGATACTTCTGAGGTCAGTCTTTTTAATCAACATTGTCTGTGTTTCTCCGATGATACTTCTTCTTCTTTTATTTCCTTTTTGTTGTCTCCTTTCTTATTTGCCTTTATCATTCATTCTTTTGTAGATAATCCAATGGATGTCTAAAATACTCGACGATGGAGATTCCAGGGAACTCCCCTTCTATGTAAGCTAGTTACTTCTTATGAAATCGCACTAGCAACTTATTGGAGAAAAAAATTTATTTATTTTTTCTATTCACAATGCAGAAAGCAAAGTGTCCCGATCTCCTTCCTCAGAATTCTGAGCGTATTAGTTTTGGTGGGACCCAAAGCAAGCTCTCTACGAGTTTTCTAATGAAGGTTATTAATCGCATAAGGACCGGAATTCATGACCGTCTAAGAGATCCATACATTGGTCCGTTCTTGCTTCTGGGATCATTAATATCTTTCAGTACAATATGGTTAGGCAGATCTCAACAGGCTCGTCAAACTCCATCAAATCAACCAAATCAAACTCCTACAGAGGTATGACATGGCGGCTTGAATTAGTAAATTCCTCCTAATGTTTTCTGCGTATTGTGTTTTGTAAAGATCTTCAAGGGTACTAAGTTGGGATATGAATTATCATTTTTACAGGACAGAAACAGGCCTAAGAGGAGAAAACGGGATCGAAATGCACCAGGAGGAAACCCGCCTCCTTCTGTTACTGATCACGAACCGAAAAATGCATACCAGGTTCCATCATTATCCGATTCGGATTCTGACTAGTGGGATTTTATCAAGATCAGATTGTGAACACTAGAATTAGTCCAACTCGGTTTCTACTAATAACTTATGATCTTTATATTATCACAAAGACTACATCTCAACTTTCTAATAAATTCTCTTGTGAATTTCCCCTTGTAGAGTAAATTCTTATCTTCACAATTCTAAAGATTTCTTCTTCTTTTTATATTTATTAATTAAAAAAAAACCTTTAATAAAGTTGGATATAATTTGTAAATCGGATCGATCAAGGAGTGATATTGATTAATTTCTTCTCAGTCAACTTTGGAGACCAATATTTCAAGGAGACAATCCCAAGTTTAGGCTTCCCATAATCACACTCCTTTTCTCTTATACAAGTTTTTAGGTTCATTCATGCTCTAAAGATTGAGTTCGGAGTGGGTTATATGTAAGTATATGTTAGTGAAGATTTATGTTCATAGTCCATCTATATAACTAACCGGTAGTACTCTTTCAGAAGTTTAATATTCAAATATGAGATGAGATTAGTAAGTTTAGATATAGAATTAGATTCAATTATTTAAATCAATTAAATACTATTATCTATATATTTCTTATTATTAATGTTAATAAAAGAGTTAAGAAGAGATAAGTTTACTTAAATGATTTATTAAATTTGAAAAAAAATATTTAATATTCTCATCACTAATATTATATTAATTAGCTAATCAAAGCAATTAACCCATTCATGAGCCCATACGGGTTTCCTAGAAAAACTTAGCCTAATGAAAAGTAAATAAACCACTAAAAAGCCCATCATCATCATCATCAGCTCAGCTCCTTCTAAGGAAAAGAAAAAGAAAAATAGATCATAAATATAATGGTGTTTTATTATATCATTCAAAGAGTAAACACTCATTGCAGCAATAAAAACAGCCATCATCGGTATAATAACAAAAATGACAGCCAATTCACAAAACTTATTAGAAGTCCTAGAAATCTTCATGTAAAGAACCAAAATGGAGACACTAGCATTGAGTACAGAACAACCAGGAGCCATAAGTTGTCCAAAGAATGGGAAAACTAAGGCCAAAATCACAATGGTAATAACAAGATTGTTCTTATCGGTGTATAAGCTAGCTTAGTATTAGGGAAGTGGCTCTCAATTGCATCTGCAATGAGTTTGATTATTAGTGCATATTTTTAGCTTTGAACTAATTTTTCTTGTAAGTACATTTAATGTCACTAGCAAGAAAACATTTCTACTGAACATCGATTCGCCATCGGTTTCATCAAAGCATGGATTTTGGTTGCTCTTCCCCCTTTTTTTTTTTTTTTATACTAGATGAAGAATTTCAGTCCAAGCTTGGACAAAGATTTCAGACTAAGATCTCGGTCCCAAATCTCATTCTAAGATATCGGTCCAAGATCTTGGACCAAGCTTGGATCGATATTTTTAACCAAGATCTGGGATTGAGAAAATCACTATATACACCGCTTTAGTCGGTCCAATTGCTAAGTTTGTAGCCTTAATTTTCCCTTTCTTTAGACAACTAGTGTCTCTTATTGGATTTGTTCTTAATGTTAGTGTCTCTATTTTGGTTCCTTGTATTTTCTACATGAAGATTTCTAGGGCATATAGTAAGTTGAGTCGTGAATTTGTGGTCATTTTGGTTATTATAGGTGACGACTCTTCTTTCTACTTTGTATCACTTTCTGTTTTTGGTTATCTAAGTAAAATCAGTAAAATAATTAATCATATACTCTCTATCAATTTCACTCTCCGTCAAGACTATTCATATTGACGTCAATGTTCTTATTTTTCTTACAAGGTATGTTGGATCTGAAAATTTTATTCTTGTTTTTCTTGCAAGATATTGTATATATTACAAATTTTACTATTGTTTTTCTTACAAGATGTTACCCGTAAATAAGCCACGTCATTACATTAATAGAAACAACGATAAAATGAGAAATATTATATTCACTTTTAACTTAATTTAAAAAATATATTAAAAAATATATTTTTATCAATCTTAATTTTAAATTTTATATAATATATCTTACCTTTATCATTTTTATCTAATTTTTCATCATTTTTATTAAATATATAATTTAAAAATTATCTACCCTATAATTTAATAATCAGTCAACTCAATTTGTTTAAAATTATCGATCAATGAATGAAAGCACCTAAGGTCATTTTCGTAATCACAGATAAAATATCCTTTACCTTTTCCCAACCACCATTTTCCCTCGTTTTCTGGATAATTTCGTCCCCTTCGCATCCTGCCCCTTTAGAAGAATTCAAAAAAGGCAACACGCCAAATCTGATCGAGAGGGAGGGAGAGAGAGGAGATTTGGATATAGCTGAAAATCATGGAGGAGAAGCAGCCTACAGCAAGGACGCTGGTCTCGCGGCTAAGCTCCGTCTCCGAACGAACTCGAGCTGAAGCTCTTTACGAGCTGCGCCTCATAACCAAGCACAACGAGGAGAGCCGACCGCTCATAGCCGAAGCCGGAGCCATCCCGTACTTAGCCGAGTCTCTCTACTCATCTTCCCACGTTGAACAAGAAAACGCCGCCGCCACGCTTCTCAATCTCTCTATCACCTCACGCGAGGATATCATCTCTACGCGAGGTCTTCTTGACGCTCTTTCCCACGCGCTCCGCCACCATAGTGATACATCCGCTGCCGCCGCCGTACAGTCATGCGCCGCCACGATTCACAGCCTTCTCGTCGTCGGTGAGTACCGTCCGATCATCGGATCAAAGCGTGATATCGTCTACTCACTGATTGATATCCTTAAAAGCGGTAGATCTCCTCCGAGATCGATCAAGGACGCGCTTAAAGGTCTGTTCGGGATCGCACTCTACCAGCCAAACCGGTCCACCATAATCGATCTCGGCGCAGTTCCTCCGCTGTTCTCTCTGATAGTAGTCGCCGGCCGTTCTGGAATGCTGGAGGACGCGACGGCGGTTATTGCACAGATCGCAGGTTGCGAAGAGAGTGAGGAGGCGTTCAGGAAGGTATCAGGCATGGGGGTGCTAGTCGATCTGTTGGATCTGAGTACAGGCTCTAGCTTGAGAACGAAGGAGAATGTGGTTTCAGCGTTGTTGAATTTAGCTAATTTTTCCGGAGAGAGGGCGGTAAGGGATGTTAGAGATCTAGGAGTTGGTGTTTTGGATGGAATTTCAGAAGTAGCTGAAAATGGAAGCGCGAAAGGGAAGAGCAAAGCAGATGCATTAATGGAGGTGATTGAAGGAAGCATGAATGGTAACGTAATCTACTGCAACAATTCTAGGTAGTTTGCTGATTTTTGTGCAATATTTTGTTTTCATATTTGATTAATCTTCAAACCTTAGATGAATAGGAATGTATAAATTATAAGAACTCACGTGTATCTATATCAAAAAATCAACTTTCGCTCAAATTACTCCACGAATATGCTCGAATTCCCCCCTGTTTTTAGATTCTGCTTACAAAATTCTACTAATCTAAATGCAGAATACCACCTACCACTTAATCTTATAATCGGTTACTCAGTTGCTAAACAGAAAGATTTCATCTTTATATCCATGGATTGGAGTTTCTCTTTTCTTGATCCTGGGATTAAAGCAGATCTAGAGAATCAAATTTATCCCGTCTATGATTTTAACACTTGTTGTGAGATGATGATTGTCAGATGCAGATTACATGCTGTTATATAACTCACTCCCTAGTCTTACCTATTTTCTTCTCTTCTTCTTTTTGTCCAAATCTTACATTATGAATCCTATAATACTTTAGTTAGTTGCTTAATTTCTTACAATCTTGTTATTGAGTTGTTGGAATTCCGATCCCATATTATATCACCACTACTTCACTACAAATACATCATCAAATGGTTGTTTGTCTTGGTTTTCTTCTGGAAATGGCTTTAGTAACTTGTTATATACTGGGTTTTTTTTACTACAAAGACACTTGGGTTCACATCATGTAGGTTCGCATCCATTTGGGTTCAAAGGGAAAATGGTTGTAGTATCATTTAGTCCAAATTGAATTTCTCATTATGTTGGGAGATAATCATTCGAGAATTTATTAGGTAAATTGTGTCTGTGGTAGATCGATCTATTTGAACCGCGTACGAGATTGATATGACGTATGATATGAAGGTATGAAATTGAGATGGATCGGTCCACCCAGGAATTTCTTTCCAAATACGGAGGGATTACCCGCTGAGTTTAAGCATATCAATAAGTGGAGGAAAAGAAACTTATGAGGATTCCTTTAGTAACGGCGAGCGAACCGGGAATAGCCCAGCTCGTGAATCGGTCACCCTCGACGTCCGAATTGTAGTCTGGAGAAGTGTCTTAAGCGGCAGACCGGAGGGGACAGCTCACAACGGTCCAGGCAGTTGCAATGAAAGGTGTAGACTATGTGAGGGCTCTGAGAGAGTCGGCCACGTCGAGCTCATCGCGAGAATCGGGAAATCGAGCTACGTAGGCCACACAAACCCTTAAAATTCATACAACCAAACCAATCTTTACTTTTAACCCATATGCATGGAGACCTACATGATCGGGGTAGGTTTAGGTTTAGGTTTAGGTTTTGAATGGTATGATTTGATTCCAAATTGGTTGTAGTAGTAACAACCCAATAGAATAATGGGGGCAAACGTGTAATAAAAGGTTTATTATATATACAATTCTTAGAAATTGGAAAATCAAGATGTAAATTGTCACTTGTGTTTTGCATCAGTTGGGTAATTATATATACCCATTGAAAGAGTATTATGGATCTAAATCCTTCACAAATTTACAAGAGAAGTAATTCCATATTCAAACTCAGTAATCTCTAAATCCTGCATAAGTTTACAAGAGACGTAATTCCTTAATCAAACTCAGTAATCAGTTTTGTCATATCCAAACAGTTAACTCTAAAACAAACACGTTTGATATCTTAAGCATTTTTTCTCTTCCCTTTCCCCCCTTTTTTCGGCCCCATACTCAGCCCAATTCAAAATGATCCAATACCATGCAAACATGGAGTAACCAACTAATTTTTTTTCTTTTTTTACTTGCTCATCATACCTGATAGTATCATAGGATGATGTGGAGATTAATTCATTGATTACCCTCTGGGTTTTTTTTTTTTTTACTCTAATTCATATGATTTTAATCTTCACCACCTAACACAAGCAGCTACCATGGTCGACCCACCGGAGATTCTTCCCCTCAACAATGGCACTGGCTTCCTCCATTCATGCTTCGATGCTCTTAATGCTTTGTCAGGTCATGAATCTTTCTGCCATTCTCTAAAACAAACTGCATTTTCATTTCTGTTCAAATCATTATCAGTTTTTGCAGTCATTCCATATCAATTTGCTGATACATTTCCAAGAAAAAAAAAAAAAGTCAAACAATATTAGGTAAACTGATACTAGAAGTCTAGAACTTGTTGCAGGTATTGGATTAATAGCAATTCCATACACACTAGCACGATGCGGTTTGATAGGCCTATGTCTACTTTTTGGAATGGCAATGATAACTTGGTATACCGGAATATTAGTCGAACGATGCTTAAGCACAAATGCATCGATCAAAACTATCCCGACATAGCTTTTCGTGGATACGGGAAAATTGGAAAGATCTCTATCAACTCTAACATACTTTGAGCTCTATCTAGTTACAACTGGAATCCTTATCATGGAAGGAGACAACCTACACAAGTTATTTTCAGATATCAGGATTCATGTTTACACACAAGTATTATATTAAAGGAAGGTCTTTGTTCATCGTTACTGTTGGCCTTATAATTTTGCCTTCCATGTTACTGAAAGACTTGACCTTGCTTTCTTTTGTATTGGCTGGAGGAGTTTTATTGTCTTTTATCATCATGGGTTCGATCTTATGGGCCAGAGCGGTCGACAAAATCGAGTTTTTCATCCAATGTAGTAAAGTTTTCGACCCGACAAGAATACCCGAAGCTGTTAGTATTTATGCATTCTGCTTCGCTGCTCACAGTGTTTTTCCAACACTTCGCCGTTCTATGAGAGACAGAAGTCAGTTTGAGTAGTCTAAGCTATACATCCATGGGAATCATTGGCTACTCCATGTTTGGCCAAAATGCCCAATCATCAATCACATTGAATCTACCCACAAACAAAATCAGCTCAAAGGTTGCTATATATACTACTTTAGTGGGACCCATTGCCAAATATGCCATAAGTTACAGATTAGTTACCACAGAAGCAGTGAAGTTGTTTATGTACTTGTAAGAACAATTTTGTTATTGAGAAGTACGATTGTTGCCATTGTTTTTCCTTTCTTTGGGCAACTTATGGCATTTATTGGGTCAGTACTTAATGTCACTATTTCTGTTGTGTTCCCTTGCCTTTGCTACTTGAAGATTTGTAGGGTCCATAGAAGGTTGAGATTTGAAGTAGTTGCTGTAATGGGTACTCTCGAGATTTGACATGAAGTTTTAACTTTTTTTTTAATTACGTTTCATTTCATTTAAAAAAAATAAAGAATTTAAGAACTATTAAAAAATATATATGTAATGATCAACACTATATTATATTGTAGTAATGTACATTTCATGAGAATTCACAGACCCATCAATGGCGGATCACAGCGTTACAGCACACGTTCTATGTTACATATATTGTCATTCATGACCAATCTATAAACAATACAGTTAAAATATGTTCTTGGAGTAATTCATATAAAAAATTTATATTTACACCAAAATAAGAAAAATAAGAAAAATAAGAAAGACTCCTCGTAATGAGAGAATCTTATATGTATATGGGGTATGGCCATGCATCACACCACACCCTATTATAACCATAAACAACACTCCCATAGATGACATCTCCCATAACTAAAGTACCATACCCTATTATAACCATAAACAACACTTCCATAGATCACATCTACCATAACTAAGGTTTAGTGTGTCACATGGTCGTACATATAGCATGTGCATACAAATCTACATGCTCTGTCGGCATATTGGGCATGAACCGTGTCTGATCAGCCACTTGTCAACACACGTCAAGTGAAAACTGTGTCTACACCTCGGCAAACTCCTTACAGTTTCTCCACTTACTATATCCTGCAAAATTAGGGAAGTCTTTTGGTAAATCTTTTCTAAAACAAACTGAACCTTTATTTTGAATAAAATGAAGATTCCATGTATATAGAAAATGATTTGAGTTTTGATTTTAATGTCTAACCAAAACCTAAGCCCAAGCAAAGGGTGACAGAATTCATGTGAGTGCACATCAATAACCTGCAATATCATTTTTGACATGTAGAAAAGAGAAATAACCTGCAAACAGATTGTACAACAGATGCTCTGGCCGGCCTTGATATCATCCTTGATCACATGACACGGCAGTTTCTTTAGTGAATCACTCGATAATCCTCTATATGCAACTCCACCATAGATATCACGGATCTCGTCATAGCTTACATTAGCAATGCTAACCTGCTAATGGAAAAATAAATAAATATATATTTTGAGGGTAATCCCCAAAACGAGCTTATACCAAATATTGCAGTAACTGTTTAGAATATGAAACAAGACAAGAACTATAGAGAAAAGACGAGCAATATACTCATTATATGACATTGGTCACAATGATGTCTCAAGTTTGCGAAACGGAGATTAAGTCCCAGGTTTTAAGGGGCAAGTACAAATACTAATAAAAAAATTGGGTGCTTTATTGAATCCTGAAACATGAAAATCCATCTAAAAAAAATTACTGTATGCAAATTCTTTTGCGGGGCCATTATCATTATGTGTCATCAATAATCATTTCTAAGGAAATTCCAGGATTCAAGCTGGCAACTCATACTAGAGATAGATAAGAGTCCAAGCTTGCAACTATTCGATCTATTTTCCAAATTCGCCAAATTGTATGATACACAATCAAGGGAATCTACTTCGAAAAACAAGTAAAAAATAGAGAC
Organism: Coriaria nepalensis; assembly: GCA_027186245.1. Classification (NCBI taxonomy): domain Eukaryota; kingdom Viridiplantae; phylum Streptophyta; class Magnoliopsida; order Cucurbitales; family Coriariaceae; genus Coriaria; species Coriaria nepalensis. Next base: position 392,224 of record CP114499.1, on the reverse strand, counting down.
TAAGACCTGCCAACGGTAAGCAGTCAGCATTGCTGGAGTAAATTGTTCTTCCACAAACCTCCCACGAAGAAGCTCCTCTATGAAATCTGCCTGGACCCAAAAGGTAGATAATTGGTCTATATGGCTAGAGGATGAAGGTCGTCACATACCATCTAGAAGTTTAGTAAAACCTTATGTTGCTAGTTCCTACCATGTGGCGAATAGATGTTATGTGAGACAGTCTAAAGTCTTCAGTATCAGAGTATCAATAATGCATGAAAATCATATGCAATGTAGGAGAGATTTCATTGCATAAAATCAGATATTCCGACTTAAATACAAGAATTTCCCAGCTCTCATGAATCCCTGATTCTGTTTTTTTCTTCTTTATTATTATTATTATTATTTATTTATTTATTTATTATTTTTAGCCTTTTCATTTGCTTACTTCCTATTTCTACATTCGACCAAAATACTTTCAGTTTGGTATTTTTATGTTTGTCTGAAACGTGTAAATTTGTTTGTATCGATTGAAAATAGACATTCATCGAAAGAAAGCTCTGATAAAACTAACCATTGATGATGCGCTCCTCGAGCCAGACTGTTCCAAACACCAGTACGCACGAGAAGCTTCCAGAACTTCTAGAGTCAGTATGGCCCCAGCAATGGCACCTAATCCGGCCCCACGAAAGACACCACTATCAGAAGCCCGGCCAGCTACAGCACCAGCTATAGCTCCTGCAAAAGCTCCAGCTGCAAGTTTGCAAAGACACAGGTACATATTATGAATTAACGAATTTAGCCAATAGAATTTCCAGATCTTCCTTTTACTAATTTGTACTTTCATAACTTGGGAGTTCAAATCTTACACTAAATTCGATTAAAACTCATACCCAGTGATATAATCTTAGAAAACTGAAGACTGTAAACCAATGCCATGAAAAGAAGAGAAAGGATTTCATGTTGTTTCTGATTAAAATCACTCCGATCAGAATTAAAACAATCGAATATTAAAAAAAATAAAATCACAATTCATAGGAAAAATGATTCTAGAAACTGAAAAACTATTCCCACATACAATTTTAGAAAATGTTTACGAATCATTAAATCGCATCGATTTCCAGCCAAAAAATAATAATTATTCTATGCGGAAGCATCTCGAAATTAAAACTTACCAAAAGCGAAAAACGTCATAAGAGCGGTAGAAATCACGCAGAAGACCCATCGCGGTATACATTGAAGAACTGCGCCAGACCCAAATCGTCCATTCTCCGTATTCAACGAGTACGGCATATCCTCTGATCTGATCGTCGACGTGCGGTTGCCGCAAGAAACGCAACCGCCGTAGCCAGTCCGGTGCCGACTGCAAGAGCAGCTCATGGACAATCGCGAGAATCGACAAAAAAAAGGGTAACAAATAAACGAGTGCTAGGTTTGGGGAAAGGAGGAAATGGTCGCCATTGAAACATGATAGGAGAGAGAAATAGACGTGATCGAGGAATTTGAGACTGTAGAGGCTCAAAGGAAGGAAAGTCCGTGTCCGTTTTCCTGTTTGTTTTTTTTGGCGGATAATAAAAATTTGTGGTCGGATTTTGTTTCTTACGTGGCACTGAATTTATTTATTTATTAATTTTTTTTTTAATATTAAGTTTTTATGAAGAAGCCCTTTACCAGAAAACCATAAAGAGATGAAATGTGAATAATCTATATGAATCCAAAATACAACAAGGAAGAAGACAATGAATGTCAATTTTTTCAAGCCAATACAGTTTCAGAGGGATGAGGCTGATGCCACAAAATCCTCAATAACATCTAAGAGCTGATTTAAGATATCTATTATATGTATAAACCCGGGCCAAGACCGAAAACAATACCGAATCCGGTAAAATCCCCATCTTTATCAAATTCGAATGCAACATCGTCACATCTATCATATGCTTCACCCCAAAGAGACATTTTAGCATAATCTGAACACAAATATCCCCTCTACAAGCTTCAATTCAATCAACAGTCCAATGTTTTCTCCGATAAATCTAAGAACACGGGAAAATCATGCAATGCTACCTCAAAGCTCCAGCCAAGAGGCAAATTTGATGAAGAAATGAGAACAGGGTCACTTGAAACCAACGTCAACATGGAAGAAAAGCATGAGTTGGAGTCCGCTGAATCCACAACCACTCACTCTGCCAGGTTTCTAGAACCTGATGAAGTAGTGTCAATTCCTTCTATCACAACATCTCTTGTTCCAGTATATCGTGGGCTTCAAAGAATACAGCTACTGCACAAAGAAGACTCTTTACTTCACAGCTTTGCTCTACTCATCTAAAAGTACGGTTTGGAATAAGCACAAAATTCGTTGACCAAGCTTGCCGTCCTAGATCGAGTTTTGTGGTTGACGCTTCACCAAGTTTATGTAGAGTCCTTGATGCTTGTGATGATAACATAGCACAACAGAGATTCTTTTTGGATTCTATTATCAGTTCAGAATGGAGGCCTCTTGTCACTAGAAAGAATGGTTACTTCAACTTCCCTACAGTCAGATTACAGTAAGTTATATGCTTCAAATTATAACCAAAATACCCTTGTTGAAAAAATGGATTCCTATATATATACATATATTTGTTATTTTTACTTAATTTCAGAATTCCGACCATGGTATGTGGAGATGTTGCTACATATGCTACAGAGATATACCAAAAAGAAGCCGCTACTTCTTCCTCAAGCTCTGCTCAGCAGCTTATATTCAGCAACTTTGATGCATCTGAGCTCGATGCATTGTTTGCACCTGGAATGTTTGTTGATGCTTTCTTCTCATTGGATACTTACGATTATCAGCAGACGGCTGACATTCGACTCGTGGCTAAGAAGTTGATCATCCATTCCCAGTGAGAAGATGCAGAGAAAGAACTTTCTGATTTATCACATGGAATCTGATGCTGATGGTGTTGTGTTTAAAATTGTACAATAGAGATGATCGACTGACTAAGCGTAGAACTTTTTTTTTTTCATTGCTCAAAATGAATAGAAACCACAAGTTAACTTTACTGATTATTATTGTCTGATTTGATTAAGGTTTCTTACAAATATGTTTTCATGTCCGTAATTGGTATATATATATATATATATATGCCGATACTTTCTTCTCCTTTGTGCTTGATTCTTGTTTCCTTTTGTTTGTTTTATACCTACATCTTTAGCCGAGATGTAAATTACCTTTCTGCCACGCACCAAATTCCGTATCTTCTTTTTGCTAAAACGGCAGTGACTGTGAAGTAGAATACCACAATGGCTTTTGACATCGTCATGACCACTGCATAGCACAGGAACTGTTGAATGGAGAAGTTCTTCAGCTAAATGCCCAATATGGTGTTCGCTGCTTTCTCTCTCTTGTAAGAAATTTGTGTCTTGAGATGCTAATGAAGATAGCCTTGCTACTTTCCTCCCGCTTTATCAGTTCTATAGAGCCTTACTTTTTGTCTTTCAGATCTTAGCAGACCAACTGTTTGATGAATTGCCGCACAGAAAATGCATTTAGTAACATTTTGCTCTGCCCGGAAATCCCAGCACTTTTTTAGCTCTCTTTACTCCACAATGACTAATCCCACTTCAGTGGAGAAGCTATGTGAAATTGTTTCAAGCACTTATGGGGGTCTAGATGAACTCGAATCGAGCCTAAATCAATGTTCAATACCCTTGACATCATCTCTAGTTTTGGAAACCATCACCTCTTGCAAAAACACAGCACATAGTAGAAAGCTACTTAGATTCTTCTTATGGTCTAGTAAAAACTTAGGTCCTAGTCTAGAAGACAAAGATTACAATCAAGCCATCCGGGTTTTCTCCAGAAAGAAAGATCACACTGCAATAAACATTCTTGCCTCGGATCTTAGGAAGGAAGGCCGATCAATGGAGGCAGGGACATTCGGTCTCATTTCTGAAAGTTTAGTCAATCTTGGTCGAGAAGATGAAGCATTAGGTATTTTCAAAAACTTGGAGAAGAATTACAAATTGCCTCAAGATAAATTTACGGTTCGTGCCATTGTTCACGCGCTATGCTCTAAAGGACATGCTAAAAGAGCAGAAGGGGTTGTTTATCACCATAGAGATAAAATTATAGGCGTAGAGAGTTGTATATATAGAAGCCTTCTTTATGGATGGTCTATGCAGAAGGATGTCAAAGAAGCTAGAAGAATCATCAAAGAAATGAAGTCATTAGGTATTACCCCCGACTTGTTTTGCTTCAATACTTTCCTTAGATGTCTTTGTGAGAGAAATCTTATAAAAAATCCTTCCGGGCTTGTTCCGGAAGCTTTGAATGTAATGATGGAGATGAGGAGTTATAAGGTTGTTCCGAATTCGGTTAGTTATAACATCTTGTTGTCTTGTTTGGGTAAGACTAGAAGAGTTAAGGAGAGCTGTCAAGTGTTTGAGACGATGAAAAACACAGGTTGTTCGCCCGATTGGGTTAGTTATTATCTTGTGACTAAGGTTTTGTTCTTGAGTGGGAGGTTTGGTAAAGGGAATAAGATTGTCGATGAGATGATAGAACAAGGGGTGGGCCCAGACCGGAAGTTTTACTACGATTTGGTTGGGATTTTGTGTGGGGTTGAGAGGGAGAAGTATGCTCTAGAGCTGTTGGAGAGAATGAAGAGAAGTGGATTAGGAGGGTATGGTCCTGTTTATGATGTTTTGATAGAAAAATTTTGTAGAGGAGGGGATTTTGAGAAGGGTAGGGAGCTCTTTGAGGAAGCCATGGAAATGGGTGTTGAGCTTAGGTGTGAAAGGGATGTTTTGGACGCTACAGTTACTCGAGTTTTTAAGCCGGTCAGGGATTTGGAAGAAAAAATCAGTGTTGTGGATTGCTCTCATGTGGTGGATGAGAAGTCTTCAAAGCAAGTGATTAAGGCAAGTGTTGTGGGTTGTCCTAAGGGGAAGAATTCAAAAAAGCAAGTTACAAGCAAAAAGAGAGGGAAAAAGGGCAAGAGAAGTAAGAAGAAGAAATAGAGAAGGTTTGGTATACAACACAAGTAATATTCTTTCTTTCCTTTGCCATCTTTTCTTCAAAATTACATCATTCTTTTCCTTTTAGTAATGCATTGAGACATTTTAACCTACTTTTTGGGCAGATAATTTCAACAACTAAGATTACGCCATGCAAGAGATATCGATGTTAAAAAAAGTGCTGATGTGGCTTAAGCCGTGCAAGAGATTGACAGCGTAAAAGTGTTGGACGTGGCTTAATTTGAATAGTTTGATATTAAGTTTAGTAGTAGAGTAGGATGACTTATAATATTTTCAGATAATGGACTTTTTTTATTTAATCTATACCATTTAGATCTAGGAATCATATACATGTGTTGATAAATGGCTTATCCCAACATGTGGGATTATTTTTTTTGTTTCTAAATGAATCATTAACTTTATCTCACATGTACATTGGCAGATCTCGAATCTCAACGAAGGTTTTGGGGGCAAAAATGTTCAATTCAACTCTTTCATTAGGTGAGTCTACAGTTTTGGCCCTAATCATTCAACATGTTCAAACTTTCCAACTTAAAAAAAAAAAAAACAAACACAAACGCATAAACAAATGAGATAGAACAACTCAAACTCTTGAAAATCATGCTGACCCCACGTTGTCTCCACTCTCTCTTCTTGAGCTGCCTCTCCTCACCATCATCACAACCATGTACAATCTCCGGGCAACACAGAAAGTCAGAGACAGAAAGAGAAAAGCTTATGGGAGGAGGAGCCACCTCAGCTGTAACCTCCAATGGCGGCATAGGACTGACATTACCACCATTTCCACTCATCCACCATGTCCAAAAGACCTTCATCATCATCATGATCACCTTCCTCTGTTGCTTTTCTCACCATCTTCTTTCTTCGTGGCACCATTACATTCGATGTGACTCATTTTGTGGGGTGTAAGCCATGTGGGAATTATGGGGATTATCCGGTTGAGAAGTGTTTGAAGGGCATGGAGAGGGCTTTTAATTTTGCCGATAATCAAGTGCTTGAGTTGTATGGGTGTTTAGGCATTATAAGGGTTTGTTGAGTACTAAGGTTAAGAGGGGATTAGGAATGAGAGTACTACTCCGTTGGTGTTTGTTGACTGCCTTGATATCCAGAGGCGGCTGCCATCACTGTCACCACCACAATGGGTGGTAGGTGGGGGTGGTGGATGAGGGAGGAAGTTTGATTTAGAGCACTTGTGTCAGCGAGAGAGATTGCTCGTAAGTAATATTTGGGCTCAATAGATGGCATATATTTTTCGGGGAAAACAAAGAAGGTTCAATTGGTGAAGCTATCTTCTTAAAATGAGTTTGGAAATACATTTTGAAATGAAAGTGTTTTAAATTATTTTTTTGAAAGGGAGCTATTTTCTTAAATTATATTTTTATTATATTATTTCTGTTGTCCGGTGAGAATAAATTTATATACTTATTTATTGGATTTTTTTGATATTATTTAAATTTTATTACGGTTTTTAGAAAATTTTCAAAATTTAGGGAACTAAATAATTAAAAATTTAATCAAAATTATCTTTCTTACTTATGAGAGATTTGTGTATATATTATATGTATTATCACGTAATATAATAAATATTATTTTTATATATTAAATTAAAAATAATATTTATAATTAAAATCATATACAATATATATAACAAACACAAAAATTTCTCCTTCTTATATGATCATTATTTTGAGTTGTATGTTTTTTTTTTATTTATATTTTTGTTCTTTATACCCATAACCCGACCCATCATAAATGGATATAATCTAAAACCCAATTATTATTATTAATAATTATAATTAATGTGGACTGCAAGATTTAACTAATTAATTAATCAATCAATCAATATAGGATCTATTTTTCCTGATAATAAATTGAGGTCCAGCTTGTATGAATAAGATTGGGCCCCACGAAAAAACAGTCCGGAGACAGCGGGTCCATATGTTTATTTATTTATTTATTTTAAGAATTTTATTTATTTATTTATTTATTTTAAGAATTTTATTTATTTATTTATTTTAAGAATAAAATAAATAATGCATCCCTTCCACAGTCGGCGGCGTCGATACACGTTGTCTCCACTTATTCATCTTCTTCTTCTTCTTCATCTTTTTCTTAGCGCTCTCTCTCTCTCTCTCTATACCAGTTACAGTCTCAATCTCCATTCCATCACAAATCACCATCTCTCTCCAGGCTCCAGCTTTCTGCCGAACTCTTCCCTCGTAAACCAAAAACTTTCTGGCCAGAAAATAATTCACTGACGAAAATGATAGAGAGAGAGTAGAGAAATCAGAGTCTAGAGAGAGTAAACCCACACACTTCACTTCACTTCATGATCCATACAGAAAAATCCTTTCCTATTTTTGCTCTATCACTTGACAAAGTAGAACATCTCAGCTAAGTTGAAAGAAAGTCTCTTCAGAGAGAGAGAGAGAGAGAGTGAGGAGAGGGAGAGAATTATGGGACAAGAAGAGTTTAAGAGAGGAGGAGGAGGAGGAGGAGGAGGAGCCGGGCTTCCGACTACCTCTAACGGCGGAAGAGGAGGGACCGGAGGAGGCCGTACATTCCCAGGCATCCCACGCGGCCGCCAGATCCAAAAAACATTCAACAACATCAAGATCACTATCCTCTGCGGCTTCGTAACGATCCTCGTTCTTCGCGGCACCATCGGAGTCGGAAACCTAGGAAGCTCCGAAGCGGACGCCATCAACCAAAACATAATCGAAGAAACCAACCGGATTATGGCTGAGATCCGATCCGACTCAGACCCGAACGACCCGGATGACCTCACCCAATCCGATCTCGACCCGAACGTCACGTACACGCTCGGTCCCAAAATCTCTAATTGGGATCAAGAACGCAAGGTTTGGCTCACTGAAAATCCTAATTTCCCAAATTACATTAAAGGCAAAGCTAGAATCTTACTCGTAACAGGATCACCTCCGAAACCGTGTGATAATCCAATCGGAGATCACTACCTCTTGAAATCAATCAAGAACAAGATCGATTATTGCCGAATTCACGGAATCGAAATTATTTACAACATTGCTCATTTAGATAAAGAACTAGCTGGTTATTGGGCCAAACTGCCCTTGATCCGACGGCTCATGTTATCCCATCCCGAAGTAGAATGGATCTGGTGGATGGATAGTGATGCATTATTTACGGATATGGTTTTCAAAATCCCCCTCAAGAAGTATGATGATTACAATTTAGTCGTTCATGGATATCCAGATTTAATGTTTGAGCAGAAATCATGGATTGCTTTGAACACGGGTAGCTTCTTGTTTCGAAACTGCCAATGGGCTTTGGACTTGCTCGATGCTTGGGCTCCAATGGGCCCGAAAGGCCCGATCCGAGAAGAGGCTGGGAAGATTCTGACTGCGAATTTAAAAGGCCGGCCAGCATTTGAAGCTGACGATCAATCTGCTTTGATTTACTTGCTCCTTTCTCAGAAGGAGCAATGGATGGACAAGGTATTTTTGGAGAATTCTTACTATTTGCACGGTTATTGGGCCGGGCTTGTGGACCGATACGAGGAGATGATGGAGAAGTATAATCCGGGCCTGGGTGATGAGAGGTGGCCATTTGTGACTCATTTCGTGGGGTGTAAGCCTTGTGGAAGTTATGGGGACTATCCGGTTGAGAGGTGTTTAGGGAGTATGGAAAGGGCGTTTAATTTTGCGGATAATCAAATTCTCAAGCTTTATGGGTTTAGGCATAGAGGTTTGTTGAGTCCTAAGATTAAGAGGATTAGAAATGAGACTGATACTCCTCTGGAGTTTGTGGATGGGTTCGATATTCGGCATCATCACGAGGTAGTGCCCGGAAATATTGGATCTCAAAACTAGTGAGTTAAAGGAAAAGAACAATCTGCAGATGTGTGATTTTTTTGGTTACTTGTACGTAAGAGTAATCAATTTCTGTAACACTAAATGTTTAGGCCTATTTTTTTTTTCTTCCTTTCAAGCTCTTAAGTAATATTCATATTTCAAGCTCTAAAGTAATATAATACATAGAAGAACCTGATTTACTGATCTTCATTCAGCATATATCTAAAGTTATATACTGTTTCGTATTCTTTCTTCTTTTTCTGGTGCGGTTTATCCACTTCTTTTGTATTTTGAATATAGGGCTGAACAGAAATACCCAAGAAAAAGAAAAACACATTTTGGTGGTGCTGTAGTGGTCAGGGGCCATCCCCATCGGTCGGTGACCAACCCCCCGGAGGTGATGTTAATTACCTGGGAATATGCTTGAATAGGATACTTCTGAGCTTGTAAAAGGTCTCTCAGAAATTTGAGTTCTTTCATTGTTAAATCATTTCATGATATGTCAACTGCAATATATATACAATTTGGGGTCCAAATTATAAATGTAGACTTACAGAACTTTCACTATTATATCAGATTCTAATTCAAGCACAAAATACAATATACAAAATCACATAATTTAACACCATAACACATTATGTTTCTTTTCAAAACTGTAATCTCTATTGATCCCAATAGTTCCTTAGCTGTGACATATGCAGTAACAATTCATCTCTTCCCAAACCGGTCACGCTACTTGTCATGATCCACGGAGGATGCACCTTATAGTTTTCTCTGATCAACTGTTGGAACTCTCTGATATTCTCATCCGGTCGTTTCCCTTTCGCCGGCTTCATTTTATCACACTTTGTGAACACAAATGTCATTGGTATCTTGCCAAAAGCAAAAAATAACAAGGATCCACAAAAAAGTTAATAATAGCAGTAAAAAATGACATGGATAAGAAAGAAGTATACAAGTTTAAGGCTTAAGAAGAAATGATAGGGTATATACATTGTTGCGGCCGAGCCAATTAGCACAATCTAGGTCGACTTTTTGAGGGGGAACACTTGCATCGACGAGAAGAAGGATAGCGACAAGAGTATCTCTATTCATGAAATAGCCTTTTGTGAATGATGACCAATCCATTCTAGCTGCTTCAGATGCTTTGGCAAACCTGCACAGAAATATGAACCTTTTTTTGAATAATAACATAAAAGGGTAGAGTGTATAATCCCATTTGAACTTCATTCGAGATGTAAGGGGATGGCCAAATAAATGGGGGGGGGGGGGGGGAATATGGATGATAAGAACAAAACTCTCATAGTAAGACCAATTTTCATACAAGGAAAAAAGTGACGACTTGATGTGAATTGTGAAGAATCAAAACACCCTTTCAAGGGCAAGTCTTTAGCTTCTCATTATATTCACAAAAGACTAAAAATCCAAATTACGCCCATAAATTTCAGTTTAGATCCACAAGATTTATCCGAAATACACCTCATCTCATCCAGATTGCAGTTACAGTTTTAAAAGCTAACCCAACTACCCAAGAGCCTTAATAACTTACCAAATAGGATGCAACAAGGTTGTATACGAATGCATTTGGTTGAGCTTTCGAAATTGGAGTTTTATATAAACTGAACTTTTTGGAAACGGTATTTCTAGAAATATAACTCAATTTCCAAAACACTACACTCTACAGAATCACAGACACAAAACAAAGGAAGGTTGAAGTTTACTTACCCATAACCAGGCAGATCCACTATATACCAACTTTTATTCACCAGGAAGTGATTAATTAATTGAGTCTTCCCTGCACAAAATTAAGCACAAAAAGCACAAAAAATCAACACCTAGAACCCTAAATCAACACTTTTAAAAGAAAGAAAGAAAAAAAAAACAACCCGAAAATTTATTATTATTATTTTTAAGTAAAGGGAAAAAGAGGCAAACCGGGCTTCTTGGAAGTGAGAGCAACTTCCTTTTTACGAACCAGGGAATTGATAAGCGAAGATTTACCCACATTGGACCGACCCAGAATCGCAAATTCGGGACGGGAATCTTTCGGGCAATCTCTGGCTTTCGCACTGCTCTTAACAAACTCCACCTCTTTGATCCGAGCATCACCCGCATATGGTCCGATCACGATATTCGACCCGGGTAGTATCATTTCTTCCGATACTTCTTCCGGGTCTACTCCAGGGGGCAAGAACAGTACGGTCCGAACGAACCGGGTGGAAGAACCATCGGAAGTTGAAGTCTTTGACGTCTTTGTGGCTGAAACGACATATCGAGACGGAAGCGGGTACGGATCAAGAGGTTTTTCGCGGGTCAAATGGGTAATAAATGGGGTTTTGAGAGATAGTGCGAAGGGAAAGATTCTGTGAGAAGGCAAAGAAGAGGTAATGAGGGTAAGTGTAAGAAGACGATTTCTGAGTAACATTGAGTCGAATTAGGGTTTTAGGAGTCAGAAAAGGGGAAGAAGGTTTTATCTCTGAAGAAGAAGATAAATCATAAATAAATAAATAAAAATTTTCGCGGTTAGTTTAGACGAGAGAAATTAGAATTTATACCCAAAATTTTATATAATTAAAATTAAAATTTTATTTTAAATTTAAATTATAATAAAACTCTAATTTTTAACATTTCGTCTTTTTCAAACGGGATTGTCAAAAAAATTTAAGATTACGTTGTACCTTTTATTGATCAGAAATAAACATCCAACTCACTCTATCTATCATGTACAAATCACATAGCACCAGCTTCATGAGCCAATCCTAATTATCCTTGTTATATACTTGAACGACACTCCAAGTAAATGGATAGAAGTATGCAAGCTTGAATGCCCCATCTTCGAGATTTGATTTCTTGATAGATGCATACATAATTATTATACTTATTATTCAATAAAAACGGATACTTAGAAGAACCCAACGTTATAAGTAGCTTATGATGTCTTTGGGTGCTAAGTATTTTTTTTCCCTTAATCCATGAACCCAACATGGACGAAGAAAAGTGGCACGTGAATAGAGGTGGCAATCGTATATGTAGTTGGCTTATTTTGTGTCTAAATAATAAGAATATGATATAATATAAATATAATATCATAAAATGAGCTTTTTTATATTGTGTTAATCTATAAGTCTGTTTTGATTCACAGTGACTCGATAATTTTTTTTTTTAAATTTAATTTTGATAAGAGAAGAGTTTTAAAGTGATTAGTAAAATATTAATAATATAAAATTAATTTATTTGTAAAATTTTTATATTGTTAATGATTTTTAATAGTTATTATTTAATAAATTAAAAATTAATACTATTAATACTTAAAATTATAAAATTATTATATGACAAACAAAATATTACGTTAATCGAAAAATTTCAATGTATAAAACGTGAAAATAAACGTAAGTAACAACTTATAATGATTTAAATTCAATTAATAAAGACTTTACGATTGAGAATGAGAATTTGAGAGTGTATATAATTAAAAAAAAAAAACAGAATTAGAGAAATCGAGAAGAATTAGAAAGAGATGTATGATATATATATATATATATATATATATATAATAAACAATATATATAGATGGAATATAGTAAATAGTAACATAGTAAGTAGAATTAGTAAATAAAACCAGAATCTATAAATAGTAAATAGTAAAAATAGAACCAAAATATGTAAAACAAAAATTCAGAACAATTTATGTAAACAAGTTACGTACTAGAATAAAAAAAATAGAATGTTAAGAAATTGATAATTGAACCGAGACTTGTTATGCAATAATTTTCTTAAAACAAATTCATTCCCTCATGTTGATGCCAAAGGTGGAACGGTATCTGTTTCCCAGGATATAATGGCGATAAATAGCAATGACGCACCACCGATACTATTTCAGTGAACTAAAAAATGATTTGAACTCTTCCTCACTGAAAATATAGAACTTTAGAGAGAAGGAAAACTGAGAGAAATTTTATTTTTTTTGATATATTTCTAAATGGAGGAGGACTTCCAATTTATGGGCTCATGAGGTGAGAGTAAATTAATAAGAATTTAATTTGAAATTTAATATGGGTTTAATATTAAAATGTATTCTTTCATCTGTTTTGCATGAGAGAAAAAAAAATTCCTAGGAGAGAAGAAAAGAAAAAGCGAGCTAAGGTGAACCGAATCGTTTTTGGGCCAACACAAGCCAAACATTATTCGATCCGGATTTACACTTTCTATAGGCGCGCACAAGAGAGAGTATTTTATCACCTATTAACAAATGTAGAATTCTATATAAACATTCTTCCACTTGTTCCCCTTTTTAATATGAGATAAAAATTTTCTTCTTTATTTTTTAATTTCAAACTATTCCAATAGTTATACTTTGAGATTTAATTTCTTATTTACCCAATAATCATTTTGAGTGTATAATATACTAATTTGAAACTCTCACAGATGAGAACTCGAATCAATTTTAACTTTTTATTTACATGAAATGAGCCTCACTCAAAGGGATTTGAGAGTTTCTATTTTGGGTCAAGTTTTTTGATTTGGATATAACCCATAGGATTTGGAATGGGTCGGGTAAGATTATAAAAAGTTACTGAACATTTTTTGTTCGCGTGTTATCTATGTGGCGCACACGTGGACGCCAGCTGTACAGATCCGTTAAATGAAGACGGAATGTTAAGAGTTTTAGATTTATTATATTTAAATTTAAATATTAATTATAATTATATCCTAATTTTCCATTTAGTTGACTGTGATGCTGATTTGGCGCCACGGCAGCGATGCTATGTGGTGAGGACTAAATTGAAAGGAAATTGAAAAGTTGGGGACTGGAGAGAGAGAAAAACACGTAGTGGAATTTGGTCCGTGAGTGGAACGAAGGACGGAGAGACGAACACGACGGGTTGCAGCCACAGAGCCACTTGCTGCTTCCATTACCATATCACCATTTCCGCTCTCTCTTCGTCAATTCATTGCTTTTTCGCTGAATTCTGCTCAGAAGACTCTTCTTCATCTTTGATCGTCATCGATTTAGTTGCAATGTCTGGTAGCGAGGCTTCGGCTTCGGCTTCGCTTTCTTCGTTTGGGTTCTCACCCGATCTCCTCGGCGATGTTGAAGACTACATTTCGGTCAGTTCTCTTTTTTTCTTTTTCTCTCTCTCTCTCTCTCTCTCTCTTTCGGGTTTTGTTGTTCGGAGCTCTGATTAGTCTTCAAATGCAAAAGTAAAGCGGCGCCGATTAGTTGAGCTTTGGTTCTTGCGAGCATGAAGTAAGTGTTTGATTGGTAGGAAAGTTGTGGGAAAATAAAACAGGAAAAAAAAAAGAGGAACTTATAATTTTCTTTTTCTTCTGTATTACCCAAGTATATAGAGGTGAGGAAACAAGACTTCTAATCGTCAGCAAGACTTCTAATCGTTACTCTTTTTGGCTCAACAAGCTGAGGCGGATTTCAAAATTCAGAAGAAGCTGAAGATGTTCGATAATTTTAAGCTGATTAATTTTTCCTCTGTTTTCTCAGCTCCCAAGCAGAGAATTTTCTTCCTTCTTTCTCTCACTCTTTTTCTTTTCCTTTTTGTCTAATTATTGCATTCTGAAATTAAGGAAGTGTTTTTCTGCTGACAAGAGTGAAAAAAAGAAAAAAAAAGAAAAAAAAGGCATTTAAACGAGTTCTATGGACCAAATATTTTGCAGTGGAGAAGATTTTTCTTTCTTGACATTCTTAATCTAATTTAAGCTGGCTTGCATTTGTTAATTTTCCAGCTAGTAGTTAGGTACTTTGATATGCTATAACAAGATTGCGTCTTACTTGATTGATCGAGTATAAGTGTTTCTGTCAAATAATGTGGCAAAGTATGGAGGACAATAGGAGCTGAACTTTCATACATAAGAATGGAGGATTGATTGTTACTATTCTGTCATCAATTCCAATATTATGTTTAGGAAGTTGAATGAGAACATTGATTCAAATGCAGGCAAATGAAGAGGAGTCGTTGCCTTGGGACTCATTGACACATATGTTTGATCTTGTGCAGAATGGGAACAGGGCATTTCGAGACCATAGATATGAGGAGGTAGTATTATCATATACTTATATTCATTTAACATATCAAGAATAGCTTCATTGTTTTCTCGACCTTGTTACGGAATACTCTGTAAACCATGGAAAAAAAGTTTCAAATTGGAAAGGGGGATGAGGATTTTTAGATCAATCTTGCTTTTAAAACTTGCAAATTCGCAATACAATTTTTGGCATGCATATGATGGTGTATCATGCTTTCAGCTCTTCACCTGCCATAAAGCACATAGAATTGGAAATTATGTGCATGAATATTTTGAAAGTGGGGGAACCCTTTCCCCCCCCTTCATCTTATCAAGTTCTTCATATAACTCTTTTGAATTCTTGTCCTCTGGTGGGTGACTTGATTTTGGGTTCAGGCGATCGGTTGTTACTCTAGAGCGAACAACATCAAACCTAGTGATCCTGTAATTCTCAGCAACCGAAGTGCTGCTTATATCAGGTTGATTACTGTTGAACCTTTATAACAGTATTGATTGGTTTGTATGATCTTTTGTCATTTTAGTGGACATAATTTGAGTAACATAAGTTTCATTCACAATAATGGATTTGTTGCCATGACAATGCCTCATCCAGGATTAGTCAATATCTGAAACACAGACCACCATCAGCTTCTGAATACAGACCACTTAATGGGTTGGACCCTACAGTTCATGCCGAAGTATGGGTTTTCTGCTTCATTATTCTTTGTATGCTTGTGAGTTATGGGAGGAACGCATATAAATTGAACATTTTTTGTATACATGTCTATTATTGCAGCTCGCTCTCAAGGATGCCGAGAAAGTAATGGACCTGGGTAAAAATGCGGTAAAAGCATACATTCTAAAGGCCAATGCTCTCGTTCTGGTATGTATTGGCATACATTCTATAGCCCATTGTCAAGTACCTGCTCTGATATTCGGGTCACTTTCCCCCAGGCATATGTTTGTTTGAATTAAATCTTTGATTGTTGAGGATGTCTCTTAATATGATTGATTTTGTTTTGAATTTGCAGCTAGAGAAGTATGGGTTTGCCAGGGCTGTAATCCTCTCAGGTCTTCAGATTGACCCCCTTAGGTAATAAATGTCATTATCAACATCTCGTAACTGGTATTCGTTTAGATTATTATATTTGGTGGAGATTCTGCATAGCTTATGTTATTTTTCA
This sequence comes from Coriaria nepalensis, assembly GCA_027186245.1. Classification (NCBI taxonomy): domain Eukaryota; kingdom Viridiplantae; phylum Streptophyta; class Magnoliopsida; order Cucurbitales; family Coriariaceae; genus Coriaria; species Coriaria nepalensis. The sequence continues at coordinate 376,191 of CP114499.1, read as the reverse complement.
AAGCTCAGTTTGTGAACTGGTTTTGGTTCATTTCTTAATATGCAGCAAACCTCTTCAAGCTTGTCTTAAAAGTTTGGAGGCAACACCAGACAGTCCAGGGGGCAGAAGAACCCACATTAAACCAGAAAGAACTGATGATTTTGATTGCATCCTTTGCCTGAAACTGCTATATGAGCCAATTACAACTCCTTGTGGGCATTCTTTTTGCCGTTCATGTCTCTTTCAGTCTATGGATCGTAGTATGTCTGCTCTCTTCTTCTTTCCCCTCACCATGTTATTTATTTTTATTGTTACTTTTCTGATCATTACATTGAAAATCCTAGGTAACAAGTGCCCTTTGTGCCGAACAGTTCTTTTTATCAGTCCTAGAACATGTGTAATCAGGTCAGCTTCTTCTACAGTTATACTTAGGGAACACCCTTACACCCATTCCATTTATATTTTTGTGATTGAAGACAGTTTTTCCAATGAGCCGCCAGGATGTTTTGACTGTTGTGACATAAATACCCATGTACGATAATAGTGAACATTGAAAAGTAGGATTTTTTGTTGTTGAACTTACTCATTCATCTAGTAGATTTAACTTTTTTTTTTTAATCAACATGTTATTCTTTGTTTATCTCCTTTTCTTGGATGACATCCAGTTGGTTTTTACCAGTGTCACCTTGAACAACATTATACAGAAGAACTTTCCTGATGAATATGCTGAAAGAAAGTCTGAGAATGATGAGTTGACAAAGTCAGGTGTTGACTTGATGCCTCTTTTTGTCATGGATGTTGTCATTCCTGGTCAGAAATTTCCACTGCATATATTTGAACCTCGGTATAGACTCATGGTGAGTTAATTGAACAGTGCTAATTTTTCACTTTTATCCTTCTTTTATTCACAATAAGGAAGCGCATACATAAATCATGGATGTAGAGTTAACCTGCAGTTACATACATGCTGATAAGCATCATATACCATATTGAATATAGTACATTCTTCTATGAAACTGCCGGGGAAGTGTATTTTCCTGGCCAATTCAACAACTTCAAACATCTAGACATGTTTTTGGTTTGTAATTAATATCCTTGAAGAACAAGCAGTGTTTTGTGTGATAAGAAGACTGATGAAGGTTATTCTGCTAACTTGAATAACAGGTAAGGCGAATAATGGAAGGAAATCATCGCATGGGAATGGTAGATATTGCAACTGGTCCTTTCCTTTCCCTTTTCTTTCCTATCTATATTGAATTGAGTAAAAAATTCCCTGTGGTAACTTGTTTCCTCTTGTTCATTAATCATGTAGGTTATCATTGACTCTACAACAGGATCCATAGCCGATCTTGCTTGTGAAGTGGAAATTACTGAGTAGGTGTTTTGGTCCACTTTCCTCCCTTAATTCCTAGTATATAATTAAATGTTTCCTATGTAGCTGTTAACCGTGTTTAATGAAGATTTTTCCTATGTAGGTGTGAGCCACTTCCAGATGGAAGATTTTATCTAATGGTTAGATATCATCCATTTTTAATCTTTCATCCACACCTTTTTGCTCCAGTCCGCTTGAACACTCTTTTGCTGTTTGAAGTTTTTATGAAACAAACAATTGGAATTATTATGCAGATTGAAAGTCGTAGGAGATTTCGAATCATTCGATCTTGGGATCAAGATGGGTGAGTTTTCATCAGCTTTTTATGTACTATTCCTCTCATTACTTTTCTCTGGCTGCTTTGGTTTATCTGAATTTTTGGATAAATAACTTTTTGATTGTCTTTTGCAGGTATCGAGTAGCAGAAATTGAATGGGTGCAAGATATGTTACCTCCAGAAGGGACAAGAGAAAGAGCGGATGTAAGTTTTCTTCCAAAAAAAAAAAATGGTTCTCCTCTCTTCTTCTGTGTTATGCTCTCCTTCAAATCCATATAATTCTAAGGTTAAGAAGGTCGAAAAATGTGTTAGGTCTAGACTCTTAAAAAACTGTATATTTACATTCCTCATTTTTGTCATATTGATTTAGCAGTTTTCTCTATATTTGGATATAGTTACAGGAATTGACAAGTAATGCAGCAGAATATGCCGGGTCATGGATAAGAAGAGCCAAAGAAGCATCCAGACGAGGTAAAATCCCTATTATAGCTATCACAAGTACAATCTGCGTACTTTAGCCCCCCACCTGTGCCAATGTTCTTTATGGCCCATTTCGGTCATTTTCTTGGGGTTGGCAGATCCAAGGAGACTGGAGAAATTTATTAACGTGGAAGGGATGAAGCCTGCACTGCAAGATCCCGAGCGATTCAGCTTCTGGGTATTAATCTTAATTTATCCTGTGCATCTTTGAAACAAATGGTATCAAAACTTGTGCAATCTTCCTAAGCTAACAAGTAATAATCTAAACCATTTTATGCAGCTTGCTACTCTCTCAAATCGAAGGCCTCAAGAAAGACTTGATCTCCTTCGGATAAGAGATACAAGAGAGGTAATGAAGTGAAAGTGAAACCCTCTTTTATGAATTTTTAGAAACTCTGGACAATTATCTTCGCAAGAAATCATAATTACTACCGAGCTGTTTAGTTACTCGAACGAGATTTTCATCTTTGATTTGAATTTTGCAGAGGATAAAGCGTGGACTTGTATATCTCAAGGCCGAAGAACAGTTCTGCCAGGTGCAATGACAGGGTAAAAACCAAAAAAAAAAAAAAAAAAAAAGAGAAGAAAATCAATATTCTTTTTGTGAGTATTCATAATAGTTTTTCTTAAATCAGGTCCAGAAACAGAGGAGTTAGTGCTCTGCATTGTCATTCGAGTTATAAGTTGTCATATTCATACCATATATACAGCAAGAATCTACAAACATGAAAGGACAAAGAAAAAAAATCCACTCCGTCCATCTTATAAGGGTCCAACGCACGACTCGCTCTTATCTTATAACCACTTAAACATAATTATTCCACCACAACTCTGCACGTTTTTTTTTTTTTTTGGTTCAATCTGCTTACTTGCTTCCAACAATGTCTAATTGTTGTTCTCTTCTAATAACAAGTTTATTCTCTGTAATAAAAACTCTCTCTTAGTCAATGATTGTTTCTCTGTGTTTTGCTTCTGTACCTCTTACTTCAAAACCAACAATGTCAACTCCTCCTCCTCTTCCTCTGTAAAACTATCACAGTAGCTGCTGCCAGAGCCGCCTGCCTTAACTGAGTTGACACGGCCACCGCCATTATCAAAGGGAAGGATAGATCAATGGGGGGAGAGCACTCGCTTATAGTTCTCTTCATTTTCATTATTAACCTCTCAAGCTTTGCTTTTACACAAGATGGTGGTAATGAGTTTACTCATCCCAGTTTTCCTCCTTTCTCTCCTCCTGATAACTATCTCATTGATTGCGGGTCCCCTCAACAAACCCATCTCGATGATGGAAGAACTTTCAAGTCTGACCATGATGCTTCATCTCTTCTTTCCACTGATGAAGATGTCATAGCTTCTTCCATTGATTCTATTTCAATAAACACTTCTTCTTTTTCTTCTTTGCCTCTGTTCCAAACCGCGAGAATATTCCCTGAGGAATCCACCTACAGCTTCTACATTTCTCAGCCCGGGCGGCACTGGGTCCGGCTTTACTTTTACCCTCTTCCACACGAAAAGTATAATCTTTTGGGTTCGATTTTCACCGTCACGGCAGAATCTTTTGCTCTTCTGCACGACTTTTCAGTGAATGACAACACTAATTTGGTGTTCAAGGAGTACTTGATCAATGTTACTCGTGATAGATTCTCCATCCAATTCAAACCGAAGAAGAATTCATACGCTTTCATCAATGCCATTGAAGTTGTTTCAACCCCAGAATCTCTCATCTCTGATTCCGCATCTTCAATCTCACCATTCGGAACTTTTAATGGGTTATCAAATTATGCTCTAGAAGTTTCCTATCGTGTGAATGTAGGCGGGCCTGGTTTAACCTCGAAAAATGATACATTGTCAAGAACATGGGAATCGGATTACTTGTACAACAAGTTTCCTCAAGGGTCTAAGAATGTGTCAATTTCTCCGAAAAGTGTGAAATATCCCAGGAATTCGGTTACTCCGTTGATCGCTCCGAATTGGGTTTATGCCACGGCACAAGATATGCAAGATCCTGTTACGATGCAAGTCAACTTCAATCTCACTTGGAAATTTACCGTGGAGCCGAGTTATTCTTATTGGATAAGGCTTCATTTTTGTGATATTGTAAGCAGGGCCTTAAACGATTTATACTTTAATGTCTATATCAATGGCATGATTGGTGCAGCCGCTCTTGATCTTTCTACACTCACCGGAGCTCTTTCCACCCCTTACTACAAAGATTTTGTTGTAAATGCCTCGAATATCGTAAACTCTACTATAGAGATTCAAGTGGGTCCGTCAAATCTCCAGTCTGGGGCTCAAGATGCAATTCTTAACGGTTTGGAGATCATGAAAATGAGCAATGGAGCCAAGAGCTTGGATGGTTTATTCATGGTCGAAGGGACCTACATGGGAGGTCCAGGAATGAATCGAATGAAAGTTATAGCTGCAATTGGCCTTGGAATGGGGATCATGGCATTGGCGATGCTCGGGCTAGTTTGTTGCCAATGGAGAAAAAGACCTCAAGGTTGGGAGAAAAGGAAAAGCTTTTCTTCATGGCTTCTTCCATTACATGATAGTTGTAACTCTACCTTCATGTCAAGAAAATCGACCGTTTTTGGATCCCGTAGAAGCAAGAGCGGTTACTCGGGCATATACACCAACGCTAGTATGGGCCGGTTCTTCCCATTTTACGAGCTGCAAAACGCAACGCAAAATTTCAATGAGAAGGCTGTGATTGGTGTTGGTGGGTTTGGAAAAGTGTATCTTGGAGCGCTTGAAGATGGAACCAAGCTTGCGATAAAACGCGGAAACCCGAGTTCTGAACAAGGCATAAACGAATTCCGAACGGAAATAGAAATGCTCTCCAAGCTCCGTCATCGCCACCTCGTCTCTCTCATCGGTTTTTGCGACGAACAATCCGAAATGATCCTTGTCTACGAATACATGTCTAACGGACCGCTTCGTGATCATTTATATGGTTCAAGCCTTCCTCCATTATCATGGCAACAAAGGCTCGAGATATGCATTGGAGCGGCTCGAGGACTACACTATCTTCATACAGGTGCGGCCCAAGGAATAATCCACCGTGATGTGAAAACAACAAACATACTCTTAGATGAGAATTTCGTGGCCAAAGTTTCCGATTTCGGTCTTTCAAAAACTGGACCATCTTTAGAGCAAACTCATGTAAGTACAGCGGTTAAAGGTAGTTTTGGTTATCTTGATCCCGAGTACTTCAGAAGGCAACAGTTAACCGAAAAATCAGATGTGTACTCATTTGGGGTTGTGCTTTTCGAAGTTTTGTGTGCAAGGCAAGCTATAAACCCCGCATTGCATAGAGAGCAAGTGAACTTGGCTGAATATGCTATGAGTTGTCATAAAAAGGGGGTGCTCGAGAAGCTTATTGACCCGAAAATCATGGGGTTGCTGAGTAAAGAGTCTTTGAGGAAGTATGTGGAAGCGGCAGAGAAATGTTTGGCTGAGCATGGGGTTGATAGGCCCGGGATGGGAGACGTGCTATGGAACTTGGAGTATGCTTTACAGCTTCAAGAATCTGAGGTAGGGAATGGTGATACTGGGTTGGAAGAGAAGAGTGGTGATAAGGTTAAGTTGAAGACAGAGAATGAAGAAGAAGATGAAACAGTAAGTATTATAGGTTGTGGTGGTGGTGGTAGGTTGGATTCTGGTGCTGGTGTGAGTGATGGTTCTGCAATTGGTTCTCCTTTGTTTTCTAAGCTTGAAAATTTTCAAGGAAGGTAAATGATTTTCTTCTCACCCATTTGTCACTTGAGAGGGAAAAACCAAAGGGTGTGATCATATCGCTGCTTGAGATTCTCTTTCTTTTTTTTTTTTTAATCAACTTTACATATATTTGTTTCACATAAATACTTGTCTCCCCATATATGCAGTTTAACAATTCTTAGCAAATAGTGATATTTTGTAATGAATGGGATGTCAACAATATATGGACACCAAAAAGAAAAGAAGAAAGGGAGAACCTGTATGGTATTGGATTTCATGCCAATGGATCTAATGAATAAGAATGATGATGCAGTGAGTGTACAAGAAAACGAGCATCGGAATCTTTCGATTCAATCCCGGATTTGAAGATCCAAAAATATAAACAGCTACTCCTAATACTCGGATAATGTTTTTACAGCTTACAACAAGTTGGAGGGCTTGCCTTTCTAATTAACGCCTCAGCCCGTTTTCTCTATTCACAGACAAACTATACAGCCAAAATAGGTTTATCGGCTACTAAATGAGAGACCCGAGGAGACTGTATAAACTTGTCTACAAGTCCAAGAGCAAACGAAATCTCTTCTCTCTTTCTGTAGCGAGGGACATAAAAGGTACAGTATAAAAACTAACTCATATGTTACAAAGAAGAATTCTAAAGCAGAGGGTGAGAGTTCTGTACACAGGTTACGTTCTGCAGATTGGGAGTTAGCAATCCACCATTCCGATGCATATTGCTCTGGTGCTGAGAGCACTATGCAATTTGTGTAACAAAAATCCTGCATTTTTCCGGTGGGACCAACAGAAACCTCCGTTTCTTGATAATAGTAACTGCCGCCCTATATCTCTCTATATTCGGCATGTGCTTTTGGGGGGAACTCGGTGATCAGTTGACCCAAAACCAGTTTAGTTCACATTGTCAAGTATGAACCTCTGACAGCCTTTTTGCTTAATGTTAATCGCTTGTTAATGGCCTTGACAAGCCGAAATATTCACCAAAAAAGGGAGTGCTTCTGATCTTCCTTTTGCCATCGTCAAGTAGTGAAAACCCGGACAGGGCTTCTGTTGTGTAGGAAAAAGTTTGGTCTTGCAAAATGTGAGTAGGAAAAACCTCAAGAAACTTCACCAACTTCTTTTTCACACTTTTCTTTGTGAAGCAGAGGCCTTAGCCTTCTCCATTTCCACCTCCTTCTCAGCTTTCTTCTTTTCCAATTCAGCCTGTTTGACGTTCTCGCCATGCGCCCTTCGGAACATCCTCACAAAATTTAATAGTGTCACAGTAACTGCATTGATCAATAGGATAATACCATTTGTAAGGGTATAAGATTTAGATTCTCAACAAAATAATTAAGACAACACAATATAAACGCTGCTGATTAACATTATTAAAATATGTTATAAGAAACGAATATATACTATATATATATATATATATATATATAGCTTATACGCAACGGTTCATAAAAGAGTGTGGTTAAAGAAGTCTAGACTTAGGGACAAAGGTGGTGGGTTGATGCCAAAAGGAAGCAAACAATGAGCGATAGAGGGCCAAGGAAGATGGGGAGAAAAAATTTAGGTTAAGAAAAGGAGGGCATGTTTCCTGGTGGCTACCTTATCTCTTCTTTGTCAAGTCTACAAGAATAGTCTTGTTTTTTGTTTTGTTTTGGTCCTGTAAGAATCATCCTTGTAGTGTAAGGACAGACCCCCAATAGTGTGGTGTTACATACATTGTAATTGTATGCAAGCAAGTTCATGTTCCTTTGATGATGATATCTTTCAAACTAACCAAGAAGGCTGATTGATTTTGAACTTTTCTTATGATTCGCATTACATGATTGCATGAGAACAAATTCCTACGTGACATTGTTTTAGCCTTTTAGGTATTGGAGAATCCCTATCCGGTTTGACCAACGTCTTTTGGTTTTAACAGTTTTATTTTGTGGAACAAAACTGGATTTGGATTTTAGACCTAAACCGACTCGAGAATGTAGCTGAATCCGGCCATTGGGGAATAACTCAAGCTTGGCTTGATAATCAAGCAGATTCAATTTCCATTTGATACGATAGTAATGTATATCAAGATGTCTAATACATAATTTCATTGCAAATGCCGATTTCAAAGTTCTTTGATAGAGTGTCATGGAACTGGATTTTCATTTTGTGGGCGTCACCCAGAACTGGGTTTCAATTCAACCCTCAATTTTGCGAATAAAGGTTATCCATTATATGGTAATTTGCAGGCAGCCTTGTGGTCTTTTGACTTGTATTTTCCGAGCATTTCAGCAACTGTTCTGCACCGACACTCATTCCCTGGCCGGTACACGTCTCCATAAACAGCCATTTCGATTATGTCAAGCTCCTTATCTGAGAATTTGAGATTACATTGATCATTTAGAGAATCATAATATCAATGATCTAATAACAAAAGGGTTAAAAGAGCGTCGAAGCTCCGCAAGGAAGAAAAGGAAGAACACGCATGGGTCCAATGGAAGAGTCCTTACATTTCTTCAAATTTTCTATTTTTAGGATACCGTTTATGTATGTTGGTGGCCAGATCACCTGGCTACTAATATTATTGTGCTTAGAGTGGAATATTTCTAATGAGACTCTAAAGGATCAGATTAAATCGAATTTCTTTGTATTGGTCAAAAAGATAAAACAAAAAATACCTAGGTGGATTTGCTTCCAAACAGAGTAGTATACATGCTCTTTGGTCCTAGTCCATAATATAAAGCTCATAGATATAGAAGGGTTATATGATTGTAGAGAGAGGAGGATTCAGTAATTATAAATGAAAGAATCATCAAAGCGTGCTTCTCTGTCCCTAATCTTCAGGCCAAAAACCGTTGGTCCTGCTTTTTGATCAGTATCGAAGACGATAAATCTTCAAATGGCTGAAACACATTACCCAAGTTTGCTAAATATCTGAAGGACAAACTTGCCTTTATCAAAGATTTCGAAACTCCAGTTTGGGACTAAACATACTCAACACCCTTAAGACTTTGTTCCATACGTGGTATGTTTAACTTGTAACCAAAATAATCACAGTTTGCAAACAAATATTCATGTTTCTATCAAATAGAAAGTGTAATTCCCAGACAATCATAGTAATAACTAATCGATTGAGTGTGGTTTGAAACTTCAGTTTGAGTTCGTATTTAAAATTTTAGCCTCCAAAACTTTCAATTTTTCTCAAAAACATCGATCCATGTGCCAAGAAGTCACATATAATGTAAGGCAGGCTGGTGCATTGAGATTTGAAAGAGAGAACTAGTAGTGTTATTCTGAAGGTGTAAATCAATGGCCTTTTTCCCAAGGCTCGAAAAACCTTAAGGCACTGAATTGCAATGTTGGATTGATGAGATATGCCAATCTGATATTCGTCTAATATGAAAAGATTCTGACTAGAGTTTCAAATCAAACAGCAGAACAGGAAATCTTAACAACGTGAAAGTAGAAGAGGCCAAGCAAAATACCAGTGAACTTTACATCACAAGAGTAATCTTTCAAACGGCTCACATCAATATCATCCTTATCTGATTTGAATCGATTCACTCTGGTTTGAAGAATCTGACAATTCTCTTCCGTCGATTCTCCTCCTGCACACAAAATAATGTAAAGATCCTTACGGAACCAATCTAAAGCAGCTAGAATTGACGGGAAAAAAACTGAATGCTGAGAATCTTTCGTGCTGAAAAAAAAGGATTACCAAATTAAAGAAGACAGAAAGATGATGGTAGGACCTTTGGAGAAGGGGACGATGTGATCATACTCAAAGCAAAGGCAGCCATGGCAGTTACAGAAGCGCTTACAGACTACGTTTCCGGCGGCGTCCTTTCGCCACCTATCTGGATCACGACCAGGAACGACGTCGGCCGTTTTCCAGCACTTGCTCTTCGCCTTCGCATCAAAGAATCTAGGCCTGTCGTCTCCACGCGATCGAGTTGGCGATGAAGAAGAGGAACTCATTATCTGTAAATTGACTAGGTCTTCTTCTCCTTCTTCTTTTCTGTTCGTCAAAATGCCCCAACCATTTCCTTTTTCAGTTCTTTTTTGTTTTTTTTGCTCGAGAAATAATAGATCGTTACATTCGTCGAAGAGTATGTTTCGTCGCAATGCCAATGTGTCGATTTATAAACGCGACGACATGTAGTTGTGAAAGATTTTAACGACTCCGTATGTTATAAGCTAGTTAGCCGGAGAATAGAGCTGGCAATCCGAGCACACATTGCGCCGTGCCTTGCCGTGTCTGATATGAGTTGGTCCATATATACAAATAAGAGTATAGTATTTATGTTTACAGTGACGGGTCATGAAATAGATTTTTCATGTAAGGTCTGTGAGCCCGTTTTAATCCGTGACTTGAGAGCCGACTTTTTTTTTTTTTTTTAATTTAATTTTAAATAAGAAAAAATTATTAAAGTAATTAATAAAATATTAATATTATAATTATTTATTATGTTATATAAATAACATGTTAATAATATATAATAAATGTAATTAAATAAATGATAATAAATAAAAATATATATTAATAATATATATAAGAGTTTAAGAGATGTTGCTAACCTAATAAGTATGAAGTAATAATAATAGTGAATAAAAGTTATTAAAAATTAAATTTGTTAATTTGGAATTTATAATTTAATTTATTTATAAAATTTTATATTGATAATTATTTTTAATAGTTATTATTTAATAAATTATAAGTTAATATCATTAATAATTAAAATCATAAATAAATTATAAAAAAAAATATTATTTTATCAAACAAGATCTTTTATTAATCTAAGCGGCTCTTTTAGGTCCGTATTTCATTAATCTTTTCGTATTGGGTAATATACATTACAAAACTCATATTTAATAAGATGTCATATTGGACACTTTTACGATATATTACTTAATTATTATAATTAGAATAGAAGTCCAAATATAATTATTAATAATTTGAAATCTCATATTAGGTTTTAAAAATGACCCAATAATTTATCACTTAAGTTACAAATTAATTCCAAATATAATTATATTTGATAACCATAGGTGCATAAAAATTTGCTATATATTCTTAAAAAAATATCTAGATCAATTTGGTCCATCTCCTATATTAGCATGAGACCAAAGAGACATTTGTTATATTTCATTATAACTCGATCTATCAATGATCACCATACTAAATATATTCAACGACGTAAATCAAATATGGATGTGTAGCTGGAAATTACATGCAATGTTATCTCAAACATACCTATTTCCAATTGATCTTTACTTTTATTCCATAGTGAGATCAAATCTTAATTTTTCAAACTTTATGTTAAAAGATAACATATTCAGAGTAATAAATGAAAATAAAACAGTCAAATTTATTCTATAGAAAACTAAACAAGCATAAGTATTTTACTAGTGTTAAAGAAAATAACCGAAAGCAAAACACACTCTCACTATAACTATATATCATCAAATAAGACAACACTTATATAAGCGTATGCTCATGAAAGACCTTAAGTGGTAAAACTTTAATAAGTGGATATGTAAGTATGAAATTTATTTCTATATGTTCAATTGACACTATTTTACTCTGAATTAGCTCCTTAACAATTAGAAACTTAATGTCTATGTGCTTGGACTTTGACGAGCTTCTATTATTATTTGAATATAAAATTGCCAATAGATTGTCACATTACACTTTAAGTGGTCTTTCAATACCATTTACTAGTTGCAACCTAGTGATAAAAAATTGCAGCCATATCGCATGATTGGTTGCTTCATAACAAACTATGAAATCCACTGCCATAATGGAATGAGCTATGAGTGAGTTGAAAAGTGTATTTTGGAGTCTTTTCAACTCACTAATTCATTTGAAAGCAATTCGAACGAATTCTTTTTTTCCACTTCAAACACCACTTTTGTGAATCACTTGTTAATGATCTTTTTAAGACAAGTATGCATTTGTTTTAATTTATATTCATGGCAATGAGTTTTTTCAAGAAAATAAATTATTTTGAACCCTTTGGACCGAATACTGTTTTCGCATTTCAAAGATGACTTTCGGGCATAGCTTGGTTATGATTTTTTGAAGGCAAGTATGAATTTGTTTAATCTTAGAGTCATCATCTCAATGTCTCTTTGAAAGTTACTAATTCATTTGAAAGCAATTAAAATGAATTCTATTTTCGCACTTCGAACCTGACATTCGTACATAACTTGCTAATGATCATTTTAGGGCAAGTAGTCATTTGTTTCATTTGAGATTCATGTCAATGAGTCTTTTCAACTCACTAATTCAGTTGAAAGCAATTCGAACGAATTCTTTTTTTCCACTTCAAACACTACTTTTGTGAATCACTTGTTAATGATCTTTTTAAGACAAGTATGCATTGTTTTATGTTATATTCATGGCAATGAGTTTTTTCAAGAAAATAAATTATTTGGAACCCATTGGACCGAATACTGTTTTCGCATTTCAAACATGACTTTCGCGCATAGCTTGGTTATGATTTTTTGAAGGCAAGTATGAATTTGTCTAATCTTAGAGTCATCATCTCAATGACTCTTTGAAAGTCACTAATTCATTTGAATTCAATTAAAATGAATTCTATTCTCGCACTTCAAACCCGACTTTCGTACATAACTTGCTAATGATCATTTTAGGGCAAGTAGTATTTTGTTTCATTTGAGATTCATGTCAATGAGTCTTTTCAACTCACAAAAAAATAGCGCCTCAAGATAGTATATAAACATCGCCAGAAGTAGATCTCTTAATATCTTGACAACCTGCAAGATCGGAGTCAGAATACTCAATGATCTCCAAATTATTCGACTTTTGATATGTGAGCATGTAATCTTTTATTCGCTTTAAGTACATCATAACCCGTTTGGCTGCTTTCCAATAATCCATGACAGAGTTACTTAAGTATATTCCTAACATACCCACTATGTACACTAAATTTGGAAGCATACATAAGATTACTATAGTAGAATCATATGGAATCTTTTGCATCTCATTTCTCTCAATTTCATTCTTGGGGTACTGACTGAGCCTAAACTTATCTTCTTTAGCAACGAGAGTATCTCCTTGTGCACAATCAATCATGCTAAATCTAGCAAGTGAAGTGGATATATGTCAAGGCAATCCGATTTTGACCCGAAGGGGCACATACTTTATGTAATATCATTTTTATGTGGATATTAGTAAGACATTATTTACTGTCATTAATAAAAATCAGTTACTATTTATCATGTTTAATGATTTTGTTGAAATTAATATTATATATATTATATATATATATAATGAAAAAGTTCAATATCTTGAGTTATGCACTATGGAGATCATGATAGAAATTATGTTAGTAAAGACTCGAGTCACTAGAAGTTCTTAAAATACAAATAGTTTTTTATCATAGGATCTCGAGAATGGACATCGATTGATCCGGATAAACAATCATGTAGTTCATTACCTAATTATTAGGGTAGCCGATCTCACAGCTAAAGGTGTTAGTAAAACACCATGATGATTGTGTGAGTGCTTAGTAGAGACTAAGAGTGTAGAACGTAACACTTAGATAATTCTAAATGGTTAATGCTAACTGTTAATGAGAATTATTTAGTTATTATTTTACATGTGATCATTTGACCTGAGATATCATGGTTTCCTTGAGTACTAGACTTCATACTTTGACATCATTCCTATTAGTACTAGTCATGGATAAACACGGGGTGAACCGTTAGGTATGAAGTGCTGTGCAAGAAGTACTATGAGTGGTCAAGAGAGAATCTATCACTCCTATATTTGGAATAAAGTCCTATGAATTATATATTTCATTGTAAAGTAATATAGTTTGAAAGAAGTTTGTATAAATCCATTGTTGATGTTCAATAAAGGTATGATGGTCCATATGATTTTTCTATTAGGGTTTAACCATTAAACCATGCCTTAAGACGAATCAGAATATTGGCGAGATGAAAAGACTATTATTGTAAGTATATGATGGTCATAAACATGTTCTTTCAGAAAATGGTACTTCTCATCTCCTCAATAATTTTGATACTTTGCTAGAAGTCATTCTTGACTTGGAGGTTTAAAATTATTTAATCATGAAGTGATTAAGTTAACTATTTAATTTAAAATGTTATTTTAAATTAAACAAATTTAATTTGAAATTAAATAAAATCATAAATGTGTTTATGAAATCCTCATGACGACCTGATGTAGAATCTTATCGGTCACGCAAATAAGATTTGGAGTAACACAGTTAAAGTTTTATCGGAGAAAAATGAAAAACATACCAAAACTATTTTAAGGGTAAAATGATAATTTGATTTATAGTTTGACTATAAGAGCAAAATAGTAATTATTAATTTATTAATTAAATGTGGCATGAATTTAATTAGAAATTAATAAGTTACATATGAACTATTATTTAATTATAAAAATGTTCTAAAAATTTGTAATTAATAATTGGATATTAAGAGGTTAATGGATCATATGATTAATTGAATTTTTATAGATCAAAATTATCAAATAGTTTATTAAATAACCCATGGATATGACTCGTAGGTGGCCAACCATTGAATAAGCTTTCGCTCATCTCACTTTTATGTTTTAAGGCAACTAGGATTCATAATGAGATTAGGAAAGTATGACATAGTCTTTCCCTATAAATACAAGGCATAAGGTGGTCGAAATAATAAAGTGCTCACCCAAGCCTCTTGGCCGAAATTAAAGAGAAAAAAGAAAGTATTTTCCTCTATTTCTTTTCTCTGAGCTTATTATCTCATAAGTTGGGATCTTAACTACTTTATCCAATTTTTAATAATAAGCTCGAGATCATCATAACCTCCCACGTGGGCACCTCCTACGTATTTATATGAGATCTTAAGAACTATGAGATCTCATAGTAAACAATAACTTAATTAATTTATAACTAGTAAGTAGAAAACATAAATAGAATGCAATAAATTGTAAATAATAAACAGTAATATTGAAAAAATAGTAAATAAAGAAAAATAGAAATTGTAAAACCAAAATTCCAGCACAATATATGTAAACAATTTACATACTGAATCTATAATAATAAAACATAATATATAATATATCATAAACTAAATAAACAATCGAACATAAGATTGCAATTAGAGAGATAAGAAACTGAGATTCAAACAAATGTCTGTTATGCAACAGTTTTCTTAAAACAGATTTGCCCTCTCACGTTGGTGTCGAAGGTGGAACAACGTCTATCTCCTATGATACAACAGAAATAAATAACAGCGGCGCACCACTGATACTATTTTGACAAATAAAAAAATGATTTAAAGTTTATCACACTAGGAACTTAGAACTCTAAAGGGAAGGAAAACTGAAAGAAATTTCATTTTCTTGGTGTGTTTCCAAATGGAGGAAGGTTGCTAATTTATAAGCTCATGAGGGGAGAGGAGATTAATGAGAATTTAATTTGAAATTTAATTTGAGTTTAATACATACTTAAATCTGATAAAACCAAAACATTAAACTCTACACTTTCATTTTCATATGTTTTGCATGAGAGGAGAGAAGAAAACAAAAGGTGGACCAAAGTGAACTGGGTCATTTTCGATACAGGCACACACAAGTCAAACCCGATTCGTTCCAGATTTGCACCTCCCTATAGGTCCGTGCAAGAGAGAGCATTGTAACTTATATTTTATTACCTATTAACAAATATGCAATTTTATATAAACATTCTTCCACTTGTTTCCTTTTTTAATGTGAGATATAATATTTCTCTATTTTTTTCACTTCAAATCATTCCAATAGTTGCACTTTGAGATTTAATTTCTCTTTCATCTATTAATCATTTTGAGTGTACTATATACCTATTCAAAACTTTCACAGAGGAAAATCTGAATCAACATTGACCTTTTATTTACATGAAGTAGACCTCACTCAAAATCAAGGATAAACACAATATGTTAAAATGTTAATTTTCTAACAATATGAAATGGACCAAGCCATGACATCCTTCAAATTAATTATATGACTCCATAAATAAAGAACAAAAAGTAACAAAATGACAAAGATGATTACATATTAGAAATTCTAAGCCACCCTAATTCAAGGTTGTATTGAAAAGTAAAGTCTATAAAAGAGATGGTAAGAACAAATTGAGAATAAAAAATATTATTTATTTAGTTGTCACAAGTATAACTCGCTAAAGAATCATTCAATTAATTGATCAATAATCCTTTCGGATCAAGAGTATTCCGAATTTTGGAGATAATACTAAGAACATGACATTAAAGGATGAAATTAAATGGGAAAGTTTTTTATTATATATAATTATATAGTGAATGAATTCAACCATGCACTTTTAATACTCTTTTTCAAATATGAAATTAATATATTTTTAATATATTTCACATCATTTATATAAAAAAATCAATATTTAAATTCAAAATAAAGCTCTCAAAACACGCTCCCATTTCTATCTCTCTCTCTTAATGTCTTTAAATAGAGTCATGCCATGAGCAAAGGTGAGTCATATCCTAATAACCCATCTAGATATATAGAAGGAAGAAAGGGAGATGGAGAATTCTAATAGAAGATCAAAGGATGTTTCATTGCAAGAACTAAGTAAAAGGCTTGTTGAGTTTGCTCAAGTTAGAGGATGGGAACAATATCATAGTCCTAGAAACCTTCTCCTTGCCCTTGTAATTAATTATGAGCATATAATTACATATATATATATATATATATTCCCTTTTATTTCATTTTTGAAGTTATATATATTATATGACATGATGATTAATTCTATGATTACTTAAATATGTTGTAGGTTGGAGAGGTGGGAGAGTTATCAGAGATCTTCCAATGGAAAGGAGAAGTAGAGAGAGGACTGCCAAATTGGAGTGAAGATGATAAGGAGCATTTAGAAGAAGAGCTTTCTGATGTTTTGCTCTATCTTATTCAGCTTGCTGATGTCTGTGGGCTTGATCTTGGCCAAGCTGCCCTCTCTAAGATCGTCAAGAATGCTTGTAAATACCCGATTCATCAATGCAAATCCTCCAGCCCTTCTTCCTCCTCCTATAACTAGCTAGCTAGCTACAACTATGTTACATTTGGTTCCGATCTCTCCAATGTCGTACAATGTCCGACAAAAAAAAAAGTATAATTTCTTGTACTTGTTTTACTCAACTCTTCCCTATCTAGTAGTCAATAATGGAGATAATAACTTCATTCTAGCTACAATGTTGTCTGAGGAAAATATGTGACGTATCAAGTTACATAATCCCTTTTACTTATAAGTTATAACTAGGGTTTCTATGTACTTGTCTTGCACTAATTTTCATCACTTGGAGCTTACTTTTGTGGTTGAATTTTAGTACAAGGAACTATGCACGTGATTTCAATCAGCTAATTAAATTATGATTTAATTTATTTTTTTGTTTAGGTCTAATTTTTAACCAATTTTTTAATCTATATAATTTAAATAATCTTTTTAATTCATATTATTTAATTTCATAACTCAATGATATTTACATGCCAAATTGATATAAACTAGCAAGTCATTAAAAAAAAAATATTTATTATTATTTTATTTTTAATCTTTCATTATTACTATTTTCTCTTTTATTAATCATTATTTTGTTTTTTAAAAAAGAAATTATTAGAGAGATAGGGAGGGAGGAGGACGGGGGCGAACCTAGTCCAATAGATCAAACTAATTTAGTTTTTTTTTTTTTTTTATAAAAAAATAATCAAAATGATCCGATATTTTTATAATATATTTAAATTAAATTAAATCTTTATGAAAAATACAATCAAATTAATTTCGTTCTTTTTTTTTTATATGAAGAATCAAATCGAATCAATCATATTTATATTCTTCGTTAAGAAGATATTTTTAAACTATAATTTTGAAAAAAAAAAGAAAAAAAAAAAGAATGGAACCGGACCTCTGATCTAAAGCTCACGGCCTCCATTTGTTATTACATATAGCAACTAATAAACATATCGGTAAGGGTTATTTTGTCTTGATATCGGAATGAGATTTTGCAAACGCTTAAACAAACGCTGGTTTAAGGGGGCCGGGGCAAAACCGTTCCCGCGGCCGGTACAAAGTGTTGTCCTTATGGTAAACATAGAACTCGGTTGAGATGGGTAGAAAATAGAAATAATTGAGAGCAATTCGAGTCGTTTTGGATATAGGGCCTGCAAGTTGACGTGTCATCACCGCACTAATCTATGGAAGACTTCTCATGAGGGTGAGGTGACATAGGACAGCCGACAGGTCGGTTCATTCATCTTCTGCATCACTTTAAGTTATGCATGCTAGATTATTGCAAATTCAAACTGAGAATTGAGCACCATTTATTATTAAAAGTTGGAAATATTATTTGTCACGACTTGTTAATTGCCTTATCATATTCTTAACAACTTATGTGCATGAACCTCAGGGAGAGGGAGAGGGAGAGGGAGAGGGGGAGGGGCCGGGTTGGGCGGGGTAGGGGTCCTCAAGGCTCAAGCTACTTCTTTGAGAAAGTGTGATGTTATCTAGATGGTGGGCCCTCTTACTTGGAGCACTAAGACTTACTTGCAAGCCTCCGATCTTATCAATTATGCTTTGGAATCTTATTACTTGCCTTTGTGTGTTTATCTTTCCAACTTGTTATCATTCATCAATTAGAGAGTTTGTTTTAGCTTGGATTTGGAGAAAGAGTTTTAAGATTGATTTCCAACGACATTTTGAAATTCTGCTCTATATACTCTTTTGAAATTCATAACATTATGAAAGTACTGAATAATCTCTCATCATTTTATAAAGAAGAGATTATCAGATCTTTCACTAATACCTACCCTAACTAACTAATGACCAAAGATTAACATTAAACCTATTTATGGAGTAATTTGGCTATTTTACGTTATCTATATCTTATAACAAAATGGAGTGATTTATGGACATTTTGGTCCCCAATCTAGCAAGATGAAAGACAAAACGTATAATGATCTCAAGAGGGTAAAATAGTTCATCAATGAGAGTGACGAGTGACATTTTATTCCCTACCTAGTTTACCTGAGGCTCTATAACTATAGGCAAATCCTTTTCCGTACAATGGCATTTATTGGGGCCCGCATTGTACTTAAGGTTAAGAGTTTAGTTTATAAGAAGTTGATGATAGTTGAGAATTTTAAGTACCAAATTTTTCGTTGACTGAAAGTAAATGGTAGGTAGGTATGGGGTGTTTGGCTAATTCTTGGATTTGCCGATTTGGAATCTTGATCGATCATCGGTACTATTTGTATTTAAGGTCTTGACTTTTCCTTAGCAGGGAATTTATTAGATTAGTGTAATTCTTATATTTTTTTTCATAATCTAATAAATAAAATTAGATATATTTGATATAATTTTATTGTGAGATTGTAAAGATAATGCATTATTAATAAATTATAATAGTTATAAATTTAATTTTTATCAAATCATGATTTGACTTATTTAAAGTCTTGATAGTATATAGTTCTTGATCCAGCTCATTAGATGGGGCAATCATATCGTCATGTGATGTCGGATCATTGAGAGAGGGACTCTCCACCTACTATCCAACTTGGGCAGTTTGGACAATAAGGGTTGCATCCACCTCAATGTTAGAACTTATTTCCGAGAAGAAAGTACTTGAATCAATGTTAATATATTTGCATGAAAACATAGATTTATTTTAAAAAAAATCATATCTCTACTAACAATAATCTTTATTCTAATAGTCTTTTTATCTTACAACCTAAACTCCTTAGTACCTTCCTTATATCCCAAGAAGATACATTTTTAAGATCTAGTGTCAAACTTACTATCATTTTAATGTGCATAAGCCGCATATCCAAAAGGCCTTAAGTATTCTAGGCTAGGTCTCTTATATAACCACAACTCTTCCAAACACTTAAAATCTGAAACGGTTGACAGACTCATATTCAAAGCATCCTCACCTTAGATAGCATAAATATCCTACCACCATGCAACGTTAAGATCCTACAAGTTTGGTTATTTCCCATGAAAATTGTATTGTTATCTAATTCTTTATAATCTTTAAACCACTCTCTATTCGGGCTTATGTGGTGTGTAACCCTAATCTAAAATTCAATCATTCATAATAATACCTTGTGAAATATTTAGGACCTCAGAAATGCAAGTTGCATTAGCCACACTACCTTCATAATTTCCTTAAGATGGACTTTTGTCGATATTATATAAAGCATAACAATCATTTTTTTTAAATGACTGGATTTGTTACAATGATAACATTTTGTAGTTTCTTTATTATTGTTCATTTTAACTTGCTATTTTTTCTTAGGATTTCTATTAAACTGATTATAATTTTTTTTTCTTCATATTTTTTCTTTAACAAACAAGTTTATGTTGGTTCTTATTTATTTTTAATTCTAATTCCCTAGCCTCAGAGTCCCATTACAACTAAGTCAAGTTTAGATTCCTCACCCGTATACTTTAATGCATTCTTAACTACTATATAGTAATCGAAAATGGATTAAAGCAATATCATGACTTGACTAGAATCATCTAATACATAAACATTTTCTTTTAAAGCGAAGCTCATTTTTTAAAAACTCATCTAAGTTATTATCTAGATTTTTTAACATGTCCATCTTCTAATTAAAAACAATGTCTTTTAGATATGCTAAATTATATGCCAACTGAGTAGCATAAAGTGAGTTAAGTTTACCCCACTGAGATAGAGGTGTATGTGCCCTATCTACCTTCCGGAGAATATTATCTCCTAAGTGTATGATCATAATATCGTACATCTCTTGATCAATCTCTGTCTGTTTAGCAATTATTGTGGCTGTCCACTTAGTGTCATCTTACTCTAATACTATGACAACCTTGTTATGTGAGAGAAATGCCCTCATTCTCTTCTTCCAAGTCCCATAATCGGACTTACCATCAAATAGTGGGGTCTCCATCTGGGTAGTCAACATTTCAATAAACAAAGAATGTAGTACACACTTGAATCAAAACAAAAAAATCAGTAAATATATATTTTCTATTTTCTTTATTTTAAAAAACCGTACCACCATACTCAAATCACTTTACAAGTGCAAACAGTTTCAATTAACTAGATGCTTGAACCTATCAACACAAGAAAGGCCTAAGAAATTTAGATCTAACTTAACCAAGATAATCTTTAAGGAATTGAAACAATTTCTAATTCTTAATCTCTAATAATACAATATGCATAATACCAAGTCAAGATCATTCACTGAATAACATACAATAATTATTCAATCAAGACTCTTATGCAAATCCCCTTGTATAATCATCAAACAATAAAGAAATTTTTTACCGATTTCACAACCTAGATTAAACTTATGCTCTGATACCACTATTGATAGATTATAACACTTATAGGTTAAATTTTATCGAATTCAACCTGCTATCTAGTTTATTATGTCACTATTCATATATCAAAAATTCGGTCATGATCTTTTTGTTTACGAAACTGACCTGTTTAATAAGAATCCATATATGTGCGGAAAAATAAAGGACACAAGAGATTTTATAATGGTTCACTTCCAAAGGAAACTAATCCACTCGAGCTCCGAAATTCCGATAGGCTCATTTGCACTAGTGATAGAGTTTTCTGTACAAGCATACAACCAAGTCCTAGATCCACTAATACACAAGCTCGAACAACATCAATCAAAGATTTAACCAAGATTTTACAAAACCCTAAATCAAATTTTCAGCTAAGTATATCTCCTAATCCGAAATCTAAAATCATGAATCACAAAGAAAGATGAAGAGCAAATCGAAAAACTCAAGTAGATCAAACCACCCGAATATATGGAGATCGGCGACACAAATCGAACCACATAAAAACCATTATCGTGTGGGAGAGAAAGAGAAGAAGAGAGAGAATTCTTTTTCCGGATCTAATTTTTTACCCTTTAGTTCGTGAGAGATAGATCAAAGAGAGCATATCCTTCTTTTTATTATTCTCAAAATAATTTCACAAACTTTTTATATCTTCCAAGCAGCCTATAACTTTTATTTTTAATTTCCAAAATAAACCCAAATAAACTTGATTATAAGTTTTATACTAAGTAGATTTCTTTGATTCGATAAAAACCCGTCGGATTACCACTTTAAACCTAAAGACAGCTCATTAGACCATCCCATTTGGGCTCGCACCATAAATCACTGACCTGCATAAATCACACTCATCCAAAAATTTATCTTACACTATACTCAACTTTCAATTGGGCCTTCTCCCTAGTATTTGGTAAATACAAATTCATTGCCCACTTGTTGAATGATGACAATCGGCCACCTCATGGGCTTGTCACACATTCAGCCCACAATGTCTTGACTACTAAGCACTAACGTTGAAATGTAAAATTTAATATATAACATTATAATTTGGTCTTAGGAGGCCTAAATCGGAGATTATTAAATATCCTTATAAAATGCATTACATGATATTTAAATGTAGAGTAAATTAGTTTATATAAGTTTATGCTATCAAACAACTTTAAAGAAGTAAACGTTTTTATCTTTGGCATTCATTTATATGTACTAAAAAATATTATTCTTTTATATTATAAAATAAAATATATATTTATTACATTTTTAAATAATTATACATAATTAAGTATAATATATATTTTTTGTTCATTTTATTAAAATAATTATTTAATTTCATTAAATTATAACATAGGATGGTATGTCTATTTTTTTAAGTTTAAGCTAAGTATGTCAAGTTTTTAGAGGAGAGAATTTCTCTCTTGTTTTTTTTTAATAGAATGAGAGAATCTAGATTCTAGAGTGGAAGCTTTTGAGTTATTCGGACAAACCGATTTGTTTATATTACCAAGAAAATCCAAAAAAAAAAAAAAGAAAGTGGGGCAGAAAATGATGAGATTGTAGATAGATATCCGGGAGAGGGATCGATGAGAGATGGAGTCCAAATTTTAAACTGGATTTGACAACGCTATTATAACTCTCTCACTTCTCTTGTAAGTTTCGTTTTGTTTCTATCTCCGGATTTTTATTTTGACTTTAATGCGCGCTCTCTCTCTCTCTGAATCTTTCTAGTTTCTTGAGAAGGAAGATGACCCAACAGTTCCGAAAAGTCTACATTATTGTTCTTCAGGTTGCACTTGTTTTCTCATTTTCCATTTATTCTTCCCTGATTCACGGTTTTTTTCTTTATCTCCTAAAGCACTAATTCCAGCTGAATCAATCATGGGTTTTGGCAGAAATGGGCAGATAAGGAAAGGTTTCATATTTCTTTTGCATATTTTCTCATAGAATTTGGATTTGGATGCTGTAGCTGCTTGCCTTTACTCAATTGTTGATGTAGTTTTAATTCTCTGAGACACTTGGATGAAAAAATTAATTTTTTTTTTACCCTTACCTCGCTCCGTTTGGTCTTCTATTTTTTAAGATTCATGATTTGAATCATCTATTTCCTTCTTTGTTCTTCTCTATGAGAGGCCTCAACAATGGGAGAAGAAATTTTGTTTTTGTTTTTTGTTTTTTGGACAAAGAATAATGCTTTTGTTCTCTTAGGTCTTTAATTGTGCCTCTTGCCCCTATGATTGCAATGATTTTTTTTTTTTGGGGGGGGATCTGATTCTGACTTTTGGAATGATCTGATGAAAATGCTGTCTGACATCAATCCATGAAAGATTCTTCATTTTCCAATCTTGATGATCTTTTAGAGACATACAATCAAGAAGTGAACTCCAAAAAGAAACCTTCAAGATCTCCGTCTTGATAAATATAAGACTATTGTCTGTTTTTTTTTTCTTTTCAGGTTTTCTTTCATGACAAGATGAACTGGAATTTCAAGGAAATGGGAGCGAAAATGCCGAGTGATAGTTACTTCCCAGTTCATTACTTCACGAGGATTGAATTATGTGATGGTAAAATGCTAAATGGCGGACACTCCTACCATGGTTTCTCTTCACTGCTTCTGGCTAATCAGCATTTAGGGTTCAACAAAGAAATGTTAAAGCAGATAATGCTTAAACATGAAGCTGTCTTTAGAGATCAGGTATTTGATCTGTTAAGTTAGAATTAAACTTTACCCATTATCAAATTTGAAAAAAGTTAAGATAATTCAATATAACTTCCTGTTTACCGTTCAGATTCTTGAGCTTCATCGGCTTTATAGAAGACACAAAGAATTAATGTTGGAAATGAAAAAAATAGAATTTGGCTCAGTGGAATACAAGTTGAAGAAGTTTGGAAGAAAAGTTTTGGATCTTGAACTTCCAGCTGATGCATACTTAGACAGTGAAGAAGAAGAAAAGTTGCCTAACCTTGATCAGAAAATATCAAATTCTATGGCTTCTGGTTTAAAGACAGGCCCCACCAGCTACTTTTACTTGGAAAAAAGCAGTTCTCGGAAAAGGGATGAATGTGAGTTGGAAGAAAATTGTATAATGGTTGTTCAAGCACTTCCTTGTTTTATTAACTACCTGTCTTCATTACCAGCTAAGAAGGTTCATAGATCAGTGTTACGTGAAAATCCTGAGCCTGTACAATCCATTAAGGATATTAACCTGAATTTCATGCCACCTAGCTCACATGGTGAAGAAGATGATGACAATGCCTTAATCCAGCATGTTTTGGAGAGTAATGAGGTTGATAAAAAGCAGCTCTTACATTCAGGTTGTCACATTGACCTTAATCTATCCATTGATTTAACGGATATTGAATTGGAAGCTCCAACGAGTCCAGAAAACAAGGAGTGCACTCCACCCAGAGGAGTAGGAAGTGGAGGAGAAAAGTCCGAAGAAAACGGACCCAATAAAGTTTTCCAAAAGTCAAGGAGATTATTAGATGATGAAAACAAGGAGGAAGAAGTACTTCTCCGGAATCTTGCAGCAGAAGCTATAGTTTCCATTTCTTCATCATCATCCAGGTCCCACTCTCAAATTCGATCCCCGCCTTGTGGTTTTGAATCTCTACATTGTCTTGTCGGCATAGTTTGTTCGGGATTAGATGACATGAAAAATGAAAATGGAAATGAAAATAGAATGGACTTCTTTGAGGAAGTTACACTGAAGTTGACCGAAACGAAAGTGGAAGAGAATTGGCCGAAGAATTACAATGAGAACCGAAATGATGAACTGATTGGAGATGTTCTTTTTGAGCCTTGTCAGCAGCGGAAAGGTCGGTTAAGGAGGGGGAAGAACCGGAGGGACTTTCAGACAGAGATTCTTCCGAGTTTGGTTTCTTTGTCGAGGTATGAAGTGACAGCTGATCTTCAAACAATTGAAGGTTTAATAACTGAAGGAGCCAGTTCGGCCAAAAACCGAGGAAGAAAGAGACAATCTTTCATCTCCAGTTCCAATGTTATTACTGGGCCCGCTGCCTCTCGTGCGGTTGCTAAACAAATTAGTAGTAACTGTGAACCGGGCATTGAAGAGAAAAGAAGTGTTGTGTGTTGGGGAAAGATAAACAGGCGGCCTAGGGGCCCAAGATTTCGAGCTACTAATCCCAAAAAACTATAAAACCATGTTTTTGTGATGTGGAATCTCTTTGATAGAGCCATTTGATAGTGGGAATTTTTTTTCCGGCCTACTTTTGTACATTTTCTTACTTATTGTGACTGAATGGGGAAAGAGCAGTGAAAATTTTAACCAAAGGATACATGGTTCTGTGATTCAGATGGGATTTGAGCCTGATGTTTGATTATACAAGCACTGGTTTAGTTCATATGTACTGTTACCTGTTTGTCTGTTGTTAATGCATGTAAGTTTGTTTTGTTCAAAAGCTTGATAGGTGCTCTGTTTCTTGGGATTCTTCGATAACCGGTTACTCGCATGACAAAAAGTTTGTGAAAAACTCCAGAACATGTCAAGATTGCCATTGGGTTTTCAAGATTGTTTCATTGGTTTATAAGAGAGATTGTCGCGAGAGATAAAAGCAGTTTTCATCTTTCTAATAGAAGGGCTTGCTCTTGTCAAGATTATCGATGAAATAGTAAGAAAACTTTATATGATATCATAATCGGTGCTATAAAAACCGTTTTCATCATTTTATATTATTGATGATACAGTATGAAAACTTGACATGATATTATATATATAGATGTGGTGTGGTGAGGTCCACGAAAAAAATAAAAAAGCAAAATGTTACGGTCTTCAATTATCAAGAGGAAAAGGTTGTGATTGAAGTTGAGTAAAATGAGGGCTTCTAAGGGCCCCTTGAAGGAGCTCATGAACATCATCATCCCAAGAATCACGATATGTTTCTAAGTTGATTTCGGAATTTGCTAAGGCTGCCAAGCAAAGCTCTTTCCTCCATTCTTCCAAGTGTGGGAACCCAACATTGTCCCCATATTTGTCACAATACTATAATCAAATGAAAAAACAAAAAAAAACAATAAAATAATTATGAATCACATGTAAAACGTGCTGTATAGAATATTTGTCAAATTTTAACTTGTTTATGATAATTTTTTTTGGTAGATCGATCCATCCTAATTGTATATGTCAACTTCATACTTTCACATCATACATCATATCAATATTGTGTATGGTTAAGATAGATCAATTTACTAAAAATACAATCTACTTAAATATACATTACCTCAAAATTAGCAATATCATGTGTATTATGCTTGGGAATGCCGGCAAGATCTCTAGAGTGATAGAAATCTTTAATGGATTGCATCATCTGATCCCATGATGGCAATGTTCTTTTCCCCGAAAGAAGTTGGGCTATCCACTTTGCTTGTGACTCAAAGAAAGGGAATCCAATAAGCTACATTATGTGCACCCATTTTTTGCAAGCTAAGTAAGATATCCATTAATTAACCAAAAAGAAAAAGGATAAAAAAAAAAAAAAACCTTAATTATATAGTTCTATATGGATAGACTTATTAAACCGACTTTTAACTAAACTGACATAACAAATAAGAAAATTTATAAAATACTTCTAAAATATATATCCTAAACATTTAAGACTGTGCTACACCATCCCAAATAATAATATGATACAATTTTGACCACTCGGAATATATACATCACGAGCACCTTAAAATACCTCTAGCAAATAATAGAAGGGATGTAGTTTGAGGTATAAGAAGGGAAGGCTACTTACCTTTCTAGCAATTCCTACAAAGGAGAGGGAAGGAGCAAGTAAAGGAGGGAATGTGTGCTCATACAAAGGACCCACTCTATCATCATCCACAACTACTATTCCTTTTGTCTCAAGAAATGGAAACGTATATGAATACCTACAAAACACATTACCCCACCAACCCTATCAATTAATCAATTTAAGACTATATGTAATGATCCTTTTTTTTTTCTTTTGCATTTTATATATCAAAAGGCAGTGTTCTTCCTCTCAATTTGATAACTAAACCGGGGCATCGAGTCTTTGTGGGTGAGTGATATATATGTTGAGAATATTATATCTCACATTTAAAAAAAATACTTGAAAAACTAATATATATATAAAAAATGGGTTAACTTCTCTCAAAACTAATTGATTTTGAGATGTAAACCAAAATTTCTATGTGTCAGAACTAAACTCAATACGTGATTTGACTAATTACCACACGTGTTTCACATTACTCATATAAAACATGTCTGCATGTAGGCTCAAAATAATGGCACACGTGAATGGGCGTGTTGAGAATATTATATTTCATATTTGAAAAAGAACACTTAAAAAATTAATATATAAGAAAGATGAGTTTTTCTCAAAACTAATTAATTTTGAGATAAAAGCTTAAATTTCTACAATATTGACAAATAGTTTTACCAAAAATGCTTTAAAAAGCACAAATTCGAGCAATTACTGCATTCAAATGGACTAAGAGGCGTCCGGTTTACTCCTCAAATCGAGATGAACTCTACCATTTATCCAATTTCAAACAAGAGGAATTAATTAATAATTTTGGGAATGTTTTAAATTAATTACCCTGTGCAGTATAAGATTGTATCTGCAATGACCCATGTTCCATCTATGAAGTTCACTCTTCCCTCTTCTTGTAAAGAGTCTATCTACAAGTGGGTATTCTTTAGATTGATGTGTATATATAGAGAGAGAGAGAGAGACTTAGAAAAGAAAAAATACGATAAAAAGAATAGAGGAGGGCATATATATATATACTTCTGGATGAAGATGGAAGTTCTGATGTTTGGCAATGACTTTAGATAAACCTTGAGAAATGTCAAGAGATTTGACACTAAGATGTACTTCTTTCACAACTTCCACAAGCTCCAGCGATATGTCCTGTCCACTTAGAGAGTTCCCTACCACCACCACAACCTACACATACAACTCATAACACAACAACTTAAATTCTATTATCAACTTCATTAGCATATATGATCCGGTGACGTACGTACCTGGTTGTGAAACGGCTCCGGAACTCTATAAACGTGACTATGCATCTGCCTTCTTTTCCATGTATCCATTCCTTAATAATTTTTAACGACACACAACAAAAACAAATTGTGAAAGTATATATGATTAGTAAAATTAATATTGGAGTACGAATCTAGAAACCAGGAACATAACATGTTATGGTTTTAATGAATATTGAATATGATTCGTGGTATGATAAATAAATTAGAACTCGATACTGACCTTTGATAGAAGGCAATCTAGGTTGAGAATAATGGCCAGAAGCCACAACCACAGCATCAAAAACCTCTTCCACAATCCTCTCCTTCACCATGTCTTTACTTCTCACAACCCATTTCAAATCATGACTACCATTAACCATTCCTACATGTTCAACCCTAGTCTTAAACCTGATCATCTCCCTCAAACCAAACCATTCACAAAAATCCTTGAGGTACAAAAAAAGCTCCTTATGGCCCGGAAATCTTCTCGCGTCTCTTCCTTTCTTCACCGAAAATGGAAAATCACTAAACCCCATGATCTCTCTGGGACTAGTGAGCCTTAAAGATTCATAAATACTACTATGAACCTTAGGAAAATTACTATTGTTAGTGCTCTTTCCTAGGGGATCTTCACCGTCTACTTCTGGCTCATATAGCCATTGCCCTCCCACATCATGTTTTTGCTCCATGACAACCACTTTGTGACCTTCTTTCCGGAGCTCTCGTGCCGCCACCAGCCCTGACGGCCCGGCTCCGATCACGCATGCGTTCTTAACTTGAAGCCTCTCAGAAACCATGCTTGCTTAATTGCTAGGATTGATGTGACTGAATGGGGTTAAATCTTCTTTTAAAATATGGTCAAGCGTGGGATGTAGGATGAGGGTTTTATAGTTAAGATATGGTTTCGGTAAAGAAAGGTAAATGTAATGGGTAATGATAGTGCTGGAAATGGATTTGCGTTTTGTTAAATGAGCTGTACATTTCCCAATTGATTCAATAATGAGTTGGTCAAACATTTAATACTTTTAATACTTCAAGTATTCAAAGTAATAACGACAATCCTTATAGTATAATCTTGCTGTATCAAAAGTAAGCAATATTAAGCGGTCTAGAACAGATAATCGGTTTGGATGATATTATGTCATTATTTATGTTGATATGATACTATTTAATTTATTGAGAATATCTATTTCTAAATTATTTTAAAATTTTTAAGTAATCTTATCTATTTGGTGAATAATTCATGTATCAAAATAGATCGAAATCGAAAAGTATATTATTTCAACCCAAATTGAGAGGCTTTGCTAGTTACCGCTAGAATTCATGCTTGGTTTGGTTGGGTTCCCCTTCCAAAGCTGTTCGATCTGTCGAGTTGGTAGATGGGAACCCGTTCTGCATTGGCCTTAATTCTTAGCCTACAAAAGCATTTACTTTTATCCTAGCCTTTATTGGCCACAAGTGTTGTTAAGTCTAGTCATTTCTTGTTCCCTTAAGTCGTGGTTAAGTAGGTGACTAATTGAACTTGTTTTTATGACCTTTAGTAGTATTTAGGGTTGTAAAAAAATGCAGATTCTATGTGTAAACCAAAAGCAAGTAAGCATTCCTTTTTGTTCTCAGCTCTCTTCCTTTCTACTCTTACTACACTTTATCCACCTTCTACATGCTCGACACTGACACTGAGTAAAATCTAACAGTTACGAGACACCAAGCCAAATTGTATCAAATATTTTATCTTTCCAATTATCATAATCAATGCTTTGAAGTTTGATACTTTGGACGTAATTATAGGAAGTTACCAAATTTAAAACCACCAACCCAAGAGGCAATTAAGTTCACTTAATTAATTAACCTGTAATTAAAATTTGAACTTAGGATCCTTAATCGATGCAACGTGTTTATTAAGAGTTTAGAGATCTAATAGAGTTGATAATTTAGTAAACTTGTACAACAAACCGGTATAATCTCCGACCTGAGAGGAGTTCAACCTGATCTAGTAATTTAATCCAAATAGCATTTGTAGAAAGCTTTGGCAAAGTTGACCACACATACATCATTTCAAAAGCTTAAAAGTTTGAACTATCATAATTGGAACCGACAATCCAATATATATATATATATATATATATACATACGAAGCTAGTTAGATGATCAGTAGCTAGCAATGATAAGGAAAAAGAGTATGTTTTTTCTTACAATGATAGTTTGTTCTCAAATATGTTCGGGTCAACCAGAAAAACATCAGAATGCCCCTTCTTCAAGCCAAGGGAACATGAAGATTGGAATCATATCTTCCTGTTCTTCCATAATCAACATCAGAGTTTGCATTTTTCGTTCCTTTTTTTTTTTTTTTTGGGTATGATTAAAGAACACTTCAATACCAACTGTTCTTTGACCGATCAAACCTTTTACTCTTACCTCCTGAAAAAAAGAACAAAAAGTGGAAGCTTGAAAGCAAGGTAACGTGTCACGCTTCACCCCTTTTACATCACCTTTTGTTTTTTTGGTGCTATCAATGGTAAACTTTGCTTAACATTTCTTCAACGTTTCCCTTTGACACAAACAATATCAATTTGCTATCAAAATTGCTCCACAATCATAGCTATATATATATATTATAATATATGTTTCAGCTTGCATGATAAATGCACATTAAGAAGCTCTTATCTCACATCGATGGGATACGAAAAAAATATATCATATTAAATTAACGATTGCTTCAACTGCTTAATAAATAAAAATGAAAATATATTTTATGTACCGCATATATATATATACTCAATACACTATTTTGTATTTAAGACCAGTGAGCTGAACGACAAAAGCAATGAGATACAGTCCCCATTGTACAAGATCCTCGTTCGGTCTAACCGGCTTGTTGCCTATAAATTCCGGCCATCTTGTAATAAAGATCCGTATTCATCGCTTGCATCTAAACAGAGAAACAAAAACGAAAATTACTTCAAATAGTAAACACTAACATACTCCAATACAATTTTATATACCTTTTTAAAAAAAAATTAATTATCTTTCTTCAAACCCATAAAAATATGGTTGACATACTTGTGTAAGATATGCACGTAATGGATCTGGCTGAGGAAGAGAAGGATTGGAGCCGGATTCCGGCTTTTCTTGCATCGGATTAACCATTGTCGGCACCATTAAGGGAGTTGGAACAGAAGTTTGAGTTGTAGGAGAAACATGAGTAGTAGGATAATGAATGATTTGAGGGAAGGATTGAAGGGTATATCCGGGCATTGTCTTGTTCGGGTCAATCATTCCCGGTCCCATACCAAGCCCAAATCCAATCCCCATTCGTGCCAGAAGTGACAATTGTAACTGTTGTTGTTGTATTGCTAAAGGCATAACCGCTTGGGACATATTTCTCATATTGTTCATTAACTGAACTTGTGATTGAAGTTGCTTTAAGTATGCTATAACCTCATCAAGCATCGATGCTTTATCTGTCTGTATTTTTTTTTTCCAGCAAAAGAACGACCGGAATTAGCAAATTCAGTATATTATATAGACCTAGTTCATATTTTCAAGTGATTTTCTCACCTTGGAGCTTGCATTAGGCACCAATTGTTGCAGTGCTTTCAGCTTTTGATTAATCCTATCTCTTCTTCTCTGAATAGAAGAAAACTTATAAAGACGTTTTATATATGTATATGTATGTTATCTCATGGTAGAGATATATTCTAGCAATGAATGGCATTAAATAGTTACCCGTTCAGACTGGTTATGAACAGCAGCAGATCGACTTCGTCTAGTCGAAATGGACCGGCTCGTTTCACCTTTGATATGTTCTTCCCGAGTTTCCTAGCACAAGTGAAACCGGCACATAGAAAACTGATTACTTTCTTAAGACTTCCATAAAAATGGTCTTAAAGAAAAAATGCTAGGAAATTTATTTTCGTGAAACACGTACCGATGGACCATGACAAGCCGAGTCTTCATCCATTGTTCTGGTTTTGAAGCTCGGAGGGGATTCAAATGAAGCCAGTGTCATTAATGTTGCGTCACTAATACTAGCACAAGTGCTAATTATATCAGTATGATCAATAACCTGCTTATTAGTATTAGTATTATCATTAGCAGTACTAATATTTCTTTCATAAAACCCGAAATCGGAACATGTCCGTTTTCTCGACAATGGTGGAGGTGACATTTGATCCATGCCGGAGATTTTAGTGCCTTTCCCACGGGAAGGTTCTACGGTACCCATGCTAGTAGGGGCCAGGGTTTGAGCTTGTTCTTTGTGGGCAATCGCTTGAGAGACTATGGACTCTAGGGTATTGTTGGCCCGGTCCCAGGTGGGCTTTGTCGGGGATGTCAAACACGGCCTACCAAGCCCATTTATTGCTAGTTGGCCATTAGCCCATGTTAGGTCAGCAACTTCATACTTGGGCCTAAAGTTCCAAAGACAAAGATTCCAATTAGTATCAATCAAAGACACTAATTACCTATATATGACAGAACATGAACTACCAAGAATGATCTTACACTACATGAAAAAACTATAAATAAAAATGAAATTGTGCTTACATGGAGACGAGGTGAGGACTACTACTAGTGGAAGTAGTGTGGTGGGAGTGCACGTGAGAGGAATATCTATTGCCATCTTCTCCTTCATGGTGGCTTAGATTCCAATATGGTACTACTAGATTCTGACTCATCATGTTTCTCTCTCTCTCTTCTTTCTTTCTTTCTTTCTTTCTCATGCATGCACACACACAAACATAAAAATGAACAGGAGCTGATTGAGAATGAATGAGCTTTCGAGTTAGGGGAGTTCGGACAGTCTCTTATCTCGTTTTTTGTGTGGGCCACACCTCTTAGTTATTCCTCATATCGTTGTCACGATGTTGTGGATTGTGATTGAGATATTTTTCACAAACATGTGGTGGGCAGAGTAAGAAGAAGCTTAAGTGGGGATGAGAGGAAGAGAGAGATAAAGATTTAGATAATGTCGAGCTCACTACTGTAAATTGATGGGACCATTTTGCTCTGAATTCTGATCCTTCTCACTCTTCCCATCGAGCTACTGTATATATATATATGAGAGGAATAGATGCATCAAAATTTATTATAATTATAAATATTATTTTTAAATATTATATTATAAATTAATTAATTATATGTAATTATATATTATTTTAAGTATAATTAATTAATTATATATATTAAAATTTAAAAAAAAAAAATATATATATATATATATATATATATATTAATTATATATATTTGAATAAAATTTTATATCAATTAAATATAGGTATATAATTAATTATAATTGAGTTTGAGTAATGTAATATTTAATTTATATATAATTATTATTTACAAATTACTTATAAAGTGTAATTGTACATTATCATAGATTTATATTTTATAACATCACAATCACAATAAGTATGATGTTCATTAATAAATATCAACAAATTGACCAAATTAAAAAATATCAACTAGTTTACAAACATCAACAATAAACACTTATTTCATCTTTATATGGCCTTAGACTCCTCCGCATATGATATTAAAAATTCAAAACTCAATAAATATATATCATATTGGAAACAAATAGATAATATATGATATAATAAAATAAGTACGTACTATCATCTTCTTTATCAAAAATTTATTACATTCACAACACTTGTTAAGGTGAACCTCACGCTCGAAAGCCAGCTTTGCACACAAATAAGTGCTTCAACCATAAAGGGAGCAAATCTACTCTGGAAGTTTGTGATCGTACGTCCACTCGTGCTAAACGTGGACTTAGAAATAACTATAGATATTATAACAGGTAAAATGATCCGACAAGGATTGGATACAGATAAAATGATCATCTCTAGTAATTTGAGTACAGTTACTACTTATTGAGTTTCATAATTTGTGCATGTTGTAGATAAATATAAAGGTAAAACGGTCGTTTTCGAACTGTAATCGAAAAATTTGAGCTACTGTTTATTGTACATATGGAGCCGATCTATAGATAATTAATAAATATATAACTAAATTTGAGATACTTCAAACAATTAAATATTAATATAAAAAAAAAATAAATTATATAACTAAATCCTTAATAATATATGATATAAAGGTCTAAACTAATGATATTGGAGAATTTATTTTTATTTAAATTAATGATATTGGAGAATTTATTTTTATTTAAATTAATGATATAAAAATCTTGGAATTACACTTGTGACAATCAATTCATCATATTTGATATCTTTGAATACCCTAATATAATGTCAAGAAACCATTTCTCGACCAAAATAAGAACAATCATAATCAATCTTTTAAAAAAATATAAAAAAAATAAAAAATAAAAGCAACCGTTGATTCCCCACTTTCGGCATTATTGTTAGCACAATCAATTAGCAATGAATAAAGAAGCCAACTATCTCATTGATTTTCGATCATATACGTCAATTATACACTTATATAGAGTATATATACTATATACCAGTCTCTCGAACTTCCATTAACATTCCACGGAATATGTTAAGGTCCCCCCCCCCCCCCCCCCCAAAAGAAAAAAGAAAGGACCATTGTTTTTCTTTGATTACAGACAATGTCTAAATCATGTTTGGTCCTTAGAAGTAAGAGGCTAGGAAGCAAAATAGGAATGCTCATACGGCCCCAATTATTGATTACACAAGTTCTTAGCTTGTCATTTAGTAAGTAGGAATGCAGTTTGACACAAACCGAGATATTAAACTGTGGTCTAAATAGACCTCACAGTAGATGACAATGATTTAGTGTTGTGAAGAGGAAGAACACAGCTGGGTCATTATTGTTTCCATTTCTGTGATCAAAGTCTCAATCTGAAGAGACAGAAGCATCTGAGAGTTTTTTGCTTGGTCTTCCCATTCGCCCGACCACTGTCTTCTTCCATACCCGTGGCTGGACTTCTGTGATGTACGTTGAGAATATTATCTGAAAGGAATTTTTCTTCCCCGGACACCATTTCAGGAAATTTATTACCTTATCATTCAATCAAAACGGATTACTAAATCGTATGAGCCAAAACTAAGACGTATCAAGCCGTATACATCAATAATGTATCGTACGAGAAATCAAATAATAAGTTGTCAGACATTTTTTCATTTATTGCAGATTGATTTTAAGTCGAAATCACAAATTTTTACAAATATAAGATATAAGATCCAAGATTAGGACTTAGAAGTTAGGAGTATGTTAATAATGTATATCATTTTCACTAAAAGCATAAATATTTCATTGGAAATCTGCCTTTTGATATAATTTTCTTTGCACTTTCTTTTGCTGCATGCTCTTCATTTCTTCTTTTCTCCTCTAACTGTGTTTTTGCTCCCCCAGCTATCTGTTCAATTCTTGTTATCTTGCTCTTGTAATGGAGCTGATTCACTGCCATTCTTTGCTCCAATTCACCCTACATAAATCCCAAAAGTTGAGAAGAGTAGTAGTATATGTTATCCATAATATAAATGTTGTATGAGATAACAGAAGAGAAATTTAATTAAAAAAGAAAAGAGAAAGAATAAACAGAAGTAAATTGCTTATCAAACTTCAAAGCAAAAAGACCTTCTTCTTCTCCATGTGGAGCTTTGCTTGCATCTTTTTCTCATTCTCCCATGCAACAATTTTAGATTTCATCCTCTCATACCTGACATTACTTTTTTCATCATCATAATGTTTGTTAGTTGTCTTAGAGAAAAAATTTATTTAAAAAATTGCTTTTTATCTTTGCCCGTGAATTATAAAATGAGATTGGATTTGATCCGAACCATGTATATCCAAACTCGTCGAATATACGGTGGAGATCAATCCAAAGTTCGATCCAACTAGTCATAAAATGTCACGTAATTGAATGAAATGTATTTATATCGTTTAATAAAGGGGTTGAAGTAATGATATAAATGTGTTTCATTAAGTAATGTGACATTTTATAAATAGTTGGATCGAATTTTGGATTAATCTACGTTATACAGTCGGATGAGTTCGGATATGTACAGTTTGGTCTGAGTCCAAGCTCGAATAAATGAGGTACCAAAAATGAAAAGGTTACCTCTTCTTAATCTTTTCCTTCTGAGTTTTCTCCCAAGCATCTGTTTTAGGTACGGTATCTGTTTGTCTTAGTGCCGATATAGGCCTTACCGGAAAATCATTCTCTGGCGCTTTCCGGTCCTGCCTGATCAGCCTTTCTCTAGAAGATATACCTACCGAGAAAATAACCATTTTAACTTATTTCCCTTCAATAGAAAAAAAAACTTGTCCCCACATGTTTAGATCAAATTTAGTTACCAGTTGTAGAGAGACGGGCCGAGTCTATTTTCCGGGATTTGTTTCTGGTTCTTGAGTTTTCTCGGTTGTATCTAATCTTCTTTTGGAATTCAGTTTCAGCTTCTTCTAGTGAATGAATTGCATATGCAGCTGATGCCACTACAGTTGCAAACTCCAGTTCCTTTGAATCATCATGATTCATGCTCATATTTTTTCCAGAATCTTTCAGGAGAGTGTTGCTTGATTTTGAAGAAAGAGTTGAAGGTGTAGAGACAATTGGCAAAGGCTATTCATTCCATCTAATCGGATTGTGAACAGGAAAGGAGGCAAAGGAAGGCAAGCTCTGTTTTGCACTCAACTACACAGCAAAGCAAAGTATTTTTCATTATCTATTTCTGTACATTATTGTCTCCATTTGTAAATGTTTTGGCAAAAGTCGAAGCTTTTGAACATGGTCATCTTTTTTTCGTTTCCCCCTTATCCTTGTAAATGTTTTGCCTACTTTTTGCGAAAGGATATAGAGATTCTTTTATTCCTTTTCCATGGAAGGTATATCCTAATCAAGAACAAGTATCCCGCAATTGGATTGTTGTGGGCTTCACCTCATGTAGATGAAGGTATTCAAGTTACCTGAGCTAATCACAGCGTTAACACCTTATTAAAAAGAAAAAGAACAAACTTTATTAAAAGAAAAAGAACAAAGGAAGGGACAAAGAGGCAAAACATCCGAAAAACAAACAACAAACAGAAAGAACGCAAAACATATTATTATACATGATATTTGGATGCTATATTTGCTGATTTAAGATCCCTGATCATTTGCTTCACTGGCTTGAATTGTGGCTTGATTTGCTGCATGTCTTCTTCCTTAATACTTGATACTTACTCTTTTAGACCTGGTACGTATAAGCTTGGTGCCTGATCTCATTTTGTAATGATAGCAATATGGTGCATTTCCAAAAAAAAAAAAAAAAAAAGCAATAATAAAACAAACAAACAACAAATGAATGGTAATTGATGGTGTAAGATTTGGGTTACGGAGAGGGGGCGATTTCTAATTGCTGATGAGATGGGCGGCCTTGGCAAAACACTGCAGGTAGTTTTTATTCTCTTTGGATTCGTGCAACAACTTGCATTATTATGGGTTCACTTGTGTTGAGATTTAAAACCCCAGTTTGGACTCTCAAAATTCCAACAATTTGTACTTCACAAATGTCTGATTTAAGTGCAATATCCAATTTACTTCACAATCCAACCAAAACAAAGTTTGCTTGAAGTCAATTTAAGGCTTAGAAGAATATTTGGGTCTATTATTTGAATTTATATTTACTTTTCAGTTTCGAGGTTCTTGTAACTTTTGAGGCCGGCTTAGAGCCTTTAGACTTGTCCTGCATATGCATCTAGTATACATAGTCCAAATGTCCTATTTTTTCTCTCATATATATTGTACTGTCATTAAAGCAGACTCCTTTTCATTTTCTTTTTTATATGCATAATTTTGTTTTCAGGCTATTGCCATTATTGGCTGTTTCATAAATGAAGGTTCAGTACTTGTTGTCGTCTCAGCTATTCTGCGTTTTGCATGGGCAGAAGAATTGGAGTGATGGCTTCCGTTTTGTGCACCTTCTGATATCCATCTTGGTATATAGCTTGTTCTCTTATTCATATCAGTCTTCTGGTAGCTTGGGATTTTGCTTTCCGCATTATAGAAGTTTATTTTAAATATCACTGTTCAGTTGTGCTTATCATTAGATTGAATCTTGTCTCCAGTCTTTGGACATATTGATAATCCATCATGCAAGTTGTCAAGATTTCCCAGAGTAGTTGTCATTTCTTATACACCGACTGCTTAAGAGTATGCTTGACCAAAAATGGGCTCTCATGATAGTAGATGAATCTCATGTACGATGTACGAAGAAGTCATCGGAGCCAGATGAGGTACATAACTATTTACAAAGTTTACAGGCTCATGGCTTGTTGTCTGAACTTCCATTGCAAAAGTGTTTACATTATTACATTACCACAGGCTCGTATTGCTAGCAGATAAAAGCTGTTCTTGAGATATCTACCAAGGTCAAGCACATAGTTCTACTATCTGGGACTCCTTCCTCTTCAAGGCAGTAACATGGTCATTTCAAAGCAGAGAAAAAAAAAAAAAAGTAGTGATGGATTTCCCTCATTTCAAGCTGTGCCTTCTTTTTCTTTTTTTTGTTCTCCCTTTTCTTATTGTTGATTATAATTAGTTTATTCATGTATCAAATCATCGTTTGCTAATTATTCACTATACAACCAAACAGACATAATAAAACTAACAATCTCATCCCACCGAGAAATCGAAGTAAAATGCCTAAGTGAGAGAGAGAGTCTGCTAACTAAGATAAAAGTCACAACTTCAAATAAAAGGTTGTCTTCCTCACAATCAACAATCACTATTAAACATGAATTAATTGTAACAAAAAAAGAAGGAAAAATATGGGGGAGGGGTAGCCTCAGCAAATGATCAAGCAAGTGTCTACTTTTTAAGCAAGTGCCGACCACGTCGATTAGCATCCAAAACCCGGAAATTAATCTCATCAACATCATCATGGAAGCCATCCAAAGCCTTGTTTTGCCTGCAATATATTTGTGATTCAAATCTCAGTCATACAGTTTATGTACTATTCTGGATGTACAGTTTATACAGAAAAACAGTTTTGTGATGATAATGAGTTGATAACTAGAAAATCAACATAAACCAACCTCCCAAGTTCAGTTCCCATATCAATAGCCATCGCCTTGAGGTCTCCCAATATATTGCTCAAATCTGAAAGTGCATCATCTTGTTTCATCTTCTCTACCTGTTTTATACAATAGTACAAAATCCCAATATACGAAAGCTACTATAAGATTTTAAGGATTGACCACATTTTATTAAATACAATCCCAAGTTCCCAACATAAATCGTTGACTGAGATAAATAAACATGGCCACACCTCTTTTACAGGATTTTACAGGTTGTACTGACACAAATGTTGGAAGATGTACGAACCTCGACTTTTTGAACTGCAATGGTTGGTTCTGAAAGAGGAATTTTGGAATGTTCCTTGGGAGCACGAGTGAGCCCCAACTTCTCTCTTTGCTCCAAGTGGTTGCTGTTCTTTCTTCCAACATAATCATCTGCAAATATAAAAGAAAAAGGTCCAGTCAAAAACAGTTTTGAGGGTGAACTTGGTCTCGTATATAACAAATTAAAATGAAATGAGCAATTGGAGAGATATTATTGAGATGAAAAATTGACCTCCAGTGATAACTGGGCCTTTTATCTGACGAGTTTTCTTCGGCTTCCAAGTCTTGGAGAATATTCCTCCCAAACTTCCTAGAAGTTTTTCACCCTATGTGTATTAAAAAAAGATAATTATGTATATTACACTTCACACTTGAGATAAACAACAATAGAGTCATGTGACAGCCCAGAAGATTGCAATACAAAAGAAGAAAGAAGTAGAAGATCCAGGCCATGGTCAAATTTCTTGAAATAATAAAGTTTGCTTTAGTTTGCTTTACCATTTCTATTTGGGACACGGCAGTTTGGGCTTCTCAAACCCCAATTTCACAAACCCAAGTTTGAGACAAGCTTTTATAAACTCAACAAGTTTTAAAATCCATGTGAAACGAAGAAACTTTTAAACAATTGTATACTGTTTATAAATTTTAAGAGAAAATGTTGCTGATTAATTCAGAGTATAGGGAAAGAAAACAGTTACCATGCATTGTTTCGATATCTCCTTTTGAATATACAAATCATTTAGAAGAACCAATTTGATGTTTAGAAGATCATTAACCATACCCGATTAAGATCGTAGTCTATGTCAGCAGCAACATGGTGGGTACGGGTAATCTGCTCACCCTGCTGATGCAAGGTAACTAAAGTTCTAGTAGCTTCCTCTCTTATTTCCTCAGAAATTTTCAAACAACCATTGACCAAATTTGTAGTTTCCTCGGCCTTGTATGCAGCATAATCCTCTAATTCTTGCACTGATTGGTTCTCAATTCCACCATGATCCCGGAAATCAT
Source organism: Coriaria nepalensis (assembly GCA_027186245.1). Classification (NCBI taxonomy): domain Eukaryota; kingdom Viridiplantae; phylum Streptophyta; class Magnoliopsida; order Cucurbitales; family Coriariaceae; genus Coriaria; species Coriaria nepalensis. The sequence continues at coordinate 335,691 of CP114499.1, read as the reverse complement.
TCTTGTATTTGCTTCTTGCAGACCAAGCAAGCTTATTTGAAGAAGGAGGATGGATAACCTCGCCATTATCATCACTATCATCAAAAGGATTGGTGCTAAAATTAGATTTCACAGGGGTGAGTTTAGAAGAAATCGTTCTAGAGGAATATCTTGTTTCCTTCCTGTCTATTTCTCCATCAGAATCAAATGGGTTTGAACTAAAAGGAATGGGATCAATGGACAGAACTGAGCTATGTTTAGAAACCTTAGATTTCTTTAGACTAAACATTCTTCAGAGGACACGGTGCAGAAAAATAAATGAAATGATATGCTACAAAAGATTGATTGCAACCTGGAAAAAGAAGAAATTAAGGAAAACATTTAGAAACTAACATGAACAAAGATTGAGATTTTCAATGCGGATATTTATATAAAACCATATAGGATAATACATAACAATAATAAAAAATTGGTATCAGAACTTCTTAACAGCTATCGTATAATTGACACAGATGCAGCATACACAGTTCCCTATATGCAATTTACCACAATTCTTTTATACGAATGTTTGGTGTGCAAGAAAATCTGCGGAAAACAAATTCAAACCAAATTTTCTTTAAAGAGAATTAACAATCAATTCGTATAAAAGAAACTTCAATTCAGTTGTTTGCCTGATTTCATTTACACAAAAAAAAAAAAAAAAATCCATTAAGGAATCTACCTTAAGAGCGGCCCACTAGTAAAACCCAGATAATCTAATTAAGAATCCAAGCACCCAAAAAAAAGGCAGAAAGAAAAATGAAAATTTTAGTACCTTCAAGAATCCAGAGTACGCATCGACAAAGAACTATGGATTTGTAGGAGAGAGAGAGAGAGAGAGAGAGAGAGTCTCGATTCTGGAAGAAGGTGTACTTGACTTGGGCAATGAGAGAAAATGGAGAGACAGAGAGCCGCGTTTCCGAAAAGTCTTACGATAGTGGAAACGGGCATGAAAATGCAGAGCCGATTCTTAGTGCTCTCTCTTTATATGGTAACCATTTTTTCCTTTTTTTTTTTCAAGCTTTTTTTTTTTTTAATCATTAACTATTGAAATAGGAAAAGTTTAACATCTAACTATAACGGCTACTTCATGAATATTCTTTTCTTTTTATTTATTTTAAAATAATTATAAGAAGTCGTAAGATAGCCAATATATTACTTGAACAACTCAAACAAAGACTTCCAACTCCAACATGCAGTTGGACTTTCCTTAACAAGTTAGGACAAAGACAAATAAATAATACCATACCAAAACTTAGATAAATAACGATGTTTAGATATATAAACTTTGTGGTAAGGTCAGCATGGCTTAAGCATGCTATCAAATGCTTGGGCTACTATATAGTATGTAAGTACCATTTTAATACGAAGCAAAGTTCATTTTGAAGACATCTTCAAACTTCACACCTCTTGGAATAGACATAATGATGAATGAGGATATGAATCCAGCTAAACATATAGTAACAAAATATATGAATATACATATTACATATCATAGAATAGTAAGAAAACAAAACCCCTTCTCATAACCAGAAACCTAGCTCTGCCAAATGGAGGACTTGAAACAAAGCTCTGGCTAAACACATTTGCAGAGAGCTAAATGCTATCTTTGTATTTCATAATAATCCATCAAGGTCACAACAACTGGAATTGTCAGAATTCACAAGGGTTCTATATGTAATTTAATTCACCTTCAACCTACTGATCTACAGATTTTGTGAGGGAAAAGGGTCTCCAATGGGGTAATTTTTTCAAGCATTCAAAAACGAACATTATTTTGAATCATGAAAACAAGTTATGTACCTCAAAGAAGATCCAGTCTTTAATCAGCGATGGCTTCTTTACATGCCTACAATTCGCAAAACCAACTTCTCACTCGCCTATTTCTTCAACATAGCAGCAGCAATATGCTTTTGACCAGCCAAATGAAAATCAAAAACAGTTTGACTATTACAAACCACATTACATATCGTACACATTCTAACATAACGTGCCTCCACTCCTGATTCTACAATTTTCTGAACCTTCATCTTTAATTCTTCTGGTTCTTGAGCCAGGTCCTCATTTCTCAATGTCTTTGATTTACCAACTTCTTTGCCTTTCTCTACTGGCCCAATAATTGAGTTTGACGTAGACGATGGTAGAGCATTGTTTTTTGATTTTTCAAGAATTTCTAGGTTCTTCAGATGCTTCTTTCCAGAAAGGTGCTTGGCATAGACATCACAGCTGTTACAGTTGATTTTGCAAACTTCGCACCATGCGGGTTGTACAAACTTGATTTTTTTTGGGTATTTCTTTTGAGTGCTGTCATAATGAGACCGGATTGCAGCAACATAAGGATTTAAAGCTATTAATCCAGTCTATACATGGTAACAAGAAAACATTAGTCTATAAGGGAAGGATTACCAAGTGAAACATACTAAAATAAAAAAAGGACAAGATTACTGAAATCACTATTGAGTGGGTGTAAATATTTCTAAGCCAAACTTTTGGTACCTAGAGGTTTTTAAGTTTTTCCCAGAGAAATTCCCATATGAAACACTAGGCATTAATAGCATTCGAGTTCTAAACTACAATTTAATTGAACAGGAGTTCTAGGAAACTATAAAAAAATTTGGTTGAGTGAAACAAACTGTAGTTATGTGCGTGTGTCCAAACTGGATTTTAGACCCAAACGGATGTTTTATCTAGCAATAATAACAGTTGAATTTTACCTGAGCAGCATGCTTTTTCCCAGTTAGATGTTTATTGAAAACCTCTTGACTATTGCACGCAACATTGCAAATTGTGCACACCCTAACTGAATCAACTGACGCACCACTCTTCAAGATATTAAGTTTCTTCACCTCCACATCTTGACTAGTACCAAAAAACGAAGCGACCCCGCTCGGATAAGTTGTAGTCCCCGCCAAATTTGCAGTCAAGGGATTAATTTGGGTCTCCAAATTCTTCATGTGTTTCTTCCCCAATACATGCTTCTCATAAACATATTTAGAGTAACAACTAATGTTGCAAACCTCACACCGAACAGGTTGGAAAGGGGGATCGTGAACCAAAGGTTGTTGATTCCTCCAAGTGTTATTATTATATTGATAACTCTGACCCCCCAAGGCTGCTACTTGATTGCGGTTAGAAGATTTAACTGCCTGAGAGAAAAATCACAGATATATCCTTTTTGTTCAGAAAAAAAGCATAAGATACAAAAGTTTTCTTTTTTACATTATTTGACAAACCGATCATTTATCACAATGAGACTTTTAAGTGTGTAGGATTCGAATATGTACTTATATGCATACTGAACTGAAGTATCATAGTTCATTGAAAACTGAAAAATCCACAATTATCTACTACAATCCCCTCCATGAGTAAGTAGTCAAGAATCTCAGACCAGAACAAGAAGAAACCAACACTATTAAATTCACATAAAAATTCCTAACCTCTATCAATTTCAAGCAAATAGCATCAAAACGGATATGAAAAACGAATCAAACAAACGGATAGGAAAAAACAAACAAACAAACAAACACTTACGGATTCATATGCGAGAGGGTCAACTTGTTGAACGACCCAAGTAGGAGGACCTGCATTTGGGTCCTGATAATACTGCGTTAATGGGTATGGGGAGGATGAGGAACTTCCCGGTTTGGGACACGGCTCGGTTCCAGGTGGATGAAGGGAAGAATCGGAGGGAAGAGCAGAAGTAATCACATTTACAGGCTGACGGAAAGAGAGAAATAAAGAATCAATGCTAGTAGCGTTTGAGGTGGGAGGTTGATGAGGAAAATAGGAGAAGAAGGAGGAGGAATATTGAGGATTAAACATCTGGTACTGAGGATGTGAAGTAATATTGGGATTATGGTTAGGGTTAGAAACTGGGGGATTTTGTAGAGGCAGTGAAGTGGATCTCGTCTCGTCTTCTTCCTTATTAGAAGAAGAAGACGGTTATTATTACTTTTCATGGGAAAATTGGAAATGCAGTAGAAAATTACCGGGAAGAAAATTTTGGGCTTAGTCTTGGGTCTGGCACTTTTTTCTAATAATAATGGGCTTGTAGTTTGGGCCTTGAGCCTCTGATCAACCATAGAGTTTCTACTTTTTTTAATTTTTATTTAATTCATTTTTTCTCCCCTATAGTTAGAGTTTGTTATTTTATTTTCCCCTATTAAAATAGTATTTGACTAAACAGCCCCCTCCCCACTCACTACCAAACAAGGTATTGAGAGTTTTTCATATATTTTTTTAATATATTTTTTTTTCATGTCTACTCTATTTTTGTTAATTAAAATTTCAACTTAATCCTAATGTTTCAACTAATCAAACTACTAATAACTCAGATATGGAAATGGAACATACATAAATGGTTCTCTCCCTCTCCCCTTCCTGTCTTTTTATGTAAGATAGCATTTTCAGAAAGAAATTGGTAAGAGAGATGGATGGTTCTTGTTTTATGGTAGATGACTAAACAACCACCTCTCCACCTCAACATGCCTTTCTTACTGTAACCAGTAACCAATCACAGCTTTTCAAGAATCACTCATTTTCTCTTTGATGCCAAGAAACAATAATTATCCTGAAAACCCAATTCATTATAGCGCTCACTAACAAAGTGTAGACAGTTTCAATGTGAAACAATGACTAAAGCTTTCGATTCAGTAGCAATGTGAGTTATTTGAATCTGTAATGAATTAATGAAATCATAACAGAAGTACTAATACTATGACTGTACACTTACTTCATCGTCATTATAAGCCATGGCCAGAGATGAAGGAACTTCATGTCGATAATACAGTTTGCCCAAACTCCAGTTTCAGAATGCGTATGTCGAGAAAATTAAACACTCAAAAGCAAATAAAATCAAACCCTGAAGAGTGCCAAGTCTTGCTTACTATGGCCATTTCCAACCCACCATGTCTTGAAAGAAGAAGCTAAGGGCTCATCATTGCTCTCTTCATCAACGGAAGGCACTGGAAGATTAAGATCGAGGTAGTCTTGAGTTTCACTAACTGGTTTCGGAACCTCATCGATCTCTTCTATACCATTTAAATTTCCGAGCTACCAAGCAAGAAATGGGATCTCTTGTGACCGCCTAAGGCTTGACCCGAAGCAAACACCTTGAAGCAAACCGGGCACTTGTGCTTCCTCAACGTCTTGCTTGATACAATCTTACTATTATCGGTCATAGGGGCCATGTGGGAGAGCTCGCTTTCTAAGCTGTAGTTTTCGCTTGTTGGTTCGGTTATTGAAACCGAGCAATCTTTTATCTTCCTATGGCTTGCTCTATGACCCCCTAGAGCTCGGTAGGAGTGAAAGCCCTTTTTGCAACTAGAGCACCCAAATTTGCTTCGTTTCTTATGAGAATTCTTATCCAATTCTTTTGAATCCAAGACATTATCAATTATTGTTCTTTTACTTTTCTCACGATCAATTCTGCTCTTCCCCGCTTCAACGACAACTAGTTCAGAATATTTCTTCATCTTCTCATCAATCTTGATCAATTTAGAAGAAACATTTGTTTCTAGTAGTTGCTTACTAGGATTGAGATCACCAAACTTCATCAACTTCTTACCATTAATGAGCAGAGTATTACTACTGCTAGTAATTGTCCTAAAAGAGGGTGAGGGTGAAGAAGAAGAAGCTTCTAGAATGGAAGTGTTATAAGAGGACTCGGTGAGAGAATCAAAACAACCTACATGATGATGACGATGATGATCCCTAGAAAGCATCATCAATGAAATAGCAACTTCTTCTTGTTCTTGGTCATTTTCACAAACAGTTAGTGAACTATTCTTCTTCTTCTTCTTACTACTATTGTCAACAGGAAATGGAGAACAAAGAAAAAGCTTTGCATTAGTACTTCTGCTCATGTACCTTGAATTATGTCTTTCTCTTCTAGTTCTCTTCCTTATAGTTGGAGCTAGGGTTTCATTATCAGATTGACCATCATTCATCACAACCTCAGTTTGATCATTAAAACTAGTCCATAACTCTTCTACTTCTACTTCTTCTTCTTCAGCTTTTTCTGCTTGTGTTAAAAGTGAAGTTTCTTCAACCAAATCTGAAATTCTCCAAGTTTTTCTTCGGTTGTCTCGGAGGCCGTAACCAGCTGCTGATTCGAAACCGCCATTGAAGACATGTTGAAGCTTTTCACGATGATCATCAGTACTAATGTTCGAATGAGACCTCATATGACCACCTAAAGCTCTACCACAAGGAAAAAACTTACTGCAGAGCTTGCATACGTACTCCTTCTTCAATCCTCGTCGATCAGCTTCCATTATCTTTCAGAAACTAACAAATCAGATCAGAAAAACAGAGACTTCGATGAACAAAACAGAGTAACACAGAACGAGCCCCAAATTGGTCAAATCCGGTCAAAATGAGCTGAACCGAAACGAACAGCATCTGGGTTCCCTTCAATTATAGAGAAATTGAAAAGAAAATCGATCTGAAGCAGAAAAGTAGCTGAAGAAAATGATAATAGGACGCGTAATGTATAGGTTTTTTACCCACTTTGTTAGTAGTAGTTGGTTAGCAAAAAATGATGGCGATGAAGAAGGGAAAGTAAATGTGAGGGGAGTGAGAAGAGAGAGGACGCTTTCTCTCTCTATAGGAGCTTGACTATATGATTTAGAGGAGGAGGAGGAGGAGGAGAAAATCCATGCATTAGATGGAAGCAAAGTAAGATTAATAAAACAGGGTAAGAGAGAGACAGAGAGAAGAAGAAGAAGAAGAAGAAGCACGTGGATTCAACAGAGAATTCTACGCCAAGTTAAGATCGGACGGCTGAGATTGTTTGGTTAAAGATTTAAAAAAAATAAAATTAGAGAGGGTATGTTGACCATTAAAGGTGGCTAATTAATCGGGTTTTAAGATATTTTTTAGGTCATTACTTAATATAGATATTGTTTTTTTAAAGTGAATTTGATTGGTAAATAAGGTCATAAGCTCATTATGTGTAAATAATTTTTTTTTATTTTTTATTTTTATTTTTTATTTCTAAAGAATTAAATCAAAAAAAAATTATGGGTGATTCGAATTCTTAATTTCTTTCTTAAAAATAATATCGTGCCACTTAATATATATATATATATATATATAATCTTTGTTTCAAGAGCCAAAATGATGTAATGAAATGTGGATTAGGTAAAACATCATATGCCTTTTGGAAAGGCCAAATTAGAGGCACTAGATTATTCAATAATTTCTACCATATTAATTCTAAATCTATTATATTTCTATTTCTATGTATGTAGGAATGTAATCTATGCATGTATCGTATGAACCCGTTCTTACGTAATATATTGTGTATGATCAGGATATCGATGTTTGTAAGTCAAAACATAACTACATATTAACGATCACAAGAAAGTACAAAAGGGTTAACTGGCCTTTGTCTACAATTGAAACTGGCTTCGTAGTTTGTTCCATGGTGATAGATATGATGGATATAGCAACCATTGTGCTCTTTTTGCCGGCAACTTGGACAGTGTTCTGTATTAACCGGCTTTATTACGAGTCTGGTGATACAAATGCTGAAGACAAAAAGAGACAAAGGCGTACTGAAACTATTTTCTTCTCATTAAGAAAAAATATTAGTAAAAAAGTTCGCATTTATAAATTCCACAACACAGCTTTACACTCCTTCCTCCGAGAGAGAGGAGGGAGAGAAGGACCGCCCATCTTTGAAAACTGATCACCTCTTGGATATACTTATCTTACAGTGGAGAACGGATCTCCATCTTTTGACCACTAAAAATTTGTATACATTGCTGGAAAACTAAACTCACCCTAATACTTTTAGTTAAGAAAAAATTACCCATCTTGAAATCCAACTATTTGTTGCCTTTCAATGCAAAACCAAACCAACTTAAACTAACTCAAGTTCTTGCCATCTCCTGGATTGTAATCACACGACCCATCTCCAAATACCTCTTCAATCATACTACAAGTCGGCAAGAAATCAGACTTTGTTTCCAAAGCAAGTGAGATAGCTGCCACATCACAAGGTTCCAGAATGTATTCATGACCAATACTGCTCATCCCACTGAAGCTATTCAGCCACAGATGCTCGCTATTCACCGGCTTTTCTCCAGTTCTCTCTGATACCAGACCCGTATCAGATGAAGTGGAAGAATCGTCCTGCCCTTCTAATTTATCTGAAGCCTGGTTAATTCCATTTTCATTATCATTACCCAATATTTTAGGAAGTGGGGACTCGAGAATGGAATCATCCTCATCTTCTTCTGTGACTTCAAATTCATATTCATCACAGTCACTATCAATACTTAACGAGTCACATCTGTTTTGTTCTGCTCGCTTTCTAAGCAGGAAGACATTGAAATAGTAGCTGACAATATCCTTTCTGGTTCGAGAAGGAAATTCATTGGAAAGATTGACCCAGAAATTCTTCCCTGATGAGGCTGGATTAGAGAATATCGTTTCATGGAATAATCGTTCCTCCTCTTCACTCCATTTCTGAGCTACTTGCTCTCCCATGTCTGAGAAACCCAGCTCCTCAAACCTCTCTGGCCCAATGGTTCTAGAAAGTCCCTCTCTGGCTTCTTCAATGTGCTTTCTGACATATCTCACAGAACCCAAATCTTCAAAGCTGCATTCACCTCTTCCTATCCCTACATTTTCAGGATCATTTGCAGATTTTTCAATCTCAAGCATTGGAATCACACACTTACCCATTATTTGAATCTGATTCTCATCAGCGAGATCAGAATCGGACACGGGTACCCATGGGGGGATATCTGCTTGATGGTCTGGTCCAATGGGGATGTGTTTTTGAGGAGGAAGGTCCAAAAGTAAAGAATAAATCTCTTCACGGTGAGCCAACATCCTTATCTGATGCTCGGGATTAAATCCTTCCGAATATAATGGAATATGGAAGGGAGTGTCTGACCCCGATTCTTCTCTACTGGTACTACAAGAGACCAAGGAAGAGATGTAAATGCAGCCGGGTAGATTGATTTCACCGTCCCCAGTGCTTCTAAAACTTTCATCAAAAACTTCATTTGGAAGCTTCTTACCACTTTTAGTATCATCTTTTGCCAATATGTCCTCTGCCAATAGCACATGGAGGAAAACCCAACCGATCCAAATTAGATACATAGACATGCAAGTGGCAGAAAAAATGAGGAAGAATGCAAAGAAAGGCTTAATCTCTTATACTTCCAATCAAGCACAGGCAAAGGTCACAACTGGTCAATTTGCTTCACAGTTTTTAGAACTGGATTTTTAGTATAAGATCAATTTTAAATTGTAACGTCAATTAAATTAAATCTAAATGGACTTTTGAAAACGCTTAATCTAACTCAGCCCAAGAGCTCAGCCTCCATTTTACAGTACATCCAGCACTATCAACTAATTTACATGCTAAGAAATTAACTAGAATTCCTCGTTGGAGGCCTTCCCCACAAAAGTAAAAAGACCCCACATCTACCTGAAGTGTGATGGTTTTGCAGGACATCATCCGGGAAAACAGATTCTGAAAATGAAACTAGCCGATTACTCTGCTCGGCTTGTCTTGGGTGCTTAGAAGATATATCAAATACTTCTCCATTGTCAAAAGGCCTTTTTTGAACCATGTTATCTGCATAGTACATTTAACATAGGTAACTAACTATTAACAGCCTTTTTTGAAGCAATTATCCTCTTCAAGAATAGCAATTGCTATTTCATAACTTTAGTTGTTATCCTTCTTATTTAATTAACACAGCAAAGCTCCCAAGCGGGGGCCCAAACACACACGCACAAAACGCGACAATAAAGCTTTAAAAAATTGTTAATAAAAATGAAAAATATAAAATCTTCATTATTAATAATCAAAGAAAGTAATAAAAAGAAATAATTTATACCTCAAAAATCAGCCTCCCCTGTATTGAAGAGCTATCGCTGAATTGGGTAATCAAAATTCGGATTTACGAGCAATTCGATGACAAATCGTGCTTAAATCTTAAAGATATGACTTTGGCCTAAGTCAATTTAATAAGATAAATGAAAGCCCCAAATTGAAGAAACCCTAACCCTAGATTTCACGTTTCAAGAAAAACATACAGAATACCGCGATTACCACGGAAAAAATTTCGAATTCCACCAGATCTATGTATTTACAAACCTAATTGAATCGAACTTAAAATCCTGTATAATCAAATATAAATTAATAAAAAAAATTATTTACGAAATTCGACCCGATTAAAGGAGAAAAGCCGAACCCATATCCGAAATCTCTAATTCAAAGAGGACTTTACAGATCTGCAACGTAACCACAACCACCGATAAACTTATTCGGAACCCTAATCCCTGACTAGAAATAGGCAAGGCCGCAGCTGAAATTGGTAACTACAGATCTTGAAAAGATCGAGGAAATAACTGAAGTTCAAAGCCGATATATGATCCAAGATGCCGACCGAGATCAAATCATTGAATTCAAGGAAGCAAAATATTGAGATCGGAAAGAGCGGGCGGCGATCGACGAAAAAGTCAAAAGCTAGGGTTTGGTTTTTGTGGTTTGGCCAAGAAAGAAATATTACTAAACACCCACGTATTTTCCTGTAATTACGAGGAATGCCCTAATTTTCTGGGAATATAAGAGACGTATAGAGATAGAGAAGCGGAGCCATATATTTATGCCTTTATGGGGACGGTTGGTGATGTGGATTTTTTAGGGTATCTGGGTTGTCGCCACGTGTCATGCTAAAGTGGAAATGACAACTAATTCTCACATTCCTTTTTTGGCTTTTCCCATTTTTAGAACAATACTTCATCTAATATCTTGTCTTTTTTACCTACGCATACATGCATACATGCATACATGCATACATGCATACATGCATACATGCATACATGCACACACATAAAGATAGCCTTTATATATAAATACACACTTTAGAATTTGGAGTTCTGTAGTTACATTTTATACAGAAAAGAAAACTATAAACAACAAAATAATACATGGTTTTTCTTTTTGGCAACAATATACAGTTTACAGAAAAAAAAAAACAGAGTACTATTTCTTCCAATTGAAACAGCTCCTTCAAACGCCTGTTAAGAGAGAACAGTCCGATTAGCTAAAAAAAATTAGTAGAAACGAAAGGACAGGAAGGGAGAAATATAAAACCGCTAAAGGGCTTCATACCCGGATACCTTTTTTCCATAGAATGACCAAATGCAAGATGTTGTTAAAGATCAACACCCTCATCAAGGCCTTTCGAACTGATCATCACATTGGAATCGATTTGCTTGTCGAATTTCTTCCTCCTCCTTCCTTCAAATTCTTGGAATCCTTCCATCTATTAAGAGATTTTAGAAACATAATATATTTACTACAGGGTAATTTCGAAAATCACTTAAAAAATAAATATATGTAGCTTGCCTGCTGAAATTGATCCATAGATATCGGGTTTCCGTGCAGTGACATATTCTGCAAGGCTTTGCACTCTTTCAATAGATTTTGAGGTATCTGACCCATCCATCAAGAAGTCCATTGTTAAATATGAACTTATAAAGTACTTGATATGCACTGAATAGAATAACCTCGGGCTTACGAACATTGTCTCAAGGAAAATAAATGATTTTATGAGTAGTGTAAAAAGTGAGTACCTGGTTCACATTGTTGTTGTCTAAGCAGAGCGACTTCAAGTGAGTAAGATTGCATATTGATGGGGGAAGTTCTTCAATAAGATTATCTGAAAAGTTATCCAGAAGATATTTCTATTAATGGATAATGGTAATATAGAAGCATCTGCTTGGAGAAAGGTAACATATTTATGGCTTACCCTTAGCTTGTACTTCTTCAAGGGAGAAGCAACTCCCAATTGATTCCGGAAGAGACTTTAGTTTGTTATTTGACACATCTATAAGCACCAACTGCATTATCAAATTATCCGTCTTATTTCCCGGAATTTGATGAATATATATATATATATGATAACTTTTATTGTATCTAACATAGACAATAACTTACATTGCGTAAGCTCCCAATAGTATCAGGCAAGTAGTTTAACATATTTTTTGCAATGGATAAACGCTCGAGCTTCACAAGTTGACCCACTAGAAAAGGAAAATGTTTATATTAGATTGAAACAATAAAGAAACAGAACCTGCAGCTACAAAGCTCAAGCGAATTTTTCCATTACAGATTTTTCTTACTCAGAGAAGAGAATTACATTCATCGGGCAAGGCAGTGATTTTATTGCCATCGAGTGTCATAACTTTTAGAGATTGAAGCTTTCCCAAGTTCATTGGAAGGCGGTCAATAAGGTTGTTAGCCAACACCTGGAAAAAATTAATAAAAAGAAAACAGAGAGGGAAACTTTAATATGAAATGATTATCAACTACACTAGCAAGTAATTGCAATAAATCGTGTCATGAGGAACGTACGAAGAGAGCATTTAGCTCACTATTTTGAAACTCCAGTATCTGGGTCTAGAATCCAGTCTGGACTCACATATTTACAGTTGGAGCCCAAAGAACTCCTATGTCCATACCCAAGGTCTATGTTTCCTCTGATCAAGTTGGAAACACATATAGTATGAACTCCAGTTCATTAAGCCTAAGTTTCAAACGCTAAACCAAATTTGCACACAACATGTCAATATCTTTCTTTCCATTCACAAGGCAAGGTCTTTATTACGCTAAACCATCTTATATGAGAAGAAATGAAGTAATGAACAAATAGGGCTCAGTTTACACAATCCTTACCAGTCGTTGCATGTTTATTAATTTACTGATTTCCATGGGAACATCAACTGCAAGGAACATCAAAAAGACATAAACCACGTTATTGAGATAGAAAACTAAAATTATTAAAAGTTCATGTTCTAAGTGGTTAAAGAATTTTTTTAACCAATCTCCAGACCGATACTAAGATCCATGATAAAAGAACTAAAAAGTTTTTAAGAAAAAATCAATACATTGGATACTTCAAGAGAGAACATAGAAAGAGTAATACCAATTTTATTGTGAGTCAGATCTAGCGTGCGCACAGATCTTTCCAGATCAAGAACGGCATCTGGAAATGTCTATTGCAATAAAAGTAAAAGTAAAAGACAATAAGTCAATATAACCCAAAAAAATAAACTAAATGTATAGCCATATAGGCAACCATGTCAAAATACCATTCATAATGGAAATAGGACTGGTTAATATGTTCGTTCTTTGTGAGTTTATAGAAATGTTTGTAAACCCCAGTACCATTTGACTGCTCTAAGTTCTATGGATTAGGAAATTTCATTCCCTAATAGCTACTACTTCTATGGATATCATTAAATTATGCAAAAGAAGATCCTCTAACAAGCTATGAATGCGGGATGATCAAGATCGAAATTTTAATCCACTAACAAACTACGACCGATCCTAATAACTGCTGCTTCTATGATAAAATATTGACATGATGAATATTCTTGGATGACTTGCTAAATGACAGAGGAAAACAGCCTGAACGTGAAACGTCCACAAAATTAAAAATCAGGGCATAATTTGGAGGATATCAATAATAAGCTTTTCAAATATGAATCCGAAATCAGCAGACCATCTTACGCAAAATTAAAGATTTTTAAGTTTACATCAATTAATGGAAACTTTTGCCCCCACACAAACAAAAGCCAAAATCATCCATTTTGAACTTCAAAATTAGAGATTTTGAGGTTTACAGCAAGAATACATCTGATTTTCTGTTTGACCAATTCAAAGAGAAAATCAGAGACCCAGATAACCAAACAGATTCAAAACTACACACAATCAAATACACAGAGAGAGAGAAGGACCTTCAATTTGGAATCACGCAAAGCGACAATGCCAGTGGATTTCCAGCGAGTAATCCTACTAGCCTTCGAGTCCACGCTCTTGCTAGAAGCACACCCCATTTTCCAAATCAAACCAGAAAATATAGAGAAAGAAAAAGAAAACAGACCCAGAAAAAAAAATATAGCGCGAATTCAACCAAAAGGGGAGTCCTCGTTGGGCGTGTCCTCTCTGAAACTCAATCAATCATCAGAACTTCAGAGATACAATAAAGGAGTTTAACATAAGGAAACGTCGCAGTTTATCAGAAGAAATAGAGCAGGCGGAGGAGAGGAGGTGGAACATACCTCCGCCTCAAAGATAAATAAATATTTTATGTAAAATAATTTTATAAAATATTAATATAATTTATTATAATTAAAAAAATATTATTTATTATATTCACTAATTTTATTAAAATTAAAATTTTATATTTTATAAATATATATTACAATAAAATTTAATATTATGAGTTATATATTCTGATTATTATACGAGAGATTATGTTATTAGAGATTTTAGTTATTAAAAATTTTAAAGATATAAATGATTTGTTATTGTATGATCTTAATAATGGATATTAATCGATCAATTAATAATTATATAATTCATCATTTAAATAATAGGGTGTTTAATCTCATAACAATAGTATTAATAGAATATCATGATTATGTGAGTACTTAGATAATTCTCAATAATAAGTAATAATGAATGTTAATAATATGAATTATCTAATGACTATATTATATGTAATCTTCAAACTTGAGACATCATGGTTTATTGAGTATAAGATTTCATGTTTTGATATCATTCCAATTAGCCATAAACATATATAATTATATGGTGAATTGTTGTGTATGAAGGTTGTGAGTGATCAAGAAGGAATTCATCGCTTCCGTATTTGGAAAAAAAATGTCATATGAATTATATATTTTATTAAACAAGAAATCTATGCATAATAGTGTGATATGAAATGACTTTTTGTAAATTCATTATCAATATTTAATAAAAAGATATAATAGTTCATATGATTTATCTATTAAAATTTAATATTTAAACTACGTTATATGACGAATCAAGATATTAATAAGATGAAATGATTATTATTGTTAATTTACTATTCCTTTACTATTGTGAGTTAGAATCTTTTCGATCGTCTCAGCTGTTTTGACTGAGATGGTTGACTTTTCAATTTGCAATGTCGGCAATAGGTGAGGTCAGCAACTTTTCCGGTCCCAAGTAACCAAAAAACCAAAACAACAATATCAACCGAGCGTAGAAAAAGTAAGATCCGATTGAACTTAAAAGAAGTTGGATCCTAGAATGTGAACCATTAATTGATTTCGCCTAACCCATCTAATCTAGTCAAAACCTACGTGCAGAAACTTAATGCATTCATAACTCTAACTCAACTACTGTTTGAGTTTGACTGAAACTGTTGATTCATTCTCGTTATCTATGTGCTTTGAGAACAATGTATGGACAGTTTCAGTCAAACTCAAACATATAAACAATGTTTCATCATATACCATAAGAGTTTGGGCTTTCAATTTAAAGATAATTAGTAACTGAATGGATCTTGCTACGTATAGAGTCGTTACTCCTTTCTCACACGTTGTCTTTTTTTACTCAATGGATCTTTACTTCAACCTATAATTAATCTCATATTATCGTATCATGTTAAAGAAACTAGTTACATCAAATGTTTAAATCGTTATACAAGACCCAACACGTAGAGTCAATGTCCATGGATCCATATGGCTCAACCAGTTAACAAAATCTCTTTAGGATTGTGCAGAAAAAACCGCACCAACTGAAACCATACCAAACCAATCCCATTCAGTTGGTTTCAATCGGTATTATCCCGTAAAATTTTATTTCAGCCGGTGTACCGAGCGATACTTGAACCACTCTGATACAAGTATGGGATTTAATGTGAATAAAAGACTCATCATGCAAGTCATAAACTGCGTATGGTCTCAAAATAACACATGTATAGCCCAATTACTGGTTAGCTTAACCAATTCAGTTAGATACTTGTTAAGCAATTGTAATTGATATATAGTTTGGTCGTTGGCTTGATCAGGTTAACAAGTGAATAATAATCATAATTATTATCTCTTGAAAATCTTCTCTCTTCAAATCCCTAATTCTTCAGGAAGGTCGGCCCCTCAGATTGGCATATTCATCTTCGTATCACACTCTTTTCAGTAGGGTCGGTTCCGGTGCATCAACCGAAATATCGAAATTATTTACTTTATTTTTTATTTTTTATTTTTTATTTTTTATTTTTACGACTGAAACACCGAAATTACTTCATTTATTTTACAATTTTTATTTTTACTTTCCTTCCACTTCCCTACACCAACCCCACTTCCCGTTGACTTTTTTGATCGATATGAGGCAATTTTTTTCTACTAAAACCGTGTTATACAAAGATAATTCATACAAACTAATTAAAGTGAAAATTCATACCAAAAAAAATATATAATTGACAAATAGTAGGTGCACCGACACCGACAGGTCTAAGATCGGCACCGGTCACAATCAAATCAATAGGTGACCGGTGTCCGCATCCACTGAAACCGACATTTGCACAACCCTAAATCTCTTTCTTCCTAACCACTATCTTTTAAACATAAGCATAGCGTAGAAATCAATGACATCTCCCTTGTAAAACATGTCAACCCTCTAACGTTACCAACAAGGCACCAAATAATTACATATTCATGTATATACTAAGAAGAAAAAAAAAAGGGGGGCTAAAACTCTCATATTTTGATAAGAAGCTTGAAAAAAACCGAGCGTTTAAGATCTCTTCCCCTATTTTTCAATGGAAACCCCATCTAAAAGCCAACAACCACCAGAAACACCTCATCTTCAACATTTCCAATTCTGGACCCAAAACCACCAAAACTGGAGGCTCAGCCCCAAGCAAAAAACTCGATCTTCCCTCTATGACTCCTTCGAATTCAAAGCAATAACGCAACATCTCAACAAGGCCATTCAACAAGGATCAGGCATCTCCTCATCATCTCCTTATCTCCTCTACCGCCACCACTTAGATTCTATTCACAAAGAGAGTGCTAAAACTAAAAGACACAAGACAATTTCATCATATCCATCGCAGCAAGCCAAAGCCAATAACAACCTTCAAAGAGGTATTGCTACAAAGCTATGGAAGCAGGTCAAGCAAAGTTTTCTCAGTCATTTTCCGAGACAAGGAAGCTAAGAAAACATGCCAACTGGATCTTCATCTAAGGCCCATGTACATATACTTTGAAAATAACTTGAAAAAGCATACGTATATCAGACTGTTGTACATTGACTGTAAGAAAAATAAAGAAGCCCCTTTTTCTTTTCTTTAGGAATTAGAAAATTGTTACTTTACACTCAAAACTCAGCACTTCAAGTATTGACATATTTTACTACGTGGTATTTGGAAAAAAAACACAAAAATAAGAGCAAAAAAATAAACAAAATTTCCTTTTACAGCCATAACATGAGTGATTAAAGAAAAACCTATCTAAGCTAACCTCAAAGCCATGTCATGAAGAAGAGCTCGCTTCTGCGAAGCGTTTATTACATGATTTGTTTCCGCATCCTCTAGAACATCTGTAACAATGGCAGCTGCATGGCCAAGTGGCTCCTCAGCTGTTCTCTTTAACATGAAAGCCTACAAAAAGAGAGATAAATCTCATACGTCAAAAAAAGAAGACTACTACTATTACTAGACATGTTAAAATTTCGAGAAAGAAACCATTACCTGCCCATGATGGGATATTGCTAAGGTACATGGTTTCTGAACCCATGGCTCCCCATCAATCTGGACTGGCAATTCAGCACAAAGTTGTATCTTAATGGACTGGCCCTGTGCGAGTCTTTGGGCCCGAGAAAGCCCAACCTGTTCTCAAACAGAAGACAACCTTATCAGAGAAACATAGAATTAGCTTTTATGTGAAGTGCAAGTTTTTAAGAAAAAATCTATGAATTAAGTACCTGTAATGTTCCAAGGTGCCATGCTCCAGATATGGAGACAACTTCTAGTATCTTATCGTGCATATATTGTAGTTCGAAATTATCTAAAGTGTCGTCTTCATTTTTCCATAGATCCACACCTCCCATATAACTTCCAATATTTACGACAAGAACACCTTCTGCATCCTGCAAATATTTTCGGGAACAAAATCAAGCTAATGGACATAGAACTAGACTGCGTAAAGAAGGGAAAAGGGTCTCAAAAGTCCGTAAATATTAGCAAGGTTCTAATTTTACCTCTGGAACCTCTATTTCAACTCCATCCACTTGGACCCGAACTTGCCAAGGGATATCTACAAGAGTCCTATCCATTATACTCTTAGCACCTTCTCTTGCATAAAGTACTTTATTCATAAACTGCACTTACACTTAACAATATCAGCTCAATAAAAGTGATAGCCACAATATTAAGGTACAAAGACAGAAGAGGGTGTAGTACAGTCTTTAGAAATCATTGTTGATGTATAGGTTAATTATGACTTTACCTGGTTATAAAATTTTTCAGGATTCTCCTCTCGTAAATTATGAATGTCCAGGGCAACCTTTGCATCACACCCAATTCCTGAAACCCAAAACAAAAAGGCATTATTATCAGTTCCACTGTAGATGATAATTTGTCGCCTTATTTAAAGACTACATACCTAGATAGTTATTCATAAATTTTGGAGATTGCAACTGCTTTCCATGTTGATCCTGAATAGCCACCTTCCACCTATCAAGAATGGTGACTGCAGAATGTTCTATATATTGCAAAACCGTGCAAAGCCCTCCTTGTCTCTCCACCCAGCTCAAACCACTGCCCCAATTCAATACTCTGGCCAGATCATTTCCCGTTCCGGCTGGAAGAATAGAAACAGGAGGAGGAGATACATAGTTTTGCTTGTCTATAGCATTTAAGACCCATCCTACAGTTCCATCTCCTCCACATACAAGAACTCTAAAGTGTGAAACCTTTCTGAACAAATAAAGACCCGTTTCAGGTCCTTGGCTTGAGGACAACTCTATAACTTGGGTAGGATTCAAAAGAAGGTTCAAGCGCTGTCTTAATGAATCTCCACGTTGGGCTCCACTCTTCTTGTTTATGAACACTAACAAGGGTCTAGCATCCCGAGGCAAATCAATTAATTCATAACTCTGCTTCATTTCTAACACTTGAGACCCATCCTTTTGATTTAATGATGAGCTTCTTTTGAAGCTTGAATTCAAATCCTTATTGACATCTACTTCCCCATTTTGATCTTGGTTTTCAGAATTCATGCTATGATGATCAATGATGGGATCACCATTCTCGCTACTATTTTCTGAGTCAACTAATAACTTTTTCTTCTTCTTCTTGCCCTGGCTCCTAATACTTTCCCGTACAGAAGAAGCTATCTCATTTGCTCCATGAGTGATCGAGCTCAAAAACCCAACTGAATTATTCTTAGGCAACTCCTTAACATGAAGTGGTGACACAATCAGCCTCTTAAACGGGCCTAAGTCACAGGCATCGCTCATTTCATTAGACATATTACTGTGGCAATCAACATGTACCATTCGTTGACACCATAAACAACACCAAACAGGAGACCCGCCTAGAAAATATCCAGTACATGGTTCCTCACAGTAACTACAGAATGAATTCTCAACAGATTGATCCGTAATTTCGGTCCACTGAATGGCCAATTGATGCATTACACGATCATATCCAATCATGGATGCACATTTGCAATCCTTGTGTGCATTAGACGAGCAGTCTAGGTGAGAGGTGGCCCCACACGTGGCACAACGGTAAATAAAATTATTGGAATTAACCATAGGTTTAGGGGTTTGAGAAGGAGGCATGGAGTTTAGACAGACACAACACTGTTGATTCTTTCCACGAGAAGAAATAGGTTCTAAGATCCAAGAATGTGGGGTTTGAGGAACCTTGTGTTTTATCTTGGGATGGTTTTTCTTTGAACTTGCTATTGCCTTCATCCATGTTAGATTGATGTTTCTTCGCCATTGAAAGGCGGTAAAGGTTATGGTTAAAATTCCAACAAGGGCAGCAATAAAACTTGAGATAATGAGCAAAGGATCAGGTGGGTCATTGCTGTTCCAGCTTGGGAATAACAAACCGATTTCTCCATCCTTATTCATTGCCGATTATATTTATTAAAATGATTATTCGCCTAAACAACCATCGAAATAAATCAGTATACATATACGTAGGATCAACTTAGTTTAATCATACATGCAGAATATCTATCCAAAAGCCACTCGGCCACTCCTAGTATACTTTAAGTAAGAAAATAGATCATGAACAATATTCTTAAAGTACTGCATAATGTAAACAGATAGCTAAGAAGATGAGAAAAAAAGTTTCAAACTTCAGCAAAGAGTACATAAGAAACTAAAACAAGCAGACTCCCCCTTTCCCCTCCCGCCTTCACCCTCTTTCCCACCTTTTATTTTCTCAGCAACCAAACGGACGCGAAAAAAAAAGAACCCATCAATGAAAAAGAAAACCTTTCAGATATATTAAGAAGAGAAGAGCGAAAACTTACTAGGATCAGTAATCAGTGCTTATGGATCGAAGATAGAAACGTAGCTTAACTTGGTCCAGAGGGAAAGAAAATACTTGGAAAAAAGAGAAAAAAAGGGAAGCGAAGAAGAAGAAGCGTGACTGTGTGATTGTTCGAGAAGCAAAGGAAAAGAAAAATAGACACCGATTCCAACACTTTTCACGTCCTTCTTTTAATTAATTTACGAAAAACCACCACCGAATCCGAAGACCTTTCATTGATGTCGGCATGGGAAGTTTATGTTATATTAGAATTTAATTCGCATTTCATCCAATATTACTTATTAGTCCCTTATATTTAGGAAATTTTCTTGTGAGTCCCTAGAATGTTTAGAATTCATACATGAGCCCCCATATTATGATCTGCTTTCTTAGAAAGCATTTACATCTATTTTTTCTTATAAAATATTTTAATTTTAATTTTAATTAATATAATATTTTAATTAATTATTTTATAGATAAAAATATTCTTTATTCTAATTTTTTTTATATTTATTAGAGAGAGAAAAAGGCTAAAAAACTCTAAACCCCCAAAGAATTACATATACTAATCATAACCTTCAAATTTTATAATAACAACTCGTAACCCCAAAATTTTGATTTTAGTAAATTTAGAGTCAAGACAAACATTTGCCATCCAGTTTTTAACGCTGAGCACGTGACCCGGATTCCATACGATCCGGGTCAGCCGCCCAGCTATAAATAAGAAAAAGAGAAACTACGGTAATTCACTGCCTTTCTTCTTCTTTCTTATTCCCCCGCCATTAATGCCCCTCCCATCCTTCCTTATCAAGACTTCATCACACTAAGGAACCTGAATCATTTGCAAGTGCCTCTAGAAATTCCACATCCTACAGCTTCGGAACTATTTCTCGCTTCCGGCTTGCTTTCTCTTGTCTCATCAATTTCCTCTTTCGCATCCCCAATTCCAGGTAGCTTACTTTTCATCACATAATCGAAACCCTAGATCGCTCTCCCCTCTCTCTGGTCTACTATTCTCGCTCTTTTTTGAAATTGAAAGAGAGAATCCAAAAATGGTATTTCACAATTAGAATATCAAATTCATGCTTTACTTAGATTTCCTGGGAGTTTGAATGTTTGAATGTTTGATGAGGTTTTGGTAATGGAGGAGGAAGAAGAAGACTAAAAAGAAAGAAGTGGTAATCGGAAAGCTGGAACGACGAAGATCCAGTGATGAAGACGAATGAATAACAACGTTGATGAGACTGACTTGTTTCTCGAGATCAATTCAATTTCACAGTCAAATATAGATTTAGCAACAACTGCAGTTACAATTTACCATGGCAGTGTGACAAATCAGATCGAAGGATATGATTAATTTGCAGTTTCCAATTAATGGAAAATACAACTTAATACAGACATGGTTCACTGAAATCTTCTATCGAATGGTAGAAATAAATGCCTGCCAACTCCAATTCAAAAGTTAGATCTCAAGGATCTTATGAACTTTTGAGTACAAACTACAAAGAATGCAAGACTCTGCTGTATTTATACATGACTGTATGTATTACCACCAAGTTCATTTGAGACTTTACTTTTGTCTCCAGTTGGGTCAAAACTTGGTATAAAAAAAGGAAACAAAAAAATAATAAATAAATAAGAGGTGAAGTGGGGACTCACCGCGTGGCATAAGAGCAACAATCAAAGAGAAGCAAAAGGCAGGACCCGACTTTTGCTCGCATCGGCAGAAGGAAAGACACTTACATCATTTTGGGTAAGTTAGTAAAAAGTGTTCAAAAACCAATAATGAACGATGAGTAAAAGAAAAGACATGCTCTAGAGACTTTTCAAGTGATCGATCTACACTAACACATAAATAACCTGGGATTATTTATAACTGTGCAAAAACTATTCATAAACAAACATCATGGAGCATTTTTTACTTCTAGTACTACACTTTCTTAAGGGTATACATGGATCAATTTATATGACATTAATAACTTCAGGATCTAATAGCATCCATTCTTCTCCTACAATTTTTTCCCTTTCCCATTTGTATGTTTCTATTTGTTGAAGAATGTACATCTAATAAATTTGAAAGAAATCAGACCAGAGGAATGAGAAGAGAGGCGGAGATAATTAGCCAAGAATTGGGCAAGAATAAAATTAAACTAAAGGTCAAAGTGAATGACATTGTACCCTGTCTGGAAGATCCCTAGGCAGTGGAAGTACTGTCACATATCTCTGGGGGAAAGATCTATAATTTATACTTGAATCGGAAGAAGATGGATTCTCGGCCCCATCTGCTTGTCCTCCTCTACCATGGAACTTGGCAAAACGATTGATCACAGAAAATTTCTCCATATCCTGGCATTCTACTCTCACGTCTAAGAACGAGACTCTTCTTTCCATTCTGAATCATCACAAAGTTTTAACAGATATCACATCGTATGAGAGACTGAGAGCCATGATATACAAAGTTTATAATAAAACTAAATCACAAGAGTTACCTCAACAAATCTTCTTCTAGCTTCGTCGCTCTAGCAATAAAGCCTTCCGTTGCATCGGCAAAGTTTTTATAACCAATTTCAGCGGATGTTTTAGACTTCCCAAAGAGACTAAGACCATAAATGGAAAAATCTTTATGTTAGCGTACAGAAAGTAAGAAAACCATGAACAACACATGGGCATGGGTCCTCCGTAGAGGTGGACTAGAATTTTTACAGATAAGCAAGGACCCGTACAGGTTTCTTCTGTCCGGAAGCAAAGAAGAGTCACTTCCAGAGGAAGAGGTTGTGGCATTGCATGCATCTCCTAATGATAACCGAGCAGTAAGATAAGCCACAGTCTCATAGCTTGAGCTAGAATCCACAGAGAAGACTGCTGAGGGAGGAGGGTGAAGAAGTTGCTGCATTAGCTGTGTAGTTAAGATAAGCCTTTTCTTTGGTTTAAACATCCCTTGTCCATCTTCAGTCATTTCAGATTCATCTTCTACCTGTCACCAGTAATAAATTTTCGACACTTTAGATTCCATAAAGAACCAATGGCAAATAATAATAAAAATAATAAGACGACAATCATGAGAATGAACGGACCTTCTCAAACACACGATTTGCTGATTGACTCCAGTCTTCTTCTGCCATGCTGCCAACAAAAGATGATATACTTTCAAAAATCCAAGTGCATGACAAAGTTTATTCAACTATAGTGGAAGGATATTAATAGCCTAATATCTAGTCATGCAATATACCTGATGTTCTGAGGAATCTCAGAATCCCCTGTCAGTTCTTTATGCCATGCCACAAGTTTGGCAGTAGAAATCTTGCGCTTCCTAGGTCGCACAACTACCAAACTCTGATCAGCAATTACAGGAGACAGCTTATCACTGGAAGAGATATTCTCAGGTGCTACTGATGTGAGAATTGAACTTTGCTGGCCCCTACTGAGCTGACTAGCATTGAGGGCAACATAAGCCCGCTCCACTGGATTAGAATTCAAACCATCAAACGGTCTTCCAACAATGAGAGGCCTATCCATCAACTTCATGGTAGAGAAATTTTGTGCAGGATAACTAGGCAACATTTGTCCATTCTTAAGGGTTCCATGCTGATCAAACCATGACGGAGCCATCTGTGGATTAATCTGGGAATGGTCGCCTATAACAGATAATGTATTATGACTAGAGAAATGGGAATTGTTTTGAACAAATGCAACCCCATCCTGAGAGATTGCATTTGTATGTACTCCATCCCCCATCTTTGAAGAGACATTTAACATGTTCAGATCTCCAGAAGCAATTGATCTGTGACTCAGTGATTCAACAATATTATTGTATCCAGGCAATAAATGCTGTCCTCCCTTAAGAGTAGCCTGATGAAGACCAACACCATGATTTGGACCTTTAGATTTCTCATTTCTTTCAGTTGTATCGACCTCAGTACACATGTCCTGCATTTTCGGTACAGAATGATTTTGATGAGAACCATTACTTGGTCTTAAAGAATGACTAAAAGCTTCAATATCTCTTTGAATGGCAGAAGGCCCAAATGGAGAAGCATCAGCTAAGTGCTTTCCAATGAATCCCTTCCCATGAGATGAAGAAGATGTCTGCTGAGGAGATTCAATGTTTTCAGATGATACTTGCTGCCCTGGGCTCCGATTCACCAGTTGCTCTCTCCCAACAAAGGTTTGTGAGTTCATGGACCATGGCTGAGTTGGGCCATTGGCTACTTCCTGGGGGCATTGACCAGCAAGATTTGTCGGCACAGTGAAATTTCTTCCTAAATTATTATTTGGTTGATGGTATGGTTTGAACAAATTAGAAGAAACCTTTAAAGGTTGGGAACCTTTTAAATGTTGGTGGGGTGAGATACTACTCCACACATTATTAGGAGAAACGTTGGAAAAGGCACTCTCTTGAGCCATAGGCATTGATTCTGATTCTTGAATTTGTTGGGCAGGATTTATTGCATGAGATGTGTCGGCCCTACTCGTCTGGATACCCTCCCCAGCAACAAAGTTATTTTTGGGAGAACTTGCAGAAATTCCTGGCACCGAAGCAGATTGACTCGTATAAACTCTCTCACAAGAATCGTCCTTCTGTCTTGAATGAAAACCAAGCACCTCTGAAGATATATTAGCTGAACGATTTGCTGTTTTCTGCCGATTTTGATAATCACGACTTGAAAAAGGAGAACCACTTGAAGAAGCTGCAGAAAAACTCCCTTGAGTATTTAACTGTTGGACCTTCATGCCTGTATACCCAATAGGACCAGATACATTATCTCTAGAATCTCCTTGTGATGGCTCTCGAGAAGAGGGACCAGACTGGATAGGGGCCGTAGGACTCAACCAAGCATGACCCTTTTCTGTCATCCCAGAAGTGACGTGAGTTGAACTCATCACTTTCTGTGAGGAGCTATTAGAATATAAAGCATTCTCTAGCATGGTAGGCCGTTGAAAAGGAGGTGCCAGTTGTAAACCAAAACCTTGAGAAACAGAAGATTGACTTCGTTTAAGACCAACATATCCATCAGAACATTCTGCTCCAGGCATCTCAGAAGATGGACTACAATTTGAAGGAATGGAGTGTGCAATTTTTCCGTATTCCCTTGCTTGATCCACTTTGTGTAGAAGCTCGAGCATATTTTGACTGCAGTTGACAGAATAAACCAGAGCACACAATTCATGTTGACTCTTTAAAAAATTATTGTTATAAGCTTACAGATGTAACAGGATCTTTTTCTGGACAGAAAGGACATTAATGAATAAAATTTATATTTAAAAAAAAAAAAGAGGGGGGCACCAGAACTAGAAATATGTACAGCCCTCCCCTCAAAAGCATCTATTATCCACAGGTTAAGTAATCAACACAAAAGGAAAGGTTGGGATAGGGAATTAAAAATGACTTCAAAAGACAAAATTGAGCTCTCACAAGTCACAAGACCTATTACCAAATCTAAACTGATTCATAATAAGATTCTTATACGCTAAAGGAGAGGGGTACCTCGATTGGTCGTTGCCCTCACATGGTTCCAATTGGTCCCGGAGTTTGAGTCACTAGAGGGGAGTATGGAAAAAAAGTTTCTAATAAACTAAATACATGACACAACCCAGTATGAAATCTTTGCCTATTCCACTTAAGGTTATAACCTAAAGAGGAAAAAAAAAAAGGAAATGTAATAGAACTAACATATGATATCAAAAGGCTAAAACAAGAAAAGGTATGACAAATTCGAGTATTAAACTACCTTGCCGGGGAGATCTTATATGGTGCATCATAACCAACAGATTTATCAGAGGAAGAAGACCCAACGGGTGTGAAACCTGACATCATTCTCTTTGAAGGTATTTCGCCTGAACCCCTGTAAGCACCCTGAAAACCAGGAAAACCCCAGTTAATCAAAGCTGATGATTCTGATTTTCTTGTGTCAGTTGAGAGAAAACTAGATCAAAAGATATTAGATATCCAAATTTATAAGATTAACCACAGTTATCACTTATCACCTTCTCTGTTTCAATAGAATTACTATCAGTATGACATGATTTTGATTGCAAAGCGGCCCCTTGGTCATGGCCATTGAATACTTGAGAGTGCAGCTGAGCTGTAACCGCTGAATAAGTTAAGTGTTTTGTTCCCACATCAGCATCCAAATCTCCCATTGGATGATACTGAAATTTGCGAGGACCTGATTGTTTTCGACCAGCATTTCCAGATGAATTCTGTTTACTTCCAGGCATTGCATGCGTATCATTGGAATCTAACCAGACATTCTCTTGTGAACCAAAAGCAGAAGTATGGTGAGATACAGTAGAGTGAAAACTGTTAGGTAAGTTCTTTTTTTCATTAGAGCTTCCCTTCTGCATTTTAGCTATTTCCTTGTCCAGACCACTAATCTCAGAGGGGTTTGAATTGTCACTCCGGTCTGGATGACTCTGGTACTGACCTAGAAAATTGCCTCCTTTGAACTTCACAGGAGAGTCAACATCCTTCCAGAAAGCAGACTCGTGACTTTTTGGAAGTTGTTGTCGGACTTCTTGATCAGCCCTTAAATTGCTAGAACTTGGCACTGCAGCATCATTCTTTATGCTGGAACGTTCATTGCAAGATTGGGGGCTTTCTGAGGCAGGTTTTCTGTGTTGCAGTTGAACATTTGAATAAGGAACTGAATCGGTCCTCCACATTACAGAGTCATGAGACATTTCTTCATTTGAGGCTCTCTTATCATCACCAACCTGCCAAGTTTGGGATGAATTCTGGTTTTCAAGATTTTTCAGATTGCCACCCCTATCCTGGGCCATAGATCCAATGAAGTTCAGACCATTTGTCTTGAATGCGTGGTTAGTACTATCATATGAAGATATATCCTGTTGGCAAGTCCAAGAACCTGAAATATTACTTGCATTTTTTTCCGCACCTAAAGAATAATTGAAGTTTTGATGATGATGATGACTGCCTTCTGAAAGTGGTTTCTGTAGGTAGGTATGATCTAAGATTTTGCTACCACCTGTAGACTGAGAAATAAATTTCTGTGAGGACCCAGTCCGCAGTCCCTCACTATGTTCAAGAGAGACTTTCAGCCCCGGATGCTGAAATCCAGGAATACTAGAATAGTTGCTGCTATTATTTGGCATACTAGCATCAACAGAGATTGCAGAGGATCTACAATTCAGATTAGGGGCAGTCTGTGAGTTACTATCATCCCAAGCTGGTTGAAATTTGCCAGAGTCGTTGACAGATGAAGGCTGGTGATTGCTAATTGGAGGTTCAGCATTCCGAGAGCTCGGACCACCCCAGTCTTCCTGCAATCGAACATCATCACTCGAAGTTTCTGCAACAGCAGATTGCATAAGCGCACTCCAAGTCCCACTTAACAAAGAGGGAAATCCACTATATGACTCAGTACCATCAGAGATATCATAGCCTCCTGCGCCTAGGCTAGCACTCCCGCCAAAAGCATCCCACAGACAGTCATCTGAACCGTACAGAATCTTTTCTTCAGTTGGATCTAGGGTAGCCACATTCTCAGAGGGAGGTACCTGCATTACTGTTTTTTCTCGTAACGATTCTGATGATCCAGCCAGTTCCTGTTTCTCATGGGACTCCTGCAAGGCTGCATTTCTTTGCTGGGTATTTAATTGTTGCAAGTTTACTGAGTTTAGTCCACTATCAAACCCCTCACCAGTGGTGACCCTGAACATATTCATCTCTTGAAAGTTCGATCTAGAAACTGAAGTCCCACCCTGCATGTCAACCTGGTCTGGGAACGTAGCGTGTTGATTCCCCTGAAAGGAATTACGGGCAACTGATATCTGCTGCACTGTAGGGTTGTCCATTTGAATGAATGAATTTGGGCTTGGCATGCTTTTTCTGTTAGGAACTCCATAAAGAAATTGATCAGCCTGTTGAGGAACTGCACTCATCAAGTGAAGAGCCGGATTTTGCTCAGAGGGGAATATATGTCCACTTGAGGACCCTTGCATTACTGGTGATGCACCATTCTGTGGCCACTGTGTATTAGTAGCCATATGATTAGGCTGCCATGGATAGTTGGACACTTCATTAATAGGAACATCATTGATATATTCAGGAGACTGATTTGCTGCAGCCTGTTTTCCAATGGACGAAACCTGGTACATAGAACTGTGATGCCTTGTATCCATCTGATGGAGTTGCTGTTGCCTTTGAAGGTCTTGTAATTGTGCTACAACAGCTTGCTGTTGTAGTAGCTGCATATCAGAAATCCCTGGCTGCTGCTTCGGCCAAGACTGCATCATGCTAATGTTTCCACCATTCATTTGTTGTTGACCTCCAAAAAGATCAAAACTCACTGGAGAGTCCGAGGCTTCCAATCTGACTAGACTTTTCTTCTTAAGATCTGGATCCACTCCCAATGAATTTGCCTCACTCTGCCCTGTCTGGAATATTTGATGTCCATGCACATAACCATTCAAATTTGGCTGTTGATTGTGAGACTGATTTCTGCTGAACTCGGGCCCTAGATTTGATTGAGCAAAGTTCAAACCATGATGCAAGTTAAAAGACTGCCCTCCATCAGAACCTTCGAGTACAGGAAAATAAAACTTTTAAATATAATGACAAAATGGGTAGTCTGTTTGAGAGAAACAAAGTAGCCCTGCAAACTCTACTAAGAAGGAATGTATACAAGTGTAATATTAGGAAAAATGAGAAGCAACCTGCATTATATATTCTACAACCCTTCCCCCCCCCCCCCCTCCCTCCCAAGAAATAAACAGAAGAAAAAAAAAAAAAAAAACACAACACAACACACAATAATAAAGAAGACCTGATTGATGTCCATTATGATTCTTTGAATTTGAAAGAAAAGAAGCACCAATCTGTCTTTGGCTTCCAGCCCATGGACTGTTCTGTAGCCCTGTCCAGTTTCCATCAGCGGTCTGCCCTTGATGCTGGCCTTGAAGCAACTTCTCCTGGCCAAAGAAATTACGGACTTTGTCTCCAACTTCGTTGCTAGGCATAGATATTCAATTACGGACTCTGTCTCCAACTTCGTTGCTAGGCATAGATATTCAAGCCAGCAGATATTCAGCTGCTAAAAATTTGACGCAATAAGAAAATCCAACTTCCTATGTTAAGATTTAAGACCAAATTGCTCCAAATTTTCCTGATACAATTTTAAAACCTACCTCTCAAGCACAGTTAGGAGGTACTACAACTGCCGCATTCCAAGTCCTCAATCTATCCTGCAGAAAGCCACCACATCATTTGAAATATGAAAATATAGAAATATGAAAATGTAGAAAAATGAATTACGAGTGATGTGCCACTACTGTAGGATGAACATTATTGCTGCCCTTTCCCGCTTGTTAAATGAAATAATGTTAAGGGACACGCTCTAGTAAATGTTCTACTTCACTTGGCATATCACCCTTCAGGTTGGCAAATAGCATCCCTATAACAAGACTTCTCACCCTGAACCCTACATTGGTTATAGTCAACTTTCTAACACAAAGGATCTTAGACATATAGAATAACATAGCCTCTTTGCTGCCTCAACCTCAAACCTCGTCTTTGTCATCTAACTCCTTAGATTGAAACATATTCGAACAATATAGCAGAGAGGACAGAGCTGGAAAGAGACTAGTCACAAGATGATTGAAGTTCGGAGTCTCACGCAGCATTTCATTCAAGATGATTGAAGTTCTAGTGGAAATGTCACATACATGTCAATTGGCCCCAGTAGCTATATGTGTTTATGTTATCAGTGTGTGAACTTTTCACTACTCTTTTATACACAGTTCCTCCCATCACATTGGAAGAAGCAACTTCTAGAGTTTTCCGATGCATTATACAGTTACACTAGCAAATTTTTTGTCAAACCAAATATGGGCGCGGGCGCTGTAAATAATTAAATCTGTACATCTGTAGTATAAACAAATCCAACTATCACCATCCAAACCACCTAGAACAACAACACATGGCATGCACAGAGAAGCACCAATCTAACGGCCAATACCCTTTTGCTCTGTTTGGTTAAGATGAATGCCATAGGAGAGTAATAAAAATCTGAACTTTCAGCTTCGCATATATCCATTCAATAATGCTACCATAAAAAAGAGGAAGGCCAACCAAGGTGCCCGGGACAAACAATCAACTCTGGAGCATTTTCTGGTCATTTCCTACGGGGAAGAAAAAAAAAAGCCAAAAAGTAATAGACTACTTTCATGTGTTTCCTTTTCCCTCCATTTTCCCACAACGACGAAGATACTGGAGCTTAAATTTTCTCGACACCATCTCATTTTGTAACCAAACAGGGCAAGATCGGGAAGATTTACTTTACCATGGCTCTTACTAAGATAGTGTTAAAACAAGGCAAGACATAACAACTGCATAAGCTAAGAAAGAGCTTCCGAACGTTACGAAACTAAGGCCCTAGCACAGATTTGATGTCAGCGAATAGATATTGCACCTACAGTACTTGTTAGGGTTTCTAGAGCGAGAAAGGGATACTGCAAACTTACAGTGACGTTGAGCGACCTCCATTGCTGCTTCAAAAGGATCCTCAGTAAGTGAATGGTTGCAGAAGCGTCAGGGTCTGAATCGGAGGACGAATAGACGTGTTTGAGCTGAGAGAGAGAGAGATAAAAAGTGATCGAAAGTGTGCAAAATTTTCAACGAACTAGAGGAACAGAGCTGAGGTCCGGGTGAAGAAGGTGGTGGTTTGGATCCGAACCTGATTGGATCCGAGCTAAGATCCGAACAGTGAGAGAGAGAACGATCTGTATCGCTGTATGAGTAAAGTAGGTGGTTGTGCAATTAAAATCTGCCGCGTGGCTTCTAATTAATGTGGAGCCCACGTTTTAAGATTTCGACGGTGTCGATTGGTTGATTGCAGATACCCGAATATTTTTCGGGGATCTTTTTACGTTTTTTATGGATTGATAAATTAAAGCTGTATTTTTTTTTTCTTTCTCATTATAGTTTATACTTTGTAGTGAATTTGAACTAATTCATTCATTTATTTATTTCTCAAATATATATATCAACTTTTTTTAGAATTTGCTAACATTTTATTCAATTTAATAGTTAATAATAATTTAAATTAATATAATCTAAAAATATTTAATACTTATATATTAATTATATTTTTGAATAATATAAATAATTTTTGTAAAAAAAAAAAAAACTATACATCGGATTAGTCATATTTAGTTTTGTCGAGGTAATTATTTAAATTAAAAAATTTACTTTAATAAAATTAAATTTATTTTAATAAAATTTATTATGTAAATGAATCTAATCGAATCAGACGCAAATACAAATATAATTAAAGTTTTATTTTTTATATCAAAAATGTGTAAAATTATGGGATCTAAATTTACTTTTTTTTTTTATTGGTCCATTTTCATAATTTCAACTTCTTTTCCATTTGACTTTGGAAAACACACGTCCCATATTTTGTCTTTACTTTGATGAGTTACTAGAAGTGGCGCAACTTTTTTTTTTTTTTTTCTCCCCCTCCTAGTAGTTGCTCATGTAAGCAATCTAGTGGCCAAACTAAAGCTGTTTAGCATGCTTCAATGTGCAAATGGTGACGGTGTAAATTGTGCAATAAGATTCACACAAGTACACGATGTATCACGTGTGCCAAATGATTGGAAGAAGTAAAGGCGGCTGAAGATTTGGTACTGGTTCCCACGAAACAGGAAAACAAAGTACATACAAAAACGTGTCGAGAGAACTGATTGATTGTTAGGCCACGTTTGGACAAATCAGATTATTCTCGGTAGTATGTCCAGGCAAGCACAGCAGCTATCTATAATTGTTGGAACTTGTAAGTGGGAATTTGGGCAGGGATACTACACACTTGAACCGGTTAGCGTTGTTGGGCAGGCACCTGGGCTCATCACCTCATATAAACTACTCTCATTTCTTGGACCACAAGAAAATGAGAAAAATTTTAGTCTACTGTATGTAGACTGAAGTAAAAGTGTAAAATTAAAATATATAGTCTAAATAAATTAACTTATAAAAGAAATAAAGGATTTTATAAAAAATGAATTTGATTTTTTGGTGAGGAATAACGAAATCAATTTGATTAGATTTTTCATTAATATTTGATGCGATTCGATATTTTATGAAAAAATTAGATTATTTCGATAGATTTTTTTCGTAAAAATTTAAATTATTTCGATTTATTTTTCTCCAATTTTTTTTATTTTTCAAAAAAAAAAGAAAAAGAAGAAAATTTAGATTTAAAAGAAAATAATTAATAAAAGAGAAATTTTAAAATAATAAATTATTATGGATGAAATAATAATTAATAATTATTTTTGATGATTTAGCATACATGTCAGCATGCCACATCAATTTCGATGGTCTGATTCTGTTTATTGGGACAAAAAAAAATTTCATTTGAATTATGCATAAATTAGAAAATTGGTATGAAACTATACATCGATGAATTTATAAAAATTGAATTATATAAAAATTAAAAAGTGAATTAATTCTTATATGTATGTCTTTCAATAACATTAAGATTCCTAATCAAAAGAGAAGAAAAGAAAAACACATATCAATGTGCATTTGAGACCTTAATGAATACCATATTCTAGAGCTACCACATTCAGGGCAAAGATAGGGGGGTGGGGGCATGTAAGGAGGATATTGACTACCCCAACTTTACTAAAATTTACATTTTAACTTAAAATTATTAAATTTCTTATAAATATAATTTTTAAATTTTTATTAAAAATATATTTTTACTCACTTAACTTTTATATAATGTATTTTATCTCCTTACATTTTTACTCTCATCTCATCGGTAATGTATGTATCACGTAGCTCGCCTTTGTTTGGAATCTCTTTTACAATCATGTCTAATGACACTCACTCTATACGCTTGATTTCCTATTAGCCATGTTACATATAATACATATATAGAAAGACGATCAACTGGGTCATATGAGTGGTCCTCGTAACATATTATTAATATCGGAAAAATTTGTTGCCGCAAAAATGATTGACAAGGGCCTCGCAAAATGATAGACTTGGCCTACCTGACTTATCTCCGGCGGTTGTGAAAGAAACTTTTAGGCTATACCCATCAACCCCATTATCTCTCCCTTGGATGGTGGCGGAGAGCTGCGAAATCAATAGCTACCATATCCTGAAGGGGTCATCAATGTTGTTGCTTAATTTATGGGCCATTTCACATGACCTAAACAAGTGGAACGACCGCTTGAGTTTAGGTTAGCGAGGTTCATACCGGGTGGCAAAAAAGGAGATGCTGACATGAGGGGAAATAATTTTGAGGTCATACCGTTTGGGGCTGGGAGAAGAATATATGCTAGATAGAGTTTGGGCGTTAGGATGGTCCAGTTACTAACTGCGGCCTTAGTTCATGCATTCTAATGGGATCTTCTGGACAGGCTAACGGCCGAGAAGTTGAACATGGATGAGGGGTATGGGCTCACATTGCAATGGGCTACTCCTTCAATGGTCTATCCACTACCCAGGTTATCCCCACATGTTTACCAAGTGTTGATAGATTATAACAATTATAAGTTCAATTTTCAACGTATTGTCTAGTTTATTACGTCAATGTTCATATAGCGAAAAATCAGTCATGCCTACTTATTTACAAAATAAGTTGATTTAATAGGAAAACAATATACATTCAGAAATTAAATGAAACAAGAGATTTTTTTTATAGGGGTTCACTTTTAAATGAAGCTAATTCACTTGAGTTATGGAATTCTGATAAGCTCTAGTGATAGAGTTTTCGATACAAGTATACAGCAAAGTTCTAGATCCATTAATACACAAGCTCATCCAACATCAATCAAATAATTAACAAAGATTTTACAATTCCTAACTCAAATTTTCAGCTACGTTTTCTTCCTAATTTGAAAACTAACAAAGCAAACATCACAAGGAAATATGAAGAACAAACCGGAAATTTCAAGTAGATCAAACCATTGAAAAATGTGGAGCAAATCGAGCCAAGACAGGATGCTGTCGCGGCTATGCAAATTTTCAGTTCTGATTTTTTGATTTGATCATGAGGAATAAATGAGAGAGTAGCTCTCTCTCATTTCATTATTTTCAAATAGTCCCATAACTTTCTATATCTCTAGAACAGTCCACAACCTTTCTATTATCTTCAAAATAAATCTAATTATGTGTTTTATACCAATTTAATTATTTCCTTAACTGACAAAAATTCACCAAATCATCAGTTTGAACTCAAAAGAAGCCTATTGAGCCATCTTATTTGGGCTCACACCATAAACTATGGACCACAAGCATCATCTTCGTAAGTGCATGAGACAAAACTTGAGACTTAAGAGGATGATCAGGATCAGTGCCAGTTTTTGGATGCTTTGAATAGTGTGACATGTGTATGCATTTTTCTCTATATATGTTGCTTTTGAACTATCCACATTATGAACTCAAAACGATAGAGATCATATGGTTTAATAAGTACTATACCATGTTAAAATGATGTAAATTGGGATTATAATCCTAATTAGAGAAGTGACATGTAGCTCGATTCATATGTTAGGGTCACATAATGCTATATAATCTAAACTAACCCAGTAATTGGGATCTTTCATACTTTTTTATATTTTCTTGTCTCGTTCAAAATGTTTTCAAATTTCATTCCCACCCAAGAGAGAGATTTTTATGGTCTAACAATTAAGCTTAGTCATTAAAAAAAAAAGAAAAAAGACTCCGATATAACGATAAAAAGGCACTAACCAAATTCATACTCGTATATTGGCCAATATACATATATACTCGAGTTAATAACCAGGAAGACATGGACTTTTTTCCTTTTCATGTCCGCCATTTACATAAAACCGGAGGTAGCCAGCTCCCTATTTAAGTGTGTTATTACAACCTTCTTGCCGACTTCACATTTCTTACACCTCTCTCTCTCTCTCTCTCTGTGTCTGTCATGGCTACTTTAGCTTTTGTGGTGCTCATAAGTCTATCCATGGCTGGACAATCAAGTAAGTTGTTGTATGATATTGGTAACTGAACTCCATAGATGTTTCTCATTGTGCATAATCTCTCATTTCCTAACATCTTATAACATGCTTCGGTTGAAAAAAAGGCGGGAATAGTTGGTGCATATGCAAGGGAGGATTGAGTGACATGGTACTACAAAGAACGCTAGACTATGCTTGTGGAGCAGGAGCTGACTGCAACCCTCTTCATCCAAACGGGGCTTGTTTCCAACCAAACACTGTCAGGGCTCATTGCTCTTATGCTGTCAACAGTTACTTCCAGAAGAAGCAACAAGTTCAAGACTCCTGCGATTTTGCTGGCACTGCTACCCTTTCTGCTTCTGACCCAAGTAAGTAACTAAAACATTCACTCAAACACAGTCTATTATTTGTACCCAAAATCTGAATCAAAACTCTCATCTCAAGCTTTTTTA
Organism: Coriaria nepalensis; assembly: GCA_027186245.1. Classification (NCBI taxonomy): domain Eukaryota; kingdom Viridiplantae; phylum Streptophyta; class Magnoliopsida; order Cucurbitales; family Coriariaceae; genus Coriaria; species Coriaria nepalensis. The sequence goes on along the minus strand of CP114499.1, from coordinate 299,909 downwards.
TTGTCAATGGTTTAATCTTAGGCATTACTGGTTGTTCTTACCCTTCTACTGCCAGGTATGCCCTACTTCTAACAACTTGTTATTATCATTGCATCAACCTAAGAATTAAGAGAACAAAAATAATAAATAAAGTGAAATAAAAAAACTTAGAAAAATATAACAAAATTTCAGCGAAATTTTTCGAATTTTAAAAAAGGAATAAAAAAGAAAAGAACTTTAATAGATAATAGTCTCAATTAAAGAAAGTTTAACAAAATCGAGAAATATTTACTCATAAATCACAAAATTTATTGAAAATATATTATATATTTAAATTTTTAATTTTGTAAATTAATTCATTTTATTATTAATATATTTTAAGATCAAATCAAAAGCTTAAATTTCTACTTAGAGACCGACCTAACTTTTGATCATAAGCATTTAAAGATAAGTTTAATTAGTTTAATGCTGTTTCTACTTTTTACTTTGCATCCTTACAAATAAACACTTTATATATATATTATTATTTATTTATTTTTTAAAACATAAAATATTGTAATTGCATGTTGTGTCCCTCCGACTAACTTTGTCACCAAAGATACTCAAAATAATCGTAGATTCAATTGAAAACTTTGATTGTTGACCAAAAAAAATATATAAAAAATGAATAAAAATAATAATAAAAACTTTGATCTACTTAAATAAATAGTAGTCCTAGTTACAACTACGAGTGGTCTACACTTTTGTTTTTGGGTAAAAGATTCGAACTGTCATTGCTTGAGAGTCAAAAAGACTTGGCCCCCTTGAAATATCAAAAGCAGTGTCAATGCTTTTGTAATTGTTATGGTGTGGAAAGGATTTTTTAAAGGGAATTCGTACGAGTTTTTTTTCTTTTCCCTCCTTCAGATGAACAAGTTTCTTGAGATTTGAGTCAACTTTGTTGTTTTGTTTTGTTGTTTTGTTGTTTTGTTGTTTGGTTGTGTGGTTGTGTGGTTGTTTGGTTGTTTGGTTGTTTGATTGTTTTGTTGTTTTGTTGTTTTGTTGTCTTGTCATAAACATATAAATCATGTTAATTTAAAGCTAATCTTAATACACAATTCTTACATGTTTGTAATTGACCTCAAGTTTCAAATGCTTTTTGTGATTTCCAATCTACTTTTCTTGGCGACCCTCGTAATAATATTAATGTTTCTTGAATACAGTCCAACAGGCACAGCCACTGGTACTTCGACTACAATAGCACCACCAACGACGGCAACACCCTCTACACCCACCAACCCAACCAACACAACACCCTCTACACCAACCAACCCAACCGCCACAACCGCACCAAAAACCGGCATGACTGCCAATCCATATACCACCATGACACCTGCTCCGGGAGTGCTAGGAGGGATCGGCACTGGCTCGACTCCGACAGGAGTTGGCAACGATACTGATGATAGTGATGGAGGGCTAGTTAAAGTTGATCAAGACGCTTGTTTTCTTGCCCTCACTGTTACCCTCTTGATCTCAGTCTTGTTTCTGTAATGGGTTTTATAAAGCACATCATGTCATGCATGATCATGATATGATTGGTAGGAGAGAGTGTGTTATGAATTTTATGTGATCAATGTATAGAGTAAGCATGAAAATGAATGCGGTTTCTTTCATAAATTATGGAGTTTAATTAGTGGTGTAATACTGTAATTGTGAGTGTGATTTGGGGAAGGGCTTACCTGAATTCTCTTGTTTTCTTTCTTATATGTCTACAATTCTAGATCTAAGATGTCAATAAAATGTTATGATTTGTGTGAAGGTTGGGTTCTCTAGTGGTTTATGAATAAATTATTATTCATACTTTAATATAAATAAATAAATCATATTTTAAATAATATAATACTCAAATATATCTCAAAAATAAATCACTATAATTTTTTAATTAAAATCATATTGGGCCCCGGCCCAGCCCACAAGACATTCTTTTCTTCTTCGTCTTCCTGGAACTACCGATTCTTTTCACTCCGACGACGATTCATCTCCTTCTCGGTAATTATTTCAGAGCTCCTTTCTTCCAATTAATCATGAAAAGCTTCTACTTTCTCTTCCAGCTTCATTAAGAATGCTCAATCGAACTCCATAAGTCCCACGATAGAGTCTCGGCTTAGTGTCTCGATCTCCAGTTTCTGATGTAAAACTGTTAGTAAGACAGAAATATGTGCTTTTTCTTTCTGTCTGGAGCCTTAATCAATAATTATTTCCGTTTGCTTCCGATTTTCAATTGGTTGAGTCACGATCCGTTTCTATGAAACATGAACATTTCAACGAAATCTTGAGATTTCATTTCCTTTTTTGGGCTGAGATTATTAATGCAAGTATTATTTGATTTTTTGTTATTGTGAGCAGATAGATCGATGGAAGCTTTAATGCGAATAGCCCCATCACCTACTCGTTGTAGGAAAGGAGATTTTTCTTTTCGTCCTAATAAGCTGTCTCCACAATTTAGAAAGAGTTTATACATAAATAGAGCTCCAATGATGAAAAATCATCCCCTGTCGCTTAATCCAATCTCTGCTTCTGTTCAACCAATAGAAGAAGAAGCAGCTCCGGCAATTGGCCAATTCGACAACACTCTACCATCCAAAGGTAGGAATCATAGACTTTGAGTTTTTTTTTTTCTCTTTTTAAAGATTATGTTCTCTTACTGAATTGTTTATGTGTTTTCTGAAGATTTTTGAGGAAACAAGATAACTAAATTTCTTTGGGGGTGGTTTTGCTATTTATTATTATTTGTTTACAGCTGTACTCATATTGAACTCTTGATATTATAGAGGTACTTGAGGTGTGGAAAAGTGCAAATGCAGTGTGCTTTGATGTTGATAGCACAGTTTGCCTAGATGAAGGAATTGACGAACTAGCGGATTATTGTGGAGCAGGAAAGGCTGTTGCAGAATGGACTGCTAGGTAGAATCGAATGTTTTCTCCCTTCAATTCATCAATTTTCAGAATCATAAATGGTTATTAGCTTTTTATTTTTTATTTTCTTAGGGCAATGGGTGGTTCGGTACCTTTTGAGGAGGCCTTAGCTGCTAGACTATCTTTGTTCAATCCTTCCCTTTCTCAAGTCAATGATTTCCTTGCTAAAAGGCCACCGAGGTTTGTTAAGTGGTTCTTATATTTTTACCTGTGTATTTCAATGTAACCAATATGTAGTTGTAAGAATCTCAAGTTAGATATGGTGATATATAGCACACTACACTCCGCCAATCTCTTCTGTTCCATTTCCTTAAAACATAATTTGTACATGTATCTAGTTTAATCTGAAATATGGTTGCCAAATTTTTCTAGTCTTTAAATTCAGTAATGCTTATTCTTTGTGTAGGCTCTCTCCCGGCATAGATGAGTTGGTGAAGAAGCTGAAAGCTAATAATATTGAGGTTTATCTAATTTCCGGAGGTTTTCGTCAAATGATCAATGTATGTTTATCTAAATAGTTGGAATTACTTTCTCCATTCTACTGATTCCTTTGCACTATAAAACTATCTGATGTCACCTTTTGCACTATATAAGCACTGACGACTCCCCTATACCATTCGATTTAGGCACTTAACTCCCAAAATCACTAAATAAAATACCATTCAATCTGCTATTTAAGCTCCTCGAAGTGTTATCGAATTGCAAAATTTTTGGCAAGAAGGAGGTATTTTGATGGTTTTTACAGTAATGGGGTGATGTGTGCATGCTCACTATACTACTATAGTTAAAGGTTTTTAGCAATTAATCCTTTATTTAAAGCATTCTAGATAGAATGATACTATGAGGTAAGAAGATTTAATGTAATCACATGATTGGGTATGCTTATCTTCTGTCCTATTTAATGTGAATAATTGAATTATCAGCATCTAAATTTCATGGTGATTACGAACTGATCAACTTCCTTTTGAAGCCTGTTGCATCAATCCTTGAGATTCCTCATGAACATATTTTTGCGAATAATCTTCTGTTTGGAAGCTCGGGAGAATTTTTGGGATTTGATAAAAATGAACCCACTTCTAGGAGTGGAGGCAAAGCTGCTGCTGTGCAACAACTCAGAAAGGTCAGTCTTTTGTTACTTTCTGTTTGGAAATTTTGGGTAATTTTCTTGCTGAAATTGATTACACTGGTTTCCAGGCACATGGCTACAACACTTTGGTCATGATTGGGGATGGTGCGACTGATCTTGAGGTAAGAAAATTCATGAAAACTTCAAATCTACTATTTTGCAATATAAAATCTAGTTTAGACTCATAAAACTTCCATTTTCCTTTTAGTGTTGATCTAGATACAAATCTATTTTTTTCTTGACAGCGTGATCAGAATTTACTTCATTTTAAACGTCCAATTTGAATGGGGCTCATAATATGAGCTTCATACATATTGTGGGTATGTTATTCTCAATCTTTATACATTTGACTATTTTGATATGTAGGCCCGTAAACCGGGAGGTGCCGACTTGTTTATATGTTACGCGGGAGTTCAGTTCAGAGAGGCTGTTGCGGCGAAATCTGATTGGGTGGTATTTAATTTTCGAGATCTAATCAATTCCCTCGGATAGCTCTACACTCCTTCGTACTTCTTCTATATTATTGTTTATTCTATTTTGCTTAGAAATCTTCATTTTTCTTTACATATATTCTATTTAGATCTACACTCCTTTGGTTATATGAATGTCTCGTTAATGTTCATAAGATATCAGTTTCAAAAAACAGGTAGGAAAAAACAAGAGTTGGTGATCAACACATGACAAGTGAAGTATCAGTTTCGCCGACCATTTGTGCTGTCACTTTGGTTGGGGATTGACAAGCACTTGACGACTTTACGTATTATCTTAAAATAATTATTAAATGAGTCGGATTAAAAATAATTCGGATTATTAAAATAGAATAAATAATAAAATTGATTAATTTTTTAATAAAATTTTTAAAATTTTAAGTTTAATTTATAAAATAAATAAAATGTCTTTTACTCTTTTTAAAAAAAAAAGAAAAAATCTATATATAAAATAATTAATTAATTGTTTAATGTCTTTTATTTTTCAAAGGAGTTCAGTCAGTTGGGGTGTTGGGGGCCGTTCCTCTAAAAAAGTAGATAACGAGGGAAGAAGATGAGGGCGGGACAGTCGGGCCCTTTTCTTTCGTCGACGATTTTCCAATCTGCAAAGAAGAATTCATCATCTTAATCGGATAGATTCTTCAAAGAATCAAACTTCGCCTTTCATTTTTTCCCGGGAAAGTAATTACTTTTTCTCCCTCCCGACAGAACCACATGCTTCTCACTGAACAATTTTCACGTTCTTCTTCTTCTTCTTCTTCTTTTTCTTCTATATTTCCGTCCGTTACTGCAGTGTCTCCAGCTTCGTCTATGCCCTATGATGTGTTAAATAATTGAGAAACATGTGTTGTTGTTGTTTTTTTTTTTCCTGATCAATTAATATTCAATCGAGAAGAATGTGTTGCTTTGAGCAGGTTACATAGTTGCTTCGATCGACGTAATTCCAGGTTCAATGGTTGCTTTCAGTTTGGCATGAGTTATTAGGTCTGGGATTTTTCTTGATTGATGGGTCTTCCTGTACTCATGTTTGGACATTGTTTCCTCTTGAGATTTATAAACTCTGTGAAAGTTTGCTGTTTTCAATTATTGTATCGAAATTGAAAGATTCTTAGGTGGAATCTGTTGGCTCTAGAATTCTGATTCTGCGTATCGAATCAACATAATCTAGTTAGTTTAGTCTTTTTATTCTCTCTTTAAATTCTACTTTCTCCAGAAGGGAGAGTAGAAAATGGATATATGGGTTGTTGCAGCAGCAGCGGGTGCTGGATATTTGGCCAAGTATTGGCAGAATCACTTTCGGGATGGAGATAACAATAATAACAGTAGCTTATTGGAAAGACAAATTTTATCTGAGAAATCTAAATCCTCTGATCTTCCCTTAAGCAGATTTATTCGGAGAAATAAGATAATGGGCGAAGAAAATTTAGAGAGTACTTCTTCAGCCATGGAAGTGGCTTCTACAAGTGGGTTTGATGGTGAAAATCCAGAAATTTCAGAGGCTTGCGAGGAAAACTATAATGATGTACTTTCTCTTACAAAAGTTTCATCAGGGCTCGTGATGAATGGAAATATTGATGATAGTTTGGATAATGCAGTTACTGAGCGTTCTACAAAAAAAATGGGTTCTTATCATGGTGCTATGAGGAGGACAAGCTCTCTCCGAACTAAACGCCTCAATGGTAGATTGGTTAGGCCTTTAAGTTCACTCGAAAGCTGTGTTATGGCTCAGCTTTACAGAGAAAGTACAGAAATGGAAGAGTACATTCTAAATCCCCTTCCCTCTCCTGCATCACCACAGGCAATGAGGCCCCTAATGGTCAGTGATGGGACCCGAATTATTAGTAGAAGATATTGGGATTCTTATAGACATCAAACTAGTGTGGAGGAAAAGAAATTGGATAAAGAAAGTGATTTTGAAGAGAACAAGGATGTGCATGGGGTTCCTCTGCTACCTAAAATCTGTTCTTTAAAGAGCCCAAAGATGAAAGGTATTAAGAAGACGGAAAGGGAACGGATAGCAGGATTGGGTAGTACTGGTAAAACGGCTAGTAGTGGGAAACAATTGCGTAAAACAAAAGGTGAGAAGTATTGGGTTTCTTTGTTTATATATAACTCGTAGAGTATATATAGCATTTGTTTGATTCATTTAAGCCTCCATTTGGGGAAATTTATGAAACTGACGTTTTGAATAGCATGATTTTATTTGTAGGCTCAAAGTGGATTTTATGAGCCTAAGCTGGCCAAAAAATAAGTGTTTCCAAATGGAGGCTATAAAGTTTGTTTCTTTTTCGTCCATTTTAGATGTGTTTTTTTTTTTTTTTTGGTGGAAACAAAACAAGCATATACCTTCGATTCCCTGAGAATATAGTTACTTAAATTGTTATCGTATGACTAAGTACCCTTCATACTCAATTGCAAAACCTTGCTTTTATCAGGTTCGCCACCATTTCTTTTCTGTCTCGGGATATCTATTGGCATATTATCTTCTTTCATAGCAAATAAGAAGGAAGTAGAGAAGCTAAAAGAACTGTTAAAGCAGTCCGAGAATTTGGTTCAAGATTTACAAGAGGAACTTGAGATTAAAGATTCTTTGACTGTGCAAGAGCTCACAAATGATAAATGTGAATCGAGTGGTACTTATGACAATCCATTCTATCTTCGGGGACTATGTCCTTTTTATCCTGAACAACATAATAACATGGACGATGGGTCCAAAAAGATTGACGGCAAAGAATCTTATGACCACAAGACAGCAGAGAGTTCCAACTGTATGAGTAAAATCGAAGCAGAACTTGAAGCCGAATTGGAGAGATTGGGACTTGATATAAATACCTCTAGCATGCATAGAAGATTGTCCGTGCTTGTTGAGGTAAACATGGTCTTAAAACTACTAATTAAAAAAAAATTATATTTGAATTATTTCTACCTCTGATACTAGAAATGAAGCCTTTTATTTTATATTCAAGATTTTGTTGTGAATTTGTAAAATGCTTAATCTTCATGTTTATGTGCAGCTTGATTCAGGATATACTGGAGATTCTGCTCGAGGGAAGCCAAATCAAGGTAAAAGCGATCTGCCAAGTGACATTGGAAACTATGCAGTTTCGTCCAGAGAGCTTACCTTGAGGCTTCATCAAGTTATCCAGTCCAGGCTTGAAGCTCGGGTTGAAGAACTCGAAACAGCGCTTCAAAACAGCCAGAGAAAGGAACAGCAAAGCACAAAATCAAAGCACCAGAATTCTCAGAGGGAGTCCATGGACCTTAAATTTCAATCTTTACCTTCTGAGGAAGAAGAGGAAGAAAACAAATTACGGGTCCAGCCTCTTGTTATGGATTTGTCAGGAGAGGCTCTAGATGCTTACAACGAGGCGTATGAAGAGTTGATGAGGCTTGATGATTCTGAAGAGGAGTGTTCGCCATCTTCAAGAGCAAATGAAAATAGAAAAATTTCAATGGAAATGAACGAATCAGTGGTTCGGGATTTAAGTTATGGTGGCGATGATAGTGTTGATGAAATTAGTGATTATGAGGATGAAATGGAGAAGCAATTTATTAGGCAGATTGTGGAGAAAACCCGAAAAGGTTCCCCTGTGGTTTTGAATGCACAAAGATGGTTGTTTTCTATGGAGAAAGATTCGGTGCAATTGAAATAGAAGTGAGTTTTGCAGTTCTTGTTCTGTTTTTTCAGAAACATGAAAATTGCCGATTTTGCTATTTTATCCTTTCTTTTATGGACTGCATATTATCACATTCTAAATACCTCAACCCAAATTTGTGAAACACCCACTCTGCCAATTCAATTCTTTCATTCCGAGGAGAGAATTTTGAAACACCAATTTGACTTGAAACTCCAGTTTAGGGTCGAAAAACAGCCACAGATTTCATGATACATATAGACACAAAAATTAGAGCAGAATCCAGAAATTAAATTAGTTGCTAATATACTTTTCTATTTGAGGTAAACACATTGTGCACATAAAAGGATGGAAAATTGAACTTTGCCAAATCAAATCTAACAAGAGTAGAATAAAAGTAGAAGAGAAAAGTTCAATTAAGATATAACTGGTTGAAGCAATTTTCTAATCAGGCCCTTTTAGCAAAATCAGGAGTATCATCAGCATTGACCTGATAACCTCCTTGGAAAGATTCACCTTGGTTTTTATCACCTGCAGTATATCCAAAACCACCACTGTTGTCAGAACCACCACCGAAGACGTTATCCCCACCAGAAATTCCACCACTTCCAAAGCTACCACCAGCATTATTATAGCCTCCTACTTCATTTCCATCATTGCCAAAGCCTCCTCCACTTGCCTGGTTATAACTACCTCCACCACCATAGCCGCCAGAGTCACCACCGTATCCTCCACTACCACCACCATAACCTCCACTGCCTCCACCGTATCCACCACCTCCATATCCACCTCCACCATAGCCACCACCTCCTCCTCCAAAGCCACGAGCTCTATCAGTAGCATAGTTGACACTTACTTGACGTCCATGAAGATCCTGACAGGAGAATGAACAGGGAAAATTGGTTAAAGGGATTAGAGTAGGATTTTCACAACTAGAAGAATAAGCACCCTTAACAGCTCAGAAACTTGACAAGCAGAGATTTACTGTAGGAATCGAGTACTATATCTATTCTCAGGATTCTTCAGGCCTATGCTTCAGTAGGCCAAAGCCAGTATTTTGTATGAATAGATTATATTAAACGCACTATGTGAAAGAAACAAGTGGCCAGTAATACCTGGCCATCCAAGGCTTGAATTGCACTAGAGGCCTCCTCAGTTGAAGTGTAAGTCACAAATCCAAATCCTCGAGATCTTCCACTTTCACGATCCACAATCACTCTTGCTAAGAAAAAATAAAAAGAAACAAAATAATAAAATATCATTTTATATGGAAATATAAAGAAAGCACTCCTCAATTTTTACCACTATAAAGAAAGCATAATAAAAATAAAACTCATTGGCACTTGCTTCCTACACATCACGAGCTGCAATGACCACTTATCACAGATACTACTTTCTTAATGCTTAATATTTCATGGTATACACGCATTTTTAAATCTCCTTCGTGCTTCATTTATCTGCAACTTGCACTAAGTAACACAGAAAAATTGATGATATACCTTCGACGACATCCCCATATTTAGTGAAGGCTTCTCTCAAACTCTGGTCATCAGTATTGTAAGAAAGACCTGCATCACAAAAATTGAGTCATTGGCTATAACCCCCCCCCCCCCCCCCCCTCTTCTTCTTTCTCCTCTCTCTCCAGATAAGAAAAGAAGGAAATAGATGACCTCCAATGAAGAGTTTTGAACTGGACATAGAAGACATGAATCGCACAGCTTGTAAAATTGACAATTTTGAGGTCTGCACTTCAGAACCAAGCTGCTTGGCAGCAATACCCTGCCTCAGTATATTTCCCAGTCTGCTGAGGAAAGCCATTGTGTAAAACCTATAACAAAGCAAGAGAAATGAACTTCAGACTCAGTATAATTGTGCGCATTAAAACTAGAGTGAAACTCAAGTCTTTTTACAGTCTATTATACTCGGTCCAAGAATAGTGTATACAAACATCAAATGGACATGAAGATGAGAAAAATAATCACATACAAACAGGCTTTCAAATATATGATATGTACCATATAAATGAAACAAACAACATCAAGCTCACTTCTTATATAAACACAAAAATTTCTCAAAATTCCAGTCCGAACCACACAACAAACAAGGTTAAGAAGACGAAAATTTGTATTGCAACACCCAAACTAAACGATTCGAAAACTTCATGAAAAAGCCTTTCCTTTTTCACATCACTAGAACACACAAAAAGAAAACCACTAAAATTATCCGTTCAACTAAAAATGGTCTCCTATCGAAAGCCAGAAAGCAACCATTTTGGGACGATTTTTAAAAAAACGAGCAGAATCACCGGACAATGGCAATAGAAAAAGCATACAGCAAGCAGAATCAATGGCAATAGAACATGAAATGAAAGCAGAAAAGAAATCGTAACGAGAGTTCCAGAAATCGAAGTGTTACCTTCTTCTTCTTCTTTCTCAACAGTCTAAAACCCTAGCGATGATTTTGATGACGGAGGGTTTATATGCCTTTATACGAAAATGCGAGGAGGTTTGTATGAATGATCTAAAAATGAATCTCAACCGTTCAATTAAACCGGTGTAATGGGGGTACCTCTTAGAGATCCATATAAGTTTTTTGTTGACTTTCGTATGACTTCCACGTGTCTATTTATTCTCTTACATCATTTAAATTTATTCGATATTAAATTTTATGATAATTATAAATATTATTTTATTATATAATTATAAAATATATAAATATAATTTTTATGAATATTATAAGATTTGATGTGATACTTATATATATATATGTTGGGGTTTAGGGTTTTTTTCAGCCGGTCCCACAAAATGCGGGAAACTTAAAACCTTTAATCTTTTCCATATGTTGGTTGGGTTGTAGTTACAGAAGGCGCGCCAAAGCAAAGAGAGTTTGGTTATATCTGAAAGAAGTGAAACAGAGAAATAAACGCCTGAACCTCAGCACTACCTCAAAATTACACATAAGACTTGCTTCCCTTTCTTTCTCTCTCCTTCCTCTCATTCTCTCTACCATTCCCTTCACTCTCTTCCTTACACTCTCAATCTCTCTCTTCCTCTCTGGTTTTGAGGTTGTTTTGATTAGATATTTTTCTAGGGTCTGCTGATTTTCCAGGAAATGAGAACGTTGTTTGAGTTTCTCTGGCAAGATCTGCAGCCCCACCTGGATAATATTTGAGACCCAAAAACATTGTTTCCATGTAAGAATCTCTAACTTCCCTTTTTCTTTGATTGCTTTCTTGTTTCAATTTTCTGGTTGCTTCAATTAGTGTATTGTATTCTTCTATGATCATTAGGAACATTGCGGAAGACAGCTAAAACCAAAACAAGACATTCTTCTTTTCGGTTATGGAATCCAAGTGTGAGACAGGAAGAAGTAGTACAAGCGAAAAACTGAACAAACCAAGCACACATGAAGATGATCACCCCTTTATATTCGGTCAAAATTCATCCGGTCCAAGATCCCCTTCTTCGATCTCAACCGTCCATTCCAACACAACAAATGAAAATGATCATCTCCAACAAGATTACCCAGTCCGGTCCCGCAAATCATTGAGCCCTTCCTCCTCCTACGCGTCATCTTCTGACCACAATGGCGACCACATCCAACTGGGTGGCCCCACAACAACAACTCCTCAAACAAACGAGGAAGACATGTTGGATTTTGTCCAAGAGGAAGAGGAGTTTCCAGCAAGCTCTATGCCTAAAAACGGACAATCATCATCATCGTCTGATGACATGGCGATTCAATTACCTCCAAATCAGACAATGGACAGAAACCAAATCAACCCGTCTTCTTCTTCGTTTAGAATTCCAGACTATGTGTTTGCTCGGACCAAATCTACTGCCCCTTTGGAATGGAGTGTTGCTTCGAACGAATCATTGTTTAGTATTCACGAGGGAAATGTGAGTTTCACTAGAGAGCAAGTCAATTGGTTGAGAAAATCAGGAGACCTTGGAACACTGTATGAACAAGACATAATGTCTTCACCATATATTGAATTATCGCATACAACTCAATGTATGGTTTCTAAACCGGCTGATGTGGGCTTGGAAAGTGGTGTAGGTTTGGATTCGGATTCGGATTTGGAAGTAGTAACGGAAGCAACAGCTTCTGAGACAATGAGGGAGGTCATAAGGGAGAATTCGGGAAACCGGAAAGGGAATTTCGAAAAGCAGGAACAGTTTTTGGAAAGTCAATATCACGATCACCATCAAGAACATGTTTCGCCTCTTGACTCAATGCATCATTTGGCTCAGCTTTCCCATCGGTCCGATGAAAGCATGAAATCTTTTGCATTTCCAATGTAAGAACTTTTTCTTTTGGGTGACTTTTTTCTTATAGTAAAATGAAAAGACAAAAAAATTAGTTATGATCTTATTTTTGATATGCAGATTGACTGGAGATGGAGAAAAGACTATGTCTAGAAAGATAAGCGGAGCAGAGAAGAAAAGGCAGAAGTCGGGGCTAGGCTCGCTGCCGGAGGCAGTGCCGTCTAAGAAACAGGAACCGGGAGAAGCTACTAGCTCTAAAGAGACAACAATGACCCTGGATTTCAGGAAATGGTTCTCTTGCTTTTCGTGTTGTCCATTCTGTTCTAAAGTGTAAGTAAGATTTCCAACATACCCCATCGGTGCAATTTATCCTTCGTGGGTTCGTAGAAGCAGTGTTGTAGTTAGTTTCTTCTTCAACTTCATAAATAACGAAAGAAAGGAAAAGCAAGTGTAAGAGTTTTGTTTATGGTAGCTGTTTGTTTGTTTCTTTGCTCTTAGTTCAGTAAAATTTGTTATTTTTTTCATTTTTTAGTGTTAATGGATGGATTAAAAAGAAGAATTACAGTGTGAAGAAAAGAAATGGCGAAAAAGAATCAATCTGTCGCTTTTCTCTTATGTACATGAGAGTGCTTTTCTGTTCTATTTCTTTTTGCAACATAAAATTACCCTATAAACTCAGAAAATTAAAGAAGTGGGACCCACTTGTTTCGATTTAGATTCAAATACAAGAACATGCCAAAAAGGAACATCTACTAGAGTAAATCTTATCGTAAATCACAATAAGGTGATGATATTCATTTATAACAAATTCTGGTATTCAATTTCCAGGTGAACAAACAGAGTACACAAATCCATTCCAAAAGCCAACTGGCTAGAACAAAACAACAATTAGAAAATTGTAAATGAAATTTCTGATAGCCTTCAAACAGCCATAAGATCACCATAGTTTCGCATAAACAAGATCGACCCAGCAAACAGTCCAATTGCCCGGAGCAATTTCTGCAATGGGAAAAGAAAGAAGGGGAGGAAAAATAAGATCCTATTCCAAGTAATAGTACTAGTAAGACATTTCGGAACACCAAGCAAGAAATTAGCTATGAAAAGAATGAGTCAAATCTATGCTTTTTAGGTTCCGTGATATATAACTCAGGTCGACATCTTCAACTTAAACTTAAACTTAAAAACTTCCAATCATCAAAATCCCAACAAGAAACTCGGAGAAAAGTAGTATTCACAGCCAATTTTTTTGCTGTAAGAGATATGTCCAAAAAACGAGTACTGACAGAGTAAAAACTGAAGAGATATTCCCCCCCCCCCCCCCGCCCAAAAAAAAAAACAGGAGGATTGAAGCCAATACCAAAAAAGATTCATCTAGCACCAGAGAGATTTATCTAAGAACATGATGATTCTTTCAATAAAACAGGTGTGCTTTCTTTTATGTCTAAGAAATATGATACTAAACTGCAAAAAATGAGGTAGTTAAGAATCAAAATATCCATGGTACTATTGTTTCGGATTTGCGAATTCCATATGAAATTGAGATCTGCTTATTATCAATGTTCTTCCCACGCTTTCTCAGCTAACCAACTAAAAGGGGGATAATCACTAATCTAAAAAGTTTCCTAATTCCTAAGCTTTTCAATTACACAGCTCATTCTAAAACTTTAAACGATAAGGAGATTTCGAAACAATTAGGGTTTAGAGAATTAAGCAACAACCAGAAAAAGGACTGGAGTTGGAGAGAGAGAGGAAGAGAGTACCATGTTGAGGGCCCACTTGTCCTCATCGTGAAGCTGAGAATGCAAGAAGGATTTCACCTTCTCAACGGAGATCACAGTGTCTACCATTCTTATTCAGGGAGCGAAAAGCAGAGAGCTTTTTTTGTTGATTTTTAGGGTTTTAGGTTTAGAAACAGATGGCAGGGGCTTGAAAATACTATGAAACGCATGTCGAAAAACCAAAATTACATATTTAGCCTTCATTTGAAGCTTACTTGGTACCCAAAATGAAAAGGGTAGTCAGGTAAACTCATTCTTTTTAATTAATATTGGTTTAAAAAAGGAAAAAAAAAGGATAAATCCTTAAAATATTTCAAAAATTAGAATGAACATCTGAAAATTTAAGGTAAGTAGTATAATGCACATCTTACTTCCAAATTTAAGATATAAAGTTCACTCCAGATTTATCAGAGAATTTGAGCTCCAAATTCAAAAATGAATTTCCTTCTCTAATGAAATCCATTCAATTTCAAGGGACGCGAGGATCAATACAATTTAAGCTTTTAAGAAATGGATGTTAATTATAGTTAATTTAAATTTTGAGGGTCTATTTTAATTTTTGAAATATTTTGGGGCTCACTTTATTTTTTCGAAAGAGGAAAAAATGGGTATTCTTTGTTTTTCTGATCCGATCGTTTAAATATGGAATTGACAAGTTATTTTTTCTATTTATATAAAAACATTACTTTTTACACCATAATGTAATGGAACAGCTAAAAAGAGACTTCAAAACCAATCCAATAACCTGCCTTCTCCATCGTTCATTTTTCCTATCAGCTCTATTGCTCATTTTTCTCAACCACTAAAAGAAAGAAACAGAGAACAGAACAAGGAGGAAGAAGAAGAAGAAGAAGAAGAAGAAAAAGTCAGAGTCAGATTTAATGGAGGCCTCAGCAGCATACTGCAGCAGAGGAATCAAGCTCACAATGTCATCTTCTTCCTCTTCCTCTTCATCTTCTTCTTTTTCACCATTTCTCATTCGATCCATGGCTACCCCGAAATCCATCCCATCTGTTTCCAAGTCTGTCACCTCCAGAAAGGTCTGTTTTTTTTCTTCTGTTTTTTTAGGCAAACTGCATTCAAATTCAATATGCCATCTTTTTAATTACAATTCACATCTATGTATATATATATATATAATAAAAAACAAATAATAACTCTCTATTTTCCATAGACAACACCACCACCAGTGAAGCTACTAACAAGGGTGGAGCAATTGAAATTACTGACAAAGGCAGAGAAAGCAGGGCTCTTATCAGCAGCAGAGAAGTCTGGTCTGTCTCTATCCACAATAGAGAAACTGGGCTTGCTCTCAAAAGCAGAGGAACTAGGGATTTTATCAGCTGCAACTGATCCAGCAACACCTGCCGGGTTGCTTACCTTGAGCTTGGGCTTATTGCTTCTGGGCCCCACTTTTGTTTATCTGGTGCCAGAAGACAACATTTGGGAGCTGGGTTTTCAGGTTGTGGTTGCTCTGGTTTCTGTTCTTGGTGGTTCTGCTGCTTTTGCTGCTTCCAATTTGGTCTCTGAGTTGCAGAAATCAAACTGATCTTATTCAGATTTCTGTTTCTTTTTGTTGGGGATTCACGAGTGTTTGTAAACTGGAGTTTGAACAACTGCATTCCATTGTTTTCGAATCACCGATAATTCTAGTAAAAGACTTAACAGTCCAAATCATTTGTCAGGTGAGAGAGAGATTTGTTACATAAGATGGAGGGCTATTTAATAGAATAATGCACATGATTGCACTGTAAATGTAATATAAGGTCATGAAAAGGTGCCCCAAGGGGAAGAAAAACTGGAAACAACTAGAAAGATAATTCTCATATTCTCGCATAAGTTACAATAATAATGAACTTTTAGTTGAAAACTTCTAACATTCCCTCACAAATAATTAAAAAGGGAAAAAGAAGTACATCTCTCATTTGTCAAAAATAAAATAAAATAAAATTTAAAAAAACAAAATATATCCACACTTCCTAAACCGTGATACTCAAGCAGCCGGAACGCCGCTACTACAGTTAGCCCCAGCTTGATGGCCTCCTGCTCCTCCCCTTCCACCTCCATTTTGATTGGTTCGTTGATAGCTCTCCCCATTGCGCCCAGTTGAGACTCTGGGTCGACCGGAAAACTCACCGGAGTTTCTGAATTCGCTTCTCCCATAACCTCCTCGGCCACCACCATAGGCACCTACCCGGCTTCGGAAACTGTCTGATCGGAACCCACCACCTCTTCCCGAAGAGTACCTCCCTCCTCCGCCACTAGTGCTTCCAACTGAACCAGTAGCAAAATCAACTTTTAGTACATAAAGCTCCGTTATATATTTCATTACTTAATCATAAATGTATAACTCGAGACACAGAACCAGATTAAGAGCTAACCTCGAGTAGTAGTTCTCTTTTCCTCGACAAAAGCTTTATGATCACTGATCATGACAGGTGATGCCTGTTAAAAGAATAGAATTCACATTAGATTGATCTCTGAATGGTAAGTAGTGTTTTTCTTTTATTGGCAAACCCGAACCAAAATAATAAACACCCTACTCTAACAGCCATCACTACAGCAATTAATGCTCAATCTAAGTGGTTGAGGAAGAAAACCCAAAAAATTATTCACGACATAAGAACTATAATGCTGAATACAGGAGACAATCCAGGGGGGTTTCTAATGGGCTCAAGATATTTACAAATAGGAACCAACCTCTCTAGGAAAATTTGTGCATCATTCAAATACCATTGATATAAAGGAGATTGGAAAAGTAGATTCAAAAACAGAAGTTCAGTAAGGTTAAGCCCTTTGATTTGGAACACGAGCTAATATACTGTTTTTTATTGTAGGTAGTAAAACCAGTGTAATTAGCAGGATATGTTTTTTTAGTACCTCAATTGCGCTTTGTACGGAGCTCGATTGTTCAAACTCAACAAAGCCAAAACAGAATCCTTGCTGCAAGGAAGCCACAATATTTATGCCGGTAAGTAGAATGTCGAAAAATTATAGCAGGGATTAAGCCAGTAGCAATATAACAAGCAAACCTTGTTACTCCTGACTTGGATGCCATCATGCTTGATAGGTCCAAATTTGGTAAACTCTGCTTCAAGTTGTTCAACTGTTGCATCAAAGGGCAAGTTCCGTACGTATATGGAGTGTCCTTCAGCTGTAAGAAACACAATGTCTAAACAATAAGTATTTACCAAAGAGTTGTCAAGAAATCTATCTCCATAAAGCGTACTGATATTATCATACATGGCCCAAAAAAACCAATACAAAGCCTTAAAACATCTTTAGAGTTGTTTTCTCCACCTCTTTTAAAGAAACCAATCAAAATTACAATAAAAAGTGTAGTGGGTCTCAGTCATGCAGATTTCTTGAAGTCAAGGAATGTAAAAATTTAGAAAAGAGTGGTGGTACATACCTTCCTCATGAAGGTTGCCGCTTTCTGGAACATTCTCACCATTAGAAGCTGGTTCTGGAGCTGGAGTAGGCGCTGGTTTAGCTGCACCAAGAGTTGGTTGAACGGAGTTTACAGGCACTGACCTTACAGACCTAGCAACAGCATAGACAGGACCAGAGGCTGGCTTTGCAACCTTTACCTAATGAAAATTCCACAAGTCAAGTATATGAAAATTCTGCAAGTCGAAGTTCTAAATTGCAGTGAGAATAAATGCATTAAAAACTTACAATGGATGCATATGATTTCTTTGGAGCATCTTCTTGAGTCACAGGAGCTGATTCTATCGGTGCAACAGTCTCATGCTCATCTGCTTGAAGAGGTTCAACTTCCACAACGTCTTCTTCAATTAGTGGTTTTTCTACGCTGACCAAATGATCAGAAACTTCAGTACCATTATTAGGATCGTCCTCCTCAAATGTAGTCGCAGGATCAACGACAAGAATATTAGGGGAATGTGTTGACTCTGAAATAGTAAATGGAAGTGAATATAAAAATTTTCAATCTAAAGCATAATCAAGAATGATGCATTAAGAAATAAAGGGGGGAAGGAAAGATTCATCCATACCTATTTTGGGTGTCAAGGGAGCTTCTGGAACATTTTCTGGGACTTCTATACTCAAGGCAGGAGAAGTGCTCTTCACAGAATCAAACTCCTCGACATACCTAAAAACATCGTTTAGCACAAAGAAGCCTCCTTTGTCTTGTGGAGCAAGGAAGAACGTCTGAGTGAATTTCTTTCTCAAGTTGTCCTTCCCGGTTAGACAACCAGTCACCAAAACGATGAATCCCTTCTCATATGAATTCTGAGCATCAGCTGTTATTATTTCCGCTGTATAATCCCCAAAATTCAAGGACAGGATTTTCTCATTGATTGCCTGAAAAAACATCAACCAGTTAACTTTTTCTCATCAACTACGCTAAATGGCCTATTTATGTCATGAGTATAGAGATAGAAATAAGAGTCTTACCTGCAAAGTTGTTACAGTAGTCATAGTACCAGTGGAGTCTGGCCGGCTCAGTGAACTAGAATCATGATAAAACTTATGCACCGATTCCGGTGAATGGTGAAGAATACCATAGTACTGCCCCACAAAGGCATTCCCAACAACTTGTGCAGTGGGAGTAGGGGCAGGACTAGCTTCCTGTGTTGCCATCTATATAAATATGAAGTTTAAAAACAAATGTTAAATCAAATTGATATAACAGTGATAAGATTGAAAGGGAAAAAAAAAGCTATAGATATTCAATCGAAATATGTAATGACGAAAGAAGAACAAAATAGAGCTCCCTGCATAAGAAACTTGCAATGAATCAAACATAAATATTAGGGCTAAAGAAGGGGGGAAAAAAAAACCATCTGATTCCCAGTAAGCAAGGTGGAAACACAAAAATTCTACAAAATTCCACATGTCTCATATACCCAATAAGAGATTGAAAACTTACTTGTAGAAGCTCAATCACAAAATTATGTTGATTTCAGCAGAGATCACTCATCCTATTGCCAAAACCCATTCGGATTTACGACGAGGAAGAAAGTGAAAAACTCAGTAAAAAACCCTAAATTAAACTCAACAGTATAGCTAAAAAAGAAGCGCAGTAATTAACCTTAAAAAAAATGCACAATTTGACGGATCAAAGCAGTATAGATCAAGATCATACCGAAAAGGAAACAGAAATTGAGAAACTACGCATAATGATTGAAGTAAAGTTACCTGCTTGGTGAGACTGATCTGAGGTCTAGAGAGAGATAGAGAGGAGAGATCTGCGCGCTTGGGCTTGATAGTGCAGCCAACCCAAGTAAGCGACAGAGAGCAACGCAAAAGAGATTCTCAACTCCCTTCCGGCTTGTACTCTACTTCTTTAATCTCTCGTCGAATGTTTATATTTAGTGGTAACCGGTAACTTGAGTTTGAGTTCGTTTACCATATAAAATTCGAGTCCCATTAGGCCTTAAGAGATGGTACGGCCATGGGCCGGAGGCTATAATTATATTCATTTATTCTTAGAGCCCATGGGCTTTGACAACAATATGAAAGCTCTTCATGGGCCTCGAATTAGATGCGTTTCAATTCGAGAAATTGGCCCAAAAAATAAATAGAAAATTCAAGTTTCCCTTTCCCCTTTCCCAACTTTCCTTGTCTCTCACTCCCTTGGTGCTCTTGTATGGGCTCCCTTAATGGGCCTTTTAAGTTCTTAATCACCACCTGCATAATATAATTAATTTGTAAGATGAGTTTTTAAAATTTTTGGTAGATCATGGCGATATATGCAAAGAAACCATCTAATCGAAACCCGATCGAGACCGTATATTTTGGTTGAGTCTTTTTTATAAATTTCAATTTCAGTTGGGGCTCTGACCGAAAGGTTCGGGACCCGACCGTTTTTCTTTTCCATAATTTTTTTTTTCTTTTTTCACCCCTCTTTCTCTTCTCCTGACTAGAAAAATAATTACCTTATTTTACAAATAAAATTAGAGAACAATGAAAAAGTTTAGTTCTACAAATATTTAGAAATAATACTTGAAATATTTTTAATCGATAAATACCTTACTAGAAGAATTAGGGGGAAAAAAAAAACAAGGATCCACCAACTCGACCCCCCCCCCCCATCCACTAGCCATTGGTCGAGGTCCGGTCAGAGCCTCATGCCTTGAAATGTTGATTGGGGCGTTGATTTCCAACCGATACTGACCGTCCCGACCATTTTCACATGCCTAACAATATACTACAATAAAGTTTCAACTTTTAATAATTATAAAAATATTACTAAACATTTAAAAATTATATTTTTCAGTTTCTTTTGTAATAATCGTCCGCTTGATGGAGCTTTGATTCTTTTTTTTTTTTTGCGGTAAAACGGCAGACGATTATTGAGAAATAAACAGAAAATATAATTTCTAAATATTTAGAAGTATTTTTTATAATTAGTAAAAATTAATCAAAAAAATAAAAAACCGATATAATTTCACATGATTATCTCTTCTTAAATCATGATATGTCATCATCAAAATACAAAACAAATTTCAAAACATATAACTAATGGATCCTCATTTTTCACGATTCAAAATCAATTTTATTACTTATTTTTTATATAACCAAACAAATAACCAAAAAAAAAAAAAAAAAAAGATTTCATTTCTTTTCTTTCATATATTTTTTTGTATCATTCACATTTAAATTCTCATTCATTTTAAAGAATTAAACCAAATACCCCTAAGAATTTGGACGTGACAAGTGATCAATCTATTTATACATCTTTCCTTTTCTCTCAATTTTAGTATCTATCTATCTATCTATCTATCTATCTATCTATCTATCTACGAGTATATAATATATATATATATATATATATATATATATATATATATATAAGTATCTAAGTTACCAAACACCCACATTTTGTTTTGAGAAAACAATCTTCTTTAATTATTTTATTTTTTGTGTCTAAGTTACCAAATAACTACAATCTTGTATCTTCTCTCTGGCAGAATTATAAATGGGCCATGATGAAGATTGGTGAGTTCATAGTGATCATGATGGCGATAGTGAATTGAAGTGTCAAATTTTTGAAAATTTTTTCTTTTTCTTTTGGGGGACCAATATAGAGTAATTACTCTCCAACTTGTGTTAACACCTACTTGTTGCATATAAAGTCAAATAAACTTATACAAAATAAAATGAAGTGATTCAACCCCATCCCAAAAAAAGAGAAAACTAGAAACCTGAGAGTACTCCAGAAATGACTACCAGTCATGGCAGCAACACATTAACTCTATATATGTCAATTTCTTGCTTACATATTGATCCTTCAATTTTTATCGCAGGATTTTGTCGGCCATCTTTATTTACTGCAGCCCTGCTGCAACTTCAACTTCACAACATGTCAATTCATAGTTTACTTACTTACTATATAATTTATACATAACCCACTCACATCAAATTATATCACTATTTTGAATATGGGTTCGAATTTTCGTTATATACGTAAATGTGTGACTTAATTCACTGTATAATTTGTGATATGATTTAATTAAGCTATGTGATTCTCCAAGAATTTATACATCGGGAAGAATCTTTTGCAACTATCATCAATCTTTTTATCCTAATTAGTTACTTTTACGCTTTGATTAATGTTTATCATTTGAAAGATATATTTGTTTTAATGCATAGTTTATGATTAAGACTATTGATAACTTTATAACTTTGTTCTATTGGCTTTAGATATTGTAAACTATGAAAAAGCTAAGCATTAGCTCAAAGAACCTTCCTTTTTCAGAATTAACTAATCTTTCTCAATCATTACAAATTGAAATGAGAACGGACTATCCTTAATTCAATATAGCTTTAGTTTACATTGATCAATAGTCATTATCTATCAGCAGCAAAACCTAGAAATGAAACATGAAGGATGATCCGCCATGATCGAGTGGGTTTATGTATATTCTCTAATGGGTTTCTAATTGGATTCAAACTGACAGTGAAAATTTTAAATGGTAGTGTTTAATTTACGGCCCGAGACAAAAAAGAAGAGGCTAGCTTGTCAGCATGGGACCATTTCCATCTTTTTCTCTGTTCTCTTTGCTTTTACAAGTTTTTTTTTCTTAGTTACCAAACAAAATGGACCCATGAATTCTGAAAAAAAAAAAAAAAAAAAAAAGGAATTAATCCCGAAAAACGTTTCATGACATGATACAACCTGAACAATTAGATTAGTGATGAATGCATGATATAATATATAGGTGAAGAAGATCGATCCAAGGGAAAGGGAATTGTGACAATGTTGAAGATGTGTGTTTCACTGGAGTTAACTAGCTTAGTTTAGCTTAGCTAGGGTTTCTTCCTTCTAGATTAAATATTGCAGCAGAGAGAGAGAGTGAGAGAGAGATAAAGTAGGTTCAGCCTTTTTGACTGCCATTAGCAGGAGTAGTAGTAGTACTGCAAAATCAGTCTATTATTTTGCTTTCTCACTTATTTTATTAATTGGGTGAAGATTCCTAGCCATATAGAACCGGGGACCATTATTATTATTGATTTTAAGTACCTCGGAACAAAAGTTGCTCCCTCTCTCCCTCTCTCCCTCTCCTTCACACATGCTTGACATAGTAGTACGTACTTTGAGTGATGTTGATCATGATAACCAAGTGTCTGAAAACTAGCTACAAATCTATCATTTTTGCATTATTTTTAGAAGATAAATACTCCCCCAAAAAAAAAAAAAGATACAAGGGTTTCATTTGCTTTTGCAAAGAAATATCCAGGTACATCAAAATTCAAAGAAAGCGGATTTAGTTCCTTGGTCATACATACATCATGATCATACTTATTCTTATTAGAGCAAAGTTGATGTAGACTAGTTAAGTACACAATTGCCGAATTCTATTAAGCTATATAATAATTATATATACATAATTTTCAACCTTAATCAAAGAGGGATGCACCATCATTGTCTTAATTATACCATCATTGTCTTAATTATACTATAGAGACAGCGGTTGATTCTTAATTATTAATTAAATAAAGAAAAAAAATGAAAATCTGAAATTTTAAGTAAGATTTATTTTAAGATTTTATATTAAAAATTATGTAAAAAAAAAAAAAAAATTTAAACAAGTCATTAGTCTCGAAATATATATTAGACATTAAGCCTTTAGCATCATTGATAGCTTGAGATCGAGCTGGATGAAGAATTAATCCGATATTTAATATTCAAAATATTTTACATAAATTTGAATTAAACTCTAGAAATAACAAAAACAAAAAGGAATTAACGAATCGATCTAGCTATCCGAAGGATTACTTAAAGTGTTAAACTTTTGATGTTTGAAGTAATTAGTTTATAATAATGAGTTATAATTAAAGTCCTCGCCCAACTTGGAAAATCTTACACAGCATGCACTCATCTTATGGATCCCTTTGCATGTGGTCCATGTTTTTCTTTGTATGGAGTGTGAGGATGCTTTAATTAAAGAAACCCTATGTATTATATGTTGGTCCCTTATCTATCTATAAGCTATGATCGATCCATCGCCAGCCTCAAATACCTTACACAACTTTCAAACACCTCAATGACTACGACTTAATCAATTCCTCTCTTTCATATCATCTATATATATATATATTTGTTGATCATCTATATAGTTAGACGTTACTTGCATAATTTCTATTACCTAATTACTAGTTCTAAAGCCGATTAGTAGCATTCTCACCCCTTAATTTGCTCATATGTCAAGATGATTTTGCGTACAATTTATAAGAAAAATTAATCAATTTACTTATTGTTAATCAATTTTAAAATGAAAGATGAAATATCTATACGATATCTTATATATGATTATGATTAGGTTAAGTGTTACACATCTTTTATATAATTAATTATTTTTAAGATAAAAACCCTAACATTTCAAACTCGAATGTCTCAATTGGATTTAACATGTAATTGTGTGTCTATTGATGTATAAGCCTGTGTACTCGTTGACATAATACATATACGTACATAGGTGCCACATGGGCAAGACAAGGCCATACCTTTTCCTTTTCCATTCTGAATGCAACTTGGGGTGGTTAATTCCCGGCATCTTTTTTCTTTACCAAAAATTTATCATTTGTTAAAGTTTATTCCCTGCAAAGAGAATTGAACAGACAATTTTTATTTTTTTTTATTTTTTACTCTCTAAGCCTAAGGGGGATATATAGTACTATAGTTTGGATGAGAATTAACTTCATGTTCTTTCCTCATGAGAATTGAAGTTCTTGGCTATGGCAGAAAACCTATAACGGAAGAGGAACTATACCCAAAAAGCTAGATTCATTTGATCGCTCCGACTGAAGTTTTGTATTGATCCGATGTAAGTTCGTCGATCCCATAACCTAATTCTTTGAATGAAGATCTCTTTCTAAATGAGATATATATTCATCAATTCCTAATTATTATTATTATTATTTTTTAGCTTCACTTCATTTTCATTTCAACTAAAAACTTAATTTTTAGTTCGATTTTTTGTAATAGAAATTGTTGAACATGGAGTCGTGAAGATCAAAATTTTACTAGTTTCATTTATTTATTTATAATAATAATAGTTAATCTCTAAAACTTTTTTCACCATCTTTCGATCGCTTCAAATTTATACAAATATATGTAGATCTATACTATAAATTTTTCATTACAATATTTATCCAGTGAATTATATGCAGGTTGCTACTCCATCTACTAATAATCTGCACCAAAGAAAGTACAGAAGGAAGAAACCCTATTCCCTAATTGAATCGAAGCATTTTTCTTATAATCCTAGAGACGGGAGTGCATCGATTCGCTTCACGCCAATAACGTATGAAGGGGGTATTTTATGGGACATTTCCTATGGAACAATGATCAGGAGAAATTTCTCAAGATGATCTCAAATTCGAAAGGAAAAGGATTCGAAGCAAAGCAAGAGATCAAAGAGACCACTAATGAAGGGGGGTTGATCTCAAGGGCATCTACTAGTTCAAGGCAATGGTCGGGATTTCGAAACCCGAGAATCGTCCGAATCTCACGTGCCTTAGGAGGGAAAGACAGGCATAGTAAGGTTTGCACCATAAGAGGATTGAGGGATAGGAGGATTAGGCTTTCAGTCCCAACAGCTATTCAATTATATGATCTTCAAGATAGACTTGGGGTTAGTCAACCGAGCAAGGTAATTGATTGGTTGCTTGATGTCACGAAACTCGATATCGATAAGCTCCCGCCTCTTCAAATTCCTCCGGGATTCACTCAATTTCATCAACCGACGCTAGTTCCTCATCATCATCATGATCATTTAAGTGCAATATCCCAATCAATTACTCCCTTCTTGGCTAATCAAGATCAAATTTTGATAGGGAAATCATCATCAAAGTTGCATTTGGACTTAGACGCATCAATGAATGCAAAGTCGAAGCAATTACTTCGAAGAGATCAATTAACCCATGTTGAGAAAGGCAAATGGATCAAAACAAACGATGGTCAAGAAGATGATGATCATAATGATAATCACGGAAATCGAATTGGAGGTGATTATGGGGAACAAGTGAATGACATACAAAAGTTGTTTCCATCCTCAGGAACGATAAACAATGCGATGGCTAATTATAACTACTATCATAGTTCCGATCCTTCGTCATGTTTATCTTTGTCACAATCAAACTATGGAGCATTTGCTTCTCAAGTTGATCATCCTTCACCATTTCCCTTGCAATCAAATACTGGGTCTCAATTGTTTTTCTGTCCACCTCCATCATCAACACCCACTTTTTTCCCTCCTTTTCCTTCATATGTCACTAGTACTACTCCACTAGTAGAAAGTAGTAGCAGTAGTAGTACAACTGAACCAAGGCCTCAATTCCTAAACCCTACGCAGTTGTTTGGCTCAAGTACTTCTCATCACGCCCTGCCGAATTCGCTTATCATGCCGGCTTCTCTTCACTCTTTCAAACCCTTTCTGGCGGCTGGAAATGCTGATTTGAAGCAGTTCTTTCATTCCCAAAACAATTTTGATCATCAAAGTCCAGGAAAGGATTAATCGATTAATCCTTAAAGCTCTCGATTGATTGGTACTGGCAGCTGGATGTTCGTATGTAATGAATTATTGTGATGAAAGGATTGACGGCCAGCCATTTGAACATTTGATCAAGATCATCTCATGCCCTCGTATCATGGATGAGAAGAAATCGGTGGAAAATATGTTTCTTCTAGCGCGATCTTGAATTCATGAATACAAGTAAGATATCTTAATTAACATGATATGATATATATTATACATTCGCTAGAGTTTTTACTTCAAGTTTTGCATAGATATGCTGTTTTGAAGGAGAAAACTGATATGTTTGTAAGTATATATATATTTTGACATCGTTACATTAATAATAAATATCTGCATACTTGTTAACTTGTCATGCTTTTAGTTACATATATATATATATATACAGTAACATGTGTGCTTTTTATACGATTGTGATATATATAAGACAATTAACTCAATACTTGTAGTAAAACTGGTCCTCATACTTTGATTCCTTTGATAATGTTTGGGACGAACAGTATTCAAATGTTCTAGTGAGGGCTTTATTACTTAATTCGTATGTGTTAAAGTTATGCCGGGCGACTCCTAATTCTGTGATTTCCTTAATCAAATCCATAAACGCGTCAAAAATAGATCTACGATTGTAGTAGTAGTAGTAGTAGTAGTAAATTGATGGTAATTAATCATAACAAATTCTCTAATGCATGCCTGCATGTTGATTTGTATGTAAGATCAGGTGCTTGTTACTAAGGAGTAGTGTTATTTTCTGTACTTAATAATTAATTAAGGAGCTAGTTAGACGACTCTTCATACTTTCTTCTACCGAACATATATATATATATATATATATATATATATGTAGGTATGCATGCTGGAAATTCTGCATGCATGGAGTTGTAACAATAATCCATGACAAAAAACTAGGTTTTTCTTATGTCTGGAAATAGTTGAAAAATGTGTAAAAGAAATATTCCATCATATGCTGATACATAAAGAATAAACTTATTGAGCTAACTAAAACATGAACAATATATTCATATATATATATATATAGAGAGAGAGAGAGAGAGAGATAGATGTAGGCCAGACCAAAGAAGAAAGAGTAGTTTTATTAGAATCTGTAATTCTCAAGAAGTGAGAATGAAAAGGAACGACATTGATCAAAATCTAGCTAGACTGAGCATGAGGCATGAGCAGGCAACAGCAATCTGTGCTTTCATTATAACCAATATTATTACTACTATTATATATTTATTATTTATCAATATTATTACTCTGTCTATCTGTCTCTCAAGATCCAAGAAAAACATTGAAGGAGCTGGCACAGTCTTGTTCTTACCCGACCCCACCTCGTAGCTCTCTTTCTTAGTTTCTTTAAGCAAAAACACTTTTGCCGTCTGGACCAAAACGACAACTACTGAGCCAATATATTGATAGAGAGAGAGAGAGAGAGAGAGAGAGAGAGAGAGATAGTAAGAGTCGAAGTGTAGAACAAAAATAAGAAGGATATATAATTATTGGACAAGGCGTGCTGCATATGAGAAGGAAAGGTGGTGACTACATCCACCTTTTCATTTTGTCTGTATTCCTACTGCTGCTGCTGCTGCATATGTAAAGGTGAAGGGGACGTCATATACTTCAAGTTTTGTTTCTCTATCTTCTTCCTGAATTCTTGTTTTGTTTTTCTCCCGACATTAGTGTTTTTAGAACAAAAAAAATTGACAGTGGGCCGAAGGGCCTAATAATCATGAAGGTCGCCCCAAATCTGCGCATCACTCAAAATAGATAGGCCTCACACAACTAACACGGCTTAACTCTCTATAAGAGCCCCCGGCGAGGATCGAACTCGCGACCTTTCGCTTACGAAGCGAACGCACTACCACTATGCTACGGAGGCATTTATTTTATATGTATCTTTATTGTTTATACTATTTTTTGTTTAATTCTTGAAATTTAAGGCTTGAGAAACTAATGTCAATTTGATGAAGAGAAGCTATTAGTATTAGATGGATGCGTCCAATCCAAGTACACATTCAGCATATACAAGAATATATTGTGGGACCCACCCCATGAGATTATTAAATTTTTTTTTCTTTTTGTTTAATTATTATTATAAAAAGCAAACTACACTACTTGTATTTCATACATCCATCAGTCATTAGATGTATATACAAGAAGGTATGTCAGTGAGGATCGAACCTGTTGCGTGCATATGATTGTTTAAGGTATAACTAGGTAGTTCAATCACATACTAAGAGCTTGGCTTCAATGAATATATTGATTATTAAGCATTACTTCTTCTGTTCTTTTTTCTTAACTATACATAATCTCAATACATTATCATCATCATCATCATTATTAACAATATAAATTAATCAAATAAACTTACAAAAAATCAGAAGAAAAAAGAAAGAGAGGATAAAGTGGAAGAACAAACTTTACTAATTAACAAAACAAACTACAGCCTTCTACCCGACTTTGTCCGTAAATGACCAGCATCGCCAACAACAATCTCATTAACCAAGTCCTTGAAAATTGACCGTTCGATATCTAACATGACGCCCGGAATGTCATCCCTGAAATCCGTCCAGCTTTCCGATCTATACATAACATCTTCAGCCAATACAATCTTAAATCCATCCTCCTCTTCATCTATGGAGCTGCACTTTGATTGCTTGGCTCCGAACTGTTCTATCTCAAAACAAAGCTCCTTCAAAATCATTTGGGCACTAAGAGTCTTTTTTTTGAGTTTGTTGGGTTTCAAACCCAGCTCGGAAAAAGCAGAAACTGAGGTTAACTTCCTGGCAAGAATTTCATTAACAGCATCAAAGATGAGCTTTCTATGGAGTTTTTCTGGGCTTGGTTTTGAATGGGAGATAGTAAAATTACTACTTGACTTGGTTTGCTCCAAAACGAAGAACAGTTCCGGGTTGATAGGATGACCTGAGGGATGGAGTTGAAATGTAGACAAGCTGGAGCTGAGGTCTCGGAGTAAGAGACCGGAAGCTAACAAGATTTCTGAAATGTATCGATGGTCAGGATCGGTTTTCTCGCAGAGTGATGCAATATAATCTGTTTTGGCTTCATCGTGGAGGGAATTCAAGCGTCTTAGCTTTTGAACCAAGTTGTCTATGTTTTTCAACTTCTTCTGGCTTATCTCCGAGGTGGGGCCCAACTCCATGTTCCATTCATCATCATCATTATGAGAATCTACACCATCATATCCTATATTAAGGAAAAGCAACTTAAGTTACTTCATAACAAAACAATTATCAAGTGATGAATTTTTTTTCTCTCCATTTACCTTTAAGGTTGTAAGAAATTTGCTTTACGGGCGAAGGTTCATCATCTCTATATGCTGAGGAATCAAGAACGGAGATAGGACTAGGATGTTCGGGTCCAATTGAGACTAGTTCTGGAAGTGGTTCCTCTTCATTGCATCTTACTTTTGATTTCTGAAACAAGCAGGAAAAGAAAAAAAGAGTTGCATATTCAATTAAATATATAACAATTTGAGATATAATTATATACTGTAAGGCTTAGTCCGCCTTAGTATTTCTAAAACCCTGTTTGGGTTTAACTTAGTAAATCTCAAAACTGTTAAATAAATGTGTCACATTGATTTTAAATCTAACCTTATACTAAAAATTCTGAAAGTTTCAGAAACCCAGTTCAAAAACTGATAAGCTAAACAACTATAAGCATTGTTCGTGAGCTCACCTTTTCGGTTGAAGTAGGGCCCAGTTGCTCGGCAGGTGTTATGGTATTACTAACTTCTATATCCATCTTTGAGTCCAATGATAAGTTACAGTCTGATTGTTGGGATTTTTCACTAATCTGATCGTCACTTTGCATTGAGATGGAAGATTTTTCGGATCCCGCTTTGTTGGATTTCCTTCTCAATTTGCTCGAATCTGAATGAGTAGTAGTTAGTTGAGATCGCTTCTCCAACTCGAGCTTCTTCTGTTGAAGAAGTCTTGGACTCACAGAACCCGAGCTCTTTATCGAGCTCGATTTGTTTTCTTTCTGATATGATTGAGACATTGAGGAAGAAGACGAGGAGGTTGATGATTGTGGTGGTTTTCCATTCCGAGAACTTGCTTTCTTCTCACTGGGACTTTGACTGGAGCTCCAGTGAATGTTTCTCGGAGAATGATCCTTATTTGCATGGCTGCTACTGCTGCTGCTGCTGCCACTATTAGGATTCTTCTGACTATCTTCAACGAGTTTTGATGGTTTCATGACAACAATAGGGGATTCATAGGATTTCGATAAACCAGGTCCACGTCTAGTCCCATGTTGGCTGACAGACCTATTGGTATTTTGGCGGGAAAGGGAACCGCTTGGTGCATATTCTCTTTGATTTCCAACCTTTGAAACTTGCTCTTCTTTTTGCTGGACAGCGGTCTCTAACAGTCCCTTTCTATGCATTGATTCTATTATCTGTTTAAGATCCCTAAGATTCTTCCCGGATTGTTTGAATTCAAGATCATTCAATCTCCTCTCGATCTCAGAATAAACCATAGAGGTTGAGATTCGTGTTCTTGCTAAACCCTTTAAAGGCCTAAACTCATTTTTCCGAGAAACTCTATTCCCATCTACCTGCTTCCATGGTGCAGTTTCCATCTGAAGTCTAGAAGTCGGAATCGGCTTCATAACCAAATCGGGCTTCTTAATTGGGCACGTCAATGAGGGGGGTGAATCGGGCAATGCATCTAACCCCATCAGCTTTGCTACGACGCTGTGGGCCCGCTTCTGGGTTCCGAATGATTCACTCCATATAGAGCTTTCTCTACTGTCAAGTGAGAGTCTAGGCAGCACTTCTAACTTCGGAACCGACTGGTTTGTTTCTCGAGATTCTAACGATGAAAATCTATTCATTTCTCTCCCGTCACAAGAAAATCTACGAGTCTCTCTTGAAGTGGATTTCTGTGTTTGATCCTTTGAGTCGTAAGATGATCTTGGAAGTTCTCTAGCTTCATTGTAGTAAAAGGGTGTTTCTTGAAGTTTAGCAAGGACTAAAAGAGAGTCATCGTTGAGATCAATATTGCGCCCGAGTCTAAGAGAGGAAGATCTGTTTGTTCGGGAATCTCGATTCATGGAGTCCTTGACCACATCTCGGAGATGGAGGGGTTGCCTTCTACTACTACCAGAGAGAGTTTTGGCAAAAATGAGCCGGTCAAAGGAGGAGGAGGTGGATTCAGCTTGAGCGGTTGCTTTGTTGTTACAATCTACGGAAGAAAAGGAAGATGAACGAGATGAGGAAAATGAGGCTCGAGATGATGATTCCATGGGCCCACTTTGTTTCTCGATAGCTGCCTCTCTATTGTGGACAACTGATCTGTTGGTGCCTCCTCTTAAGTTGTTGCTACTGTATGAGTAGGAGTTACCTACAAAACACAAACCTTCCGATTGTTAAGCCCCAAGTTAATATATTTTTCATTACTTGGGAAAATGCTTACGCAACAAGAGAACCGAAGCTATATAAGCAAAGAACATGTAAGAAATTCTATATGCATATATTGATGAAAGGGCTTAAGCATTTAGGAAAATCAAGAACTTAACAGAACCATAGGGTGTGGACAGCAATAGGCCGTACGAATGAAATATGTTTTTGGAATGTAAAATTCCAAGCTGAGTCCCCGACCAAATCAAATGTTAAAGAAGTGACACTCCGGTAGTTTGTTACCGTCGCATGAGATACTTTTTCTCTAGAAACATGCATGGGTTATGATGATTATGTAAAAAAACAGAACCATACAAATAAGTTATAAGAATTTTAGGATGAAAAGGAATTGGCTTTTCCTACAAAATAAGCAAATCTAAGCCTAAACATGGTCATTTTTAATGAAATGGTACTTAAGAGTAGTAAGAGAAGATACCTGGGGGGAGTTTTTTGGGGCTAAAACGCGTGCCCGTGAGGATATGCTGATGATCAAACATCTGAAGAATTCCGGTCATACATCCTATTTGCTTCTGCAGATCTGGATTCTCATCTGCTAAAGAATGCAGAAGCTTCGCAGCCATATTTACCACCTCCTCTCCTCTTATAACCCTCTTTCTTTTTCCCAATCCAGAAAATGAGACAAAATTTCAGGCTCAATCCCGGAAACACTCCGGTCGAACCAAACCGAAACCGAACCTATGGAATATGAGATATCTAAGCAATCCTCTCTGGATCCACTGGAACCAAAAAAAAAGAGAGAAAAGAAAAAAGAAGTGATTTTCTAAATCACCCTGTGGTTGGTTTCTTCCAATGCAAAATTCAAGTTCTTAATAATCTACTCAACAGCTTTTTCAAGCTAATTTTTCAGCTTCACAGAATAATAATAAATTTTTTTTTTTAATTGCAATCTAAATCTCAATTTCACAAGATTCCCACTTAACCACCAATTTTCTTCACCCAAACAAAAAAAAAAAATCAGACCCAATCTGATTTAGGTACAAACTGAAAAGGATTCAGGTACAATCTGATTGAGCATTAAATCAAAGGATTCAGGTACAAACTTGAAAGAACCAAAAGAATCCCAGAAAAAAAAAAAGGAAAGAAAGGGGGGGAAAAGAATAACAAGTACCCAATAGCAGGAAGGAATAATAATTCCAATAGATGTGTAAATAATAATGTCCCTTCTTCACAGAGCATTTGAGCAGAGAGACAAGTAGAAGAAAGAGAAAGGGCTGCCTTATAGGGCTAGAGGTAAGTGGAGATGATGTGGGTCAGATGTTCTGGAGGAGGTAGTCTAAGACATCCATGTCCATGTCCATGTCCATGTCCATGCCCATGTG
Source organism: Coriaria nepalensis (assembly GCA_027186245.1). NCBI lineage: Eukaryota > Viridiplantae > Streptophyta > Magnoliopsida > Cucurbitales > Coriariaceae > Coriaria > Coriaria nepalensis. Next base: position 266,907 of record CP114499.1, on the reverse strand, counting down.
GGTCTGAATCTGTCTACATGTGCATGTGATCTAGTCAGCTTAGGACACTGCTTATAAGCTAAAGTACAATTAATTAATTAATTAAAATTAAATAAACATAAGACAATTATCTATATATCAATATTACTCTTATTCTTTTGATGACAAATGTGAGTGGTTTGCTGTACTCTAGGGTTATTTTACTCAATGACAGATAACGTTACTCAATAATGCCAAACTTGCACAAAGTTGAACTTGGTCAAACATATGATTTAGTCATTGACCAATAGACTATACATAGCAATTGATGTTTTAAACCTAATGTATATTTTAATTACATTCAACATAATTTATATCAAGGAGGAGGTTTTTTTTTTTTTTAGGACAAAAAGAGGTAAAGAAATTATCTCAAGCCAATATTTAAGATTCGTAATTTGAAATTGGTTAAGAAAATATATATTTTATATTTAAAAAATATTTTTTAAGAAATTAGTATATAAGCTTTCTCTCTTATACAAAGAAATTATTTATCAAAGTATAAAATAGTTAGTAGTTAGTAGTTAGTAGTTAGTAGTTAGATGAGGATTATAATAAGTAATAACATGTCAAACAATTCTACAACATGCAGGCCACAACTTTTTTTAAGTAAGATGGATGGTTGGAAGTAAGAAAGAGTTTTTCTTTTTTAACAACAATGATAGTCTAAGGATCAAGAACTTAGATCCGTTTTGTCATTAAACATGCAGACTTTGCCAGTAGAAGAAGGGAAGTAAGAAAGAGTCGAACCCATGTTTTGTTTCACATCTTGTGTTTGTTTATACATTGAGATGTACGTAAGTATGAAACGTTGGTACGTAAATGATTAATATATTATTGTACGATCATGAGTAACATCATGAGACGATTTTCGAACTAGTACTGAGTGATTCGATTCATTGAGAGCTGATTTAGACTCAACTGAGCATGATGGCTCTCTTCCTTTACTATAAGAACTCTAAAAACAGCATGAACTAACTACGTACGTACTCTATATGCAATTGTAAAGGGTAAAAGACTATGTATGACTGATCTCCATGCATGCATGCATGGCATTGATCAAAATTTAATGCAAATCCATCCACAGATTATGGATAAGATATCATGTGAAGGTGTGAGTATGATCGATCGATGATCATCCTTTTCTCTTGAGAGAGAGACCACACTATTTTTCTTTTCTTTTCTTTCTTTTTTTTTAGATTTAATTTCTTCTTATTTTTTTATTAATTTTTTTTATTAAAGCCAAGAGTGAAGCAGTTTGATTGATCTGGCAGGGCATCTCAATCCAAACAACATCTCAGCCACATGCTCAGTTTTGATCGAGATCCCCTGAAATCATTATATACACACCCAATTCACAATCCTAACCAATTATTCATAATCTGATTGAGATGAGCATCCATTTTAATTTCTATTTGTTGAGTAGGTCTTAATGTAATTTGTAAATAATCAATGTACAGCAATTAATTGGGCTCCACTGTTCTCTCATTTTGGTGCGTCCAACTTTGAATGTTACTGACAGACTGAACCTCCATTTTAAAGTTTTTTTTATGTTCTGTGGGCCAATGACCTGCAAATCAGGGCATATACTGCTCATAAGTTGTAACAGTTGATGTTTCCCTGTGACATTTCATAACCAGAGACTCCAAATATTTTTTCCAGAAATTGGAGGCAGCAGAAAACATGTTGGTACTGCAAAACTATTGATTCTTTTCCCAGGGGAAGAAAAAGGAGAGATGAAAGAGAATGATTATAAGTTCAGTTTTATGTAGGAACTAGATAGCAAAATAACCGGGGATTCGAAATACTACTTCTTCTACTACTACTACTAGTAACTACAACTAGCATTAGTTGAAGAGTTCACGGTCGGTCGAAAATGAATTTGAAGATTACAGCAGTTTTACCACATGTAGATAATCTGTAGTCTACTTCCTTCAAACACGAGATGTACAAAAAAATCGACTTCTGTGTCCTCTGTCATTGACTTATTGTCTTCAAGATGATTACGCTGCTTCGGAATGTTCTTCAGTGGCCATTGTTGTTTTTCCATCTGATACATTCAAATGCAACTGCTTTTCTGGAACTACATTATAATGCATCAAGAAAACCAATTCAAAACTCAGATCTGAATCTAAAATTCAGTTTTGGCCTACAAAAGACTCAAGTGCGTCCCAACCCTGTGTTCCAAGCACAAGGTCCAATTTTCCCTCGCAACCTAACTGACTAATCTACATTTGACCTAAATTCCGGTTTCAAACAGTTTTCCAAATGCATAACAAGTTAGGGACTGCCTAACAGATATAAAGCATATATTCACTAGATATGCCGGACGTAATGAAGAATAGTCATAACTGAGAATGGCCTAGAACAGAAACAGACCATGAAGTAATGAAAAGGCTTTCTGATTCGTACCTTGATTTGGAGTCAAAACTAGAGTGTCCTTGTCTGTGTCAGGTCTGATCTCATCTGGGACATCAGTTTCAGGGTCCAGCTCATCATTTTTCCTATCATTTTCTGGAACTTCAGTGCTTGGATTTGATATATCAAGCATCTGTTTATCTTCCGCACCCACAGGAGGCACTGGTTGTTTGGGATTTGGAATTGAAATGACCTGTTAAAACAGATACAATATCACATAAGACATCACATTGGACTAACCCCAAATTTTAAGGGGAATGCAAAATCTTTAATGATCGTTGGATCATGTGACCAACATTATGAGGTGTTATAAAAGTATCAGAAGGTTCTGGATCCTTTACAATTGCATCAGAAGCAACTTCTATCTGGGGTTCGGTTATTGTGGACTCATTTTCATGTACACCATCCACTTGCATCTTATTGTCTTCTTTTGCATCTTCTTTGATGCATCTAGAACTCTTTGATTTGATGTCAGAATCACCATTCAACATACCACTTCTGGTTTCTTCAGCACTTCTTTTTCTGATATAACATTTTAAAGTATCAAAACATAAACCGATCAAATGGTGTTCTTTTTTTCTCTTTACCGAAAGGAAATTGGATCATACTATTCTTACCTAGAAGGAGTATCATGATTAGGAATGAAATTGGAGGTTGGCTTGTTGGCGAATAATATTCCACGAAGAGGCTTTCCATCAATCATGGTTTCAATGGTGTATCCATTCAAGATGCTTTCTGTCACTTTGGCTTGAAATGTCTTTTTTCCTCGAAGATGTTGGGAGAGATTCAGCGGGTAATTGGGTTGGCCTAAAAGTCAGAGGCTAGGAATTAAGATTTTTTTAGGGACATGTTTTTTCGAGTTAAATCACCTATTGTTGCATGTAAATGATATATATTATCTTGCAAATAGGAAATACAAATACAATTCTCCCTCCTAAAATATACGTGGTCAACAATTCGGAAATAATTGAAACAAGAGAAAACTTGCACGGAAGTTAAGCATTTTCTATAACATTATTCAATTATCATTACATGTACTAAGCCTAGAAACCCACTACTAAAATTGTGCAAAGCACATACTTGTTAAAAAGAATCCACTCCTGAAGATCTTCAGTATATTTTGAGACATGTAAACATCTTTTTAAAATTGAAACAAATAATAATAATAACAATAACAACTTCTTACTTGGAAGGCCATAACTCTGCACAGGAACGGATTGGTACATATCAGCACCAATTCCAACTTTGACAAGAGATTTATCATGAACAGCGTTGAGATTCTGTTCTTGACACTTGAGCTTCAATTGCTTCCTCAGAGATAACTTCTCTAGTCTCCGTGGGGTTTCCCGTGCAAGTCCTATATTTGTAAGATAACATCATTGTTATCAGGCAATGTGGTCCTATAAATCTAAAGTACAATATGGAATTAGAGAATTTCAAAAGTCATAATGACAAGGATCACAAACCAGTATACAAGTAGTACATGTCTTCAAGTGCCTCGAGACTCTTATTGCAACCACCTATAAACACAATAACTCCATTTTTTTGAGGATCCAAACAGTCCCCTGCCACAGAAAATCTAGCGGAAGGCCCATCGCCCGTAGTCATGATTTTGGTCCATACACCACTATCTGCATCCAATTCATAGGAATCAAATCAAAAGACTACATAACATATATCATAATATCCAATTTACAGGACCATAGAAATGAAAACAGAATTGCTACTATTAGCACATACCGATATCAAGCATGAATAGGTCATTGTATAGATTTTGGGCGTCAGTGAATCCCCCGAAAACAAACAAGTACTTTCCAAAAGCAACAGTTGTGTGACCAGCTCGAGGTGGCAACAACTGTCCTGAAGTGTTCAGTTGTGTCCAGACTAGAGTATCTAATAATAAAGAACAAAATGCCAAAGCAAGATCAGAAGGTATATAAAGTAGAGGTGAAACCAAATTCTAAATCATGCAATCTCTCTTGATGTATATTGGTTGATAAGTAAACCTGTATCGAGGATGTGGACATCTGACAAATAGTAATCGTGTCCATCTTCACCTCCAATCACTATGGCTTTGTTTTTCCAAGACGAGCAAGTATGACTATCACGTGGCGAAGGAGGAGTTCCTGATGTCATAGCACGGCTCCATTCAAATGTCTCTAGAATCCAGGAGAGAAAAAATGTTTCAGTTAAAAGTACAATTTGCAGTCACCAACTTAACAAGATGGATATCTGTCTAGCCATGAGTAAAAATAATATTCTTTTTACCAGTATTAAGTATGTAAAGATCGTTGTAGTATATCTCATCATCCTTATTTGAAGCTTTGCCACAACCTCCAAAGATAATCAATCTTCTACCAATGAGGGTCCCACTATGACCCTCCCGTGCTTCTGGCCCTGCGCCTCTTGTACTTGGACATAACCATGTATGTGAAGCTACATAATATCAAACACATGTACAAGAATTCATCAAATTCAGACTCTGCATTTTCATATTGAGAGAGCGAATGAGGAAGAAGAAGAAGAAGAAATAGCTCACAGGTATCTAAAACGTGAAGATCTCTAAGAGGGTTTGATCCATCTGTGCCACCAAATATGAAAAGATTATCGCCAACAGTAGTACAAGTATGGCTGTCTCTCGGAGTAGGCGGGATGCCTTTTACTAGAGGCTGGGTCCATGTTTGTTTAGCTGCAAAATCAGAATCCAGATTAACAACCTCAAAATGAGAGGAGACGAAGAAGAAAACAACCTCAAAACAACATCCAGATTACCATGTTATGGCACTATATTGAGGTACGAATGAGATAATACATATTAGATGACAAAACCTGGAAATTCAACCAAACAAAATTCTAATTGCTAAAACTACTCAAACAAACACGCACATTAAAGCATCAAAATAAATGGTAAACAAGAGTTAACCATCAAATTCAATACCAAAAACAGGACCCACAGAAAATCATACATGGTAAAACAAAAAAGGATCACTTCACTCAAAATTTTACACGATTATCAAATGGGTAAATAAAAAATAAAAAATAAATCGAAAAATTCAATCTTGATCGCAGCATAAACATTTATATATATATATACATATATAAAAAGACAACGATTAAGAAAAAAAAAAAGGAAGAAAAAAGCACAGACCAGTGTCAAAAACGTGAACTTGGTTGGTCTGACAGTTATCTTTACCGTAACCACCAAAGACGTAGAGAAATCTACCGTCGTTAACGGCGTTGCAAGTGTGACCCCACCTCTTCCCGGGCCCGCCGGATATTTGACCCACTTCTTCTTGAACCCCGTCTTGGCCTTCTCTGTTAGTGACTAGCTGGATTCTTTCCCACTTCATTACTGTAATGGAAAAACAATGACGGAATGATTGGTGGGCGAGAAAATGCAAATGGGAAGAAGATTTTTCTCTCGAGAAAAGAAAATAAAAGAAAAGGAAAGAAAGAAAGAATTTTTTTATTTTTATTTTGGGTTGTGGGTATTTGGGATTGAGCGGATTCGTGAGATGGGGATTCGTGAGATGGGTTATCGAGTTTCTTTTATGCAGATTAAATTTAATATTCAATTTATCAATTTAATATTCAATTTATCAATTTAATATAAAAATTTAATTGTAATTAATCTCTCTCTTATAATTAATTATTTATTCTTACTTTATTTTAAATTCGATCCAATGATCTAAAGACTCGATTCGCCATCTTTCTTTTATTTTCTCTTTTTCTTTTTCTTCTCCCTCCTGTTCTTCCTCAATACAGACTAGAACGATGAAAAACAAAAATCATTCTACCTCTGTAACCTCCCCGATCAATTTCGCTCTAAACGAAGAATAATCCCTCCGACGAAGTTTCGTTTTCGTTCAACCCATGCGATAAATGAGTTGAAAGTTTCAGAATTATTATTCGTGTCACTGCCACACTTTGGATACGCATACTCATCCCAAAGTTCATGTGGAAGCTTATTCATCTAATCAAAAGCTTCTGGAGATTTTACTTGCATCTCTTGCACCACATTTTCAAACACCTCCTGTGCTGTTGCCCATGCAGCTACTTGAAAGAGTTTTCAAACCATTTATCTTCATTTTCTTTCTGAAGTTTTTTGTACGTGTGTACAAGCGATGGATACAATACAAGCGATGGATACATTTTATCTGCTTACACACGTACGTGTGTACGTGTGTACAGATTTTGATTATAAATGATAATAATAATAAAAAGGAAAAGAAAAATAGTATTAAGAAAACGTAAACTTTTCTAAACAAAATTTAAGAGGATATTATACCTTTCGTTGATCAAGTATAAACATCATTGTTAATGTTGGATATGAAGTGTTATGCGAAAGTATTATGAGCACTTAAGAGGGAATTTATCGTTTTTATATTTGAAATAAGATTCTATGAATTATATATTTTATTAAATAATAAATCCTTGTAAAATAGTGTGGTTTGAAATGAATTTTTATAAATTCACTCTTAATGTTCATTAAATATATAATTGTCTATGTGATTTTTCTATTATGATTCAATAGTTAGATTATGTCTTAAGACGAATTGAGATATTAACGAGATGGAATAATGTAATTGCAAATATACGATAGTCACAATAGGTTTTTACAGAATATGATACTTCTCATCTCTCGGATAGTCTTGAAATTTTGTTAAAAGTCAATCTTGATTTGAAAGTTTAAAATTAATTAATTACGAAATCAACTATTTAATTTAAGAGGTTGTTTTAAATTAAATGAATTTAATTTAGAATTAAACAAAATCATAAAGATGTTAGTATGATGTAAAACTTAATCAGTCACATACATAAGGTTTGAAGTAACACAGTTAAAATTTTGTGGAGAAAAAAGAAAAATGGATTAAAATCATTTTAGGGTTACAATAATAATTTGACTATAAGAATAAAATGATAATTATTAATTTATTAATTTAATATCATGTAATATTAGTATAATTAAGTGTGATATTAAATTAATTAAAAATTAATAAGTTATATATAAACTTTTATTTAATTATAAAATGATTAATGTGTTAGATATTAATTAAATTTGTATAAATCAAAATCAATCAAATGATTGAGGCCCACTCATTATTGGGCTGGAATAGTGTTGGAGTATTAAAGGACTCAACGGTAACAGGGAGCAGAAGAGCAACTATCTGGGCCTTCTCGCCTTGGGCTTTAATCCTGAACTAACAACATTCGCGCCCATTTCAGGCTTTCTGCTGTATTCCCACGTCCCCTCCCTCTCTCTGGCCTCTAGGTCTGTGTTTCGCTCCATCCCCCCTCTTCGGTCCGCTACAGAGAAGAAACTCATCCCCCTCCATTTTTCTCTCTTCCTCAAAGCTTGAAGCTTCATTTCTCTCTCTAAGAAAACAATGCCACCATTACAGTCGCTGCAACTTCGAAGACTCTTACTACGATCACTCACTCTCGCTTCGTCACATTCTTCCTCCTGTATTTCATCTTCATTGAATTACCAATCTCGTCTTCTTCACCTAGAATCCACCTCTCTCTCCCCCCATTTCGCCCAGCGCCGACCTGCATTAAGCTTTCTCTCTCTTCCCCGACCCCAATTGTCACTCTCTAAGCCCTTCTCCTCTGCTCCCACCGAAGAAGACTCCGATCAGATCGCTCGCTCTCTCTCCTCCGAGCTCCTCAAAGACTCCGAACCTCTGCCTATAACCCAACGCCTCGAGCTCAGCTTCTCACACATCACACCAAGCCCTAGTTTGATCCTCAGCACACTCAATCTCTCTCCAGAAGGCGGGCGTTCGGTTCTAGGGTTTAACGACTGGTTAATATCAAACCCAAATTTCCATCACACCGATGAAACCCTCTCCTACTTCATCGATTATTTCGGTCGTAGAAAGGATTTCAAAGCTACACATGAAATCCTTCTCAAGGGGATTGGAATAACGGGGTCTAAAACCCTAGAATCTGCAATCGACCGGCTCGTTCGGGCGGGTCGACCCACTCAAGCTGTCTCATTTTTCGAAAAGATGGAGAAGGAATATGAGCTGAAGCGTGATAAAAGCTCTCTCAGGTTAGTTGTAGAGAAACTTTGCGACAAAGGGCATGCAAATCATGCAGAAAATATGGTGAAAAACTTAGCTAATGAATTCTTTCCAGATGAAACTATATGTGATATGCTAATTAAAGGATGGTGTGTTGATCGGAAATTGGACGAGGCGCAAAGATTGGCTGCAGAAATGTATAGGGGAGGGTTCGAGATTGGTCCGGTGGCTTATAATGCTATGCTTGATTGTGTTTGTAAGCTTTGTAGAGAGAAGGACCCATTCCGGCTTCAATCGGAGGCTGAGAAAGTGTTAGTAGAGATGGATATTCATGGGGTTCCAAGAAATGTGGATACTTTTAATGTGCTGATTAGTAATTTATGTAAGATAAGGAAAACGGAGGATGGTATGAATTTATTCTATAGAATGGGGGAATGGGGTTGTTACCCAAATTCAGAGACTTTCATTGTTTTGATTAAGAGTTTGTATCAAGCGGCCCGGATTGGGGAGGGAGATGAAATGATTGATCGAATGAAATCTGCTGGGTTTGGTAATGAGCTTGATAAGAAGGTTTACTACGAGTTTTTGAAGATTTTGTGTGGGATAGAGAGAATTGATCATGCTTTGAGTGTTTTTAAGAAGATGAAGAAAGATGGATGTGAAGTTGGGATTAAGACTTATGAGTTGTTGATGGGGAAATTGTGTGCTCATAATCGGCTCGATAAGGCAAATGTCCTTTACAAGGAAGCACAGAGTAGAGGTGTATCGGTGAGTCCTAAGGCTTATAAGGTGGATCCAAGATATGTGAAGAAGAAGAAGGTGGTTAAGAAGGTTGAGAAGAAGAGGGAGACATTGCCTGAGAAAATGGAGAGGAAGAGGAGAAGGCTTAAGCAAATCCGGTTAAGTTTCGTCAAGAAGCCGAAAAAGATGATGCGGCGAGCCTTCTGATAATTTTGATGGCCCAAAACTTTTTAGTTCTTCCCTTTGAAAGTTGTGTTGATTTTGTTCTCGAGATGTTCTTTTGGAATTTTCCCCCCCTCTCTTGTCTGTGATAGTGTATTGACAACAGCATTTTAGAAATAAGAAGTGTACTCTATGGTTTGTTTCGCTTATTGGGTGAGAATGAAATAGACTCCTCTTGTATTACATTATGGTGTCGGTAAGATACATTCAAAATGATAATTTCATTTTATTTTTTTATAAATATTTCCATAAAATAATCAAATATCTTAGGAAAATATTCATTACATATTGACAAATGAAATATATAAATTCAATGGAAATTATTTCTATTAGAAAATTTGTTTTAATATTGAAAAGTTTATATTATTATTAAAACATTAATTAACATTTTATATTAGGGTTGGAGCAAAATTTGGACAAGTATATATAAGAAACCTCGCACTCCACCGACAGTAGGGGGGGGGGGGGGGGGGGAATAAGAGGTGGCCCACAAACTTAGCAAAATTTGGACAAGTATTTTGAGCGAGAATGTCTTCTTCTCTTTGTGTTGTGTTTGATTTTCTTTTGTTATACTCTTCCAAGATTAGTGAAAAAGACAAAAAGGTCCTCCATTGTTTCATAATAATGAATAGCCAAATTTACATACTATATGATATAATATATATATATATAACCACTAATCATATGATATGATTACAAAATGTGGTAGTATTTTTGTATGGTGTTCATTTCATAGGAGGGGTAGTATCGGAATTAGCTAGACAATTTTAGGGACAAAAAGAGAAATTTTTAACTGGCAGACTCAATTAAAATAGCATCCATAAGTCCAGATTACAGCTGCTCATTAGCCATGTGATAGTTGCCAGATCCATTTTACCCTCTCTCTCTGACTCTCTCCTCTCTCACTCCCATGCCTTTATAGGTCTTTAGATTGTATTGTATCACATCCAGAATTAAAATATTTTCCTCAAGCTCAAGCTATGGAGTCTCGCTGCTTTGCTGCTACTACTGGATCTATTGCCGCCAAGCTTAGCAGTTTCACCATCTTACTTCTTTTTCTACTATCTTTCTTCACTTTTACTCCGACCGGTAAGTGATCCAGATGCTTATTTTTTATTTTCTCTAATCTTTGATTCTAAATTTTACATTTTTTTGTTTTCTATTTTCTGGGTTTATGAGATGCTCTGGCAAAATATGTGAAATGATTGACTAGCGGAGAAGGTTGTGATAGAAAATAACGAGTTTCTTAATTTGGGTTTCTAATTTATCAGTAGGTCAAGATTAATCATCAGATATAAGATAAGTATATAACTATTATGAGGAGTGAGTTTACTAATAATATGAATCCTCTTTTCTTTTCTTTTTTTTTCATTGACAAATTAATGTCTTAGGGCTTCATGACAAAGTATATAGATAAGGTTCATCTAGGTTCACCTTTATTAAACTGAAATTTAGTTAGATTGGAGTTTATGTACCAGTGTATCTTGGCTAGATTGTGGGGTAGGCTGGATTTAGATTCACTGATTCAGCCCTTTGATCAGCATTTTCAGATAAAACTGGACAATTTTAGACTGAAACTCTCTCTTTTGAGGTTTTAGTAATTGACCATATATGTTCTCATCTTTTTTGCAGAAGCATATGATGCGCTTGATCCGACCGGTAATATCACAATCAAATGGGATGTCATGAGCTGGACTCCAGATGGTTATGTTGTAAGTTTTCATAAACAATTAAAATCAAGATACAAACTTTATTACTTCTCTTTCTTGACTTTTCTAATCTCTTTTCCTTTGTTTCTAAATACTCATCAGGCTGTTGTCACAATGTACAACTTCCAGCAATATCGTCACATTCAAGCTCCAGGGTGGACATTGGGCTGGACATGGGCTAAGAAGGAAGTAATCTGGAGCATGGTAGGTAGCCAAACAACAGAGCAAGGAGATTGTTCCAGATTCAAAGGAAACATCCCTCATTGCTGTAAGAAAGATCCAACGGTCGTAGATTTACTGCCTGGAACGCCTTACAACCAGCAGATTGCCAATTGCTGCAAAGGTGGGGTCATTAACTCGTGGGCCCAAGATCCATCCAATGCCGTTAGTTCCTTTCAGGTCAGTGTTGGTGCGGCGGGAACAACTAACAAAACTGTCAGACTGCCTAAAAACTTCACTCTTAAAGCTCCTGGTCCTGGATATACTTGTGGGCCCGCAAAGATTGTGAAACCAACTAGATTTATAACTGCCGATAACAGGAGAGCCACTCAAGCTCTGAGTAAGTAGCAATTTTTTTTTTGTTAAAAGTCTATTTGGTTTAGTATTTGAAATTAGAGTTTTGTGCAAACTGTGTTTTATTTAGAATGTGAGGTTAACTGAATTTTTAATTTAATTTACTACCTGCAAATTTTTTTTTTTTGGCAGTGACATGGAATGTTACTTGCACTTATTCACAATTTCTTGCCCAAAAGACACCCACCTGTTGTGTATCGCTTTCTTCCTTCTATAACGATACCGTTGTGAACTGCCCAACCTGTAGCTGTGGCTGTCAGAACAACATTACAGAACCCGGAAGTTGTGTAGAGTAAGCTCATCCTACAATGATTCTTTTTTTTTTTTTCGCCTTCTTTTCAACTTTCTGTTCTGGGTTTTGATATGAATTCTGTTTGTTATACAGCCCAGATTCTCCTTATTTAAGGTCGGTTGTATCTGGTTCGGGAAAATCAAGTAATACACCTTTAGTTCAGTGTACTAGCCATATGTGCCCCATCCGAATTCATTGGCACGTTAAGATCAATTACAAGGAGTACTGGAGGGTGAAGATCACTATCACTAATTTCAATTACAGAATGAACTATACACAGTGGAATCTTGTCGTGCAACACCCCAATTTTGATAACTTGACCCAGTTATTCAGCTTTAATTACAAGTCATTAACTCCATATGTCGGCTTAAGTAAGCAGCTGTCTTCAAACCCTTTATTTTTGTTTCCTTTTCGGTTTGCAAGTATAAATATATAAACAATGTTTCCAAATATTATTTGTTTTGCAGATGATACTGCAATGTTATGGGGAGTCAAGTTCTACAACGACTTCCTTTCACAGGCAGGCCCTCTGGGCAACGTGCAATCAGAGCTCCTTTTCCGAAAGGACAAGAATACTTTTACTTTTGACAAGGGTTGGGCTTTTCCAAGAAGAATTTATTTCAACGGTGATAACTGTGTGATGCCACCACCCGATGCATATCCGTGGTTACCGAATTCCGGGCCCCGGCATATCATTTCTCTTTTTAGTTCCACCATAACCGTCTTGGCATCTTTGATATTCCTATTGGCTTTTGCATAAGAAGTACTTTGAGGTGGTCAAGAAGACAACCAACGAAAAAAAGCTATTTATGCTCTCAAACATTCAAGCATTGCTATTAGAATGTCGGAAGGCTCGTTGTGAACTTATCAATGGTTTGGAGTCAAATGTGCTGATTGATATTGCAACTTCAAGCAATGGGAGTTGGTTCTGGTGCACGCTTTTACCATGGTTTGCTTTATGAAATTATTGTGTAGATTTTTAGATGGTCATGTTTGTGAAATTAATCATTTTTTATACATTCAGATCATTTTCGCATTATTTGTCAACCAAAATATATGTACTTAGCACTGTAACAATAATGTATGTGAGAAACAGATAGCAATAGATTATGTTTTGTTTTGCAATCTGTGTTCTTGCCTGTGGATCTCTTATAGGCGATGGGGTGACATCGGTGCGTCCAACAAGCATGTCTCTGTTTCTGGGATGTGAGAAATTTTTTGTTACAGAAAACATGTTTCATTGTAGATATTGCTAATCACAAACAACAATTTTTCTGCAACTAGATCATCTTAGAATAAGAGATTCACATGGAAATATACCTGTTTCTCACCAGATCCTGCAGATAATTCATGATTCATCTAGTCTCTCTTTCTCTCTCGATTCAAAGGAGTGAACTGTGTGGATCACCATATGAACCATACTATCAAAAGCAAGGAAGCAGACATGTTCATAACCGTCATGGACTGGGCCCATGCAGAGTTGGATAGAAACGGGTATGCGTCCAGGGGAGGCAACATACATTCATCACCATTGAAGTAAACTTTCCGAGGAAATGCCCATCCTTGCTTAAAGGTGAAAGTCTCCCTGTCCTTCTGCAAAAGTACTTCCGCTTGCACGTTTCCAAACGGCCCCGCTTCCATTAACAGGTCAAAGCTAAAGACTTGGGTAACGTTGTTGAGATTAGGGTGTTGGAAAGCTAGTGTCCAAAGTGTGTAGTTCAAGCGATAGTTAAAGTTAGTGATAGCAATCTTCACACGCCAATAGTCCTCGTAATTGACCTTGACATGCCAATGCACTCTTACAGGTCACATATGATGTGTACATTGTAGTAATGCTGCACTGTCTTTTCTGGGTGTGTTTATTCCTGCCTTCTGTAATAGCTTTCAGTCACTCTTGAAAAACATACCAAAGTTGCTCTTTTGCCCTTCTTGTAAAAGGTAAAGTAAATAGTAGACAGACCTGGCTGGCTTTACTTACATTGTGCAGTTTTTCTTGTTTTGGCAGCCACAAGCACAAGATGGGCAAGGACTGATGGTTTCATTGTAGAAAGAAGAGAAGGACACAACAGCTCGGGTTCTTTGAGGCGAGAAATTGTGAATAGGTACACTTCACATTCCATGTCACTGCATCGACAAGAAGAAAACGAATAAACAAAATAAATTTGCCCTCCTCAGAAACAAGTCTGACAGTATATATCAAACCGGAAAAAGCATTAGACAAACTTACTAAGAGCTTGAGTTTTTCACGTCTTATCCGGAGTAAGATAGACCGTAGAAGGCATGATTTTTTTTCCGGGCTGCAAGTATAGCCTGGTCCGGGACCGAGAAGAGTGAAATTCTGGGGCAATTTCACAGTTTTGTTTAAAGTTCCGTGTCCCCAAGAAGAACTGCTGGTTGTAAGGAACACCAGGGCGTAAGTCAACTACAGTTGGGGTTTTCTTACAACAATGGGGGACATTTCCTTTGAACTTGGAACAGTCTCCTTGTTCTGTTGTTTGTGCTCCTAGCATTGACCATATCACTTCCTTTTTAGCCCATGACCAACTTAGTGTCCACCCTGGTGATATTATATGTCGATACATTTGGAAATTGTTCATTGTCACCGCGGCCTCATACAAAGAAACAAACACAGATCAGTCCGAAAAGCTTAAACCGCTAGGAAGTAAGAACCGATACAAATATGAAAACCGAGATCTTACAACATAGCCATCTCCAGTCCAAGAAACCACATTCCATTTGATTGTTATGTTTCCATTTGGATCCAATGGATCAAAAGCCCCTGAAATTCATAAACAAAAGCAATCAGGAAAAAGAAAAAAAAAAAAAACCATTGCAGAAAAAGAAAGAGAAAAGTCTCTTTACTTGTGGAGGAGAAAAGAATGAATAATAGCAGCGATAAAGTAATGCATTTGATATCTGTAGTTGAAACTTCCATGGCTGTAGTGACGGCTGTTGTTGAAATGAAGAAGAAGAAAAGTACTTAAAATAAATTAGTGAAGGCCTAGACATCACTTGATGTTTCACCTACTGCTTGTCTTCATTGATTTTTTTCCATCTCATCTGAATACTTGTCTTTTTGTAGCTGCTGCATCAACATTGAGATGAACTTTATACATCTTTAATTTCTTCGTTGGGGCATATGTTTCTGGATCTTAAAGCAACAACACTTTGGTGGGAAATGATGGGGAAAAGCTGGCGGGAGATTTTGATAGGTTTGAACACAAACTTTTATCGAGTTTGGATTCTGGCTGAACAGTTTGGGTCCCTACTCATACGAACACAACCTGTTATGTCAGTATTTTGCTTCTTCTGTGCTGATCGACATATTTAGTTGCTAAAAGATTGTTCTTAAAATGTACTTACCCTTTTTAGTTACTGTACGTGGGTCAAGAACAAGATTGAATTTTTAGTGACAAAATTGTAACTTTTGCAGCCGAATCAAAGTTAGTTTGTTTTATCCAAAGGTACAAACAAAAAACCGACAGCCACATTGACCTCGGTTGGATCTCCGGCTCCTAAACTGACCAGTTAAGGTTTGACACGTGGTACTAATGATTGAAGAGCTGCCATGCATAGGTCCAAAGTACCCGGCCTTAGGCGGCCATAGTAGTTAGTACTAAGTTTCATTGTAAAATCCCCTTCCCCTTCCACTTCCACAGTTCCACTTCGATTCAACAACGTCAAATTATTTCTCCCTCTGCCCTCTCTCTCTCTCTCTCTCTCTCTCTAGCTCTCTCTGTGTGAAGGAAGATTCAGAATGGGGGAGAGTAAGGTAATCCCGACGCCGCTGCTGAAAGACGAGCTGGACATAGTGATACCCACAATTCGGAACCTTGATTTTCTGGAGATGTGGAGGCCATTTTTCCAGCCATACCACCTGATCATAGTTCAAGATGGAGACCCATCAAAGTTGATCAAGGTCCCTCCAGGGTTCGACTACGACCTCTACAACCGCAACGATATCAACCGGATTCTGGGTCCTAAGGCTTCCTGCATCTCCTTCAAGGATTCCGCTTGCAGGTGCTTTGGATTCATGGTATCCAACAAGAAGTACGTCTTCACCATCGATGATGATTGCTTTGTAAGTTTCCCTCTCTCTTTCTATCTATCTCTGTTCTTCTTTTGATGTCATAGATAGTTTGATTATGAGATGCATGTGCTATATAAATCTATAGTTAAAATGTAAATCTGTAGAACCAGCTTTTGGTTGTTCTTTCTGGTTTGAGTAACTGAATCATGAATAGCCTGCTCTGGTGCTTATGATAACTCTACGGGTTTCTCTAATGTGCATTTGAACTTCACTATTACTTGGTGAAATGTGTTTTCATTTTGTTCCGATCAATTTAGGTCGCCAAAGATCCATCCGGAAAAGACATTAATGCACTCCAACAACACATTAAGAACCTGCTAACTCCGTCGACACCATTTTTCTTCAACACCTTGTACGATCCATACAGAGAAGGTGCTGATTTTGTGCGGGGATATCCCTTCAGTCTCCGTGAAGGTGTCCCAACAGCCGTCTCTCATGGCCTTTGGCTTAACATTCCTGATTATGATGCCCCAACACAGCTTGTTAAACCTCTAGAAAGAAACACTAGGTACAATTTCATATCATAGCGCTTCTAGTACCCAATTTGTGCACAATGCAATGCATCTTTATACTTAAACGAGTGTTTTAATTGTGCAGATTTGTGGATGCGGTTTTGACGATTCCGAAAGGTACTCTCTTTCCCATGTGCGGTATGAATCTGGCATTTGACCGTGAATTGATCGGGCCGGCAATGTACTTTGGACTGATGGGTGATGGTCAGCCGATAGGTCGATATGATGATATGTGGGCCGGCTGGTGCATGAAGGTACTCCAATTTACATATGAATCATTATTGGATAGTCTCGACACAAAAGAAGTATTTATGTTCTACTTGTTCTTGATTTGAATTATTTCTGTATTATTACATATTTGCTTCCTCTTCCCAGCTCAATTTAACTCTTCATAAATTATTACCTCTTTCTCATCCAAGTTTTGATTCTAAGCCATGCTGGTGGTTTTGTAGGTTATATGCGATCAATTAGGGTATGGGGTAAAGACAGGGCTACCCTACATATGGCACAGCAAAGCAAGCAACCCATTTGTGAATCTTAAAAAAGAGTATAAAGGAATCTACTGGCAAGAAGATCTGATCCCCTTTTTTCAAACCGTAACACTTCCGAAGGATTGCTCGACTGTTCAGAAATGCTACATCGAACTCTCAAAGCAAGTCAGGGCAAAACTAGGAAAGATGGATGACTACTTCATCAAGCTTGCGGACTCCATGCTTACATGGATCGAAGCATGGGATGAGTTGAACCCATCTGGAGGAAAAGGTCCGGGATTACCCATCGCTGCTTGACAGTACAGGTTCACCTTTCAATAGTCCTTGGCTTTGTTTGATCCTTCACTTTTGGTGAAGTTTTTCGGGTTTGAAGCTTGGAGTATTTACAGGCAGGACGGAGGAAATTGGTATATGATATTAGAATGATGCGTTCTCTGTTTTCTATTAGATTGAACCTCTTAGATGATTTGATTGAGAAGAGTTATTGTTACTATTATGACTATATTTGTTTGTTTGTTCTTTTTTATTTTATTTATTTTTTGTTTCTGATATCAAATCCAAAAGTTGTGTTGTTTAAATTTGGTTATATCTCAAAGGAGTCATTTTGCAAATCAAAATCAGGATATACATAAGAAAGAAAAAAAAAAAATATATATATATATACCTATCAACTTGTCAAAAGAACCAAATGTATAAATACTTTATCAGTTATATGGTACAGAAAATCAAGCTTACCAAAATTAAGTTAGGAGGTGCAGAAGAGAAAAGGAAAGACACGTACATAAGAAATCGAAAAGAGAATTTGCAGCTCATAAAGTGGTTCTATACACATTTGCTGCACTCTAAGAAACCATAGCATCAAGAGGAATGTGGGACCCACCACATGGTGCTCGACCGCTTCTGATGCTCCACTCGTTCAAGCTGCGATGAAAGTTGCAGCAAGTCAATGGTTGGACAAGTTCCATGTGAAATCTGGTCCTTGATTTTAAAGTTGATCACATCACTACTTTCAGATGAAGCAAGTAGACTCATGCTGTAATTAGTTTGACTTTGACTGCTATCAGGCATGACTAACTTAGGAAGAGGCATAGCAATTTTGGAGGAATGGGTTGAGGAGTTTTGTGATTGATGATGAGATGACAGAAGAGAGAGAGCACATCCAGAGACTGGTACACATGATGTATCGAAAAAGCTCAATCCTTCACTCCCTATTGAGGCTTCATTGAACATATAATCTGCACTTGCGTTAGGGTTAAAAGTGTATTGACCAGTATTTGCAACCTTGTCCGAATAACCTGGAACATGTGTTCCAATGTTGCAATGTAGAGGAGGCCTTAAACTACTCTTGTTGCTGTCTTGTTCGACTTTTATTTGGCCGGACCAGTCATTTGTTTGGAACTTGTTTGTATGTAGAAGAAGAGGAGGACTAGGTAGGATCTCTTGGCAAATAAACGAGGTTGAAGCCAATACTTTTGTTGATGGAAAACTGATATTATCATATGGATGAAGCGATTTTCCAGAGGTTGTACCGACTAGAGGCTTTCTCCTACGTTCGTTATGGCCTGCAAGCCGTTTCCGGCAGCTGCGCTTACCATCATCAAATTCGGCTAGCAAGTGAAACCTGCCAAAAGTTTATATGTTTATATTAGTAAAGTGAATCACATGATTATGTTAAGTTTGCAGTAGTCTCAAAAGGTTCAACTGTTAGGAAACCAGTCCAACAATATGTATCACAGATTAATACTCAATATAAACAATCTTCTCATGTGCAAGGGCTTTTGTGCTTACAGATAGTTAGATGACAGTAATTAGAAGAAATATTCAGATCATGGTGGACATAACAAATGGGACAATATAGCTATGTAGATTTGAACTAAGAAGATGACGCTTGTTAAGAGAGTGAGCATGTGCAAGCCACCATTATTGGACATAGATGTTGGCTATTAGCATAACATATGGCACAAGCTCGTGGTCTCCATATCTTCTCACTAATATTTTCAAACTTGTTCAAATTTAGTTATTTTTTCTTGTATAAATACCATTTTTATACATTGAATGAATATAGAGGAATATAGGGAGTAGTTCCTCTAACTCTTCCAACTTCTTTCTGTATCAAAATCTAATAGCAGTGTTATCATATTCATTTATCGGTTGTACTAAACGCTTAAATAGTCATGGAAATTTAAAATGAAAATTCCAAAACAAGAAAGAAGAGGTTTTTTACAATGGAAAAACAATAACAAACCTGCTACATTGCTGGCAGAACCTTTGTTCGAATCCATTGACAATAACTCTAGCCGTTTTGGAGTGCATCTCACAAACTTTATGCCTCTTGTGGTAGTCTTTAGAAGAGCAGAGATCTTTATTACACCCATAAACTTGGCAGAAATAAGCTTGAGAATTCAAACCAGAGCTTTTTACCCTCTTTGAAGGTGGCTTGGAAGAAGAATCCAAAGATGACCAAATCGGAGGAGGAGGAGCATTCTTATGACCGGAAAATCTCCCAAGATTCAAACAGATAAGAGATGAATCCCAACTACTAGAGTCCACTATAGAACCTGACATCTTTGAAGAGATCAAGTCGTGGCCAGGAAATGCAGGCATAACCTTACTACTACTAGTCAGATCTTTATCAATATGTTGTTGACCTTGATTATCAATATCGCTCTTGCTATGGCCAAAACAATATGAATTTTGGGATTCCCAGTTTGAAAGGGAAAGCTTATTTCTTGCTAGTGAATTTGCAGGTGAATTGATCTCGTCAGACCGGAATCTCTTTCGTTCGGAAACATAGCTCCAAGACTCCATTTTTATGTAGCTAAATAAATTAAAGTTTAATTTCTGGAATTTTAGCACTGCAGAATCTTAAATTAGCATCATTAATGACAGCCTTTCAAACCCCGCATCTTAGAACAGAGAGAAAGAGAAACCCAATTGACTGAAAAGAAGATACCAAATTCTTAGAACTAAAAATGATTTTGGAAAAAAAAAAAAAAACCCATCAACCAGAATCCCAATACAAGCAACTAGAAGAATAATAAAGCAAAAAACAGATTTATGCAGAGATACTGAATGAGGAAAAAAGGAAATCAGAGGTTGTAAGATAGAAAAGTTGGTTAAATGATATGAAACGGAAGGTTGTTACCTTTTTTTCCCAGTTTTTCAGTTCACTAGCCCAGAGAGGTATAGGGTAATTGGGTTGAGCTTAAGAGATGATAATTGTAATAATTCTATCATAAAAACTCCATGGAAGAGACTTTGTTAATATTGCTACTACTGAAGAAGACAGATACAGAGTGTGAAAAGGAGATAACTTTACACCTTATTATATTTGCTTTATAAATTCCTTTTTTTTTCTTTGATGTCATTTTCAAACTAATTTTGACCATTTAAAACATGTTTTTCTTTTCTTTTTTCCTCTCTTTAAACAAAACCTTCTTCTTTTTTTTAGACCAATCCTCTAAAAATAATTAAAAAAATTATTTCCTTTTAAGTAACTAATTTCTTACTTCCAACATAATGTTAAACTATATTAGATTTAAATAAATTAAAATATTTAAGTATGCAGCAACTTATATTATTTGGATTGTTACATTATTAATTTTTCTTCATAAATTTAAGTTTTTTTTTTTTAATTAGGGATTTAGTATCAAAAATTCTTTAAGAGATTTTATTAAAAAAGTTTCTTATTTCATATTAAAATCAATGAGGAAAAGAGTTTGCTAGTATGCTATTACTATCCAGGTGCATGTCTCTACTAAAAAATTTCAAAACATTTATACGAAAGTTTCCAAAATCTTAACTAAGTATTTGTGATGCATCACAAATATTTATAACTATTACTATTTATAATATTAAAGTAGAAGTTTATAACATAACTATAGTCATAATACTACTATCTCATTTGCAATCATCACACTCTCTCAACAAGTTGTCAGGAAAATTTAATCAATTGCTTACTCCTAATGCCTACAATATGGAACGTAACGTAAAATGTGAATGCACATAATATATGACACATGTAATATATGATAATCTTAAATTCATATTCTTCGTAAAGATTATTATATGCTTCTATCTTACTTTTTCTTATACATTCTTACTTTTTCTTTTATTGGGCTATGTGTACATACATCTTAATTTCTTAATATAAAATATTGGGTGAACTTTGCATAATGCTCATGAGTGCATATATTATTTCAAGAATTTTCTATAATAACAACTATAACAAGTTTATCACTCATAACAATCAATTATTTCATGACTATAAATCAATTAATAACTTGAGTAACTATGCAATCATTAGAAGCAACTAATCATGTTTCAAAAACTATTTTCATATTATAGGTGAGGTTTGTACTTACTATTTCTTATTATTTCTTTGCATAACTTATCATGATCCCTGCTTCATTGGGCTTCGGCCCTTCCTTCGATAAATTATTATTATACTTAACTTTCGTTATCACTCTCTTCAAAACATTTTCTTCCTTCGAGAGTTTTCATTTCTTACTTCATATTTTGTTCCACTTATTCCCCTCAATTTCTTAATATGGATATGAGGTAAATGTACAACCACTTATTAAATTTTAGAAAACATATTTCATATTGTAGGTAAAATATGTACTTATCTAGATTCTATACTTTCCTTTAAGGATTGGATTCATTACGAACACTGGTCTATTATTCACTTATATAATCAAGAATTTAACTTGGCTTAATAAAATCTTAACTTTTCATAAGTTTTTCTATTTAGTTAACTTATCTTACTATGCATTCTAGTTAACCCTTGAAAACATAATGTCTAGGCTAACCATTTTTTTAAGTACATAATAGAGGTTTGAATCTTTGTATCTCACAAACCATAACTCTCATTAATCTGAAATTTTATTCGTATTTATATATGCCTCTTATGTGAGGTTTATAACTTTCCTTTAGCTCATATTTCAATCCTTTAACACATCTTTTACTTCATTTATTCTAGATGTGCAATTTCAGTTTCCTTCTATTTATTTTTCTGTTTTCAATTGTCTAAGTTTAGCTTTGTGTTCTAGCACTTGGTGTCCTATAACATTATGAAATCTTGAAGATGTTCTCTATCAATATTTTATTAAGATATTGTAAAAATTATAGCTTAAGATTTGTATATTTGCCTCTTCCAAACTCATTTGTTTTAACATGGTTTGATATAGCATACATCGACCCGTCAACAGTAGACCCGTAAACTCATCGACCCTATCAACCCATCATGTACTTGCATATTGGAGGCTTTGACCCCATCGACCCATTCACATATTGAAAACATCAACTCCCATCGACCCATTCGCATTTGAAAGTGTTGACCCCATCGACCCATTCGCATATTGAAGGCATCGATTCTGTCGAGCTCGTCGACCCATTCACGTATTGAAAGTGTTGAGCATGTCAACCCATTCATGTATTAAAGGCATTGACTCCATCGAGCCATCGACCCATTCACGTTAACTTTTGAATTTTCATAACTTCTCGTTCCAGTATCTTAAAATTTTGAGTTTTATATCAATCTGAAGATTATGACATCTAGTTTTATTCATTAAAGTTTCAAAATTTATTATGAATACTATCATGGCCAAAAGTGTATCAGAGTACCTATATGTCTTTGTTCTAACTTCAGTTTCTTACATACTTAACACTCAACCTTCAGATTGTAACTTTAAATACATAAACTATTAACTAATCGTACTCAACTTGAATATTATAATATTAGCTTCATATTTTTATTGACCTCATATTGACATATGAAATTTACTATTCAGTTACCATAACATACGCCATATACATTATATAAATAAATTATATCCATAACTTAAGAAGGGAGAGGTTATATATTTACTTACTCCCTAACTAGCTTGTCACACTTATCCTTTGATTATAATCTAACTTAATAACTCGACTTCTCCCTAAACGAGAATAGGGAACCACAAGAGAGAAAGCATGTTTTTGTTGTAAGAGATAAGTGTCTCCGATGAAATCTTTCTTTTTACGTGACCAAATTTAAAATGATTATTAACCATGTCCATGATACATTTAGCTTTGAAACGTGACATTCTTATTTAATGAATGTCAAATCCTTGTTTGATATTTTACTATACATATATACGTATACATGTATTTACGGACTACTTATCAGAAATTCTTAGGATTTACAAAATATAATTTATGAGAAAATTTTAAACAAATTATATCTATAATCTATAATAAACAGTCTAAATTATATATATTAATTTCATTATCCTATCAAATTGAATCGAACTTATTATAAATAAATAGAAATGCGAGGCGAATATTCTTTAGAATACCGTTTGGAAACTGGGGAACAAGACATAAATAAAAATTAAATTAAATTAAATTAAAAAGAAAAAGAAAAAGAAAAAAGGTTGTGGTGTAAAATTATTCAATGCCCACCGAACAAGTTTATGGGACCTACGAAGAAGAGAGATTACAATGATCGCAAAGGATATATATATATATATATATATATAGAGAGAGAGAGAGAGAGAGAGTTCAAACTTCAAATTCTATTAAAATGTTAATTTTGGTGAAAACTGTAGTTTGTAAAAACTAAATAAATAAGAGGAAAATGATGGGAAGTAACATCATCATCATCAATTCACGTTGAGAAACATCATCTGCGAAATGCAATGACGTTTGATGTTGGGATCTAAAAGACAGGGCCCCACAGAAATGAATTCTACCTTGGCATCCATCATACTCTGCAGTACCAATCCTTGTCACTTAGCTCAACGCCATTTTCTTGACAACTCATTACTTCTCAATAGAGATCGAGATAGTGATAGTGATAGTGATAGAGATAGAGATAGAGATGGAGAGAAGAAGTTTCCCCTTCTGGGTGAGAGAAGGAGATGTTGGTTCAATAATGCAATGCAAACTTTCCACCCCATCTCTATCCTACTTTCCTCTACACAAATGCATTATGGCATTACCGCATTTTGTATCTTTACTTGTTTCACTTAAAATTCAGTTCATGGGCTCATAAGCTTTGGTAAGGAGAGCATGAGAGTTTCCACTTCCCACTCTCTCTCTCTAAAGAAAGAAAGAATTAGATGATCAAAAGAGGAAATATATAAATGTGAATGGTAAGGTAAGGTAAGTAGGCAAGCTCAATTTGGCTGCCTCCTTCGCTATGATAAAAAAAGGCTTGTCTAGCTGTCTGGAAGGCACCCACTCCCACAGCACATAGGGCCCCATTCTCTTTATTTTTCAACATAATACATTACCACTAAAGTCATCATCCATCTCTCACTATCTTTTTTTTATAGATGTGTTTTAATTATTGTATCTAATTATTGTTTATTTGAATTCTTCAAAAGGTGCATGCAGTTTCTACAAAAAACATTGAGCTAAGTAGGGATGTCACTTACAGACTCTCGAGGACAGCATTGTCTCCTAATCTTTAGAGTGAATTTGTGAAAACTGTGGTAGTAATAAGACAACGTCATGACATCCCTATAATCATCATCTTCTTCTTCTAATAGCACTAGCCGCCCATTATCTGTATATTTTTCCTTTCCTTTCCCTTTCTTTCCCTCCACGAAATAATTAGATCAGAACGATTCTGAGAAAGAATGAATGAATGAATTGGGTGTTAAATGAGCATCACTGTCTTTCACCTATAACCATAGACTATGGTGGAAGACTTGATATTCCCCCATCTTTCACAACTGTGACTCCATCTCAGCTTTCCATAGTTATTAGTTAGTGTCGTCCAACTTATGTTTGGCCCCACCTCAACCCATCAATCAACCTCTTTAGTTGACAGCCTATGTTTAATTCTCTTTCAAATCAATCAAATGTGAGATTGTTCATCCCATGCCCATAATCTTCTTCCATCACAACTTAACAAGTGCATCCTTTTTTAACAAAGATTAATTAGTTCTTCCATTAACTTAAAATATCCAAATTCTCTTATCAAATCTCATATCATTTTCATATATTTATATTTGTGATTATAAGAAAAATTTAAAGATTCTAAAAATATAGAGTCCTTATCTCAAAGCCTGTCTATGGCTTGTGGGCTTTTGGAAGAGACTTGTGAAGATCCGTGTCATGCAATTCTCAAAAATGGACCAATGGGCTCACTCGAGGCCCAATTTCATTTTGTTAAAACTGTAATTGGATTGGTCTCAACTATCAGACTCTCGCGGCCTTTCTCCTTCTTCCAACCATTTTTTATGTTCCATGTCCAAGCTCTCTACTTTTCTCACCTTAGTCCCGACTGAAACTTTCTTTTACACTTCCTCGTCTATCAATTATTCTACAGACGAGAGATCAGCCAGCCACACTGTTTATATAAGCCAAGAGGGACTACCACTTCTGCTTCTGGGTCATGATTCATCTCCCTCCCATTAATTATTCTTTAAACGTCGATGCAGGGGTGTTTTGATTTCATTTTTTATACGTAGAACAGTGCGGCGAGTGAACCAGAAAACGATTTGATCCGCTAGAGTTCGTCGTTTGACGAGCTTTTGATGGAATCTGGGCACATGGGTCTGTTTGTATTACCGATTTTTAGGTGAATTGTGGAGCGGATCGGTGGAAGATGCGGCGGCGGGCGGCCGACAATCGGCGCCCGGTCAGAAGAAGGATATCGGATTGGATTTTAGTGCTTCTTGGGCTCTTCTTTGTTGCTGGATTCGTTTTGTTTGTACTTCACCATAATCACCAAGAAGATCTGATCGAACAGCCCACTGTGGTAACAAATTTATTTGACAGACCCCCCCTCCTTTTTTGCTACATCAATTTCTGGATTGTTTGTGGCGAAGTGTTTGATCAACTAAGAAGATCACCATGATTATTACAGTATAATTGTTCTACTGCTGCTGCTGATTAGTAATAAGAATCAATACCATAATCACACCATTTCGCTTTGATTGTCACGATTGAATCACTTCCCTTAAATCTGTAATCAATTAAAACGTGTGCTTTCACTAATTAAGGGTTCTCCTGTTTCGTTATTAAGCTTATATTATTTGACTTGGTTTAAACTTTTTTGGACTATTGATAACTGAAATGATCTTTATGTTATATGAGTATTTTATTGAAGTCTTTGCACTAGCACTCCATCTTATCATTTCTTATCTGGTATGCTTAGGGTTGAGCAAAATTTCAGTTTTCGGTAAAACCGAACCGAAACCGAAACCACAACCAATTCGGATTTTCATCGATTTGGCTATAAAAACCGACCGAAACTGAATTGGTATTATACTGGTTGGTTTCAGTTGAAGGTGGTCGATTTTGCGGTTCTTCACACCATTTGTTTTTTTGTTTCTACTTAATTGTATCATGATATATGTAAATGGTGAGCATATATTAGTATTATGATATATGTAACTTTTACATTATTTAATAATTTATTTTATAGAGTTACCTTCATTTAATATTATTTTTGAAGAAAATTCAGCATTATAACTACTAAAAAATATCATTTTATCTTAATATCATAATTAAAAAAAATATTCAAATATATCATACATTCATAATCCATTGACTCCATATCATCCAAATGAGCATAAAGAAGGTCAAACGATTTTTGGTACTAGAAGCATAAAACAATTCAGTTATCACATATCAATTTGTAAATTATTTTACTTAAATAAGAGTTCTCAAGCTTATACAAACACGACAAACACTAACATAGAAATTGGGGGTTGGGGCTAGGGTTAAAATTATAATTAAAATAAATAAATAAATAAATAATTGGTGTTTCGGTTGGTGCACCGACAACTGATTTAACTGAAACCGTTTCGGTCGGTGGAATTTTATTGAATAAACCGACCGAAACCAATTGAAAATGATGGTTTTGGTCGATTTCGGCCGGTACGGTTTTTTTTTTGCTCACCCCTAGGTATGCTCTCTGTATTGCTTCTGAAAACAAAAATTTATGCTATGTTTCATATACCCATCCATTGCTTATGTTTACTTTTAGCACTTTGCATAACTGTCATTTTTTCTTCATGTCTACTTCCCCATGAAACTAACATAAGCCCCCCCTTTTTTTTTCCCAGGAGAGAAATTGGAGGATCGAAGGGCCTGCTAATCACAGGTTAAATTTCACTGAAGAAATATCAAGCGTTGCATCATATATCAGGCAATTGGCCGAGCAAATGGCACTGGCGAAGGCATATGTCATTATCGCCAAAGAGCACAATAATCTTCACCTTGCTTGGCAACTTAGTTCAAAGATCAGAAGTGGTCAACTTTTGCTTTCAAAAGCCGTCAATAGAGGTGACTCTGTTACTATTGAAGAAGCTGAGCCCATAATCCGAAGCCCATCTTCTCTTATATTCAAAGCACAAGACGCACATTATGATATTGGGACCACAATGTTGACCATGAAAAATCATATTCAAGCCCTTGAAGAACGGACTAATGCTGCAGCAGTACAAAGCACAGTTTTTGGTCAACTTACAACCGGATCACTACCCAAAAGCCTCCATTGTCTGAATGTTAAACTCATGTCTGATTGGCTTACAAACCCAGCCTTACAAGAAAGAGAAAGGGAGAGGAGAAACTCCCCTTGTCTTAATGATAACAATCTCGACCATTTCTGCTTATTTTCCGATAAAGTGGTATCAACCTCTGTAGTTGTCAACTCCACTGTTTCTAATGCAGATCATCCGAAGCAACTAGTGTTTCATATCATCACTAATGGATTCTATTACGAGGCCATGCAGGCATGGTTTCTAGGTAATAATGATTTCTTCAAGGAATCTACAATAGAAATTCAAAACATTGAGAATTTCTCTTGGTGAAATGCTTCTTATTCCCCCGTTTTTAGACAGCCTCAATTCAAAGTTGCAAGAATCCTTTTTCGGAGGATACCAAGATTTGAACCCGAGATACCCTTCTTTGTTGAACCATCTTCAATTTTACATCCCAGAAATATATCCACAACTAGAGAAGGTGGTTTTTCTAGATGATGATGTCATTGTCCAAAAGGACATGACCACTCTGTTTTCGCTCAATTTGCATGGGAATGTAAATGGAGCTGTTGAAACTTGTCTTGAATCGTTTCATCGTTATTACAAGTATCTAAATTTTTCAAACCCGATTATTAGTTCGAAGTTTGATCCACAGGCATGTGGATGGGCTTTTGGAATGAATGTTTTTGATCTAATTGCATGGCGGAAAGCTAATGTGACTGCTAGATTTCATTACTGGCAAGAACAGAATAAGGATGGAATGTTATGGAAGTTAGGTACTCTTCCTTCTGGTCTTTTGACCTTCTATGGTCTTACAGAACCACTTGATAGGAGATGGCATGTTTTGGGATTGGGTTATGATCCGAACGTTGACAGCCGTTTGATCAAAAGTGCGGTAGTTGTTCACTTTAATGGGAATATAAAGCCATGGTTGAGGTCGGCAATTGGAAGGTACAAGCCTTTATGGGAGAAGTATATAAATCAGAGCCATCTTTATCTGAAAGATTGCATGACAAGCTAGAATTTTTAGTGCTACCTCTGGATTTTATCAAATGGAGCCATTTTATAATTTCCAGTGCTTCTTCTATACCTTCAATTTGTGGTATTGTTATTTTAGAGAGACAGAAGTAGGAACTTCTATACCTTTAAAGGAGATTTTTATTTTTATTTTTTCCCTTCTTCTTATACACTAGAAAGGTTTAAAATGTACCTAGGTGAAGTGGACTCAGGAATTCATTTTTTGGCTGATGGGGTCCTTTTTGCACCATCTGCTAGCTGTATATTTTCCTTTCCTTTTGTTTTCAATTTGTAATAAGCTGTTACCAGTTTGAATCTGTAATGGAAGTAAAACAAATTTTATTCTTTAGGTGTCTTGTTATTGCTATTATTTGAGCCTCAATCAAACACTTCCATTTCAAACACTTGAGGCAATCAACAAGAACCTTCACTAATAAAAACAAGTCATTGCAAATAAACATTCAGTTCAAGCTGTTTAAAAAGAAAGTACATACAATTCAACCAGATAGATTCAGTTTTCTTCTAGAGAAGAAGGCCAAATTCCAACCATGGAATACCCATCTTCAGTAGCACAAGCTCGGAACATTCCAGTAGTATTAAAAGGCATAGCAACCTCCCCCGTTGCAGATACTGCGACCAAGCCCACGTTCCCTTTTGGAACACTATCCACAACATAGGCAGCTGCTTCACTCAGGCTAAGACCCTTGAACTCCATTACAGCCGCTACATCCCGAGCAACAGTGCCACGTATGATCTCTTCACCCTTTCCCGTAGCAGAAACTGCACAAAGTTTGTTGGCGTAGGTCCCAGCACCTATGACGGGTGTGTCACCAATCCGGCCCACCATTTTGTTGACTAAACCGCCCGTTGAAGTTGCAGATGCTAAGTTCCCATTCTTATCAACGGCTACACATCCAACAGTGCCAATTTGACTATCTCCATCATTATTGGCTAGAGTAGGTTTTTCGGTTTTCTTGTCTTGTTGAATTGGTTGTGTGTAGTCTACCTGTAAAGTTCAAATTCAGTAACAACGGAACAAATTTATGATATTCTTAAGATCTTAAAAAAAGGAAAGCATTGAAATTTTCGGTTTTTTATACTACCCGGACAGCTAGAAGCTTAGCAGATGATGCAGTTAATCAGTAAATGTGATTGGAAAAAATTCGAACCTGAAGAAAAGAGATCGAAATATGCATACCTGCACTCTGTTAGCCTCTTTGGCCTGCTTCAGCCTTTCAATATTCTCTGGAGTGATGAAATGAGAGGGATCTAGAGTCTCAAGACGTTGTTCCCTGGCAAAAGCCTCTGCCGCATCAAAAGCGAGATATATATGAGGAGTAGTTTCCATGATGAGTCTGGCTAGAGAGATGGGATTAACAACAGTGGATAGTCCGGAAACGGCTCCGCATCTCTTTCTGTTGTCCATTATGGATGCTTCCATTTCCACTGTGCCCTCAGTTGTTAAGACCGAGCCCCGGCCAGCGTTAAAATGGGGGCAGTTTTCTAGCTCACGAACCTGTAGTTGTATATGTGTATATATACAATATTATATCCAGTCCCATTGCAATAAAGAGGTGATATAAAATCAAATACAATACAAATGATGAAGAATCCTACATGAAAGAAAAATAGAGCATATAGTATACTGAACCAATCAAGCATACAGTACAGAAGAGTCATACCAGCCTTTCACCTTCAGAAGGTTATAGAATCAATCACGAAAATATCCCAGCTATTCAGGATCAACTTGAATTCATACAATACATCAAAAATAAAACTACGTCAATTAGAACAGAGGGTTGATGCCCAGATATATCTTTATAGTTCTTCATGGGAACTCGATATAACTAATCTGTATACATTAAATCTTATTCAACAGGGGCAACCATGAAAGTTTTGCACGCAAGGAAACCCATATTAGTAGTAACCTTAAATCCAGAAAATGACTAGAAATAGAGAACATAAAAATAAAAAACAGAGAGATCTGGTTTGAAGTAGGATGATCATATAGAGAAATGAGTTTTCAGATCTTACGACAATTTCGACGACGTCCAAGGGAGGTGCGTTGGATTGGAGAGCTTGGACGCCAATCTGGAGGATGCGGCGGAGAGCATCCTCACGGGGCTGTCGGCGCTCAGTTGGCAGAGAGAGTGGGATGTCTCCGGCACCGCCGTGGAGAGCGATTGCCCACCCCATAACAGTAATCTCCTCCCCAAACCACACCTGATCACACTACTCACTACTCCCCTGGTCTAGTGGAGTTTTTATAAAGTTCAGACTCAGTTGAAGCCGATTTCTTGTATCAGCAGAGTCAGCAAGGCCAAGACTGAGCTGGTAGTTTTGTCGTCTTCCCTTTCCGGCCTTTCCGGGTAATTACGAAACGATCCACTTTCCACGCAGGCCATAATTAATTAATTATTAATTATTAATTACTAATTACTATAAAACACGTGTTTGTTATATACGAGTATGCCGAGATATTATAATAATAGAGAATTACGTGTAAACGTGTAATCACAAGCTATCATGTTAACACCATTGTAGTGATCAAGAGGCCCTTCAAATGCTACGTCTATTCTCTCCTTCCTGCTCTGCCAGCCCAAATGCAGAGTTACAGCCACATGCCCAACATGTATACCCATTTCGAGTGCATTTGTTGCAGCTATACGAGATAATGGAAAAATCCAAAGGAATATATTTCTCATAAACATAAAGTTTATAAGAAACAAACAGCTTCCATTCATCTAAAACAGAATTTTCCACAATGACACATTTAATACTGTATCGAAGATTACATAAAATCCTTCTAAATTGTGTTTCGTGAGGCAGGATGGATATGTGCAACATATCTGGATTGGTAATCCACTTGAGTCAGAAAAACAAGAATTCTCAGTTGGGAGAGGAATCTTGTGTAAGAACATGGTAGATGCCGACCTTTGTTGGGAATAAGTACAGAGCACAAGACAGAAAATTCCGAGACATCACTTGGAGAACTGGAAAATTATGGAAAAGAGATTTCACACTGGATGTCATTGATCGCCACAACAACGTTCTAACCAGCAAGGGAGGCTTGTTTTACCTATCGAATAATAATACAAAAGATGGAGACATTTAACTGAGTTACATAATGAGACAACCAAGAAAATAGCAGCATAAGAAGCACCCATACCTGATGACTATACAACTTTGTGATTCCACTACATTTGAGTGCAGATCTAATATCAATTGAAAGTTCACTTGGTATTTCTCCATAAGAAGCTTTCCTGGCACCAATTTCTTCAACATGAACCATCTGCTAAGACCAAATTTCAGAAGGAACTTCTAAGAAAAGCCTTCAATGCAAGGCTATAAGTCCACCCACCCAACTCTTGCCATTATAATTTAATACAAAAGCAACGCACATACAGGTGTACCACTTATTTCCTCACTTCCCCACCCAAAGAAAATGATATAAGAAAAGCGTGAAAGAAACCTGTCCTTCAGATCCAGCACCCTTTCTTAGATGTTCCACCATTTCATCTGGTTGCAATGTTTGTGTGTCCTGCGTACAAAATAGATGTTATGGCGGTGTTCGAATAGCAGAATGGCTTTCTGGATAAAACGATTTCAGTAAACGTGAGGGCTAATATTTCAAGTTTTGAACACAAGTAGGTGTTAAGAATCAAAGAATCCAGAGAGAGAGGGAGACAAGAATCTCATTTTCTCTGTCTTTTCTTCTTACTTTACATGCTGAATATGTATGCATTATATACATGTATTTTGGTGCTGACTAGACAATCAATTATTAAACTGTAAAATAACAAACGATGAGTTAACTACTTTCTTTCTGTTAGCTTCTCGATCTTTCATCGTCCTCTAGCTTCTTTATCTTTCATCGTCCTCTGTATCTTCTAATACCCCCCACAAGCGTGTGAGGGAAATAAATTGAACAATCTAAGCTTGCCAACTAAGAACTTGTGTTGATGCTGCCCCAAAGCCTTAGTGAACAGGTCAGCAGGTTGATCTTCTGTTCGAACATGATGCAATCGAATCAAATCAGCAGCTACACGCTCTCTAACTACATGACAGTCGAGCTCAATATGTTTGGTTCTTTCATGATATACCGGATTTGTAGTAATGTGGATTGCTGATTTACTGTCGCAGAAAAATGTTACCGGTGAAGGAATAGGGAAAAACCCAGATCAGAGAACAATTGTTGAAGCCAAACAATTTCACATGTCGTAAGAGCCATTGCTCTTTATTCTGCCTCAGCAGACGATCTAGACACTACAGGTTGCTTCTTAGATTTCCAAGAAATGAGAGAATCTCCTAATGTGATGCAAAATCCAGAGGTAGAGCGCCCTGTCATGGGACAGGCTGCCCAGTCACTATCACACCAAGCAGGGAGCATAAGAGAAGATTTGGTAGAGAGAAAAATGCCTAGACCAGGACTGGATTTGAGATAATGAAGGAGATGATGAGCTGCCGTGAGATGAGAAGACTTGGGACTCTGCATGAATTGGCTAAGAGTTTGAGCAGCATATGATATATCCGGTCGAGTTATGGTTAAGTATATCAATCGACCAATTAAGCGTTCGTAAACTTGAGGATCTGTGAGTAGGGGATCAACCAACTTAGTAGAGACATCTGCAACATAAGAGAGACTTGTAAACTTGGAGTGCTGAGCCATAGGTGTAGAGAGTGGTTTACAACCAGATAAACCAGAGTCAATTAGAAGACTAAGTACATATTTTCGTTAACTACTTTCTTCCTGTTAGCTTCTTGATCTTTCATCGTCTAATAGTAGGCCCTAGAACAGTATGTGATGAAAAATGCATCTTATTTGGATATATAAAGATAGAAACCCAATCAACACAACAAAGATAAAGGACTATAACCTACTTCACAACAAAAATGCATCTTATTTGGATATATTCGATCTGAACGAGAACTTGAAGGAGTTGTAGAGCTTTTCCTATCCCGCTTTGCTTGATTTCGAGTTACAGAAGCACTAGGGTCCTTCACTGGTTCAGGTAAGCCTTCCAAGGAAGAAGGCACGGTTCTATTCTTTCCATTTGTTTCCAGCATATCAGGTTTATCTAAAAGAGTAGAACTGTCTAAATTATAAGTGTGTGGATGAAATGGGTGAGATCTCGAATAAGAATATTGCTGAAGACTTTCATTGCCTCCATTACTTGAGTTGTCATGTAAGAACGATAAGTCTTGCATCATTTAAGACCATGCTGAATCAGCGAATTTTGAGATGGAGCTTGTACTAGGAACATTGAAAAAACAAAAGGAAGGGTTTACCTTAAAGAAGTGGTGAAAATTGGTGGATTTAGATGCAGGAGGAAAAGTGTCCTTAAGAAGAAGCTTGATGTCAGCTATAGTAGCAATGGTGGAAATGGAGACGGTGATTGATTCTCCTGTTAGGATTCGGACATTGATTACATTCTGTCTTCATCTTTCACTGTTAAGAATCCATGTTACTGATCATGTTTTGAATGAATCTGTCTATAGTTCCGGGATATAAAGATGGAGTGTAGAGAAATCAAGGATGGAAACATTTTTTGCAATTTTGAGAAGATGGTAAGGGAAATAAGCATCAATAGACAGGAATCAACTGATCAACTTGAAGGCAGTTAAGTTGTTGCAGAGGGAGTGAATAAAAAACATCCTTGCCTCATGGCGGCAACATATCAAATAAGTCCAGCAGCAGCAGCATAAACAGCTCCAGATCTTTTGCTTTTCCCATGTAAAATCTTTCTCTTGTGCCTCAATTTAACTAATTAACTGACTAATTACGAGGATGATTTGATTGTTGAGATGTTGGATGACTAACAGATTAATGTTGGGGTGGAATGGTAGTCCAACAAGAATGGGGAATGCAGCAGTAGAGATGCAAGTGCAATGAAAGAGTGTACAAGAGACTGGAAGTTTTGGTTTCCATGCTGCATCTAGATTCTGAGTACTGCCCTTTTCATTATTATCTTCTATCCGAGTTTTGAACTGTTTTCTTGACATGATAGTGTACATAAAAAAAGGACCACCACAGCAAGTGATGAATGAGGCCACATTGTCTACTGGGGGCCCGAAGGAGGGACCGTTCATCCGCTCGGTCTTTCATCATTTCTTTCTAGCCTTCACCACGTTAAGTCCGATTTCATTTGTCAGACTATTAGAATAGTATAAGATTCATAATCATCCAAGAATTTCTCCATTCGATCCCTGCTCTACCCATGCTTAACTTATACACTATGCTCTCTGACTTCTCGTAAATCATCTGACCATCTTCTTTATGCTCCAATTATTACGTGCATGAACATACAAAACTAAACTCAATCATAAGCAAACAGCAGACAGTAAACCAAATAGAAGGCTAGCTAGAAGCAAACAAAACATGATATATGACACATGATACATGTTATCATGTTTTGTTGTGCCCATTACTTTCAAGTTATACCCCTCCTCCGAACTGGGTTCTAAAGAAAAAGAAACTATAAGGAATTTACAATTAAAGACAGTCAAACCCATGATGAGTTCGTATAAAAGAGTAGATGGATATATCTCAAAACTTTGGTAGTGTAAGAAAAAAAAAAACAAGAATGAAACTCTTATCGGTTTAAGGAAGGAAGAGATTAGGGTGATCCTGATGATCGGTTGTGGTCCATTGGCTCTGGACCCAGTAAGCTTGATCGGCGGTGTTGGGAAGATCACACAAAACTTGATCTCCGTTTACATTCCAATCCAACGATCCGAATCCCACGTTGCTCGATCTACTATTATGCAACGTCGATAGATCAATCTGATCAATCATTCCCACGGCTGTGATATCTTGCTTCCTCAGTTCCTCAACCATCCCCACTGCCACCATCTTCTGCGGCTGCCACCGATTATTATCCTGACCTTGAAACTGATAACCAAACGACGGCGTCAAATTGGATATATTACTACTATTATCGTTAAATCCAAACGGCGACGTATCGTTCACTGACGACAACAAGTTCGCGAAGCTTCCGCTTTCCGGAAAGATCCCGCAATTTGGCGGTTGCTGCTCCATTAATCCAACAACATCGAGACTAGGATTTTCTCCGGTGATCAAATCCGGTGCAGACCTAAACGACAAAACAGACACTGCCTCAGCAGCAGCGGCTGCGGTGGCGACGGCTGGAGTAGTGGCGGTGAGACTAGAGCTCTCGCTGCTAGAATGAGAGTTCGCTTTACGCTCACGAACCGTCCGTACTGCCACCGAAGTTTTTGACTGAGGTTTCGGCTTAGATCGCTTTGCTTTCCGGCAACCACCGCCGACCGGAACGTTGCGGAGGACACCCCCTCGGGTCCAGTACCGCCGGCAGCCCTTGCAGAAGTGACGAGGCTGGGAGAGATTGTAGTTGTTATAGTAACAGAACTTTGTATTGACGGAGTCACACCTTGGGCACTTCAAAGCCTGGAGGTTCTGGTGATTAATCTGGTAGTGTTGCGGTCTGATCATCCGATCTCCGCCGCCGCCAATAGAGTATTGAAAGTCTTGCATTTCTATCATCATAAATCTGATCTACACCTTACTATCTAAGAGCTCTGTATATATCTGAATTCAGCTCTAATGTTTCGAAATTTTCCTGCTAATCCAAGAGAAGATAAAAATGGCCTTCGAGACTTTGGAGTGCTTTTGATATTCAATTATGGTTTTCCTGTTTGGAAGTGTGTGTCAGAAACCATACAAGTCTGAGCTCAGCTTCTTCGAAACACTGACAAATATCCCATGCACAGTCTCCATCTCTATTATTTTATCTAAATTATCATTAAATGAAAAATAGAAATGTTACTAAATTAGCCCTATATTTGGTGCATGACGTCACGACGCACCTAGAGTGAACAAAGTTACGGAAGTAGCCCTGAGAACAGAGCAACGCTTGCTTTGATTCCTGGGAGTAATATGGGAAATTGGAGGAAGAGGGGGGGGGGGGGGGGTTGTGGTGTGGTTGTACAGTGTGAGGACCGTACGGTGAGGGAGAGGATCGGGGCCGTCGTTTTGAACAGGTGGAGGGATGAGAGTGAGTGATTTCACTCTCCTCCATAGAAATCATGTCGACTGCTTGTCGGCCACACTAATTTTATATTATTACATCTTGATATGTTAAGCAAGTCACGTATGGTTGTCAGAGTGCCACGTTTCGTATCCACATTGGTTGTTATTTTTATTGTATCGTGGGATCTCATTCCAATAATTTGTGATTGCATGATATTTTTTTCTTACAAATCCAAAGGACCAAAAGTTATAACAACATGATATTAAGTAGAGCAGTTAAATTAACCTCCGTTTTTAGAGTCAACAACACTAACTAATCACATGCATTAGAATTGATCAAATGCAAGAAGAATTGCTGAAGATAATGCTCCAAGATATGTGGCTTAAAGGAAACATGGTCGAGGATCCCGAGCAGGTTTGGATAAGGATCTTTGCACCGCACCGTTCGATAATAGGTCTCATCATCAAATCAATATGAAGCAGATGAAATCGAAGTCGCAACGATTGAAACAACTCCACAGCACATTTGCACATTGCTTCTTGCAGAGACATGTGTAGGTATTGATCTCGATACCGGACTTATAAATTTAATAGATGAACACTAGGAAGCACTCAAATATGTATAATCTGTATAATTTGTTTAATGTGTAATTTGTGTAATGTTTATAACACTTGGATTTCATACCTGCTGTAAAATATGTATAATCTGTATATGTTAAACTTGCTGAGACATGTTGCGTAGTAAACGAATGATACTAAATGTATCATATGTATAATCACTATGCATATGTATGAGTAAGAGCTTAAATTGTTTTGAATGATATGCATGCACCCTATAACATTCTGTTTGTTGAACATGTTCTTACAAAAGAATAAAAAGTACATCCAGTTCAAAAAGAAGTTGTGTCCTCATTATGAGAAGCTCGGATACTTAACGGAAAAAAAAAAACTCAGGCATTTGGAAATCTCCAACACTCTTCTAGTCAAATCCTACTTGATAGAGAAGACGAGCGTGTGATTCTTGACGAATTCACTAACTCAACAAGTCGCTTTACGGTGGGTACGCAATCAACTTAATATACAGATGAGTTCACTAGCATTCTGATTCTTAATATCAAATATCAACAAGTATCCATACGGGAAATTTTTTACCAATAGTGTCAATAAACCATGAACATCAGCATCAAAATTGTTAAGACATTATTGTCAATAAACCATGAGCATCCAAATGAAGCTGTGTTAGACACTATTATTCCTTTCATTAAAAGATTCACAATAATTGGGGTCTGTCTAGTACAATTATCAACATCAAAATAATAAATAATTCAACCCTATATACACTTCAATGCAGTATGACAGTCATCAACCATTTATAATACTTATCTAACCATAAGTAAATCTGATTCCAAATCCAATACACTCATCGACCCAGTACGTATAAATAATCATGGAAACGAAGAATTTTACCTTCGTATCGAAGCACAAAATCGGAATCATAGACGAAATCAAAGGACAATCAAAATTAGGGGAATAAAGACGAAATCAGAAGCACGAAATTTGGGTGTCATCCGTCCAAAGTTTATGAAAAGAAATTAGAGACGAAATCAGAGGATTGTATGTCGAAATCGAGTGTTAACCGTGTTGAATGGACATCGAAATTAGAGGAAAATGATTGGCAAAGTTTTCTAAATCTAAAAACATAGATATAATAACCATAAGTAGATAAATGGAAGGAAATGTAGGAGAGGACAAACCAAACTATATTTTGCAGTAATGCACTCAGCAGACTCGATTCAACAACATTAAAACCAACAAAAAGTTTTGATTTTTTTTTTTTTTATTAATAGATAAATCTCTTTTGTGACAACCGAACGTGATGAAGATTGAAGTAGTTCGATTAGGGGAATGGGTGAGGAAAACAGGTTCACATGCACATGGTACGGTGGTGGGGGCAACAAACCTTCCAAATTAGGTGTTCTGGTATTTGTCTGCATCCTACGTTCCATAGACTTCATGTTGGAAAGGAAACTAACCAAGTACACCCTCTACCCGTAACACTCAATTAATTTCTT
The DNA here is from genome assembly GCA_027186245.1 of Coriaria nepalensis. Classification (NCBI taxonomy): domain Eukaryota; kingdom Viridiplantae; phylum Streptophyta; class Magnoliopsida; order Cucurbitales; family Coriariaceae; genus Coriaria; species Coriaria nepalensis. Next base: position 228,243 of record CP114499.1, on the reverse strand, counting down.
GCTTAAGCACCAATCAAAGGAAATTTTATAGTTAGGGAATGATATTAGATTCCATGTTTAGCTAAAAGGGCGTAGAGAAGCAAAAATTAAGGGTCAATATCGTTGGGTTGCGACCCTAGAATAAAAGTTGGACCATTTTTTATAACAAGAAATTGTGTGGAGCTTTCACAATCTATAAGATTGGAAACAGATTCGGTCTTCTACCTCTTCATGAATGTCACTGTCCTAAACCCACCAACTTTGGACCACGACTACGCTCTCTCATTTCATATGGGCCCCACCTTGCATTGCTGCTCCACTGTGTACTCGGTGGGACCCACCTCTTCCCCCGTAAGTTATTCACTTGAGGAGTTGCTCAAAGTAGGAGTTATAGAAATGACAGTAGATTTATAAGATATTTTAAAGATAATATTCTCAATTTATCTGTACAATGAATCTTATTATTTCACCGAAAGCGCAAGCAGCGTGAGGAAGTTCCCACCATCCAAACACAATTTTCAGTACATTGATTCTGCAGAAAACCTTCGACAGAGATCTCTAAGATATAACAAAACGAGAAACATGTAAGAGTGATGGTAAAGAGGTACTACAGAAATATGGAAATGATTCTGATCCGCTCATCAAGATATCTTCATATAATCAATTTGGTTCCATCTCTCTGCTCACATGATACAACTTGTGATGTCAAAAAATTAGTGACAGTGGAGCTTGTCAGTGTTTTGATGTACTTGTCATATATTTACCTACAGATGTCAAGAACCTAGCTAACTATTAGGTTGAGGTTCTTAGGGTGAGGTAACTTTAATATGATCAGCCAAATTCCCAAATTTATGGTCTTTCCATCTTTCTAATAATCACGTTGGGAGAACATGTTCCCCTTAATTGTTTCCCTAGCATCACAGCAGAATTTACAAATTACTAGACAGCATAGAAAAACATGTTCCTAAGTCTTAAAAATCTCTTCTTATACACTTTCAACCAAGCACCACCGGAATCCACTACCAAAATGTCAAAATTGGAACCCATAATATCTTATACAAGCATGCGTGGCATATTAGCTTGGCAGCCATAGAACTAGACTTTTTAATAGTCCTAGAGCCTAGAGCCTAGAGCCTAGAAGGGACATGAAATGATGAAACACCTAAGATTAGTCCTATATGCTATCACCGTCTTGCTAACGCCTAGAAATAGCAGATATCAAAGGACCAGGCCAAAGATTGAGTATGAAACATGACAAAAATAAAGGAGGGTCACTGTCCTAGCATGGTGTCCTAGCATGGTGTCCAAACTTCATACATCATCTTATAACACACCTCAAGTCATATTGAGGAGATTTGCAGGATATTCATGAATGAATAAGGTCTAAAATCCTCTAAAAATAAATTCAAAAAGGTTGGTTTAGTAGGGAGTGTCCATGAAATACAAATGAAATTCCCTGAACCTGGATACCAATGCAGGCACAAGGATCACATGCATGACTTTCCAAGTTGCTACATAGCCCATACTCCTATCTATAACTCTCGTGTATGAACTAGAAATCTGAATTGGCCAATAAGCAATGAATGACCACACAGACTAATAGAACCTATCTTCGAAGCTAATTTAGCTTTGGGCTATTAAATTGTAACTAGTTCCTACATTAAACACTAAGAGTCTAAGAATCACTGGATTCCAAAAAATGAAAATTTAAACGGTTAAAGAAGAAGTTCCGAATTAAGAACTACATCCTACACATATCAACTAAAAAGGTTAGACATCAACCATGAAAAGGCCTAAAAAACAATAGATTGTTTTGACATTATGACGACGCCTATTTCTCATACAGAGAGAGAGGATGTTCTAATGGGAGTTTTAAGTAATAATTGCTCACATGTACAACACGAAAAGTCGAATCAGAAGCAACGAGACCCATACCTGAATCAGCGCTTACAAATTAACTTGTTCCTCACGACAGGACCTGTAAAAATCGTGTCGAGCCTCCTTTTCTCTGAGGTGAGATCCCAAGCTTTTGATCCATGAACAACAACAAATTATTTATGTTGCTTCAGAAACTCTTCTGTCCATCGAGTCAAGAATGCTGCGATATTTTCTCCGAATCGGAAGCAAACATTTGGCTCAGAAGATTTAGCAGAATTTGGGTTTCCTTCTGGCTCTTCTCAGCTTTCAGCTATCTCTTTCTTTGAGAGCCCGCTTTCATGGCGGCAAATCAAAGGTGGAAAGAGTTTGAACTTTGACGAGTGAAATCTCCAAATTTCCCTCCTCTTATTGTTTCTTTCTCTCACGTTTTCTTGCAATAGCAGGAGAAAGACTGGGCAGGTGAGAAACGGTGAGCCCAAATTGTAGCCCATGAAATCCAATTCGAGGTTCTAGTTCAAATTCTAGCCCATGACTATGACGCATGAACATCCCATAAACCACCAAATGAACCCTTTTTTTTTCACCCCCCAAGGTAGGAGCGACACATCGTCTGACTGGTTCCCACCGGCATCAAATCATCAAATGTCTTTTTATATAGTATTAAATTTGAGATTTTAAGGTAAATATTATGTAAGATCAACCAAATATAATTATCTATAACTCCAAATTAGCTAAGTTTTGAAAATACTAATACATACAGTAATGATAACTAATAAGCATGAGTCAATGGAAGTTTAGAAAACGCACGTGTGACAACAAATAGACTCAATATTTTAACTAATTGATAGTTAATATATGATTTGAGCATTGATCATGGTGTATTATTATTATATACATTGGTTGTGGTTGGTAAACGTGCTTAACAAGCATGAAACCTCTCATCACAGTTTGGTGAAAGTGAACTACAAACCCAGCTGTGATCTAAAGAATCATGAACAATATTATGGCACCAGGTAGTGGGTTCAAACATTATATATAATTAGACGTTTACTTCAACAGTTGACAATTTGTCCATATTTTATGACATTAATTTACTTTTTATAAATTTATTTATACATAGTTTTTAATTGATTTTTTTTATTTTTTTATTTTTTTATTTTTATATAGTTTAAGATTTAAATTTAGAGTTGACATTTTGGTTTGCACATCTTAATGTCAACCATCTTTTAGTTAAGAGCTATGGTAATGATATGATCAGAAGTAATTAATTATTTGCATATTGATATTAAAATTATTAAGAAAATTAATAAATAAGATTAGTATTATCTCTAACATTATATTTAATTTAATAGAGATTATATTAATCTGTTATTAATTTCATAAATATTAATTAATTTTTAATTTATTTTAATTTATTTTTTAAAATTATAAATATAAAATCTAATAGTTCATATTAATTTTATAAAAAAATAACAGAACCCAATATAAATAAGATTAGTGTTAATTATGGAAATTAGCGTAAGAGCCGAGTGGGGCAAATTATCGCGATAAATTGTCGGCGGGGAGAAATTAAGAAATAAATGATTGGATGCGGGTCCATTGTACATACCACCTAAAAATTCCGTATGGACCTAGCTAGACTACTCGCCATTACCGCCACGTGGGGAGACTGACGGTTTGGATCACGCCACGCCATCAAACAATAAATTCTAATAGGCCATGAGTGGCTGGCATTTACAGGAAGGGCCTGACACGGTTTTAAACTGATGTCAGTGCCAGCCCAAGTCTAGAGGCCCAAAAGAAAAAGAGGACCTCCTCGGAAGCTTTCCTCAGCGTCCCTCCCTCTCTCTCCTCCCTATTCGTCATCTTTCTCTCTCTAGGAAATTGTTGTTGGCGTTTGCTTGTCAATTGTTATTCATTATCACAACCTCTCTCGAAGAGGACCTCCTCCTGCTTGTTAGTGGCGAGCTTTCTCCGATACACCAAAAAAAAAATAGAAAAGCTCTGTCGGCGTCAATGGGGATTTGAAATCGGAATTGAGGTCCGGGAGGGTTTTTTTTTTTCCTTTCTTTCCGGTAGAAGGTGCAAGATCTAATGCGTGTGGAAATTAGGGTTTGTTCAAGCACACTGTCTAGGAAGAGAGAGGGAAAAGAGTCTGTTTGTTCTGATAATGCTTGCTGGATTTTAAAGGCAAGGATTTTTTTTTTCTTTTTTGGCCTATGATTTGGAGATTCAGATCTAAATGTAAAAGAGTCTGAATATGGGAAATAATTCGTTTTTGTTTTTTCCATATCCTGTTCGGCATTGATTGAATTGAGGACCTAATCTAAGAGGACGGTCTTTTTTCTTTTTTTTTTTTGCTTTGAACTTCAGGTTAATAAGAGGAGAGGAATGCTAAGTTTGCGGCGAGCGAGATGTGCAGGGTAGAGAGTAGTGAGAGGAAGCTGACGAGGACCTCAATAGTGATGGGATTAAGAGCATTTGGGGAAGGGAAGGTTGAGAAGTTGAAGAAATCGATGATGGTTAGATCGAGGATGAAGCTGTGGATGATCCGTTTAACGACGTCAGTTTTGCTCTCGACTTGTATCGTCCAGTTAATGACAGTTGGTGAGATTTGGGGACCTAGGGTTTTGAAAGGCTGGCCTTCTTGTTTTTCTCAGGATTCTTCTTCCTCTGCTCTTTCTGATTTCCAGCACCATGCCCTCTTTGTTCCTCCCAAAATTATCTATCCTCCCAAGAGTGAGTTTAGTTCCAGGGCTTTGCTCATCTTTTCATCGTCTTCTTCTTCTTGGTCTTTTTTCATCTTTTTTTTTCCTCTCTCTCTCTATAAAAAATGTTGTTTCTTTGTCTCAGGGATTTATAAGAACAACGGTTACCTGATGGTCTCGTGCAATGGAGGACTCAATCAAATGCGAGCTGCGGTGAGTGAGAGTATCTGCATTTCTCATTGAATGTTGACCTTTAAGCTTAGCTTTCATGCTGATCTCTCTATATAGGTCTATGTTCTCTTTTTGAACCTGTATTTTTTAAAACAGATTTGCGACATGGTTGCGATTGCTAGATATCTTAATGTTACTCTTATAGTTCCTGAACTAGATAAAACCTCCTTTTGGAATGATCCCAGGTGGGTCAATTTGTCCTTGTCTCTACATTTTTTTTTCTTTTTGGCTTAACCTTCTGTTCAATATTTATTGATTATGATTCATTGTAGTGAGTTTCAAGATATCTTTGATGTGGAACATTTTATATCATCCCTGAGAGACGAGGTTCGTATTTTGAAAGAATTGCCTCCAAGGCTAAAGCTGAGGATGGACCTGGGAAAGGTTTATTCTATGCCACCAGTTAGTTGGTCTGATATATCCTACTATCATAACAGGGTTAGTACCTTTTACCTTCATTTTTGCACTCTGTATAGTCTGTAAGATGGGTTGAGAAGTCTTTATATGTCTTAAGTAACGAACCACTACATGTCTTCTTTTCTTTGTAATTTAGATTCTTCCTCTAATTCAAAAACACAAAGTTGTACACCTGAATAGAACGGATGCTCGACTTGCCAACAATGCTCAACCTTCAGAGATTCAGAAGCTTCGTTGCCGGGTAAACTTTAATGCACTTAAATTCACTCCACAGATAGAGGAGCTGGGCAGAAGGGTTATCAAGCTTTTAAAGAAAAATGGTCCCTTTCTAGTACTTCATCTTAGATACGAAATGGACATGTTGGCATTTTCTGGCTGTATACAAGGTTGTAACAGTGAAGAGGTGGACGAGTTGACAAGAATGAGGTGAGCTGGAAGCTTTATCCATTTTCATCAGCAATTATTGGCATTAGCCAATAACAGAAAAATTTGTTCTCACCCCTTTGTGTCCTGTTTTGATATAATGAGCAGATATGCATATCCATGGTGGAAAGAGAAAATCATAAATTCCGAGTTGAAAAGGAAAGATGGGCTGTGTCCTTTGACACCCGAGGAAACTGCGCTGACACTGAGGGCTCTGGACATTGATCCTAATATCCAGATTTATATCGCGGCTGGTGAAATATATGGTGGAGAAAAAAGAATTGCTAGCCTTGCAAAAGCTTATCCGAAATTAGTAAGTTAATTGAGTGGCTTCTCCTACCTTGTTATCAGATCTATGTTCATGTCTTTACAGGGGTAGCTTTTCAATTCATTAAAACAGGTCAGGAAGGAGACATTGTTAGAGCCTTCAGACCTTAGATTCTTCCAGAATCACTCATCCCAGATGGCAGCTTTGGATTATCTCGTTGCATTGGAGAGTGATATTTTTGTTCCGACTTATGATGGAAACATGGCTAAGGTTGTTGAAGGTCATCGCAGGTATGGCTTTTTTAACAGAGTAGCCTTAGTTTTACGGAGTTATATTATAATTTGATTGAAAGAGTGGGTGCAACGTGCAATTATTGATTTTTTTTTTTTTATATTTTAATTTGGTCCAGATATCTTGGGTTCAAGAAAACGATTCTATTGGACAGAAAGCTACTTGTTGATCTGATAGATCAATACACAAGTGGATCACTCAGGGGGGTTGATTTCTCAACTGCTGTTAAGGAAGGTCATGCAGACCGCATGGGGAACCCTACGAAAAGGTTGGTTATCCCGGAAAGACCGAAAGAAGAGGACTATTTCTATGCCAATCCCGAAGAGTGCTTGCAACAACCATCATATGAACAATTGAGTAGTATTTGATGTCTAAGGTTGCGAATTAGATTTGATGCCTAAGAGCTTTCTGCTCAAAAGTAGTTCCTCCTCGTCCTGATTTAGGACGCGAACGAATGAAATGTAATTCAGTTTTCAAGAGCAGATGGTGAGATTAGTAAGTGAAGTCTGACTTATCGAGATTTAGATAAGGGAGTCCGTTGAAGAAAGCAGAAGCAGAAGCAGAAGCAGAAGAGCAGGAGGGGACCTCATTTTCTTTTTTCTATAGGCTAAATAATCCATGCAATTTATGTATAGAAGCTACCCTGCCATTTTATGGGGTCGGAGCAGGTCAAATTGGTTGTACACGAGGGCTGCAAAAGAAAAATAAAATAAATAATACAAAAACAAACAAATACACGTTTGAGTTTAATGGACCGCCCATTAATGATTCTATTGATTTAATATGAAAGTACTTCATCTGGTTGGTAGCTAGTGAATGAAAGTGATGTCGAATCTCAAACCCCAAACTGGATTTTTATCTATAGACAAAAGTAAATCAAAATTCTCACCGGGTTTAAGAAAGTTTGCTTGTATTGTAAGAAATGTATGTATGTATTTAAGGTAATACGGATCCCAAGAGTGATGATAATGAATAAGCTTTTTGATTAAATGACCTCGAAAATTACAATCATGAATGATAATGAATGACTTTTCACCTGATCCAATATTTCATTATTTCTCTACGGCCACTGATCCAATGCAATGCAATATTACTTCAGCTTTCAAGAAACTCTTATGAAAACTGTGCAATATATTTTCATCAGCTTACACATTTACTCAAGAGGATGAGATCTATACTCTAAGGATCATTTTTCTTTCGTTACCGAACAGATTCGTTTTTTGGCCAAAAAACGAAAAAAAAACAGATACGTCAACATTTTGTCATACCCTCCAGATTCAGTAGTTGTTTTGTTAGTAACCCAACCAACCACTGCAATAGATGGGCGACCATGGTGCTCTTAAGGCCCCCGCGACAGTACATTTGTAAGAATTTGAGAGAGAGAGAGAGAGTGCGCACCTGGTCAAGCCCTTGCTTCATTTGTGAATTGTTAATTGTAACGGAGTCGATAATATTATGCAGTTAGAATGTTCTAGTTTAGTTCACACTTCCTGGTTGCCACCAGAAAACTGCAGTTCACCTCACAAAAATAAAATTAAACATAAAAATAAAAATATGCGAGTACATCATGTTGAAATACAGGAATGCAATAATGGTTTACATGAATGGCAAGCTTCTCAATAAAAATAGGATGACGAAGCCTCGACTATATGCATGTATATATATATATACACATACATATACATATATATATGTATATGTATATGGTAGTAACATATTGTGATACTAAATAATACATCCACATTATGCTAGCAAATTTTAGGGGCTCCCGACAAAGCTGAAGCCTCTCCAAGACACTTAGATGATAAACAAATCAATTTTTCTGATGAACCCCATCCATAAGGAAGAAACAGGGGCGTGCAAAAAATGAAATTAACTATAATGAATTGAGAGATAAGAGACTTGTCGTATTAGATTTTGCCTGTCTTGAGCTTCTTCATTCTCTGCTCCGAATCTTCTGCACTCGAATTTCTTGATCGCGTTGTTGCTAGATTGCTCGGCTTCATGTCAACGTCCTACAGCAAGCAGAATGGAACAAATTTATAGAGGGTACTTCTCACTGAATTGCACTTTTATATATGTCATGGTGAAAAGGCTGGGATTAGGGAACCACCTTAGCGACAGATATCGGGGAAAGCATTTTATTCGGCGCCTGTTTCCTGAGTTCTATTTGTACCGATATGCTGGCCTGTGACAAATCCACTCCTGAACTCTTCAAAGCTTGTGTGAGAGTATTTACCAACCTGTGCAGCACCAAGGAAACCAAGCAGGTCATTTTTAACTTGTTTTCAGAGTATAAATTTTAACCAACTAGAAAGTACAAACTCCGAGTTCTTCTATAGGTGAGGATCTTATAGATTAAATAATCAAAAAGAAAGAACTAGGAAATAGGAAGCATGAAGCGGATGAGAAGTACGTCAACGGATGAGAAGTACGTCAATTAAAAGACAATTACCGACCCTTGAGAATACACACTGGAGACGCTAATTGTACCGCCATCAATAGACAACCCGTCTTGTTCTTTGACCTTTTCACTAACACTAGTGCTCCCATCAGCACAGCTTCTTGTCTGACGTAATGAAGTTTCAGTCTGCAATGCCGTGGTATCGGATTCAGAGACCAATTGAGGTGGGCGTTGAGATACTAGAACTCCATTCCTGACAGGGTTGAAGACGTTTGGCTGAAGGGACATATGAAAGGGAACTGCCTTATTTGCAGTTCTGGGATGATTGTCCTCTGGTTTGAAGGTAGTAGCAGTACTAATATCGTAATCAACTTGGTTTAGTGAAATCCCGGGAACTTTTTTGGCTGAGGGAGGGATGTTTTCTTCGTCATACTTTGCAGGAAAAAATAATGAAGGGCCAGACCCACTATTTATATCTCGAGATTGATCAACAGAACTTTCTGCAGTCCGAAGGTTGTTTTTCTGTCAAAACAAAGAACATCATCTTCAGCTATCAAGTTAACAAAGTCTTAATGTAATTCCACCATATAAATTGCTGAAACAAGCTTACCATTAGATAGAATTTATAGGCATGCTTTTGAAACTTACTGTACCATTATAGAGTATTTGGACAAAACATCCATTCTTATACAGAAGGTAAGAAGTTCAGATGCTTGTAGATTACAAAGAGAATGAAAGAGAGCAGTAGGTTTCAAATTTACCCATGGCAACAATTTAGCTGGTTCATTGCTCCGTCCCTGGTATGAATTTTCATATTTGTGTACTTTCTCCTGTAAAAATTGAATGTACTCGATTACCTGAAAAAGGAAGTTCAAAGAGCCCATCATACCATGGGAAAAGCATCCAATGATGAAGTATAAATTATTAAAAGACATGTATGCACCTCTAACAAGAATGATGCCTTATCTCTCTTTTGGTCACTATGAGGAATGACTTCCCTCAGCATCTGAAATCTGCACGATAATTCTAAAATGAAATCATTTATGACATCGTCAATAACTTGATGAGCAAAGGATCAATTAATGGCATCCGATAAAAGTGCGGCTATTTAATTTAGCAGTGCGATACAAAGCGCAAATTATATTCAATTTCCTTAACATAGCAAGGACAACCTTAGTAATATGATTTCAAAGTACGGTTTCACCAAAAATACTGAAAAAAATGCCTTGAACTTTGACTATAGAATAAGAACCACTAACCGATCGTTTATCTTGCTCCTCCTCCGCTGTTCCGTTGCAGAATGTTTTGATCGCGGAGTATTGGGCTTTTGATCAGAGATTTTTCCGTCAAATTTTGTCCTAAACTCTCCTGCAAAAGACTGAAATCATCAAAGATAACAGACAAAAAATTTATGGAATCAATTAAAGAGTTTTTTTATACGTAATAACGAAAAATGTCATCCCTTGTCTCTCATAAAGGTGTGATCAAGCTGATTGGTGAATATCTAGACACTCAATTCCGCTTCAATATATATTAGTCTACAATCTACAGAGCTCTAGCTTGATTGCTCAGACATACTTTCTACTTTCTGCTAAGCTCCAAGAACTGTAACAGGCTTAAATTCAAATTCTAGCTAGAACAAATAGTCAAATAACGAAAAACACTATACCTTTGTTGACAATGAGGTTCTCTTTCTTGATAACAAATTCGTCATCGTCGTCCAGTTCCTCATCCTGGGAGCTACACTTGACGGAGGTTATCATCTCCATGAAGGTCTGGTTCTTCTTTCCCATTGCCCCCCTGTTTATTTCCACAGTGTTCACGTCGACATCTTATATTATTAGACAGGCCATCACAGGCGGGAAACTAAAACAGAAAACAAAAAATTGAAAGTGACTGACTGGGAGGAAGCACGAGGGCTGAAACTGTTTTGATTGTTGTTTGAAGATGATTGTGACAGCCGCTCCGACGTCGTTGTCCATTTCCCTATTTTTGCTGGCGATTCTGGAAGGGAAATAAACATTTGGAAGGGTATAGCTTATTTCATTGGGAACGGGAAGGAATCCATGTGTGAACTCTGAACAGAGACTTGAAACAAGATGTAAGAAAATGCAGTTGAAAATCAAATAAAAGCGTTAAACTCTTTATATTCAACTCTCTTTAGGTTTGGCCGGAAAAAAAAAAAAAAAAACTCTCTTTGGATTGGAAGATATCAACAGTCGAGAAAAGGGTACCAAAAGACTATCAACTGTTCGTTGGAAAAAAGAGAATATAATAAAAAATAATCTCAATTGTCAGTAAAGAAAAAATAAAGGCGCAAGTCTTTAACTACGGTCAAAAGAACTTCACTTCACAAAGTCCGTACCACACATTTTTCAGCAAGTAATATAAAGTAATGATTTTCTCTTACGTGGGTGCATGATTTGCTTTTTACAGGCATGCATGGATAAAGGAACTTAATCGCATGAAAACAATTCCTATACCTCTTAAAACAGGTCTTTCTGCAGGTGCATTCTCCTTCCCTGTCTTTCCCTTCTTCACTCCAGTTTCTTCCCACGAATTAAAGCCGGTACTAGTACCAGGGAACGAAGAGCAGTTAGAGTTTTCGTCATTTCTTTCAGTACTGCTACTCGACTGAGCTACTGGAAAGATTGACCCCTCAGGCTTAATTGGAAGCCTCTGATTAAAATACGAAATGTGGCTTATACTATAAGTTCCAATTCCTCCAGGAAGGAGATGTCCAACAGTAGCAGGCACAGCCGGAACCACAGGGAATGACTTCTCAGGCGCAGTGCTAGTACTTGATACCAACTCAGCGGCGGTTTCTTCCTTTGCGCATGTTTTACCTATCCGCTCTAGTGGTTGCAGAAAATCATGGGTTTTAAGATGAGCTCCTGTTTATAACACAAGCACGAACATAGTATATATCAGCACTTCATTGAAACAAGGATAAATAGTAACTGTCATTTTTCAATGCATCTTGTTTTGGCAACCTTATAAATTTTCAGTAAGATAGTTGTTAATAACTTAGTATTATACTATAAGGTCCATGTCGAAGAAAAATCAGAGATTCAGACATCCATAGGTCAGAGAGGCCGTATAACAAGTCAATATCAACTGATGGTTAGTTTTTATTTTATAATTTTTAATTACTGAAATTCAGTAATCCTGTCATATGACAATGTATACAGAATCTTCAACAGAATTGTATTTAAATTTAGTAAATTAGGAAAACCTTTTCTTCTTAAATTAGTGACTAGTCAACCAAATGGAACAGGGAGCTGTAGAACCTTTCCCTATAAAACATGAGACTAATTTTCGAGCGAAACTATTTAAACAGTCACTGAGTCGCTATAAACATGAATGAATTCTGTACAAGGGAGGGCCATATGTGTGATGTGTCAAATCATGTGTCTAAATCTTTGGTGGGCCCCCAACACGGGGCCAATCTGATGGCGCTAATTGCTAAATGCTAAGCATTTCCTTTTCGGCTTTCATTTCATGGCCCGATCCATGATTAAATCTGCGTGTCACGTGCACACACAATCGTGACTCACGCCTATTGATCTGATTTCTTTGGGTTTTTTCTTTCTTTTTCGGAAGAACTAAAATTATTTACAGTTTCCCCCCCCCAAAAAAAAAAAAAAAAAAAAAAAGATAAGTAAAAGGACAACATGATAGTTGGATGCTAAATTGAATATGATGGATTAAATGGGAATACCTTGAGAGGATGGTGTGGGATCTTGCGAGGAAGTTGAAAGGTTGTACAGTGACAGAAAGTCGTGTGTCGATTTGCTTCCTGTGGAAACGCTTTCAAAATTACAGTTAAGAACAATAATATGCAGCTAAAAAAAAAAAGTTTTCTTATCTACTGCTTTCTTTTCGGTTTTGTGAAAACATAATTTGAAACGGAAAAGACGGGCTACCTTCAGGTTCAAAAGGACAAGGTTGAGGAATCTCCATCATCCACAGCTTGGAAATTATATATATTTTTTTCCGGAGAATTCAACTCGGAATCTCATAGAATTGAAAGATTATAGGCTCTGTAAATGTTAAATCTCTTCTTTTGAGGCTCGAATCTAAATTTTCATGCTGGAGACTCGAATTCCCACAGTGATCCTCAGATCCGCGTGGTCCACGAAGAAACAGAGTATGATTAATCAAGAACTTGCGCTTCCAGTTGAAGATCTCGTTCGAGCATTCTGCAGGTTTCTTCTCCCAGCACGTCACTGAATTCTGAATGTTTGTCGTCAATATTTTCCGAGGAAACGATTAAATTACACGAGATCACTCCCTAGAATTCTTCACTACTCGTGCGAGGAATATAAACCACGGCGCTAAGTCACACAACTCAGTATATCTGCCATCAGAATCCAAATTAAAAGAAAGACAAAAAATAAATAATAATAATAACGAAGTTCAGCAATATTAATTATGTAGAAACTCGTTTATCCAGAATTCAGCGTCAGAAAAACTTCAAACTAAGAATCCTCAATCCTAGTAAATACTTTTTCTAAAAACAAGAACAATTCACTGGAGCAAAGAAAAATCGCAAACAATTTAAACAAGAGTGAAGAAGATCGATCTAGAATATAGCTGGACTTACCTCTGGTATGAATTACAGAATTTGTGGCCGAGCTTTAGCTATATAAGAACCGAATTGAATTCGAGGTCGCAGTATATTCAGAAAAATGATTCAGATTCAAAAGGATTTTTCAAAATCGGAAGCTCTATTCAATACAAAAACAGAAAAAAGTATCTGCCCCGAATGCCGACCTGTAAAATTCCGAAATTCTTATGTTCTAATTTAGCCGTCTCATAATTTATAAAATGCTAAGCTCTGCAACGGAACATTGCGGCGGAAGAAAGGGCTGGGAAGTACCAAACGACGGAGAGAATCCTCCCTCTCTCTCTCTCTCTCTCTCTCTCTCTCTCTCGTGTTTCGCTGAAGCGCATTATATACAGTGTGCTCCGCATTCTTCCTTGTTTTCAATATCTCGGGGTTAATTTAATTATGGATACGGCTTTTCCGTTACAATTGAGAACGCCGTTTGGTTAACGCAGTTGCGGCGATGGATGACGTCGCTGACTCTTTTGACGGAAGGATTCTCGGTTAAGTGACTCCGTTATGGGTTCGCGGGATAATTTATAATTTTGCCGCGGAATTCAGTTTATAATAAAATCAATTTTTTCTGCTGAGTTTTGTTTTTTATGTTTTCGTTCGGCAATCACGATGATATTTATTTTTTAATTAATTAATTAATTTATTTATTTATTTATTTATAGTAATTAATTCAGAATTCGCTGTTAAGCCGAAAACATCATCAGTAAAATCTATGAGCATTAAATAAAATATGCAAATACTAATTACTACATTAAAAAAAAATGTAAATTAAATTATATAAAATATATGATAAGAGACATGGTCAGGCGTTGACTCAACAGTATTTAAACAGATATTGATGTAAGTAAGAAATAAAGAAAGAGGTTATAATTAATTACAGCTGATGATTATAGCGCTGATCCCAATTAACTGAACGCTAATTAAAACTGACTACTGCAAAAAAGTAGGAAAAGTGTAAATGAGTTACAGAGGATGTTGGAGGGAAAGGTCACGTGCCGGGGGTTTATCTCTTCTTATTTATTTATTTATTTAAATATGTGAATATAATATAGTTTTTAGTATAAGGTTCGAGTTGGCATACGCCTATGGCTATGGCTAAAAGGCAAAGCGGGGGCGGCTAACCCCATGTGAGCTGTGACTCTAGAGATTCTCAACCTACAATAATCCAAATTAAAAACTCCCATCTCTATGTTCTATCTAATTATTTGTATTTTTTTTTTTTTAAATTTAAATTTTTTTTAATATAAAAAAAAATAAAAAAATAAAAAAGAAAATCGATAAACTGAGTTCATTTTAATTTAACCTTTAAACTTTAAAGTAGCGTTAGCTCTTGGCTAAAAACGTGACAATGAATAGATAAAAACCAAGTCCAGCAATGATGGAGTCACATTAAAGACTAAAGTGGTACAACGTAACAGCTTGGCATGACAAACATCTCTTATTCCATACTTTGGCTTAATATATATAGTTATATAGTTAATTAACTTAATAAATATATTATATATCTCTAATTAAATAATCATGTCATATATAATGCTTATAGATGGATTACTAAATAATAAAGAAGTAGGAAAAATAAAAAAACAAATTATTATAAAATAAATTACATACAGATTATAGCTAAGACATAAAAATATAATTAAGAAGATCGAGTTTGTATGTCTCGAACTTGCTCCTCTTAATCCAAATACATGATTATCTTAAAGTTAGCGTTATATAGTTATCCTCTTTGTCGGATTAGCATTACAAAGTTCTGGTTCCATTATGTTCATGTCGTTTTATCTAAAGTCCTAACATGCAGCTCGTTATGTTAATATATAGTAGCATGAAATTTGCAAACATTTCATTAATTGAAAAAATAAAAATCATACAAGTAGTAGAAGCGACAGCACAAAAGTTAATCTGAGTAACAGCAAAAAGCTAGCGCGTAAATAACGGAGTTGCCTGCCCAGGCTTGTTAGGTGGTGTAATGTTAATACTGATGTCATATCATATATACTATAGTTTATTTAAATATTAAAGAAAATAAGTAACAAAATTGGGAATTATTGTATAATATATGATTTGAAGTAACAGAGTGTTACCTCTAACATGCACATTCCTCCGTTTAGGGATCAGTTAACAAATGCCTTACGCGTGACCTTTTTTTTTTTTCTTTTTTTTTTTTATATGTTTAGACGACTTTGTTTAGAGAGGGACGCGTGTCAGCAAACCCGTGGAATGCGCAAGACATCACGTGATTTAAAAACGTCTGCCTACCACCACATCGTCAGCCTCCCAAATCACGTGGCCAACTCACTCACTTTTTAGACGGGCCCCATTAACATTTATTTATTTTTATTTTTTTCCTTTACGTGTTTGGGGCAACTGGAACGATGATTTTCACAATTCGACGTGTTTCTTAAACGATGAATTTTCTATCCTGAAACGGAGTTTCGATGGAATCGGGAGAGGGGGAGAGAGAGTGGCCACGTGAGGTGCTTCTGTTTGTCACATATTATGACGTGACGTGACCCCTCTTCCCACCCACAACCCCCACAGAGAAGACGCATTGAAAGAGAGACACGTCGTTTTAGCGCACACACCGCACGTGAGGAAGTTGACACTCACGTGTGCCCATCCCCTGTCGTTCATTTCCATTTCTCTCTCAGCTCTGTAACGGCCGCCCTCGCGTGCGGTGGGGACCGTCTCTTCCAATCCCCGTCTCCGTTTGCTTATCTCTTTCCCGGTATTAACGCCGTGAGGGACGTTACTTGACACACGGTTCCGTTTTCTGTTTAACCTTAAGAACCTGAAATCGTTAAGACGTTATGTTTTTTTTTTTTTGTCTTTACTGTTTAGGATGAGTTGCTTAATGGAGTGAAACTTGGTTATAATGGATAGAAATCAGTGGTTATTGCTTAACAACCTGGGAACGGTGATATAATATGAAAATTGCTTTACTGTTTATCATTTTTAATTTTAATTTTATTAGTAATAATAAATACATCAAAACAAAAATAGAATTTAAATTAATTTTAATAAATTGGTTAAATTAGAAGAATATATATATACATTTTACCCAAATTAAATTCTTCAAACATCCCGACATTTAAAAAGAAAGGGAAGAAGGAAGTTTACACACATATTCTCACATGGAGCTTCTTCATTTTCCAACTGACCTGTCGTGTATGGGTCATTCAGATGAGAAGGAAAGAGGTGATGGGGGGGGGGGGGGGGCGTTTTTCTTTTGTGCCTACGTGTCAAGTTCACGTGCTGTGCTGCGTACGCTTTCGGCTGGTCCAGTGAAGTGGTCCCCTCATGTTGCGGGCTATTGATTCGTATGTTCAAGCTTATGAAGTTTTTTATGAGCTTACTTTACACACTTTCGCAGCTTTCAGTTGGACCTATTGTTCTTTTCCTTGGGTCCATATAATGATTGTCCACATTAAGATATTGTGAATTTGGGCTGCTCTTGTTTTTGGGCCTTACTGTCATAATTGTTTGGGCCAGCTTTGACTTTGATAGGTTAGATAATTCTGACCCCAAAAGAAAAGAGAAAAAAAAAATTTTGTTGGAATTTATTATCAATACAGGTGAGTGAATATGAACGCATGCTTTTATGTATAATATACTGTATACAGTGGTAAATTGAATGACCCCGATGAGAACTATTTATGGAGAATAATCGCATTTGATTCATTCACACGCCATCTTGTTCCTTATTCTCCTCCTTAAATATTTATTCTTTATTCATATATATATATTGAGATGATGATGATTAAGGTGACAATCGATCTTTATGCTTACTTCGTTCATGAAAATCTGAGTTGTAAGTAATCTGAATAGAACTTTAGATATCACAATACATATGAGTGAGATGAGGAAGAGAAACTCGCATATCTACAAGTAACTAATATAACCAAACAATCTACTTGCACCTGTTTGGTCCGATTGTTTAGAGGCTCTTTCTAAGAGACGGGAATGTAAATAGAAACGTCACATGGGAAAGCCTCATCATGATAGTTAAAGATTGAGAAATAATATATTATTTTTTGCTCTTTTAAGAAATAAGATAATCACCCAAAAATATACAGAAATTAGTAACATACTTGCGATATGTGGAATCACTGCCATGATCAACATCAGAGTATGCACTCATCTTTATGGAAGAGGTGGATGGAAGTAAAAGACTCTAAAATACTGTACCCCGAAGATATCACAAAATACGAAGAACATCTGCCCAATGAACTATATAATAGGAGAAGAAACAAACTAACTAACAACATGAATAACAAATGCAATACTTGGATGAGTCGTAGTGATATATACAAAGCACTCAACAATAGTATGGTATAAAGTAGAATCTAACAAAGGTAAAACATCAGAAGAAAAATACTTTGCGTTAATCTCAATGTGAGTATCTATAGTCTTATTATCAATAAGTCTAGTCCAATTAAGAATATCTACAACATACTTCGACTCAGAAAGAAGATAACCTTTAGGTAAGTAGGCTACCTCAATACCCAAGAAATATCATAAAGAACCCAAATACTTCATTTAAAATTATCTAGCTAACTTTGTCTTCAAAACTAATATACCATAAATATTATCACCAGTAATAATCATGTCATCCACATATAAAGACATCAAAACAACAATACCCTTTTTGACTTTCACCATAACCAAGAAAGACATAAATAACTGATTGAGAGGACAACTTGTTGTGTTCTACAAAAGGACGAACACTTAAGAAACCCTTGGTTAGCCTTCACATAATTAAACAACCACTCAGTGAGTTCTTAAGTGATTGCACTAATCGCTTTTAAAGGGCTAGTGTGCAAACAATCTCTGGAAGTAGTGGTGAGGAGGAGGAGCTTGAAGGTGGGGGTTATGGAGGAAAATGAGAAATGAATAAGAAAAGGGGGGCATAGGTTTTAAATACTTTGGAAAGGGGTCATTCATAAGTCGTCGTGTGTAAGAAGAGAGAGGAAGATGAAGAAGGTGAAAGGTTTGAAGGTGATTTGATAAGGGTAATGTGAGAAAATGTAAAATAATGGGGAACAATGAAGAAATATGGTGTAACATGTTTCATTGGAATATGAGCTCAATCAAACTGATCAAGGTAGTCAGAATACCACTTCCTCAAACTTTGTTCAAAGAAAATAGTAAGTGACTAATTATTTGGGGGGGGGGGGGGGGAGGGGGGGCAATTTTGGCCCTCGCTCGAATATGGTAAGTTATTTATGTGAAATAGAAAATGCAGCATAGGTCCGCTGACCAGGTCAGGTTAGCCCATGGGTATGGAACTTGGTCGGACAACCCTACCTTAAATACTTATTCTAGGTATTGAGTAGAGAGGCACACCGACCCACTTGGGTGATCATAGTGTCATGATAGGACAAAAGAGGAGCCAAAAGAATAAGAGCCTCTGATATATGTAGTGGGGACCATATCTCTGTAGTGTCATGATACATTCAAAGAAGTTGTAGGCTCACTCAACTATTACCAGCTAGCTATTCCAGCAGCTACGACGAGCATCAATGACATTTTTGCATGTATTGATAGTCATTATCATGTCATGATTTTCCCTTACCCACTTCAAGGCCATATGATTCTTCTCCTCGATTTCTGCCACCACCTAATATCCAAACACGCTCTTATCAAGATCAACATTCTCGTTACCCCAAAACACCTCCATCTCCACCACCCTCTCATTTTCTCCCATTCTCGTTCGATCGAGCCCTTGGTCCTCCCTCTCCCTTCTCACCCTTTCATCCCCTCCGTCGTTGAAAATGTCAAGGACTTAACCCCCCTCTTCCTTTCGCGCCATGATGGTCGCTCTTGGCCACCTCCACGACCTTATTATTCAATGGTTTAGTCCCACCATTCTTCTACTATCCTCATCGTTTGCGACATGCTTCTCATTTAGACCCACCATCTTGCATGCTAGCTCGGCATCTAACGCATTATTTTCTCTCCATCTGGCACTATGGCCTTATCCGTTATTCGCTCTCTTGAACACCCTCTCAAAACATAACGATCTCGACGACATAAATGAGGTCATTTTTTCGCTGATGTTCAAAATTCCCCGAAATACCCATGGTCGCAGCTGTTTTTGATTTATCGAAGCTACGTAGAAGGAGAACCCGATTCAAAGTTTATTAGAAACGGTTTAAAGGAAAATATATAGTGTTGGGGTTTGGCTGTTAACTCGTTCGATTAATTGGAACGAGTTTACTTGGACCATTTGAGGGGGTTCATGGGCCACTAACGTGTATGTGCTATTGGGCCATTACTACCGTTGGAGGATGATAAAACAGGTCGCGGCCCCGATGAAAGAGGTGGGTCCAGTTTCATTCCCACAGAGGAGATAATAAGATGGCTTGAAGCGCGGGAAGATAACAAAGTAGTCTACATCTGCTTTGGGAGTCAAAAGGACAAACAGATGGACGTAATCGCGACAAGGTTGGAAATGAGTGAGGTCCATTTCATTTGGGCGGTGAAGGAGGAGCCCAACGCCACCACCGCAGAGAAATCACACTTGGATAGTTCTATACCGTCGGGGTTTGAAGATCGCGTGGCGTGAAGAGGGCTTGTGATCAGGTGGTGGGCCCCGCAAGTGTTGATACTGAAGCATTGTGCAGTGGGGGTATTTCTAATTCACTGTGAGTGGAATTCAGTGGTGGAAGTTGGGCCAAGAATTGGAAGAATTTCATCTCCCACTTGAATGCATTGAAATGTCAAGAGAATTACAAAAGGAGTGTTTGCATATCTTAACATTAATCTCTTCCTAAAATCACTTACGTAAGGATTAAGGAATACATTATCTAAGTTAATCCTTTGTCAAGGGATACAAATTTTGTATGTAAGCACCACAGCTTGATGATCACATAAGTCATAAAGTAATAAGTCTTGTTATAAAAGCATATAAAAATGTGAAACTCCTAAGCACTATTCACATCATGTCATATATGATGTTATTCCCGATTTTGGGACAACCTGAGCTGGGCAACCTCGAAAGTCAAGGCTGGGCAATGTCATCCAAAACTATGGAAATAGTGTCAAGGGTGTATGATAACCGAGGCTGAGATACAGCAGGGTTGAGGTATAATAGGGTTAAGGTTGCATCAACATGACTAACAATATTTGGACGAGATGAGAAGTATCAAAAAGGCGGTAAGGCTAAGCCAAGTATTTCCTTGCTCAGCTCAGTTGTTGGCAGGGTGACCCTGAATGAGTAGACATGTGAAAAGTAACCGACACTCAAGTAGAGACCCTATCTTTAGTGTGTCAAATGGAGGTAGCATGGTTGCGCGCAAAGGTGCCCTAGGAGATATCAGACTGGGGCAGCACTATGCACCCAGAAGGGTATGTGAGTAGGGAGCAGATCCTTGCCATACCAAACTTTGAGGCTATGACACTATCATAGAACATGGGGCAGTCAGAGCGATGAGCAATGAAAGTATGACACGTGTAAAGTTGTCAGGTACCTCCCAACTCAAATCAGGTAATAAAAATCAAGTTACAAAACAATAAGAGTTAATGCAAAATTCCTAAAAGAATTATGAATACCTTCTATACCCTCCATTTCTCAATCTAAAAAATCGATTAGAGCGTCGGAATGAGGTTAACCAATCATCATTTCAATCACAATTGACTGTTGAGTGCATGTAAATATTTTTAAGATATACTGCAAATTAGAAAATACTTCATAATAGATGTAAATCTACATCAACATATAATATATAATTACATACAATACCATCACTACCTAATTAAGACATGAGTCTGAGCTGAGCCGAGCCCGCCGCAAAAAGACTTGGTCGCATCTTTGACACATTTGTACGAAGTGACTTCCAATCAATTTGGAGTTTTCGAATAAACACTAGATAGGTTGATAAAACGACATGACGGACTGAACTATATATCCTCTTTAAAACCCCGTTACATTTTTTTATTTTCACGATTTTCTACTTCCAGTTCCCTCCCGCGAAAATTAAAATAAAGCCACGATTTCCCGCCAAAAACACCCGGAAGGGGGAACCCGCTATTACCAAGGCCCCGCAAACAATTCGCTCCCTCCAAAATAGCCGAGACGCCGCCTCGGACCATTTCGAAGTTACTAGCCCGATCGATCTCCACCTGCTTTGCCATGAAAATCCGGTCGGTGAAGCTTCGAGAAGCTCACAAGGCGCCCAGCGATGGCGGAGCCTCCTTCTGCTCCGTTCTGTGGGACCAACAGGCTCACCATCTCGTCACCGCTTCCGCTTCCGACCCCGCCATCTCCATCCACGACCCTCTTCTTCCTTCCAACACGCCTAAGGTTCTTCGTCACCACCGCGATGGGGTCACTGCTCTCGCTCTTAGCCCTAACTCCACTTGCCTTGCTTCTGGATCTATAGATCACTCCGTTAAGCTCTACAAATTTCCAGGTACTCCGCTTTTAGATCTACAATATTTTAACATTCATTATTGAATTTTGCTTTACTAGATCTGAATTCCTCTCATTTGCTTGAGAGTCTAGATCAAAAGTCGCCACT
The DNA here is from genome assembly GCA_027186245.1 of Coriaria nepalensis. Classification (NCBI taxonomy): domain Eukaryota; kingdom Viridiplantae; phylum Streptophyta; class Magnoliopsida; order Cucurbitales; family Coriariaceae; genus Coriaria; species Coriaria nepalensis. Next base: position 206,498 of record CP114499.1, on the reverse strand, counting down.
AAATTTATCTTTTATTGTGAGCTTTCTCTGAAATGTGCTTGTTATTCCACTGCTTCTCTGATTCATCTAAGAATACACGCTTTATGGTTCTCTAACTCTGTTCTAAATAGATATTCGGCGACAATTTTTTCAATTCTACCTAATTTTATATCAGGTGGAGAGTTTCAGACTAATATTACAAGATTCACACTGCCAATTCGAGTCCTTGCATTTAATCGTTCTGGAAGCCTATTGGCAGCTGCTGGCGATGATGAGGGCATTAAGCTTATCAACACAATCGATGGTTCTATTGCAAGAGTTCTCAAAGGGCATAAAGGACCTGTCACAGGTTTAGCTTTCGACCCTAATGGCGAGTACTTGGCATCAGTTGATTCGGTTGGGACAGTTATAGTTTGGGAACTCCAGTCGGGCACAACAGTACATAACCTGAAGGGCATAGCTCCTAAAACCGGTTCTGACCCTGCTTTCATGAATGTACTAAGCTGGAGTCCTGATGGTGAGACCTTAGCTATCCCTGGTTTGAAAAATGATGTGGTGATGTATGATAGGGATACAGCTGAAAAGATGTTTTCCTTAAGGGGTGATCATTTTCAGCCTATTTGTTTCTTGTCTTGGTCACCCAATGGGAAATATATGGCTACTTCTTCTTTTGATCGACAGGTTTTGATTTGGGATGTTGATAGGAATCAGGACATTGATAGGCAGAAATTTGATGAGAGAATATGTAGCATAGCGTGGAAGCCAACTGGAAATGCACTGGCTGTCATCGATGTAAATGGGAAGTATGGGGTGTGGGATTCTGTTGTTCCTTCGTCTATGAAATCTCCCACTGAAGGTATACCCAGTTTGCAATCAAAGAAAAGTAATGGACTTCTTCTGTTTGATGAAGATGACCAAGAGCTTAGTGTACCTGGTAGTTTAAGTGACCTTGGTGAAGATAGTCTGGGTGAATCCGAACCACCGAGCAGGAAAAGATTACGGAAGCAATCTATATATGATGAGATTTTGGATGAAGTTGGTAGTGATGAATTGAGCCTGCCTCCTAAGGTAGAATCTCGTAAAAGACTAAATCGTGGGCAAAGGGAGAGGTTTGATAAGGGGAGTGGAGTACCAAGCAGCATTACAGCATCTTCGAAAATGCAGGAGGCATTTCAGCCGAGTGCCACTCCTGTGCAGCCTGGAAAAAGGCGTTTTCTGTACTACAACCTGCTTGGTTGTATAACCTCAATGGAGCATGATGGATACTCTCATATAGAGGTGATAATCATCTCCAGTTATTGATTATGGGTTCTTTTCTCTCCATATCTCTTTATTATTTGATTTTATTACCGATTATGTTGGGATAATGTAGTGATCTAACAGCACATTAATATATTGTCTACAGATTGATTTTCACGATACTGGTAGTGGTCCCCGGGTTCCATCAATGAACGATCATTTTGGATTCACAATGGCTTCACTAAATGAGACTGGCAGCGTCTTTGCAAATCCCTGCAAGGGTGAGAAGAATATGAGCACTCTAATGTATCGCCCATTCAGTAGTTGGGCAAATAATAGTGAGGTAAGATCAAGTTCGGTTGTAGTTACATATTTTTATGTTTATAATTCTAAGTGCTAGATTCTATGCAATTTGAACATAGAGCAATACTGACTTTGGATCAAACATGCATGCAGTGGTCTATGAGATTTGAAGGAGAAGAAGTTAAGGCTGTGGCTATTGGTACTGATTGGGTTGCTGCAATTACAAGTCTAAATTTTCTTCGCATCTTAACTGAGGGTGGTTTGCAGGTTTCTAAGACATCATAAATATTTCTCTCTATCTCTCTCTTTCGGATAACATTTACTAAGTTCTTTTAATTGTCAATTTGTATGCTTACTTTGTATGATGACTCTTTCATTGAATTCATGTCAATGCAGAAACATATTCTCTCCCTTGATGGGCCAGTGGTGACTGCATCGGGCTTCAGGGATGAACTTGCTGTTGTGACTCACTCTTCTGATTGTCTTCCCTCAAATGATCAGGTCTTACATTCATCTTAAAGTTGTCCTCTTAATCCAGAACACATATTTGCTAAATGCTGAAACCGATGTGATATTACTGGATGATAAAATAGATAATTTTGACCTGCTGATGTAAGTGTTGCATTCTGATACGCACAGGTCCTAGAATTTAGAGTACTCAATGTATCTAATGGTACGCAACCCTTGAGAGGACGCTTACCATTAACTCCGGGGTCCTATCTGACTTGGTTTGGGTTTAGTGAGGATGGCCAGTTAAGTTCCTATGATTCTAAGGTACAATTCTCTTTCAAGCCATTTACTAATTTGACTTTGGATAATGCTTCTTACTATGGATCTAAGTAACGCTTATAAATTTTAGGGCATGTTGAGAGTGTTTACTAGGCAATATGGTGGCAGTTGGCTCCCACTTTTCAGGTTCAAGATTCTTCTGCTAACTGAATGTTCCATGTGTATTTTCATAGGCTAAAGAATCTGTCTATTAACAAAATCTCATATGCAGTGCTAGTAAAGAGAAGAAATCAGATGAAAACTACTGGGTAGTTGGGTTAAATGCAAGCAAGTTATTCTGCATAGTGTGTAAAAATCCCAACACATTCCCACAGGTCGGCATGCTTATATCAAGTTTCTTGTTTTTTGATTAACCTTTCAGTTGTTTCTCTGACTATTTATTTCCTCTTCAGGTGACACCCAAACCAGTTCTTACTCTGCTAAATCTTTCATTTCCTCCTGCACTGTCTGATCTTGGGGCAGAAGCTCTCGAAAATGAATTTATGCTGAACAGTATGCATCTCTCAAAGGTCTATTCTCCACTTCGTTACCCTTTATGATTTTGCTTTTTTATATCTTTGCGATAATTCTGTGCAATTGCTCTCCTATATATGGCTAAGTTTTATATGATGCATGAAATTGCAGGTCCAAAGCAGTATGGAGGAAATGTCAAGCATGGGTCTGGACACCACATCGCTTGATGATGAGGCTTTTAAAATTGAAGCAGCTCAAGATAGATGCATTTTGAGGCTCATTGCTTCTTGTTGTAATGGTATGTTCTGTTGGTCTCATAAAGAGATGCATATGATCTATCACTCCCTGTATTTTAACTTGCCCTGATGGTTATTCCAGGCGATAAGCTTGTCAGAGCTACTGAACTGGTGAAGCTCTTAACACTGGAAAAATCCGTGAAGGGTGCTATAAAGCTTGTTACCGCCCTGAAACTTCCGAACCTGGCCGAACGATTCAATAGCATATTAGAGGTAGGCCCAATATCTCAAAACAAGGGTCTGTTATCAAAATTATAATAGGTTCAGTTTTCCATCTCATGCACTTTTCTCCTTAATAACAGGAAAGATTGCTGAATGACATTAAAGGGACTAAAGAGAACAACTTTCCGAGCTCTACCTGCAATGCATCTGTCTCAGCTGACATTAGAACCAGCAAACTTCAAACTTCAAATGAAAAAAGCAAGCTTTCAGAATCAAGAACTCCCTCATCATCATTATCATCACAGATGCTTGCAGCTCCATTGTTTGTGAAGAAAGCCAAGTCACAAGAGGGAACTAGAGCTGGAAGTAAAGAAGATGACACTGGAAAAGTAAACAAGATTGAGGAAGTGACCAATGCTAATGAGGTTGATGATGGTAGAAACGCGGGTGTTCAGGTCAAACTTAATTGTCCGATTGATCCTTATTCCGAGAGGCCGATAAAAGACCAGAACGTGAGGGCAAGTGAAGCAAACAATGTACAATCTAGTCGCCCGGCTAACCCTTTCTTGAAGTCATCTATTAAGTAACATCAAAAAAATCATAGATAAAATTAAGGAAATGAGATTGAATACCTTTTTCTTGTAAATTTTGTATCTTTTTTTTCCCCCCCTTCTTAATTTTCATCTTTTATATCTTCTGGTAGAAGTTAAAGCTTGATTCGAAATGAACTAAAAAATACCTTAAAAAATAAAAATAAAAACTTTATAATAAACGGCTCTTCATATACGATTCTAATCTCTAACCTAACATACTTTAATAATAGTAATAATAATAAATAATAAATAGTAAATAATAAATAATAAATAATAAATAGTAAATAGTAAATAGTAAATAATAAATAATAAAGTGTTGTCGGTATTTGTATGGCACAGCATATAAACCAACCAGCCGGACTGAGATTTACACGTCCCCTGGCAATCGCTTCCATATAAATTCAGACTAAACTCAGGAAAGTAAGAAAAAGAGAGGAAAAGATACAAAAAACGGAATTTGCGTAACGCATGGCCGAGGTTTCCGCCTCCTACCTTCGGATCCAGGAACTGGAAAACGAACAAACCCTAACCCTAGACTCCTTCCCCTACTGGTCCGTTCATGAATTCGACCTCTATGCCTCCGATCCCGAATTCCCTCCCGCCGATCACGCCACCCTCCACAGCAGCGAGCTTTGCCACCGACCTGAGTCTACCTCCCACTTAAGAGGCCTAGCAGACGGCGTTTCCGGGCCTGAATCGACAATCTCTACCGCTGGTCTTTTGGACCGTCAGAATCAGGCGAACTTTGTGATGGATCTGTTTCATCAACGAGTTGAGCAATCTCAGGTAAGGGGGGGTTCCCATTTTGTACTGCGCACGCTTGATGATTCAAGTTTTGGGGTTATTGAAGAAAATCGGGATCTCGATATGGATGGATACGAGGGGGACTCGGGGATGGGATTAGAGATAGGTTTTGATGTGAACAGATTGGGAGGCGATGGTAATTCTGGTCTTGTAGTTGTAGATCTTGGACCTGAGGATGAAGATGATTTTTTTGACAGTAGGAGGGTTTCAGGGTCTGAATTTGGTGAGGCTCCATACATGGTAAGCGAAACTGTTCCATTTAACTGTGTTCCTGTTGTCGATTTTGGCTCAGATTTAGATGAGGAAGAAAGCAATATAGTCATGGATGATTCAAACTCTGAGGATGATTACGGGTTGGATCATTTGCATATGGATATCGATGATGATGCAAGCATCCATCTTTGTTGGGATTCACTTCAATTGGAGGATCATAGGGAGTCAAATGAAGATTTCGAGTGGGAGGAAGTAGATGGTAGGTTTGAAGCAGATGAAGAGGGTTCAGTTGTGCCTATAATTGCGCCAGAAGAAGAAGAATTGCCTTCCGAAAACATGGGAAATTTGGAGTGGCAAGTTTTATTCAATGCTCGTAATATGGAACGCCAATTGGAATTAGACCATGACTCCGAACCCTATTACGCTGATCCATCTGAGTACGAATATGATATGTTGCTTGGGCAATTCTTTGAGAATGGAAATGGTATCAGGGGTCAGCCTCAAGCTTCTACAACTGTTGTTCAGAACCTTCCCTCTGTGATAATGACTGAACAGGATATTGAGGACGATAATGCAATTTGTGCAGTTTGTAAGGATGATATCAAGGTTGGAGAGCAGGCTAAGCTATTACCTTGCTCGCATCGCTACCATGGTGATTGCATAGTGCCATGGTTGGGAATACGGAACACTTGTCCTGTTTGTCGCCACGAATTGCCTACGGATGATGCTGAATATGAGCAGAGAACCCAGCGAGGTCATCAAAACCAGTGATGGTGATAATTTCTTTGATGTCATGAGATTTTGAATCCTATTTACTGAGAGAATTAGTCTTTTGAAAACTATAGATGTTTTTTTTTTTTTGCTGAGGACCTGAGGTTGAGTCTTTCTTTTTCCCTTTTTTTTCCTTTTGCCCCCAGGTTTACAGCATTCTGGATAACTTGTGTTGTCTTTTCTCGTGAGAGTATATGAATGTTATATTATTGTATGTCTAGATTTTACCTGGGACATTTTTCTGTGTCAGTAATCTGATGAATTTATTCATTGGTTTTTCTGGGTTTGATTGAAAAACATACCTCGTATCTAAATTGTTGTAAAGTTGGAGAGGGTAATGGGTATTTTAGCTTCACTATATTACTTTGTTCTCTGTGTGTTTCAGATCTTAGTTTATACCCTGTACATAGCCATTTCTTATGCTCTTGAAGGCAGGAAATACAATCCAGACTTGAATTTTGTTGTTGAAAATGGGCTGTTGACTCCAAAAATGTCTGTAAGATATCTCTAACCCCTTTCAATCTTTTACCTACCAATAATCTCCACAAGAACAGAACCCATTTCTTAAGTGATGGAATCGCTCGTTATCTCTAACAACTATACCCCTTTCCAGAGACTTTGATATAAACTTGGCTGCATCATGACAATCTAAACAGATGCGCAAGATTTTGCTGAGTGTTGTGCCTTTACTCGTCTTCAACAACCCAAAAGAAATCGCAAGCTTCTCACTGTTCCCCCTCAATATGCTCTTATTTTCCTCTTCTTCAAGTTCATGAAGAACACAGCTAGTGTTTGGTCTGTAACCCATTTTACTCATCTTCTCCTCCAATCTTTCCCACCTCTCTCTTATTTCTTCTGATTCTGGCAACACATTGTCTCCAGCAACAAAACGATGAACTATGCCTTTAATTTCAATCCGACTACTGCCGGCTTCTTTATAGAGACCATTGTTTTTCATTCTCTGTCTCACTCTTCTCACCTGATCCCAATTCTCTGATATTGCATATAAATTAGACAGCAAAACATAATTCTCAGCTTTGTTCGGTTCCAATTCAAGTAGCCTTTCTGCAGCCTTTAGCCCCACATTCAAATCACCAAGTTCTGGAAGAACTGAGCAATGAGCTCCAGATTCAAGCATCGGGTTCGTCAGGCATCTCTTCTATAAGTTCAAGAGCTTTATCAAATCTTCCGGCTTGACCAAGCATATCAACTGCACCAGCATAATGCTTGAGTTGTGGCTCTATCTTGTATAAACACTGCATCTGGTTCGGATTTTTTAGCCCATCAGTAACCAACCCGGCATGACTACATGCCATTAAAACTCCCACAAATGTAAAACAATCAGGATTTTTTTGGACCAGTTTCTGCATTTCTTCAAAAAGCCCTATGGCCTTATTGCCATGTCCATTAACCCCATATCCTACAATCATAACATTCCATGAAGCCACATCTTTTTCCTTCAACCCATCAAATACCCTTTGAGATTGTTCTATGCAACCGCTTTTCGCATACAGATCCATTAGGGAACAACTAAAAAAAATGTCATCTGTCAGATTAGCTTTCAAAGCGAAACTATGGAGTTCACTTCCCAAACGCAAAGCAGAAAGCTGTGAACAAGCCCCTAATACACTCATCGTAGCAATCTCATACTGTTAAAAGCCATCGGTGCGTATTCTGCGTAAGAGATCTATGGCTTCATCTGGAAGTCCGTTCTGTGAATACCCAGAAACCATTGCATTCCAGCCCACTAGACTTTTCTCTCCGATCTTATTGAACAGGATCCTTGCAGATGACAAGTTCCCGCATTGAATATAGAGTGATAGAAGTGAAATAGCAACGAATGAATCCATTTCTAACCCATTTCTTACCACAAATCTGTGTACTTCTTCCCCATAATGAAGAAATTTCAGATGGGAACAAGCTAAAAGCAAGCTACTCGGACTAAACCAGTCTGGATCAAGGCCTGAATTTTTCATTTCAAGATACAAGTCTAAAGCTTTTCTTGGATTCCAATTTTGTGCATGTCCACCAATAAGTGCATTCCAAGAGCTCACTGTCTTGTTCTTAATACTTGAAAAAACATGCTGAGCAGAATCTAGGGACCCACATTTCGAATAGGCTGCAGCAAAGGCATTGTTTATCAACTCATCATATTGTAAGAACCCGTGTCTAATTCATCCATGAAGTTCTTTCAAGTTTACCAATTCTGAATCTTCCAAACAAGCCGGTAACACATTCAAAATGGTGACTTCATTGATCATCAAATAGTCATCTTCAATGATCTGCATCTTTCTCAAGAGATCAAATGTTCTGCATACGTCGCCTTCTCTAGAGTAGCAATCATGGAATTCCAAGACACCGCATTCTTGTTATCATTCTTATCGAACAAAATCATGGCTTCTGTCAAGTACGCACATTTTGAGTACATATCAGTCAATGCATTGTTCACCATTAACTCCTCGTTAAGCCCTAATTTGACTGCCATACCATGAATTAAAACCCCCAAGTCCAAATTTATTTCCTCTGCACAAACTGGTAACAGAGTTACTAATGTAGCAACGTCTGGTTTGAAGCTCAATTCACCCTATAAAATAGTCTTAAGGAGATCATAGCACTGTTGAGAAAACCCATTTTCAGAGAAGCCACAAATCATTGTGTTCCAAGAAATCAAATTCTTTTCAGGAATTAAATTAAACACCTTAAATGCATCTTCAATCAATTCACACTTCCCATACATTGAAACCAATGAATTGCCAACCAACACATCAGTCATCATCAAATCCAACTTCATTGCTATCCCATGTATCGATTTTCCCAAACCAACATCAAAATTCCCGGCACAAGCCTTAACTACACAAGGCAATGTGAAGTTATCAGGTTGAAACTCTGTTTCAGAAATGAATTCTATAAATGTCTGAATCGCGTTCTCGTAGAGCTCATTTCTTGTGTTCCCACTAATAAGTGCATTCCATACGAACAGATTCTTCCTGTGTAAATGATCGAAAACTGATCCAGAATCCAGAGGGTAACCACAAGAGGAGTACATTGTGATGAGACGGGTGTGGAGAACAAATTCATTTCTGAAGTGGGTCAAGATAGAGAGGATTTCATGGACTTTTCGACCTGTGTGGATGTCTTTATGGTGCCCGCAAGCTTGAAGCACAGCACTAACGGCTTCTTTCTTATGAAGGGGATCGATATTGGCATCGTTGCAGTGGTTTTGGAGAAGAGTGAGAGCTTCAGAGAGGCTTCCGGAGTTGCAGAGACGGTGAATGTGCTGGATAGGAAAGAGGTGGGGTAAGGGGTTGATGATGTCGGATAGAGATGAAGAAGAGTTTGATACCAGGTGGGTTTTCACAGGGGAAGAAAAAGTCTGTGAATAGAGAAAAAAGACGACGATTTGGAGAGACTTTGAAAATGACGGGAGGTTGGTGGTAGTGGTGATGGCGAAAGCGCGGTGCCGCCACCAAAGCCATTGGCTGAAGCTTGCGAGCGGAACTTATCCACTCCCCCCTGCTTCTTACAGTTTTTACAGTTACTTTCACAGGATTGAGGATTGGAATTGCGTTGCACGTGTCATGTTATGTATTGAATACGTTAAGGAAAAATAAAACAGTTAATTCATTTTTTTATATAATTTGGATTTTATAAATATATTTATATATAGTATTTTTTAGTTGTTGTATAGTTTAAATAAAAATTTTTAATTCTTATAAATTAGAGTTGTGCAAAAGATGGATATAGATATTTGTTATCCCCGTATTCACTCTGCTATAAATAAAACAGTTATTCGCCTCCACATTACACCACAGATAAAACGGTTATCCATCGCTTATTTTTTTGGATTTATGATATAATTATATTTATATTTTTTTTAATTAAAAAGGGGTGGGTGGATGTTCCAAAATTTGTAATGAAATTAACTATCCTATCCACTTCACCTATAGGTGAATTAAGTAATTATAACAGTTATAAATATTTTACATAAATTTACTATGAACGAAATTCAGTATCAAGGTTGATGTGTTGACATGCGTATCATGTCATTAAAAAAAATAATAATAATTATTATTTTTTTATCATTAATCTATAATTATTTCTACTTTTCTCTCATTATTTTCACTTTTATTCTATATTAATTAATTATTTTATTTTAAATCCAAAATTTCTTTTTTTTTTTAATGAAAAAATTTAGGGGAAAAAAAAGATACTCTCCCAATTTCTTGGAAAAAAAAAATCAAAATAATTTGATTCTTTTTCAGGATCTCGAGTTAACTTAACAAAGAAGATGAACCAAATTTGGTTCTTCGTGAGAAATAACGAAATTGATCCGATCGGGTTTATAATGAAAATTTAATTTAATTTGGATATTTTCTGAAAAAAATAATTTGTTTCGATAGATTTTTCTTGCAAAAAAATAAATTATTTGGATCCATTTTTTTAAAGGAGAAACCAAGTGAGTTCTATTTTTCCCTCTAAATTTTTATAAAAAAGATTTTGGATTTAAATAAAAATAATTAATTAATTTGGAGGAAAAGTATAAAAAATAAAAAATAATTCTTATAATATTATGATATATATATTATAATATTACGTGGTTTGAATTCTATTTATAAAAAATTAAAAAAATTTATTTAAATTATATTAAAATTAAAAAAATTGACCGAAATTTATATAAAGATAAATTTATAGAATTCAAATTAAATAAAAAATAAAAAATTAATCAACCAAAAAAAGAAAAAGAAAAATGGTGGTTTATGAAAGGAAGCACACATGCGCATGTATAAACAAAGAAAAAGTAGAAGTAATTTAAAGTGGTAGATTTGGTCGTATATGCATACATATCTCTGGTTGTAGTCTATAAAATAGGTATAGTGTTTTGAGTGGCATCAGATCCAAGAAAGAGATACCAAAGTTAGACTTAGACTTAGACTTAGTGATATATTTACATACATATTCTCTTATTTAATTGAGTAAGCTAAGCTAATCGACAAGTAGTGTAGTGGTTTAGATAATTAGAATAGCACGTGCAAGTGCAACGAGTTCCTAAAAACAAAAGACAAGAAAACATGGAATATGATCCTCCAAAATGTAGCACGCCTTAAGGTCAAAAATGGGATCCAAAAGCACAAATGACACAATAATCATATAAGATTCTGATTGCTAGCTAGGTTTGAAAAACTTGTCCCATCTGCAAGCTAGCATGCTTAGGGGCGCCTAACTTGGCTGTCTCATATATATGATATGATATAATATAAGCGCATATATGTGTAATGTGTGCTTTTCATAAACAAGCATTTTATTTGTTTCTTTTTGGGTGGGATGGATTTACTGATCAATTTACATCATGGTAACATGCAACCCAATTACAATTAGACTACTATATATAATTAGTCCCTAACCTTGTCTGCTTTCTGGTTTAAATAAGTAAGTCCTCGTGTAATTAAGTAATCAAGAAGATCTGAAAAGTGGCCGCAAACTGCAATTAAAAAGTCTCCTTTAAGTTCATGTTTTTGTTCCTTCTTTTCCTAGCAACCAGGCCCGGCCTTTACATCATAAGAGTCGATTTCTTGTTAACTGATTGTTTACACTACTGTTTTCACTTCATGCCTGCGACCAATATACGATCCAGACACAGAGAGACAGAGAGAAAGAGAGAGAATTAACGTACATGTTAAAATTATATCCTAAAAAATGGAATGTTGACTTTTGTTTCACTATCACGTTCATATATAGAAGCAAATAATTGAGCTTTATTTACATATATCTTCCGATTCAACATTTCAATGTATGTAAATTGTAATGTATCATCTCCATGCCTTATTCTAAACACTCTTATTACTTACAGTTGAGTGTTGTTAAATGCGCAAGAAAAAACATCTACAATTTTTAGTTGTTGAAAAATTAACATTTCAATATATTATATTTATGTTTAATTTTGAGTGAGTCTCATTATAAAAAGTTAATATTGATTCAGGTTCTCCTTTAAGAGAGTTTCAGGTCGGTATATAGTATTTTCAAAATAATTAATAAGTGAATGAGAAATTAAATATCAAAATATAATAATTAAAATTGTTTTAAGTGAAAAAATAAAAGAAAAAAGTTATCTCACACTGGAAATAAGAACAAGTGAAAAAATATTTATATAGAATTACACATTTGTCAACAGGTAATAAAATATAAACTAGAATGTTTTTTTTTTTTGCGTATGCCTAAGGGGGTGCAAATCCTACTCGGATTGAGCTTGGTTCCTACGCGCGCCGAATGTCGACTCGAAAACCATCTGGTTTATCTTGGGCCACCTTTTGTTTTTGTTTTTTTAATACAAAAATGTATGAAGATGAAATGGTATAATTTAATTTTCAGTTTATTCAGATTTAAATTTGTATTAAACTCATATTAAATTCTTATTAATCTCATATCTCCTTATGAGTTTATAAATTGACAGTCTTCTTTTATTTGAAAACACATAAAGAAAATTAAATCTCTCTCAATTTTCATTTCTTCTAAAGTTCTAAGATTCCAGTATGGTAGAGTTCAAATTAATTTTTTAGTTCATCGGAATAGTATCGGCAGTGAGTCGTTCTTATTCGTCTTTGTTATATTCTGGAAGATAGACGTCATTCTACTTTTTGGACTGATATGAAAATACAAATATATTTTAAAGAAACTATTATATAATATTTCTTAATTTCTTATCTCTCTAATTTTAATCTTATATTTAAATTTTTATTCTATTTATGATCTATTTAATATTATTAATTATAATACGTAAAAAAATTTACATAAACCATTTAAAATTATATATTCTAATTTTACTTACTATTTATATATTCTATTCTTATTTGTTACTCCATTCTTTATATATTATATTACTGTATTCCATTTACTATTTTCTATTTACTATATATATCTCCCGCACTTAATACTTAATGATCAGATGACAAAAAGTTCAAAAGCTTGTGAGCTAAACCAGGTAATGAAGAGGGTTCTTCCCTCTTCTAATTTAAAACAATATAAATACACATATATATATATATATATATATATATATATACACGTATTAATGTTTACGAATTGCTCATTATATCTATATATGATGCTCTCTAGCTTGTTTAGTCTACACTCCTAGTCTTCTGATGAGGATTCAGGCAATGATCTGTGTTGGCATTTAAAGCTGGTGTTTCTAGAATGATGGGATATGCAGTTCGAGGAGTTTTCCCTTCTCATGAAGTACTAAAAGATGTCCTCATGTTATATATATTAATTAGTTTGAATGTTTAATGTATATCCGTGTGGGATTAAATGTTTCACTGATCTGGTCACACCACCAGCTTCTAGCTGTCTTCTTGTAGCTTCTCAGCTGTGTGGAGTCAGAGAATTAATGGCCCCTACCCTTTTCTTACAAGATATCCTGGTGCTAAGGATATGTTCTTCTAGCTAGATAGAGCAAGCTACCTAGTACCTTATTTATTTTTTTGGGTTAATTAAAAATTAAATAATTAAAAAAGGTAGTTGACGTCTGCCAGTTACACTAAAGTCTTGTATAGATAGAATAGCTGATATAAGATGATGTTGGATCAAGATCAAAAGAAAAGGTTATTCTTCCGGCTATTATAGTCTTGTTTACTCTTCTTCTCGTTCTTTCTTGTTCTTGTTTGCAGATAACGGCATATATGGGAGATTCATCCCAAATATGTGGTGGTGGTAGTAGTACAAAAACCAGTACTACTCATGACGAAGAAGAATGTGGCAGCAGTGAATCTGGTTGGACAATGTACATAGGCTCCCCCATGCATGCATATGCTACTCATGAGGATGATAATAATGATGTTGATCATAGTGATGATTCCATGGCTTCCGATGCTTCTTCTGGTCCTAGTACGCAGGAACTACGTCGGGCCCATGTTTCCAAGCAAACTGAAGATGAGAAGAAGAAGAAGAAGAAGAAGAAAGAAAAGAAGGAGGGGATCATTAGGAGAGAAGAAATATCCAAGCTGAAGAAGAAGAAGGAAGATCGGGTGCAGGTGAAGGTGCAGGTTAGAAAGCCAAATTAATGAATTAAACAAATCCATGAACATTATTTAAGCACTAGTTAAACTTCAAGCTGTAATCTCTAATGTACTAAATAATAAGTTAAAATATGATCAGGGGTTAAACAATGCAGCATATGATTAGTAATGTCTGCCATCATGTCTCCATTTATACGCAGTACGTACGGTCCATACATATCCAAAATCTAATCATAGATCCATCTTTTTCTCTCACATAATTTTCTTATAGAAGCCCATTCATGAAATTATTGGGCCGTTTGGAAACAGTACTGATTAGGCAAACCGGAAGCTGGAGTCATACCCAAACCCACATTATTGTTATGTCTTTGTTCTGCTTACCATTTCTCCATATGAGATTTTCCATCACAATTGGTTGGTTCATTCTATACAATATACAAGAAACCAACAAGAAGAAACAAATAGAACCCGCAGCTACAACACTAATGCTTCTTTAATAGTCCTTCGAGTCGACATGAAAAAGCAACTAGAGGCAATCTTCCTTCAATTGATTTTTACATCTCAATTAAAGAACTTTTGTGCGATCAACTTGTCGACATGGACGAGGATGTCATCTATGCGAGGCCGGACTGCAGCTTGGGGCTGAAGCATCCATTTCACAAACTGTTGCAGAGCCTCTGGATATGAAGGATTACTAGGTCCAGGACTCGGCCATTTTACCCGTGCATTCAGAATTGCCAGTTGAAGGCTTCCTCGGGATTCTCCCAATGCATACTCACCATGCTCACCATCCCGTGCCTATTTTACCCAATTTATCTCACCATGCTTATAACCACTCACAAAATAATTACAAAAATGTTGGAAGAGAAGACAAGAGAAGAGAAGAGAAGAGATTCATGGTCCTCACATTATTGCATAGAGAGTGCATCCCAATGACCAAATATCACTTCTTTCATCAATATCTGCATTGCTTGGACAATCCCATAGTACCGGAGCTTGAAAAGGCGCCGAACAATGCTCAGATGCCCCATTCGTAGTCAGCAAAATGAGTTGATATCAAATAACAAGTTGCTTAGTTGTCGTTTGGAAAACTAACCAAATACATGTAAAAAGAGTACTAGAATTCAAACAGAGCTCCTCTCTATAAAACTCGCAAGGAATCTAAAATAGAAGGACAAGGATATTTATGTTTGACGCATAGTAATGCTTAGTACTAGAACAACTACATGAGATAGCTTTATCGAAAAAGTGGGGGTAAAAGTAGAGAATAAGAATGGAAGGAAACCTGTAGCTGCAGTGCCTCAGAACGAGAGCGAATTTGCCTCCTTGCAGGTCGAGCGCTGCCAAAGTCCATCAAAATGGCAAGGGGAGGCTCTCCTTTTTGATGCGTTACTAGAACATTTCCGGGTTTGACATCATTGTGGACATAAGGAGGCTCAAAACTATGCATGTGCTTAAGTCCTGCACAGAGCTGTAGCATGAGATTTCTCAGTTGAAACTTAAAAAAACACTTGAGGAGTTTTCATGCAATGGAATCTCTTAACAGTTATACAGCTTGAAAATGATGATCAATTAAAGAACACATAGTCCCAACTAGAAAGAAACAAAACAAGAAGCGCATAACTCTTACCTGTTGGAAAATTTGAAGAACATCTGAGGTAGAAAAGAGCTTCTTTTTAGCTTACATAGATTTGGCCTTGTCCAGTAATGTCCCGTCCAGATGAACTGGAAACAATAAGTAAGCTTCATGGTTCCAAGATCCCTCTTGTGTAGGCTAGACAACAAAAATGACAAAAGAAAATCTTGTGTTACGAACTGTGATCAGTCATACTTTTTTGTACAAATCATTTGGGGAAAAAAAAAAAAAATTAAGAACAGAGGAAGAGTGAGGAAGATTGAGAAACCAGAGAGCAGGGAAGGGTCCTTGAGTTTATTAGCCAAGCCAGTAGAAGCAGAGGAAGAGGAATCAGAGAGGACCTCCTTGACGAGGAAGACATCAGCAAAGCCACCTTCGTCAAGCTGCCTCACGATCCTGAAGCGGTTCTCTTTGATCCAGATGTCTCCTCTGTCGTTTACGGCGTCATATAGAGCGTTCAGCCCAGAAAATGAGCATCCCATATTCAGCTCTGACTGGTCTCTTTCTCTCTGACTCTGTCTATTGAGTGTGAAGTGGGAACCATGTTAATTCTGATTCGTTGATTTCATTTATTTACAAGCTTTGACACATCTCACTCATCCGAAAACCAGACAGTTTTGGCAATTAACAATTGGTTTGGGCTTTATGAATCCAGTTTGGTCTATGAAATACTTCAACTTTGTAAGCTTAGTCACACAAAAGATGCTGAATATATGAAAAATCCCAAACGGGTTGAATCAATAAACAATACATGATTGATTCTAAAGAGTTTGTTCTTGCCGCGATCCCACCGTTCATGCAGCAGACTAAATACAAAGCGATAAATAGCGGATGCAATCGACTACTAATGCAGGATGGCGGGCTGTTGTTGAGTGATGCAGTGTATATTTCCACCAGCCAGAACAATCTCCCTTGCACCTTCAATTCTCACTACCTGACCCCAGATAGAAAATTTACGGTTAATCAAATTTCAAACATCACAATGAATTTAGACAAGTGAAAAGAAGGAAACATAACAAGTGAAGTTTGATTGATACTCTAGGCATGCAGAACAAAGCAATTGCTTACTTGATGATCTGGGAAGGTTTGAGATAAGACATGAATGGCTTCATCGTCCCACTTCTGGTCCCCAAATTGTGGGGTGATGATTGCTCCATTTGCAATGTAGAAGTTTACATACGAAGCGGCAAGTCTTGTACCTGGAAGCCTCGCTTTAGCCCCTCCTTCCTGTTTATAAAAAAATACGATGTCAAATTCACTACTAAGAGTTTCTAAAAGTTCCAAACATTTAGTGTATGGTATTACCTGAACAACTCCAGCAGCCTCTTCATCGGTCATATAAAGTGGCCCCGGCACGTGCAGTTTAATAATCTTAAATTTCTGATCTTGAGCATCTGTTGCACTGGAGAGTAAAGAAAAAGCTTCCATAGAGCGTTCGTACTGTGGGTCTGATTCATCATCTGTCCATGACAGCAGGACCACTCCGGGCTTTACGAAACAGCACAAGTTGTCGATATGACCATTAGTATCATCATCACCTGTCAAAATGTGATAGAAAACGCATTTAATGTTCTTGACATGTTTGAAGATTTTGCTGATATGAAATGAATTAGGCTCTATGTACAACGAAGCGATGAGGGAATAAAGGCACAATTGGTACCATAAAGTCCACGGGGTAACCAAATAATCTTCTTGACCCCAAGATATGCTTTGAGTTCATCTTCAATCTGGTGCTTAGACAAGTGAGGGTTCCGGTTTTTATTCAAGAGGCACTCCTCTGTGGTTAGACAAGTCCCTGCAGAGAGCCGCAAACAGCAGAGTTTCCTTCACATTCCAAGTATTACTTATCTATTACTAAGTGCCTAGAAGACGATAGTGTATACGTTTATTACCTTGTCCATCAACGTGGATGCTTCCACCTTCAAGAACCATAGGGTGGGAAAACATAGGAAGCCTCTCAATGTCCAAAATCTGAACAAGACATCAGAAGAAATTATCAACATAAAAAAGCACGAACGAGTTGAAGAAGACTCAACCAACCAATCAAACAAGACAAAACTAATCCAATTAACCTTTTTTGCAACGCAGAGATCAAGACTCCAATCCTGGTAACAGCCATCATCAACACCTGTGCAAAGTTGTTGTTGATTGGACAGCGTTCATTCCATGAAGGAAAGCATTATAGTTGAAAAATATAATGTTTTGAAGTCTGTCTTACCTCCCCAGCTATTGAAATTCCAATCAATCCCAGCTACCTTGTGGTCTAGAGTAGCAGAAACTGGAGTGCTTTTACTTCTCACAACAAACTAGAACAAGGAAAAAAAGAAGAATAAGTAAGACTACGTCCCATTCCAATCCATAGAATGGCCTGAAACAAAGAGGGATAAGAAGAAGAAGAAGAAGAAGCTTAACGGTAGGGCCAGTATCACGAAACCAAGAATCATCAAGTCCCATCTCAACAACCCTTATATTTGGTGGTAGCTGACTGCGTGCATTGGCCCACTGAACAAAAAATGTCAAGTAAATAAGAACACAATTTAACAAAATGGACAAGATAATCGTTAGACCAGATTAAAAATCAAATCTTTTAAGAGGGAGGTAAAGGTAGATGCTACCTGGGCTCCACTAGCACATACAGTAACTGGTTCAAACTGAGAAATAGCAGATGCAATCTTCACGAATATGCGTTGAGCATGCCGGGCATTGTCTCTCCAGTTGTCGGGTCGTTCCTGGAAAGACTCGAAATTAGAAGTTTCAATTCAACCCAATCACAGAAAAAGAAAAAGAAAAAGAAAAAGAAAAAGAAAAAGAAAAAGAAAAAGAAAAAGAAAAAGAAAAAGAAAAAGAAAAAGAAAAAACCAGAAAACCCATGAATGAATGAGTCGGAGATAAAGCTAGATGGGGATTAAAAAGACATACAGGCCAGCCCATCCAGCACTGTGAATGTGTTTCCCATTCAGCAGGCATGTAATATCCATGAAGAGAGGGAGAACCTTCCAGATTCATCACCTCCGATTAGTCTTTTAGTGTGAGAGCTTCTTCTTCGCTTTTCTCCCTAAAATTGGCAGATTTGGTTTTCACTTTGAAATGGTCAGAAACGGCATTGGAACACTATATATATCTATATATATAAACATGTGGTGTTAGCAAAAGGTAAAGGGGTCGATGATGGGGCGAATTGAATGACTTCCGGGT
Source organism: Coriaria nepalensis (assembly GCA_027186245.1). NCBI lineage: Eukaryota > Viridiplantae > Streptophyta > Magnoliopsida > Cucurbitales > Coriariaceae > Coriaria > Coriaria nepalensis. The sequence goes on along the minus strand of CP114499.1, from coordinate 188,053 downwards.
TATATGGTATTCATGTAGTACGAATAATTTTAGCTGTTTATACAGATCTGGTATCCCTGCGGAAACCACATCGTGTAGGATTGATAGACTGTATGAACGTTATTCAATCCGAACGCTACCTGTCGATAATGACCTAACCCAATTGATCGGCGGCTATGCCTATGTGGCGAGAGGGGCCCCACTCTGGAGAGACCCTATCTTTTTTAGTTGAAAATTTGGAATAATAGCCTTATTTTGATAATTGTTTGTTAAACTAGCTCCAAATTAATATTTTTGGTTAAAATATTTTAAGAAAATAAGTTATAATAAGTTTAAAAATCCAAATTTTGGAAACACTAAAATATTATTATTTGAAAATTGAAATTTAAACCGGTCGAACTTAAACTAATTTCAACTTAGTCTAAATGATTTTGATCTCCTCATCTTGATTTCAACGTCCAAACAATTATGATCTCTTAACCCCAATTTTTAGGCATCTTCCCTTCTCTATTGACTAATCTAACGTCCAAAATTACTTTTAAGTCAACGATCGCAATCAAGTAGTCTTTCAGCCTCGTGGTATTCAAAGTCTTACGATCGTTAAACAAACTTGGAAGAAATATATATGTAACTTTAGTTATTTTTGTATTACATTGTTGGTGATCAAATATGTGAATGTGAAGTTAAATATTGAAGATATTAGTTACGCTTATAAGGTGATCGATAAAATTATTAAGAAAATCTCAAACTTGATTTATTCTTGTAGATGAAATAAAATTGATATGAATTAGTTAGAGAATAAAATTGTGAATTTATTGATGTTGAGTTTATGGTTTGGGACCAAAAAAATAGGTTTGGATGATCCTAAACTTGGTTTGAGTTCACCTGTTTCAATAATCATAAATCGAGAATGAGACTGAGTTCTCGATCTACAATCACCAAAACATGTAAACTTAGACCGAGTTCTCGATTATTTCATACTAATAATCTAGACCCAATTTTTAATTTAGATCACCAAAATAGGTGAACTCATACCAAGAACTCGTTCTAGATCACCAACCTAGTTCTCGACGATCTTAGACCAAAATGGATCTAGATTCTCAGTCTGATTCACCTAATTTTGATGATCCAGACAGAAAACTCGGTTTAAATTTTCGGTTAAGTTCACCGTCTTCTTTAATTTTATTTTGAGAGCAATAAGAGTTGATGATATTTTTTTGGTGCTCACTGCCCCCACTCGTCCCTGTCAAGGCTTTTTATCCCAAAGCATCTATAAATGGCGTTTGCTTAAATTGCTTTGCATGCTTTCTTTTTTCCCTAATTTAATTTTATTTATCTTTTTGTCTAACTTAAGATTCTATTTCTAGCAGGTACCAGCTCTGAACCAGTAACCTTCAGCTACGTCTCATCTTTTCCATCATCTTGCACACAACCCACCAGTTTCCCCTTCATATAGCAGTCATCTTTATTCAGACCACTAATTTATCGCTACAGTACGTCTGCCTTCCTTCAAGTAGGTTTGCTCTCTGTTTTTCCTTTTCTTATCTCATCAAATTTTATGTACATGCTCAATTTTTATTTTATTTTATTTTATTTATTTTGGGAATTTGATTCCTGGGTCACTGCTGTTCAAGAGTTTTATGATGTGGGTAGTTGTTATTTTTTTGTTATGTGCATCAAAATTTGAGCTTTTATGCTATCTGATCAGTTACTGTTTTCAAAGCCAAACATTGGCGCCATATCCGCCCAATTGTTTCGTAGGCACGGTTTAAATCCTTACAAGGGAGAAATCTTGAAAAGATCATAATTAGCTCTCCCTCTACAACAAATTGTGAGCTGCAGTTTAAGTATCCACATCTTTCCCTCAAATTGGATAAGAAAGCTACATGCTAAGATTACCTAGTGTGCTATAATTTTCATTTTCGAAAATAAATTTAATATCCAAGTAGATGAACTAAGAAAATTGCTCTGCTAGATGGCTCAAGATACAACTCCAGCTGCTGAATCACCTCGAAGAAGTTCTGGTCTTTTGCGAGATCAGGTCCAATTGGTTAAGAAAAAGGACTCTGATCATTATGAGATTGTCCCCATTCCAGATTCCCTATCATTCGAGAAAGGTTTCTTCATAGTAATTCGTGCCTGCCAATTTCTGGCTCAAAAGAATGATGGGATAACAGTAGTAGGAGTAGCAGGCCCATCTGGAGCCGGGAAAACCGTATTCACCGAGAAGGTGCGTAACTTTATGCCAAGCATAGCCGTCATCTCGATGGACAACTACAATGATTCTAGTCGCATCATAGACGGCAACTTTGATGGTAAATATAACTAAAATGATCACTTGAATTTCATTGTTCATTCTTGTACTAAAAGCATGTGTATTTTTGGACAGACCCACGCCTAACGGATTACGACACATTGCTGGAAAATATACATGGTCTTAAAGCTGGGAAACCTGTTCAGGTTCCTATATATGATTTTAAGTCGAGTTCTCGCATAGGTTATAGGACAGTTGAAGTGCCTAGTTCCCGTATTGTGATTATTGAGGGCATCTATGCTTTGAGCGAAAAACTGCGGCCTTTGCTTGATCTTCGTGTATCTATCACCGGTGGGGTCCATTTTGATCTGGTCAAGCGGGTTTTACGCGACATTCAGCGTGCTGGGCAAGAGCCTGAAGAAATCATCCATCAAATATCTGAGACGGTCCGCCCATTGTCCATCAAATTTCACTGGTTTACCTTTAAACTTGTACTCAAATTATTGTTTTCATGGATATAGGTGTATCCCATGTATAAAGCTTTCATTGAACCAGATCTCAAAACAGCACATATTAAGATCACCAACAAGTTCAATCCATTCACTGGATTCCAGAATCCGACCTACATTTTGAAGGTCAGCTTCACTTCAGTCCCTCGGTGAAACTTCAACATAGGTGTACTATAGCGTGAAATTTTCTATTGCAGTCAACAAAGGTGATAACAATTGATGCAATAAAGGCTGTTATTTCCGAAGATCATAAGGAAAGAACAGAGGAGACTTATGACATTTATCTTCTACCTCCCGGTGAAGATCCCGAAGTGTGTCAATCATATCTGAGGATGAGGAACAGGGACGGGAAGTACAATCTCATGTTTGAGGTTAAACAGATACAGAAGCAAGCCTATAGATTTATTATGTACATCAGTATGTTCTGCCTTATGAAGTTATCGCCTTTTTGTCAGGAGTGGGTTACGGATATTCCATTCATAATATCACCGAGAATAAGTTTTGAAGTTAGTGTGCGGCTTCTTGGTGGGCTTATGGCTTTGGGGTATACAATTGCTACCATTCTCAAGAGAAGCAGCCATATATTTTCTGATGATAAAGTGGTTGTCAAGACCGATTGGCTCGAGCAACTTAACCGCCAATATGTTCAGGTACTGTTGTGTCATGACTGTACTACATGTGTTGCTTAATATGAACAAGCCTTGCATCTAAACTTGCTGAATTTGGTATAAAGGTTCAAGGAAAAGATCGTTCCTATGTCAAATATGTGGCAGAACAGCTCGGCCTGGATGGTTCCTATCTTCCTCGAACTTACATCGAACAAATACAGCTAGAGAAATTGGTCAATGATGTTATGGTAAGAACTACCTTCTGAAAAAGCTAGAGGATTTGTGATCATTTGGAGGTGTCATGTTATCACTTTGCAGGCACTGCCAGATGATTTGAAGACAAAGCTGAGCATAGATGAGGATTTGGTCTCAAGCCCCAAAGAAGCCCTTTCCCGAGCATCTGCAGATAGGAGGACTAAGTATCTCAATCGGTATCTTCTCATTTCAACTACAATTCAAATTCTTCTATCAGTAAAATAATGAGAGCATTTTTTATTACAAAACTTAATATTTTAATAAACAAGTAGTTTAGATGATCTCTTCTACACTCTGTGACCAAGCAGTGGTACAACACACTCTTACTCGAGTCAGAGGGAAAAGACCCTGTCCAAGCTTACTAAACTTGCAGTTAATAACAGAAGGTTCGATGTTAGAATGCCGGAGTCACCTGCCACACTTTCCAACCAGGTGAGAGTATTTTATTATTATATTTTTTTTTGGGAAAGACTCCGTAGGCTATATTTGTTCTGATTCTGGATTAATTTTGTGTTGAACTGTTTTAGGGAGTTATTACCCATCTTTCAGAACAAATCTCTACACTGAATGAGAGGATGGATGAGTTTACTACTCGTATTGAAGAGCTCAACTCCAAGTTTGCTGTTTGGAAAGTTTCAGCAGCAGGCCAACAGAACTTGTCTGTGCAGGCCGAAACCTGCAATGGCTCGGGACCCACTTCTCTATTCGTGTCTGGCTTGAATAACGGTTCCTTGACAGGATCATTGCTGCCTCATTCTTCATCTTCACCTCAACTGGCTAAGGATTCTCCATTGATAGAAGAGGTAATCTAATGTATATGAATCTCATTTTGATTGCTTATTGAGCCAATTTAGTATTCAATTTTTTAAACCGTGAGTATTTCTTTGACAGATTTTGAATATTGCAAGAGGGCAACGCCAAGTATTGCACCAGATAGACAATCTGAGCAATTTGCTAAGGGACTACTCGGGAGAAAGGTTTCACCGGGGTCGGAGCAATGAGGTGAGCAACAGGATGACTGACCTCAACTCTATGGCCAGTCCGCTTATTCTAACTCTAGCAATTGGTTGTTTAGGACTCCTTGTGTTCAAGAACCTTACATCCCAAAAGTAAACATGTATTATATATATAATATATATGTCTATATACTCAAAAGTAGCCAGGATCTCTAAATCAAAGACAGATGATTTTCATTTCAGAAATTCAGAATGCATAAAAGTCAATGACATAAAGTTTTACAATTCAGTAGAAAGGTACAAACTAACTATAACTAATGAATAGATAGATGTTGTATTCCCCTTCAGAAAAGAGTAGAGGAAATCTCAGAGACCTCTGAAACCACCTGGTTATAATCAGACTTGAGTTTATCTTGTTCCTCCTGCCCTAACTCCCCTTTGGCCGGCTTGGTCAGTACCAGAACACAGCAAGTCGGTCTCTTTGTGGCGCCAGCACTAGCAAGATCTTCTTTGGAGGGAAGATAAATATACGGAATCTCGGCCTCTTCGCATAAGATTGGAACATGCGTGATTACATCTATTGGAGATATGTTTCCAGCTATTACACATAACCTGTATGATCATCCCAGAAAGCAAATCAGCTGCCACTAATAAGAAACTCATGTAAACAATTTTGTAATCTTTTTTAATAATTAAAAAAATAAAATTGGGGAGAGAAGAAAACTCACCCTTTATGACCACGTCTTATGCTTTTCACTACCTCCTTCACCCCTCGTTTCAAGCACTTGTGCTCAGCAGCTGCATGAACAAGAAGAACCCAGAAAACATCATCCGAAAGTGTTCATACAAGATAGAAGATAATCATATATCCGATCTGCATTATGCATTAACCTGTTTGAAATTCATTTTTTCAAAGTAAAGTAGAAACATAAAGAAGCATAGACATCTAAGAAAATCCCAGTTTTGCTACTAAAATCCCAGTTTTGCTTCTTCTTCACCTTTACGGATGAGCTTGAGAGTGCGACTGGAGAGCTTCTTGCCAGCAAGGGGTTTGGCAATGGGAGCAAGAGCTACCATCCTCTTCCTTTGGTTCTCCTTTTGCTGAGACTTGTCTGCTTCACTATCGCTTCCCATCTCCTTCTCCTCCTCCTCTACAAAGTCTACAGAGATTGGCGGGGGAGGGAAGACTAGGGTATAAGCCCCTCATCCCTTAAAGGTGTTTTCGAGTTCCCACGTGCTGTCTACATGCTCACGGGTTGGGTTTATAAGTACCAAGCCCATCCGGGTCGTACATATTGATTGGCCATCAAGGAACGAACAAAAAAGGTGGATAAATTCATTTTTTAAGTTTATGTATAGTTTAATTTGTATAAATTTATTTTAGTATAATCTTTTTATAACTTTTTAGTTTGTGTAAATTAAATTAAAATTTTTAATTCATCTAATTATTTTGTATTATTCTTTCATTTTTACTTTTTTATAATTTTTATTTTTCCCCCTATTAATTTATTATTCTATTTTATTATTCAAATTTTTATTTTTTATTTTTTTAAAAAATAAAAAAATTAATAAAAAAAAATTTGTTATAATTTTTTGAAAAAAACCGATCAAAATGATCTTTCTTTTTTATGAGTAATCAATTGAAACGATCAAATTTCTTTGTGAGGTATCCATATATAATAAACTTCATTCTTCATGAGGAACTCAATCGGACGATCCAATGCTTTATGAAGAACAAGATCCAATCAATCTGATTTTTACATCTTAATGGTTTTGGGTTGAGGATTTTGTTCATGGTTTCTTAACCATTTCAAACATTTAGGAAACATTAAAGAAACCAAACATTTAAGAGTTGGAAATTTTAGGTTTGTTTCGTTCTCTTGTTTGAGACAAGATCTAACCAATTCAACCATAATCCTTGGTTTCCTAACCATTTCAAACATTCAGGAAACCAAATCAAGGAAAAAAAGCCTAATTTCTCAAAATTATACCTTAATGGTTTTGGGTTGAGGATTTTGTTCTTAATTTTCAGGCTTGTACCCTATCTTATCTAAAATCGTCTCTATATTCTTGATTTCAAATGATGGAGAAAAAGAAGAGATGTATCATTCAAATTGATGGAGCTCAACAGGTTGATGCCATGCATGTTGATTGTAATGCCCTACCTATTAGATATATTGTTTATTGAACTACCTTTGAGAAAATAATTATTTGTTTCTTTAACTATCTACAACCAGTAGGACATCACCTAACTACTTCTAAAAACCTTTGGGAAAAATGTGAAATAATTTAAAGCTTTTAAAGCTTTTCTTAAAACTCTGATTAAACTCACTTTGATAATAATGTTAAAGGGAAATTATACTACATTAGATGTATAACTTTTGTACATATGTCAAAATACGGTAATGTTTATAACTACTAATAAAATAAAGTACGGCTTTTAGAAACTTATTAAAATATGTTAAAGTAAGGCCTCTCCAAAAATTTCAATTTTTTTTTTACTTTCCGATCTCTCCACAGGTCGGAACCCATACGTACTTCACACCAGTTGATCAGGCTTCATTCACTTAGTCTCGAAAATACAGCCTTTCCCTTTTTATGCTGACCTACAACACAAATAAGTATTGTGAGCTAAAAAGCTCAGTAAGTAAAGATTTTACCTCCCATTTACAAACCATATTCAAATACATTTTAAAAACTTGATTGAACAGTTTTACAAATTCTTAGAAATCTTTCTATGCAAATAAGATGCTCTTTCTACTATGAGCCATGAGGATATTGTCGTCGGTACTACTGTGATCTATGGTCTTCTGTAACAAAAAATAACTGTGATCAGTGACTCTGCTCAGTCTGCTCTGATCAGATCACATCTAAGATCAATGACCTCTCTTAATCAGACCTGATCGAATAAAATCTCCAAGGTCAACGACTCTGCTTAGTCCGCCCTGACCAAACAACGCCTCACTATAATATTATGCTTATGTAATGTCAAGCATCACACTCATCAATCAAAGCATAACGTTGCTTTTTACTGCTTTTGCGTAAAAATTGAAGGTGCACTCACTATTTTTAGAAAGATATATATTAAACTAATATAAGCTCAATTCCAACATGCTTTATAAAACTATAGCACCACGCAATCAATTCGATGTCCAACATGTTATATTGAATTCATAACAATATCATAAATGTCATGCTGAACAAATATTAAAAAAAACTTGTGTTGTAGGTAAGATTTTACTTACCTGACGTCTGAACTATTTTGTAAGAGTTTCCTGAAATCTTTCAGATTTTGAGCCAGCAACTAACTTAATGTAATTAAACTTGACTTATTAGAAACCTTACTAACTAATTAACATATAAGTTCCTATTAAAATCTTTAATTACTCACGACTACTTTTAATCAATCTGAATTTCATAATACACTACACAATAAATCAAAGTTACATACAAACCTTGATAAACGAAAAATCTTGCTTATAGTTTGTACTGACTCCACTTTTGTTCTTTGGTTCGGACATATATATAATAAGAATTGTAATTACAAGGAAGTGATTAGTTTATCGTAAAATGTTTTAAATGTACTCATGATGATGTCGTAGCACTCAATTGGTAATGCCCATATTCAACTCACTAACTCACTCTCTTTGCAACTCAAAAAAATTTGTTATTCTTTCCCATCAGCATTAAGAATTCAACTCACTCTTTCTCTAACATATTTTAAGGCCCATTGTAATACATTAATATATATATGTATATATATATTTATACATTAACTAATACTACGACATAAGAGTAACTCAACAATGATGTCTTATTCTAATTGTTGCAAATATTCTCTAACGTTTTGATAAGAGCTCCACTCATGTTATAGAATTGAAGCTGTCTTTAGTTAATATAGTTTGTTTGTTTAATATTTATATACTAAAAGTTGTAACTTATATGTAGGAAAAAAAACCATATTTTGGAATATCTTGCAAACAACAGATCATAAAATTTCTAGTGTGCTCTATATACAAAGTTTCAATTTGCAGCACATATACGTTTTCTCTTAAAATAGTTCTTTAATAAATCCTTCATTCATTTTTCCTTGTTATTACAAAATCATTGTTATTATCATTTTTTTTTTCTTCAACTTCCGTACTATTATCAATGTTCTATTATTTCAAAGCATGGAACAATATATGATTTTGATTATACAGCAACCCTTTAAAGAAAGAAACTAACCCAATAGATAATATTGACCCTAAAAACAATTGAATGAATTAACTTATATAGAAAAGAGATGTACTTTATTTAGTCTTAAGAGACTAAACTCCTTCTTTGTTGCATGTGTAGAAGATAATGCAACTACCACCAATTTGGAAGCTGAAGAACCTTATGGATGAAGTGGTCTCGAAATATGGTGGAATAGAAAGATCTTGTAAATATAAGACCTTGTTGTATGGATAAGTGATACACGTGGAATTAATTTCATGTATGTTGACAAGTGCATACTGTTGTTGATAGGTAAACAAATCAATTGCACGTATACTTATACGTGTTAAATTTCCATACGATATCTTAATGTTTGATTACCTTTTGTATGTCTCTAAGTCGGTTACCATCGACTCTTAAGTATAATATAATGTATTATTATATTATTATTATCCAATAACTTAAAGATTAATTCTTAAGATTTTCTTTCAATCATACTCGAAAATAGGTATTATCCATAAAGAACTTTTTACCTTATAAATACATGATTTCTGTTTTAATCTGTATAATATGCAAATCTTACTTAATTATTAATATAATATTTATACTACAAAATTAATCTAACTATTGAAAGTAGTTATATGAGATATTACATTGATGGAGTGAGACAAAAGAAGAAGAGTGAGAAAAAAAAGAACGTGAGAGGAAGGCAATGTTGGGCGTGAGAATTTGAGCGGAGTGAGAGGAATAAGAAGAGTGGAAAGAAGAATAATGTGAGAATATGAAGAAGTTTTATCAACAAGCCGTCAACGGTCCATAAACAAGCTCAATGGTCAATGAATGGGTTCAACAGTCTTAACGTGTAAGTTTAACTTCGAAATTTCATTATATTTTTCATATTATGCGTCTTTAACATGTCCAGGCTTTCGACAATGCTCACACCATGACTGTTCCTTTCTTTGTCAATTCTCACTTGGTTGATACTGAGTGCCTCTAACAACTAAGGTTGAGATTTCCAAGTTTTGAGTGACTGAGTGAGATTTCATCATTACTCTTTTCCTGCTTTCCTCTTTCCTTATTTTAGAAAAGCCTCTTTTACATTCTATGGAGGTTTATAGCATAAGATTCTCTCTTTTATTTCATCTAGATTCTTGTTCAGTCCAATTAGGAACTTGTACAATCTCTTCCTTTTAACAATTTGCTTATACAACTGGATATCTTTAGTGCACTTCCATGAATGGATCACGCACAAGTCAAGTTGTTGCCCGTAGCAAGTAATGACATTGTAGTATTGAGTTACGGTAAAGTCTCTTTGCCATAAGTCATGTAAGTTGCTCTCTATCTCGAACTATTATGAGGTGTTCTCATTGTTGGAGTAGGTCTCCTTAACTTCCTTCCAGATCTCCTTTGTTGTTTCATATAATAGAAAGTTTTCTCCAATGTCATTAATCATGGAGTTGATGAGCCATGACATTATCATAATATTTTCAGCCTTCCATACTCTAAACTTTGGATCATCTATTTTTGATTTAGTTACCTCATCAGATAGATATTCATCCTTTCCTTTGTCGCAGATGTACATCATTACTGAATGAGACCATTGAACATAATTGTTTTCATTCAGTTTGTGTCCTGATTGCTTTCCAAGTTTCCATGGTTGCCACCGACCATGGTTTTGTGATTTGAGGTGTTTTTTGGGTTTGAAGCAGAAGAAGAACCTAGTTTTTCTGTAGCCATTCCATATTTTGTCATGAGAGATTGATTTGCTAGAGTTCAAAGAATATGAAACTCTAATACCATGTGAATTTTAGAGGTAGGAGAACTATATTCAATACTTTCAATTTATATCTTAGGGCCTTTTATATAGGAGAGAAATCCTATTCTAACTACAAAATATGTGCTAAACATAAATAATTAGTAGTTTGATTTGCTGGAATCTTAAATATATTTTACATTCTTACAGGAGCCGGAGTTTCTTTGTGGTAGACAAGCTAAAATCATATACAGAGGGAAAGCCTGTTGGTACTTTTGGCATTGTGCACCCTGAGGTATCATCATGTCGGTTCATTGTGCGTGAAATATGTAGGATTTGAGGTTTCTATTATCCTTCTTCTCGTTAGAGTTGATAAAGTCCTGATCCAGGTGTTCCCAAGTTGGTTTGGGTTGCATGACAAGTAGTCTGGTTGGTGTTTGCTAACACAGTTGGTTTGGGGTTAAAATCTGTGAATTTGCTCTTCGCCTCATAAATCAACGTTCCATACTTTCTGGGACCACTCTCTATCTAATGTGCCTTGCCTGATCATATAAATAGGAGGCAGAGTTTCTTTCACATGTAATAAAATGAGAACGCATGATTGCATCTTTTAATAGCTCTACAATCAATGACAGCATTCTTCTCTCGTTTTTTAATGGTGATCATCAGGTTTTAGACAACTTTGACATTCCCGATCCGTGCTCCTATGTTGAACTTAGCCTTGAGAATTTATTATAGGATTCATTCCACAAACAATGTAAGGACCTGGAAGGCTATTTCAACTAACTTGTTATTTTTGTTTGTAAATAACTGATGTAGCTACTACTTGGAGGATATATCTTTACTGGTTTGTATTAATATTTCAGGTATGGTAGCATGATGATGGGAATGCAATGCCTTCTTCTTTCTTCTTCAAATTTCATCAATGGCACTCTTTCTCCTGTGCTCACTTCTAAAACCCTACTCTCATTGGTTATTTATAACTACGTAGGGGTTTATGAAAATTTTGAATACTGATGGGTCTATTCACTCCCGGGTCGGGTTTAAATATATACCAAGCCCATCCGGGCCACTCATGTTTATTTGGCCCATTCACAGTTCATCAACGAACAAACAAAAACCCTCGGTATACTGACCTTGCAGAGTTGTTCTCTTGAAAATTCGCCACCATGCCTACCGTCAGCGTCGGAAGAGATCGGCTTTTTGCCGCCTTAGGAACGACTTATAGTGAGCTCTGATTCCTCTTTAATTTCATTTTCCGTTGTTCACTTCATTCATGCAACGTTTAACGTAAAAAAGCAAAGATTCTTACGCCAATTTTATTTTGTGCTCTATTATCAGCTCAGGAAGAGTTCGAAGAGCTCTGTTTCAGCTTCGGCATCGAGCTTGACGACGTTGTGAGTGCCTTTATTCAATTCTGTATTGTTCGTCAACTCTTTGTTTATGTTTCGCAGTTACAATTTTCTTTGTGGGTTAAAATTTCTTTTTGATTGCACTACTAGACTACAGAAAAAGCGATTATTCGCAAAGAGAAGCATTTGGAAGAAGAAGCAGATGAAGATGAAGAAGTTATCTACAAGATTGAAATCCCTGCAAATAGGTGAGTTTATAATCAAATTCCTATTCTCTGCCTAATTGAAGGGTTATGATGCAGTTTGGGATTCCTTTACTGGCTATTTTTGGGTTTGGTTACTCAATTCTACAGTCTTCTCGCGTGCTTAGTTAATTAATCTAATATTTGGTTCAATTTTCACATGGCAACATTATTACTTAATTAGCTTTTTTCCTCAGTGAACTAAATTTGGTGAACAGCTTTTGTTGTGCGGATCTTAATTATAAACTGAATAGTTAACTGGTATTTTCTTTGAGTTTTGCAAAACTGGACTAGGCTGAACAGATACAGGAGTAACTTCTGTCTCATGCAGATACGATCTTCTTTGCCTTGAAGGACTCTCGCAGGCTCTCCGTGTTTTCAATAGGCAGGAGGAGATACCCACCTACAGATTGGCTGACATTAGTAAGGAAGCTATGCATAAAATGCATGTAAAACCAGAGGTAGCTTCTTTAGTAAACTCTCTCTCTCTCTCTCTCTTTTTGTTTTGTTTTTTTTTTCAGCTCCCAATGCTGTAACCTGTATAAAGAAGTTTGATCTTCCACCTTTCAGACGGCTGCTATTCGTCCCTATATCGTCTGTGCTGTTTTAAGGGGTATAACTTTTGATAATGCGAGTTATAACAGCTTCATTGATCTGCAAGACAAGCTTCATCAGAACATTTGTAGGTAAGTGTTTTGTGGCTTGTGTCATGTTTGCCTCCATATCAGAACATTTGTAGGTAAGTATTTGTAGCTTGTGTCATGTTTGCCTCCATATCTGATGCGCTAATATATTGTAACTGTCCCCTGCTTTTTTACCTTTCTCATGGGTATAAATTCTTCTCATCATTTCACCTAATTTTCTTAGACGGAGAACCCTTGTTGCGATTGGCACTCATGACTTGGATACATTAGAAGGCCCTTTCACCTATGAGGTGAGCTTTTCAGTAATGCTATTTTCTATTTGTATGTCCTCTTGAATACTGTTGTTATAGCTGAATCTTACTATGATACTTTTACTTTCAGGCCTTGCCACCTACAAGTATTAATTTTGTGCCGTTAAAACAGGTAATATGTAATTTGGAACTACAAATTTCAGTGACAGGGAAAGTTCTTATGTTGATATCAGAACCATGTCATTCATGAGCACATGATATACCGCAGAAGCCTATAGAGTTACATGTAGAATTTTAGTTGATGTTTTTCTGTTAAAGTATGCGTAGAAACTTATTTTTTATGTGCAATGTTTCACCTAACTTGTAATTGAAGAGAACTATAATGAAGTTGAGGGGTGATTACCTGTGCAGAAAAATTTGACGGTTGTTCCAAAGTTTTATTTTCATTCTTCAATGCTTTAGGTTATATGTACCCCAACACCCCCCCCAATCTCTCCTTTTTTCTCCCACTCCTATATATGTTTCCAAACTGCTGGGATATTACAACTTGTTTGATTCAACCTTTTTTATTTTTGTTTTTTTAGACGAAGAACTTCAGAGCTGATGAGCTGATGGAGTTCTACAAAGTGAGTTTTAACATTTGTATTTATGATTGCTGTTGATTCATTTAGGGTTCCTTGATTGTAATTCTGCTGATCACTATACTTTGAAAATCTAAGTGTTTGGTATTTTGATCCATATTTTTTGATGATGGAATTTGCAGTCCGATTTGAAATTGAAGAAATTTTTGCACATAATAGAAAGCTCACCAGTGTTCCCTGTTTTGTTTGATCGCAACAGGTATGATGGTTTGTGTAGTGTTTGCAGAAATACAATTTATGTGAGTCTTACTGTCAGCTATTTGATAAATGCACTTGCAATTTGACTTTGCAGAACTGTCCTGTCTTTACCGCCGATTATAAATGGGGCACACTCGGCTATCACTTTAAAGACAAAAAATGTGTTCATCGAATGTACAGCAACTGATCTGACAAAGGCAAAAGTTGTCTTGAACACAATGGTAAAAGATCTAAAAAAATTCTGAAGGCATCTATTGGTTTAATAACGGAAGCACTGATTAGTGGTTATTCCCTCTGACTTTTAGGTAACAGTCTTTTCAACCTACTGCAAAAGAAAATTTGAAATTGAACCAGTTAAAGTAATATATCCAGATGGGAAGTCAAGTCTTTATCCAGATTTATCTCTCCACGATATGGAAGTCCCTTTATCTTATATTACTGATTATATTGGAGTCTCTTTGGGGGCAGATGAGGTAATGTTGTACCTTGACAATTTTATTTCCCTTAACTATAAGTAATTCTAGGGGTACATTTGTTCACCACTTTTATATAGGATGCATTTTACATTTTCTGTTGTTGCCCTCATTTTTTATTTTTATTTTAATAATTTAATCCATGCTGTCTTTTATATGCTTCTTGTAATGACTCTCCTCTTGCTGATTTTTCTTCTTTCACTTGTCTGCATGCCTACAATTCAGCTGTCTATTTTTCTTTGTTGCTTGGAAATGTTAAAACTTTGATCTATTTCTATAGATTTTAATGCAAGCAGCACTTCGGGAGAATATTCCACGACATTTACTGAATTAGTTGGTACAGTTTTAGTTTTCATATAATGCTGTGCTATGGTTTTTCCGTGCACTTCAGGTTACTACTCTGTTAAATAGGATGCAATTGCATGCTGAGAAATCAGCATCGGGTGATAAGTGTGGTATCACTGTAGCTGTACCTCCAACCAGAAGTGATGTCTTACATCCATGTGACGTCGTGGAGGTATGAGTAGTAATAGGCAGAGTTAATAGATAGATTACATCTCAGTAATGTCTACTAATGAGACATTGTTCTTTCTCAGGATGTTGCTGTTGCTTATGGATTTAATAATATTCCTAAGAGAAGGCCGGCATCATCGAATCCCCTACCATTGAATCCCCTATCATTGAATAAGTTTAGTGATCTTATCAGATCGGAGGTACTGAATTGATGATTTGACTGATGTTTGTGGATTGTCACAAGTACACTATCTTCGTTTTTGTTTATCTAGTATTTTTAAATCCTTCCTACAGATTGCGGAAAATGGGTTCACGGAGGTTTTGACATTCATACTCTGCTCGTATAAGGAGAATTTTGCCATGTTAAACCGTGTAGATGATAAATCAACTGCTGTGATCATTGGAAATCCACGTTCCACAGATTTTGAGGTTTTTATTATCACTGTTTTCTGTTTAGGACCTCATAGATTGACGCAGCCTAGTTATACTCAGATTCTGATGGTTTAGCTTGTGAAAATGCTTAATGCGAAATAGATAATGAGGTGGTGGTGATAGATGATACTAGTGTAGAATATATTTAAGATTCCAGCAAACAAATCAGTTTGATTTGTTTGTTGATTAGTTACTAATTAGTTTCTGATTTCTGGGGATTTTGATTGTTTATGTTTAGGTACATATTCTAGAGTTAGACTAAGGTTTCTCTCCTATATAAGGGACCCTAAGATGTAAATTTGACAGTGTGAAATATAATTCTTTTACCTCTAAATTCACATGGTATCAAAGTCTCATATTCTTTAAACTCTAGCAAATCAATCCCTCATGACAAAATACGGGATGGCTACATAAAAACTGAGTTCTTCTGCTTCAAACCCAGAAAACACCTCAAATCATGAAACCACGGTCGGCGGCAACCATGGAAACTTGGAAAGCAATCAGGTTATCATTATAGGACACAAACTGAATGAGAACAATTATGTTTAGTGGTCTCACTCAGTAATGATGTACATCTGCGGCAAAGGAAATGATGAATATCTATTTGGTGAGGTAACTAAACTAGAAAAAGATGATCCGAAGTTTAGAGTATGGAAGGCTGAAAATAGCATGGTGATGTCATGGCTCATCAACTCCATGACTAATGATATTGGAGAAAACTTTCTACTATATGAAATGGCAAAAGAGATCTGCGAGGCAATTAAGGAGACCTACTTTAACAATGAGAACACCTCAGAACAATTTGAGATAGAGAGCAACCTACATGACTAACGACAAGGAGACTTGAACGTAACTCAATGCTACAATGCCCTCACCCGCTAGTGGCAACAACTTGACTTGTGCGAGATCCATCCATGGAAGTGCACCGAGGATATTTAGTTGTATAAGCATATTGTTGAAAGGAAGAGATTGTACAAGTTCCTAATTAGACTGAACCAGAATGTAGATGAAGTAAGAGGGAGAATCCAAGGTTATAAACCTCCACCGAAGGTAAAAGAGGCTTATTCTGAAGTAAGGAAAGAGGAAAGCAAGAAAAGGGTAATGATAAAATCTCATTCAGTCACTCAGAACCTGGAAGTCTTGGCCTTAGTTGTTAGAAACGCTCAGTATCAACCAAGTGACAATCGACAAAGGAAGGAACGACCATGGTGTGAGCACTGCCGAAAGCTTGGACATGTTAAAGACACTTGTTAGAAAATCCATGGAAAACTAGTTGATTGGAAACCATCACGACCTCCTCACAACAAAGAAGGCTGTGGAAACCATATTTGCATGGAAGAACCTACTACAACATGTGAATCCAATTATTCAGCGTGGAACAACTTGATCTACTAAAGAAGCTGTTTAGTCAGCCACATTTATCCTCACAACCGTCCTCTATTATTGGAACATGGTCCATAGCCCAAAAAGGTAAATTTGCTATTGCCCTAAATACTACGAAAGAGAAGGACAATCCATGGATTGTGGAGTCCGGAGCATCAAACCACATGACTGGTCATAAAACTCTCTTTAGTAATTTTACTCCTTCCCATGAAAATCTTACTGTCAGAATTGTAGATGGCTCACTTTCAAAGGTGGTCGGTTTAGGATCCATCAGAATATCAAAAGATCTTACTCAAAACTTAGCCCTTTTAGTTCTAAATCTAGACTGCAATTTATTATTTATCATTAAACTCACTCGAGATCATAATTGTGTTACTAAATTTCTCCCATGCTCATGTGAATTTCAAGTTTTGGATTCGGGTAAGACGATTGGCAATGCTAAGATGTACTCGGGGCTCTATCTACTTAAGGTGTTTAATCCTCAAGTGGACGATTGCAAGTTGGATTGTTTAGTGTCTAGAAGTCAGTGTAGTCCTATAAGTCGATGTCCTAAAGATAGTCTAGTAATGTTATGACATTACCGGTTAGGCCACCCAAACTTTGTGTATTTACAGAAATTATTTCCATAATTATTTTCTAATAAAAGTCTATCTGACTTTTAGTGTGAAATCTATCACCTCTTAAAACACACCCGAAATACCTTCCCTAACCAACCCTACAAAACATCCCAACCTTTCTCCATGATTCACAGTGATGTATGGGGACCCTATAGAGTAAAAGCCAACACGGGTGCCCGCTAGTTCATCACTCTAATAGATGATGACACAAGACTGACATGGGTGTTTCTCATGAAAGAAAAGTCAGAAGTGGGCCAAATTTTAAAAAAAATCAACTCTATGGTTAAGACACAGTTTCAAGCTAAGATACAAGTTTTCAGGTCTGATAAGGCTAAATAGTACTTTACATCATCTCTTAGCACATATCTACTGGAACAAGAAATTGTCCACCGAAGCTCATGTGTGGATACACCTCAACAGAATGGGATTGTAGAAAGAAAAAATAGACATTTGTTAGATGTTTTGCAAGGTCACTCATGTTATCATCCCATGTCCCAAAGCACCATTGGGGTGATGTCATTCTCATCGCAGCCTACCTCATCAATAGAATGCCCTCTCGGATCCTCAAATTCCATACCCCATGTCAGAACCTCCTTAAGTCCTATCCACGCACACATCTCATAACCTCTATCCCTTTCAAGGTATTTGGTTGCTCTGCCTTTATCCATATTCACAATTTGACTAGAAGCAAGCTTGATCCTAGAGCATCAAATGTATTTTCTTGGGATACTTATCAAATCAGAAAGGGTTCAAGTGCTACTCTCCCAACACACAAAAATACTACAACTCAATAGATGTCATCTTTTTTGAACAACCACCTTTTAATCCCAAACTTGACATTCAGGGGGAGAACTTTATACAAGAATATCAGCTTTGGGATATCAAAACTATAGAACATGGACCCCACCAAACTACCTCACCATATCCTCCTAGTGAAGCTGAAGCCATTCACATAGGCAATCTAGACAATTTCGTACAAGATTCTATCCCCAACTGCCATCCTACTCAAAACTCTCCTCCACTTCTAGACACTATTCAACACAACACTGACCTCATCACTTACTCAAGAAGGAAAAGAAGTCAAGTGAAAACAAATCCCCTAGTACATCATGAGCAGATCCATGAGTCAGACTTTGATCCAAGGCCAAATGAAGACTTTTAAGGTAACACTAATTCTGACTCCTCTCCTACCGAGTTAGAAAATGATGATATTAATTGGCCTATTGTATTAAGGAAAGGTGTTAGATCATGTACAAAGCACTCTATATGCAATTTTGTGTCCTATCAAGGGCTATCACCCAATTTTAGGGCATTGGTTTCTAACATAGATGGAATTCAAATTCCAAACAACATATAGGAAGCACTCAAATCTCCAAAATGGAGAGCAGTTGTTTGTGACGAAATTTAGGCACTAGAGAGGAATGAAACATGAGAAGTTACTGAATTACCATCAGGAAAGCGTCCAGTGGGTTGTAAGTGGATATTCACAATGAAGTACAGAGATGATGGGAATGTGTATAGATTCAAAGCTCGATTGGTTACCAAAGACTTTACTCAAGTCTTATGGAATTGACTATGAAAAAACGTTTGCTCCAATAGCAAAACTAAACACTGCTCGTGTCCTACTTTCACTAGCTACAAATCTAGATTGGCCTCTTTACTAATTGGATGTCAAGAATGCATTTCTAAATGGAGATCTAATGGAGGAAGTATAAATGGACATTCCTCCCCGGGTTTGAGAAATCAGATACAACCAACAAGGTATGCAAGCTCAAAAGGTCACTTTATGGACTCAAGCAATCGCCAAGGGTTTGGTTTGATATATTCACAAAGGTGGTCAAAAGACATGGATATACTCAGTGTCAATCGGATCACACACTATTTGTCTAATTTTCTCTTATAGGAAAGGTTTCCATTCTCATTGTGTATGTTGATGATATTATTGTAACAGGAGATAATGAGGAGGATCTGAACAGTATTAAAGAATTCCTAGCTAAAGAATTTGAGATCAAATACTTGGGAAATCTCAAATACTTCCCAGGAATGGAGATAGCTCGGTCTAAGAAGGGAATTTTAGTCTCTCAAAGAAATAACGTGTTGGACCTACTAAAGGAAATAGAAATGCTGGGATGCAAGCCAACATATACTCCAATGGACTCAACCATAAAATTAGGGCCCAAAGAGGACAACACACCAGTTGATAAGGGTAGATACCAATGTCTAGTAGGGAAGCTAATCTATTTATCCCACACTAGACCTGACATTGGTTTCTCAGTGAGTAAGGTGAGTCAATTTATGAATTGTCCAAATGAAGAACATATGGAGGCTGTTTACGTAATCTTGAGGTACCTAAAGATACACTCGGAAAGGGTTTGTTCTTTGGAAACACATCAAGTAGAGATATTGAAGTAGTGATGCAGATTGCGCCGGATCGATCAAAGACCAAAGATCTATCTCAGGTTATTGCACCTTTGTATGGGGAAACTTGGTTACATGGCAAAGCAAAAAGCAATCTGTAGTTTCACGAAGTAGTGCAGAGGCAGAATTTCGAGCCATGACTCATGAAATATGTGAGGGAATGTGGTTAAGAAGACTCTTAAAAGAATTAAAATTCTTAGTGGATGAACAAATGAAAATGTTATGTGATAATCAATCTGCTATCGGTATTGCAAAGAATCCAGTACATCACAATCGAACTAAGCATGTGGAGATTGATCGTCACTTCATAAAAGAAAAGGTAGATGAAGGGATAGTCAAACTACTGTATATGCCTACGTGTCTTCAGATTGCTGATATCCTAACTAAGGCCCTACCAAGAATCAAGTTTGAAGATCTAAAGTCCAAGCTTGGCTTGATTAATATCTATAACCAAGCTTGAGGGGGAGTGTAGAATATATTTAAGATTCCAACAAACAAATCAGTTTGATTTGTTTACTGATTAGTTACTAATTAGTTGCTGATTTCTAGGGATTCTGATTTGTTGCTGTTTAGGCACATATTCTAGAATTAGACTAGGGTTTCTCTCCTATATTAGGGACCCTAAGATGTAAATTTGATAGTGTGAAATATAATTCTTTTACCTCTAAATTCACAACTAGTAATGGGTATCATACAGAGTTTCTTCATGCTTCTTTTATTTGTTTTGCTTAGGAAACTGGTATACCCTTGCCTTTGAGTTTCAAGCTCAAAGAATAGATTATAAGTACTTATTGGATTTTCGATTGAAGATTTTATTATTGCAGCTGACCCAACTTATTTGAGGGTAATGCTTAATTGAGTAGACTTGGTGTTAATTCTGATAAATGTTAATTCAGTATCCGCATGAACATAGATATTTGCATTCCAGCAGATTTTACATATGGCATAACTATTCTGTTTTGCAGGTCGTCCGAACCAGTCTTATGCCAGGAATTCTAAAAACTGTTGGTCATAACAAAGATCATCCAAAGCCTATTAAGGTAAACTCAAATCTAAAACTGTAGTCCTTTTGGAAGCAGTGTCTTTTTTATCCCAGAAAGTTCATGTAGAAGAAACCACTATCCTTATTTTTATTCTTTGACATGTTCCTTCTCTCTCTCTCTAAACTGACCAGACATTTGTTTCTGGTTCTAGATCTTTGAAGTGGGTGATGTTGTACTGTTGGATGAATCGACAGACGTTGGTGCAAGGAACCATCATCATCTTGCAGCACTATACTGTAGTGCTAATTCAGGATTTGAGGTACAATGCCAAAATTTCATGTTACATGTCTGGTCATGTTGTCAAGATTGATGTAACCCTCTTGCCAAAAAGTTCATTTCTTTTCCTTGAGGAAGTCATTGTTGGTTCTTTGTATTCCTCTAGGAAGTCAAAGAGGACTTTACTTATTTTATTTATATAAATGTTTGGAATAAATCTAGAAGTGAAAAAAATGTCCTTTGGAGCACATCTTTCGCTTCACTTTCCTCGTTTTTTGTTTAAGATGTACATTCTCTCTTTGCCCATATATTTTGGGCAGAGTTTCTATCAAGTCAATAGATGAAAAGCTAAAATGACATCTGCTCACAATATTTTTTCATTTTCCAGCTTATTCATGGCCTGGTTGATAGAATTATGGTAGCTGTCGGGACGCCTTTTCTTCCAGGCGGTGATAATTTAGGATACCATCTAAAAAGTTCAGATGTAAGTGATTGAATGAGCACTTTGTTGTTCTGTATTTGTAATTTGAACTACTTAGATTGATTGAGCTCTCGATTGGGTGTAACTTTTATTATTCTTACAGGAGCCGGAGTTTCTTTGTGGTAGACAAGCTAAAATCATATACAGAGGAAAGCCTGTTGGTACTTTTGGCATTGTGCACCCTGAGGTATCATCATGTCTGTTCATTGTGCGTGAAATATGTAGGATTTGAGGTTTATATTATCCTTCTTCTCATTAGAGTTGATAAAGTCCTGATCCAGGTGTTCCCAAGTTGGTTTGGGTTGCATGACAAGTAGTCTGGTTGGTGTTTGCTAACACAGTTGGTTTGGGGTTAAAATCTGTGAATTTGCTCTTCGCCTCATAAATCAACGTTCCATACTTTCTGGGACCACTCTCTATCTAATGTGCCTTGCCTGATCATATAAATAGGAGGCAGAGTTTCTTTCACATGTAATAAAATGAGAACGCATGATTGCATCTTTTAATAGCTCTACAATCAATGACAGCATTCTTCTCTCGTTTTTTAATGGTGATCATCAGGTTTTAGACAACTTTGACATTCCCGATCCGTGCTCCTATGTTGAACTTAGCCTTGAGAATTTATTATAGGATTCATTCCACAAACAATGTAAGGACCTGGAAGGCTATTTCAACTAACTTGTTATTTTTGTTTGTAAATAACTGATGTAGCTACTACTTGGAGGATATATCTTTACTGGTTTGTATTAATATTTCAGGTATGGTAGCATGATGATGGGAATGCAATGCCTTCTTCTTTCTTCTTCAAATTTCATCAATGGCAGCTGACTTTAATTATAGACTTGAAACTCCACTATTTTTCTCATTGTTTCTTTCATTTCCTTACCCCTTTTTTGAAGTTAAGTGGATTGTTAGGATTTTTCCACCTAAAATGGCTGGAACTCCACAATTTTTCTCATTGTTTTCCATCAAATTTTCAGGGATTTGCATGATTCTTAGCATTCAGAATTGAAAACAAACATAATTGACATAACTAAATAAAATAAAAATAGACTTGACAAAGAAAGAGTCAAGGAAGCGTGAAAGTCGGGAAAAACTCTTTTTTTTCATCTTCTTGTTTGTTCTTTTTCTTTATCAACTCATTTCTTCTTCTTCAGCCACATGCAAATGACAACATGAAAATGGGTCCATGATCATGTGCCGTACATGTGTAGAAAACTTCATAAATTTAGTTTCATATGCAATCGTGTGTTTGCAATCATGTGCCGTACAAGATGATAGTCTTTTTGACATGTTGAATTCGACAGGTTTAGCATTCAAATCCATTGAGCTCAATGAGTTTATGACAATTATATCTTAAATTTGTAATAACTTTTTCATATGATGTTGAAATTGAAAATGGACAATTGTATATGAAACAAGACTTTTAAAACTTTATAATGATATATAATACGTCTCATAACTCTAAGTAAAGTTCTTATAATAATTAAAACAAGATAATAGTCTTTTTGATTCACTGAGCTCAATGAGTCTAACATTCAAATTCGTTGAGCTTAACGGGCCTATGACCATTGTCAATTAAATTCACAATAATTTTTTTCATTTGATGTTGAAATTGGAAATGAGTAATTGCATATGAAATAAGACTTATAGAGCTTTTCAATGATATATAGCACATCTCATAAATCCAAGTAAAACTCTCATAGTAATTAAAATAACATGATAATCTTTTTGACCTGTTGAGCTCAACGGGTCTAGTATTCAAACATGTTGAGTTTAGTGAGTCTATGACCATTGTCCATTAAATTAACAATAAAATTTTCATCTGATGTCGAAATTGAAAATGGCTAATCGCATGTGAAACAAGACTTCAAGAGATTTCTATACATATATGACACATTTTTTGAAGATTAGTAAATCTCTCATAGTGATTGAGACATGATAAATGAAATTTAAAGTATGATGTTGATGTACATCTACTTATTCTACTATAAAATTTTCATTTGATATCGAAATTGCAAATGACCAATTGCATATAAAACTAGACTTCCAGAGATATCCAGCGATATATAGCATGTCTCATAACTTGAAGTAAAACTCTCGGAATCATTAAAACAAAATGATAGTCTTTTTGACCCGTTGAACTCAACGAGTCTAGCATTCAAATTTGTTGAGCTCAATAGGTCCATGACCATTGTCGATTAAATTTGTAATAATTTTTTCATCTGATGTCTAAATTGGAAACAACTAATTGCATATGAAACTAGACATCTAGAGCTTTCTACACATGTATAACATATTTTCTGGAGATTAGTAAATCTTTCATAGTGATTGAGACAAGATGAATGAAATTTGTGTTATGATATTGATTCATATGCTCCACTTATTCCACTATAACTTTTTCATCTGATATCAAAATTTAAAATAGTCAATTGCATATGATATTAGACTTGTAGAGCTTTCCAATGATTTATAGCACGTCTCATAACTCTATGTAAAACTCTTGAAATTATTAAAATAAGATGATAGTTTTTTTGACTCGTTGAGTTCAACAGATCTAGCATTTAAACCCGTTAAGCTCAACAGGTGCATGACCATTGTCTATTAAATTTGCAATACCTTTTTCATCTGATGTCTAAATTTCAAACGACAAATTGCGTATGAAACTAGTCTTCTATAAATTTTTACACATGTATGACATATTTTTTAGAGATTAACAAATCTCTCACAGTGATTGAGATAAGATGAATGAAATTTGAATTATGATGTTGATACACACACACTTTACTTATTCTACAATAACCTTTTTATCTGATTTCGAAATTATAAATGGTCAATTGCATATGAAACGAGACTTGTAGAGTTTTCCAATGATATATAACATGTCTCATAATTATAAGTAAAACTCTCGCAATCATTAAAAGAAGATGATACATTTTTTGACCCGTTGAGCTCAATGGGACTAGTATTCAAACTCGTTAAGCTCAACACGTGCATAATACCTTTTTCACCTGATGTCCAAATTGCAAACGGCAAATTCCATATGAAACTAGACTTCCATAGATTTATACACATGTATGATACATTTTTTGGAGATTAGTAAATCTCTCATAGTGATTGAGATAAGATAAATGAAATTTGAATTATGATATTGATGCACATGCTCCACTTATTCTACTATAACCTTTTCATTTGATGTTGAAATTGTAAATAGCCAATTATATATGAAACCAGACTTCCATGGTTTTCCAATGATATATAGCACGTCTCATAACTCTAAGTAAAACTCTTAGAATTGTTAAAATGAGATGATGTCTTTTTGATCCGTGAAACTCAATAAGTCTAGCATTCAAGGTTGTTGAGCTCAATAAATCCATGACCATTATCTATTAAATTCATAATATTTTTCATCTGATGTCAAAATTACAACGGAAAATTTCATATGAAACTAGACTTCTAGAGCTTTTCAATAATATATAACACGTCTCATAACTCTTAAGTAAAACTTTCAGAATCATTAAAACAAGATACTAGTCATGTTGACCTATTGATCTCAATGGATTTGGAAGGTATGGGTTGCATTTTTTTTTGCCCTTTTTATGTTTTCATTTGAGTGTAGATGAAGAAGAAGAAGAATAATGGAGTTGATAAAAAAGAAGAAGAGAGGAAGAAGATGAAGATTGACGAGCTTTTGGGTTTGAATTTGTCATTTTCATGTTGTAGTTTGCCCGTAGAAAAATTGATGAAGAAGATGGTAGTGTGTAGATGAAGAAGAAAAGTGGGTTGAGACCGAACGGGTGGAGTGGGTTGTCGTGTGATGAAGGAGAAGATGAAGATTCAGTCATTGTGATCATGATCGGTTGATGAAGGAGAAGAAAAAGGAAGTTGATGATGAAGAAAAATAAGAAGAGTTGAAGTCAATTTCATTTTTCACAATTTGTTTTTGATTTAATTAAAAAAAAATATTTTTAGGACATTTTACAAAATATTAACTATAAACATATACTAAAATGGTTATCCAAAAGTGGCCTTAATCTCAAATTCTCACTATTAAGTTATCTATACATACATACAACATGGAGGTTTGCTAGCTAGTTAGGCTCATGGAAATTTAGGTAACAAGTGATTTCCTTGTTTTATTACAAGACTTTTTATAGATAGTTTCCTGTATTTGGTTAAAAGTACTTTGGTTACTTTTCTAAGCCAGGGAGAGGTTCCTTATTATCTTCTGAGTTATCTATAAGTTCTAGCCTATTGTTCATAAAACATAACAAGGATGACGTGAATATATTTGTTTTGAAAGTGTGAGGCTTTCTCTTCCAGTGTTATTAGAAGAATCCCGGGTCCCGGCTTAAAACCATTTAGAATCTGAGTAAGAGACTGTGGGATCGAGAATCTTGTAACACAAATGTAGATGGAAAATCAGAAATGAAGTTATGCTTCACCATTATTAATTAATTTGAACTCAGAAGTCTGGATTTGTTAAGCTTGTTTCACTCCCATCAAAATAAATTAGTTGTTGAATAAAAGCCTTTTAAACAAATTGCCAAAGATTTATGTAGAGGCTGGACCAAAAGCAAATCCAAGTCAAATATGAATTTATGACATCCTCCATTTCAGCTGCTTAAAGTGGAAATGCAAGTTGTTAGGATATTGCATGCCCGACTGCCTCTATATATACCTTGAAGGATTGCAGCTCTTGTTCAACTTCAACCAAAGCAAAGTGATATCAGAAACTAATAATATTGACATGAAAACACCAGCCATCATGGTTTCCATGTTTATTGTTCTGATTATGGACTGTCTTCCTAATTGTCTAGCTCTTTTTGTTGGAACTTGAAGATTTTGCTGTGAACTCTCACAATTTCTATTGATGGATGTTAGAATTTGTGAAGCTTTTCACTTATGATCGAAGAGCAAAGATGAGAGTCATTAGTAATGGCTTCAAGAGCAGTATGAAACTGTTAGAATTAAGTTAGTTTGAGAATGGCTCGAAGGGGTCGACGGGCACGAAGGGTTGACGGCTCGACAAGGTCGACAAGTGTTCTTAGCTTATAAGTTTGAGACAGTCTTGAAGGGGTCGATAGTCTTGATGGGTCGATGCTCGATAGCTCGAGGTCTCAATAGCTCGAGGTCTCAATGGCTCAAAGTCTTAATGTCTCGATGGGTTGAAAGGGTCGACGGGTCGAAGACTACATTGGTCGATGGGTCGACAACTATAGTGTTAATTTATTCTAGTTTACTTAAAGAATAAGTCAGAAGCTAAGTTTGAATCATACAATGGATTTGATCATGCCAGCAAGTTTAACATGAAGTATATGTTGCCTTGTTGCTGATCGTAGAAGTTTTGGAGGCGTGGAGCTCAAATTCAAGTTGGAGCTCAATTTGCTTTAGTAGTTGGACTTTTCCAGATTTTCTAAAAAATGTTACTTGTACTGCTTTTTAAGTAGTGTAAGAGAAGTATGGTGATAGAACCCTAGATTTGATCTTGAAGGTTATAAGGGTGCATTAAATAGTTTTTCTATTCATGTAATTGTAGTTTATTATCTTGTATTCTTTTACTTTCTTAATGAAAAATAGTAAGTCTGGAAGTTTTCTTGAAAAAAGGTGTTCTATGTTTTTTACTACTCTCTCTCGATCTCTGTTTTTAGCATGAATTCTAACATGGTATCAAAGCACCCATTGTGAGAGATAGTTTTAAAAACGAAAATATTTAGACTTTACCAAAAAATACTCAACTAAAAGCTCATAGAGTTACCATAGCGTCAAATGGTGTAAATCTGCCTCCACCTTAGATATTCAAAGAGGAAGGATACTAGTTTTGGTCATCAATGTATCTGCATGCTTTTGGATTGTGGGATTTAGTAGAAGGAGCATTCACAGCTCTAGCTGAAGATGTGAGCTACACATTAGAGCAAATCAAGAAATATAAGACTAGAAAATAGAATAACTATAGAGTGTTATCTGTTATTCAATCAAAAATAGAAGATAAACTCTTTTCACGTATCATGGGTATTCAAACTGCCAAAGAAGCATAACAGATTATGAAAATATAATTCCAAGGTGTAGAAAGAGTTAGAAATATTAGACTCTTGAATCTTAAGAAAGAGTTTGAGAGACTTAAAATGAAGGAAAATGAAACCATCAAATACTATACTAGAAGGATGAAAGAAGTCACCAACCAAATAAAGATGCTGGGAGAACTAGTCACTGAAAAGATGATAGATAAGTTTGATTTCAAGATCGATGTCATAGAAGAGAGCAAAGACCTTGAATCATTAACACTGACTGAGCTTACAGGTTTTTTGGAAGCAAATGAGTAGAGGCATCCTAAGTAGTCAGAGGAGCAAGTTCAAGGAGCTTACCTAACCATGGAGAAAACCAAAAGCTGGAAGGAGTATCAAGGAAGCAACTTGTCTGGTTCAAGTCACTCTGAAAGGAAGAAACTTCCTCCTTGCTCAATCTATAAGAGGAAGAACCACTCAGAGAAAACATGCTATTGGAAGGGAAAACCACAATGTAACTTTTGCAAACTATGTGGCCACATTGAAAATGATTGTCAGAAGAAGAATGCAGAAAAAGAAGGCAATCGGGGTCAACAAGCAAATGTATCAAAACAAGAAGATGAAGAGGAGCATCTGTTCATGGCTAGTGAATCTATGAAAGACAGATCCAAGTATGAATGTCTGAAAGATAGTGGCTACACAAATCATATGACACCTGATGAAGATCTTTTCAAGCATTTAGACATAAGCTTCACACCTCAATCATAGTAGGAGATAGAGAAAAGGTGAAAGCTCTAGGAGAAGGCACGGTGTTTGTGAAGACAAGGAGAGGTCCTAGACTAATTGCAAATGTCTTCTTGGTCCCTAACTTGAAGTATAATCTGCTGAGTGTGGGACAACTTATGAAAAATGGCTACATGCTGCTATTTAAAGAAGATCAATGTATCATATCAGATTCTAAGAAGGCTGAGGCAGCTTAAGTTCCAGTATTAAACAACAACTTCTTATCATAATGGAATCATCACAAGTAGTGTTCCTTTCCGCAAATAGTCAAATAAACTGAGAGGCTAATCATGGCATCGATGGAGAAGTTAAAAAAAAAAAAGGGAAGGAGTTCATATTTAAGCAAGCAAGTGTTAGTATAGCTTGTCTTCCACATAAATTCTATGTGAGTATATACCAAAATTCCAACATAGTATGGAAGAAGAGATTACCTTAAATATGGAGGAGGAAGTAGTTGAAGTAAGAGTCCATCAACTGGATGAAAGTTGATAAGGCAATTATAACATAAAGATTGGCTGCATCAACCACAATGATAGTTGATAAGTCAACAAACTATGAAGTTTTTTTTTAAACTCTCCATGAGAGAGTTAATTATCTTTATTTAAGAAATATGTGATTTCAACTCAATGAGGATATATGAAATCTCATCATATTTTCTGGAAGCAAGCTTAAAATCATAAGCAAAAGCTTATAGGAGGAGTGTTAGAATTTGTGAAGCCTTGCACTTATGATCGAAGAGCAAAGATGAGAGTCATTAATAATGGTTTCAAGAGCAGTTTGAAGTTGTTAGAATTAAGTTAGTTTGAGAATGGCTCGAAGGGGTTGACAGGCTCGACAAGCTTGAAGTGTCGATGGTTGGACAAGGTGGACGGCTCGACAAGGTCGATGAGTGTTCTTAGCTTATAAGTTTGAGACAGTCTCGAAGGGGTCGACAGGCTCGACGAGATCGATAGCTCAAGGTCTCAATAGCTCGATGTCACAATGGCTCGAGGTTTGAATGTCTCCATGGGTCGAAGGCTATATAGGTCGATGAGTCGACGACTGCAGTATTAGTTTATTCTAGTTTACTTAAAGAACAAGTCATAATCTAAGTTTGAATCATACAGTGGATTCGATCATGCTAGCAAGTTTGACATGAAGTATATGTTTCCTTGTTTCTAATTGTAGGAGTTTTGGAGGCATGGAGCTCAAATTCAAGTTGGAGCTCCATTTGCTTTAGTAGTTGTACTTTTCTAGATTTTTTGGAAAAAGTTACTTATACTACTTTGTAAGTAGTGTAAGAGAAGTATGATGATAGAACCTCAGATTTAATTTTGAGAATTATAATGGTGCATTAAATAGTTTTTCTACTCATATACTTGTAGTTTATTATCTTGTATTTAGTATTTTACTTTCTTAATGAAAAACAGCAAGGCTGAAAGTTTTCCTGAAAAATGGTGTTCTCTATTTTTTACTACTTTCTCTCGATCCCTGCTTCTAACACAAATTCTAACAATGGAAAGGATTGAAGATTTAGCTAGATAGCTTGTCATTTCCCTTATTTTATGTATGCTTTATGTCATAGAAAATGCATAGGCTTATATTGCACTTGTAAGCAAGCATTTTTCCAGCACTTGGTAATTTGAATGTCTTCACAACTCCTCCCAAAATTCTAACACTTTTGGCCGTCTTTCCCTTCAGAAAGCTCTTGTTGCCGTCAAATGCAGACTGGTGCATCTGTTGCCTTTGACATCTATGGAAGAGGACCTTATACTGGTCTTTCCGATGGAAGAATTGTTCGGTATCAAGGATCCACTGATGGTTTTGCAGATTTTGCCTTCACTAAGCCAAATAGGTATTGCTTTGAAAAATCTTGTCTTTTTCAAAGGTTTTTGTTTGCATTGAGGTGCCGAGAGCATGTAAACACATAAATAAGTCAATGGATTCTTGTTCTAAAATTGATGTAGATCAAAGGGATTATGTGATGGGACAACAGATCCAGCAAATGGACCTATTTGTGGGAGACCTCTAAGGATACGCTTTTTCTATCGGACAGGAGAACTCTACATTGCTGATGCTTATCGTGGTCTTGTGGTGGTAGGAACTAATGGAAAGTTAGCTACCCAACTTGCTACTTCGGCAGACGGTGTTCCCTTCCGCTTGCTTCGTGATTTGGACATTGATCAATCAAATGGAAAAGCTTACTTCACAGATCCTAGTGCTGTATACACTCAGGTAATATATATTTACATTCTAGTCTCCATAATGCTATTCACATAAATTGAGTAGTTATGAAATCACTTTAATTCTTGCAGCCAATTAGCCATAGCAAGACAAAGAGGTGGTGCAACAGGAAGGCTTCAGAGTACGATCTGGCTAGCAAACAAGTAAGAATGCTCCTCAATGGATTATCCATACCAGCAGGTGTAGCAGTTAGTTCCGATTCCTCATTCCTTCTTGTGGGCGAGTCTGGAGGCCATAGGATTACTAAATATTGGCTTGAAGGACCAAAAGCAAACCCGACTGAAATTATAGTCCAGTTTCCAGATTTGGGAAGACCCCAAAACATTGTTGGCACTGTATTAAACGATTTTTGGGTTGCTGTGAATTTGAACAATGGAACAGTACCCACAGCTATTCTAATCAACAAATATGGTACTGAGCTGAGAAGAATCACTCTAAGTGAGTATTACAACAGCACCAGAATTACTGAATTTGTAGACCGCGTGGGAAGAGGCTACATTGGATCTATCTTTACTAATTTTATTGGTGTCATTGACTCGTTACTTATATAGTTCCTAATATCATATGCATCAATCAGCTCTGATGAGAGTTGTAAGCTAAGGGCCAAATTTTACTTAAATAAGAGCCCCACACTGTACTCGTTCTTGTCATGGTAAGATTTGTTTCTTCTCCTAATAAAAGTTGGTTGCTTCCTTTGTTTCTACTAGTACTGTTGCCCCTTTTATCCATAACAAAATTACAATAAAAAGTTGGTGCTTTTGATAGGAGTGCCTTTTGTGTGTGCTTTTTGTATTTTCATTCCTAGTGTAGCTTCACATTTCATCGATTAATGAAAATCCAAAGATTGTTCGGTTGAGAATCTACGCATTGACATGATTTCTAAATAAGAGTATGGCTCAAATTGTACTTGTAATAATAATTTATTTTAGTATATATACAACACTTTCAAGTTAAATTCCTTTTCATTCGAGAAAGGATAAAGGAAGGTAAAATCAAGTTGGTACAATGTAATAGTTAATTATTTTAGTATATATACAACACATTCTAGTATGTTAAGCTGGAGTTCAAAGAAACAAGCTGCTGTAGTTGCACAATCTACAGCTGAAGCAGAGTACATAGTAGCCTCCAATGCTTGCATCAAGTTGTTTGGCTCAGAAAGATATTGTGTGATTTGGAATTCAATCAAGTTAATCCTACTACCAACTATTGTGATAGTAAATCTGCTATAGCCATATCAGAAAATCCAGTTCAGTTTGGTAGGATAAAACACATTCAAGTTAAATTCATTTTCATTTGAGAAAGGATGCCAATGATGCCAATGATGCGTGAGAAAATCTTATCACTAATGGCTGCATGCAATGTTGATAAGGCTTTATAGTTTCTCTCCTCAGGTATGGTCTGATCTTTGATTTGCTGGACAATATAGTCCAGTTCTACTTCTGGTTCTTTATACCCCTTCTCCACCATACTCCATAAACCATTTGCTCTTAGATAGATGCTCATCTTTGCTGACCAGAATTAGTAATTTTCCCCATCAAACATAGGAGGACCAGCAACATTTTAGCTTCCCACTAGACATGTGTGTTAATCGAGTGATTGCTTTTGATTTGTTTCAAGAAGAAAGGAATGAAATGAGTGTTATGAAGGTTTGATCTTTTATAATCTATGCTCTGATACCATGTTAGAACTTGTAAGAACTTTGCTAGTCAAGTGCACAATGAATAACAATGTTCAAACTCAAGGAAGAAACAGAGGAAAGGGTTATGGTTTTTCTGAAAATTTCAGAATATATATTGAAAAATAAGAACACTTGCTTAAGTACTACAAACAATAATCAAAATAGTACAATAATGGACATTCACTTAAAGTACCCTTAAAATAATGAAATGAGACTTATGGAAAGATCTTCTTAATACTTACAATCACAAGCATGGGAGATAAACAAATAAAACAGATAAACAGTAACATTCAACAACTAGTGTACTTGCACTATTTTTTTGACCAAAAACTTCCATAATCTATTCTACTCCTTCTTCTTCACCACGATCAACTCCAGCAAGTCTGGATGGACATAATAAACTGGTTTGCAACTTGAATTTGCCACAAAAAAACAGTAATTGAAAAACACCTCTGCTGTCATTGAAAAATACTGTAGCCACTAGAATTGATCATAACTTGATCAATACTTGTCCGATTGAACTGATTTTAATTTCCACATGCTCTAAATGTTGAGGAACAACTTTTTGTTGAGGAGTCAACGTAAAAAGATGCACCAATCAAAAAGTCAACTGTGATGCCAAAAATGGAATTAGCATGAAGCTTCACTTACTTCAAACATGTTTGTGGGCCCGAGAACCAATATTTCTGAATCCTGTTCGCCGAGTACTCGGAGACAAGAACGAATGACCCACTTAAACTGACAGCAACACCCATCGGCAAAGACAGTCCCTTAAGTAGCACCCTAACTTGTTCTGTATTCGGATTATACTGCAAAAGCCTTCCCGTCGCATCAGCTCGAATTACTGCATCACCTATTTGGCTACAAGCAACCACATACCAGATATGAATTTAAGCTATTTTAGTCTGTAATCTGCGTTGTACAGTACTGAACCAAAAAGTACATAGATATGCATGATACCTAAGAGTATATATGGAACTGGCATCATCAGTAAAGAAAACTTTTCCGGTATGTTGATCTACGTCCAAGCCATCAGAGAAACGGAAGGGAACTCCATCAGAAGAATTTGCAATAAGGGAAGCTAACCTTTCAGTAGGTTCTTGCACCAATAGGCCGCGATAAGCATCGGCTATGTAGAGCTGCTCTATTTGATAGTAGAAGGCCAATCCTAAGGGTCTCCCGCATATTGGTCCTTTTGCTGGATCAGTTGTTCCATCACAATTTGACTTCGATCTGCATAGATTAATCAGTACTTGATGACAGCTTGTATCAATGGTTGTATAAATTACAAAGCATCGTCACAGCATTACTACAATCACAATTACCAAGTAACAACATATTTGAATATCTTACAATTGATATTATCTAAGTGAGCAGAAAATCATATAAAAAAAATAAAAAAAAAAAGGAAAAAAATGTTGTACCTGGTTGGATTAGTGAAGCCAAACTCTACAAAAGCACTATTTTCATACTTCATAATCCGGCCATCAGAGATACCTGTATACGGTCCTCCACCGAGTCTATCAAAAGCAAGAGACTCAGGTCCTGTTGAAGTTGATGGTAATATCAATGTTCTGGTAGTCATAGCAGAAATACTACTAAAAGAAGCCAAACACAGCATCAGAGACAGTACACAAATGGAGACCATCATGGCCATTGTTCATTTGCTGTCGTGTGTTTAATCAGTAATCCTTTCACGTTATATATATAGTGTGGCTGAGGCCTGTGCATTAAATATCACAACAATTTGCATTTCCTTCTCTCACATATATACACATATATTTTCTTTTAATTAAATTTTTTATCTTTCTATGACTTTCTTCTTCTTTTTGACATGGTCCTCCAACTAGGTAGCTAGTTCTAACCTCTAAGCAGAGCATATTGTTGAAAAGATAGGGTTGCCTAATATGGTTTTTTATTTTTATTTTATGGGGATAATTTCTGGTGCAAGCCAGAAATCTAAATTTGGAATAAGTACAAGACATAAAGAAAGAATAAAAATCTAAATATGGATGTGAAGCTAAGCGTCATGATGGAGCTCTGTCGAAGATGACAAACCGGAGAGAGCGACTACAGGGTTGCTTGTAAACCATCAATAGGAAGCCTACAAAAAAAATGTGCAAAGACTCCCTGATACACAAAGACCCTTAACTAATTAACAGACTTGTTGTGGAAAAAATCCTGGATGGCTCATGTGGCAACGGATTGTGGTCTAACTAAGTTGACCCGCACCTCTATCCGGTTTCATATTTGGGTGATGGTATATAATGTTATAACCCAGTTTGCTTAGAGTTAATTTGACTTCTCCTCTTTGTTTTCTTGGCAGCGATCTTTGTGCAATATCTCTCTTGTTAGTAAGTGTTCTTTGTGCAGATAAGTGTTCTTTGTGCAATATCTCTCTTGTTAGATTTATCTAATTGCATCTTTGATCTTGATTATTGCTTGAATGTTGCATTTCCTTTTGTGTTCTAGAGATCTGTATGATTTTTCTAAGGTTTGCTGCATTTAGAGATAAATTTGATTTGTTGATTAAGATATGAGATTAGAGGTGTTTGATTAGATCTATCACGGTGCTATAGAGCTCGTCGATCTGAGCTCCGAAATCATTCGAAAATCTAGATTGTTCTGATCGATGAGGTTTTCTCATATCTGGTTATGTTTTTCACTCGTTTACTATCCTTTATGTAAATATATAATTTTGTGTTAAAAGGATATCTAAGATTGTAAATTTCAGTTTATATTTTTTCTTGAATTGTAAATTTGGATTAA
The DNA here is from genome assembly GCA_027186245.1 of Coriaria nepalensis. Classification (NCBI taxonomy): domain Eukaryota; kingdom Viridiplantae; phylum Streptophyta; class Magnoliopsida; order Cucurbitales; family Coriariaceae; genus Coriaria; species Coriaria nepalensis. The sequence goes on along the minus strand of CP114499.1, from coordinate 153,180 downwards.
ATTGTATATAGACAATGTTGTACAGATTAATTGATATTTAGATTGAATAAATATAATAGTGGTTTCAGAGCTAGTATAAATATACGATTATCAAATATGATCGTTGCTAGTATAATTTTAGAATCTGCATATATGATCGTTGCTATGGCATATTTGAATCTTGAATTCTGTGAATGCCTCTTGAATTGTATATGCATATTTTGTGTGTTACATAGTCCTGAAAATATTTTCTGAAATTTGTTATCTCTTAAATTTTTTTCTATGAAATAATATTTTATAATTGTGTGAATTATATTCATGTATTGATGTGTTTATTTGATTAAATTCTTATTAGTAAGATAAACAACATATTAGGAAATTAATTCCATGATTGATTCTTGAAACGGTATATTGATTAGAAATATATTTACTTGATTGAATTGGTTTCTATCAATTCAATGAAAACTTTCCTATCACACAATAAAGTGCTGATAACACTTCAAGAGGATGAAAAGATGTGGCCGGATGTGGCTCTTGCTAGAAAGGTTGAGATTGATGAGGATGCCTTGAACCTCATCATTCTAAGTCTTGTAGACAATGTCATAAGAAAGATAGATGAGTATGGAACTCCTTTATATCTTTGGTCTAAATTGCATTCTAAATATTCTGTTTAAGCTGCAACTAACCTATCATTCTTAAAAGGAACACTTTTTTCATGGAAAATGGATGTATCTAATAACTTAGAAGAAAACTTGGATGAGTTTCTAAAACAAAATTTAGTTCTTAAGAGCATTGATCAGGCATTAGATGACACTAGTTAAGCTATGATACTTCTAAGATCCTTACCTGAGGAGTATGATGTAGTTAAGAATGCACTTAAATACATGGAAAGAAACTTAAGTTAGAAACTGTTACAACAACTTTAAAGGTTAGGAAGCTTGAACTAAATCAGATTAATATGTCAAATGCAAACCTATTTGTTAAAGAAAAAAATAAAAAAAAAAGTTTCAGAATTCTGTCAAACATGTTAAAAGGAATAAAAAACGTAAAAAGGAAGTGTCTAGTGAGTCTATGAAATATCATCATTGTGGTAAACTATGACACTTAAAGAAAAACTGTTTTTTGCTTTACAAAATAAGAAATGTGGACAGAATTAAGTAGAAGGTAATGTAGTAGGAATACGTAATACTGCATGCTATTCTGAAGTACTTAATATTTCTAATACTACTGTTGTGAATGAATGAATATTAGATTTTGGTTGTACGTTTCATATGAGTCCTAATAAGGACTGGTTTTTTATTTTAAAGAATTATATGAAGGTACTGTTTATTTAAGTAATAATCATATATGTAAGATTCTAGGAATATATAATATTACTTTGAAATTGCATGATGGAAAAATTATTATGTTAACCAAAGTAAGGTATATTTCTGAGCTTAAAAGAAGCCTGATTTCTTTGAGCACTTTAGATGAATCTGAATGTCAGTACAAAACTGAAAATGGTTCTTTAATTGTTTACAAAAATTCTGTTTGTATTTTAATGGGTGTAAGGAAGCATAGCTTGTATGTACTTTCTGGTTATTATTTATGTAGTAAAATAGATATTGCACTTATTTTTTCTAAAAGTAATACTACAAATAGATGACACTTGAGACTTGGCCATATGAGTTAAAAAGGTATGGATGTCTTGTGTAAACAAGGCATGTTTGGTAAGGATACAATTTCATCTCTTGAATTCTATAAAATCTATATTTTAGGAAAACGATATAGGTTAAGTTTTTCTAAGAGAGTTCATTTAGCTAAGAGTTATTTGTAATGTTTGCATGCTGATTTGTGCAGGCCTGAAATAGTCTCTACACATGATGGAAATATATTTTTTCTTTTTATTATAGATTACTATATTAGGAAAGTTTGGATGTTTTCACTAAAGTCTAAGGATGAGGCTTTGACTAAGTTTATAGATTGGAAAATCTTAGTAGAAAAATCAGTTTGACAAAACAGTTAAAACACGTGGAACAAATAACATATTAGAAATTTGCAATTCTAGGTTTGATGAACTTGTAGGATTAATGGCATACAAAGACATTAGACAATAGTTAAAACACCTCAACAAAACATAGTAGCCGATAGAATGAATAGAACACTTTTAGAAAAAGTTAGATGTTTTAGATTCACTTCAAGATTGGGTAAACCATTTTGAGAGGAGGTTGTAAAAACTGCTGCATACCTAATAAATAGAAGTCCTTCAACTACTATTGATTGTAAGTGTCCGGAGGAGAAATGGATAGGTAGAAAACCTAATTTAAGACACTTAAAATTTTTTTGGTTGTGCAGCCTATTCTCATAAATTAGATGAAAAGTTAGATCCTAGATCCCAAAAATATATATTCTTAAGTTATGAAGATGGTACAAAATGATATAAGTTATGTAATATGAGTTTTATTGGAATAAATATTTTAATAAATATGGACATAATTTTTAATAAACATATATTTTCTTATAAAACTATTGAATTAAATTATGATAAAATAATACTAAGGGAGCTCACTATAAGGTGGAGCTCACAACCCTCGCTGATCTTAATGGATAACAAGAGAAGGGTGTGTGTCTCAATAAACTTGAACCATATGAGGAGGTAAGAGGCTTACACTCATGCATGTAAGCAAAAAAGCAGAAATCAATTAGTGTTCTGTTTTGCTTTAAAAAACTTCATTATTCTAACAGTCCCCCCTTACCGCAGAAATTTTAGTGCAGCTAAATAGAACAAATAATAGTGTAAGAAACTTATATTGGACCTTGAGGAAAACATATATGTTAAGAGTGTTAGTGATAAATAATATAATTAAGTTTGTTTTTTAATAGTTCAAATTTTTAGAATAATCGATAATTTAATATAATATTAGACATAATATTCAATAATATATTGACTTATATTGTACTTGTAATTTTATATTTTAATATAAATAAAAAGCTCAACTGCTAATAACAGTAAACTGACATTTTGCTTGTATTCAACAACTCCAAAAATGTAAACACAACACCGGCCATACGGGGATTGCCAAACTACTTAATTTCTTCATCTACCTGCTGATCTAGCTAACCTGCCTAATTAGTTAGAAGTAGCAAATTGCGGGAGCAGAACCATGTCCCGAAAAGAAATAAATAAATGCATGTTGTTATTATATTGAATACCTAACTACATGTATATGTAGCATGGAAAGTGCAACCCCTGTTCATCGTGAACAAAACATTAACCATAGTAGCAAATTAACATTAGTCATGGGCTCGACTTTTCTGTTTATCATGTTATATTGTATCCATTCTCTGAGTCTAACTTCTGCAGTGACTGTAGAGACACTGAAGTTGCCATAACTAACAATAGGGCCAGAGTCTCTTCTTGCCTTTGACAGGCTAGGAGAAGGACCCTACACTGGTATCTCCGACGGTCGAATTATCAAGTATCAAAATGGTGTTTTCATAGACTTTGCCATCACTAGTTCAGATAGGTATTTTTCTGTACTGATATAATATTGAAGATTTACCACAATTTTATACTGAAGTAATTTTTCTTACTTCAAATTTGATGGAAGATCAATGGGGGTTTGTTGAGGAACGATGGACCCAGCAAAGGGACTCATTTGTGGGAGAACCCTAGGGTTGGTTTTCTTCTATCAAACAAATGATCTATACATTGTTGATGCTTACCGGGGGCTCCTCATGTTAACACTTAGTACCCGGCCGTTAGCTACTCCGCTTGCAAATGCTGCAGATGGTGTTCCTTTCCGCCTCTCTTATGCTGTGGATATTGATCAAAGAAATGGAATAATTTACTTTACTGATGCTAGTGCCACATATAATCTTAGGTAAGAAGGCCTATCTAATATACAGATACCACATGTTACATCTCATTCTTATTTTTTTATTTTTTATTTTTTATTTTTAATACTTAATCTTGCTATGGTTACTACTACATTAATTTGTTTTTCTTGAGTGTATATGGCAGCCAAATATCTGAGGCAGTAAATCGGCATGATGCAACGGGAAGACTTTTAAAGTACGATCCGAGTACTAAACAAGTTACAGTGCTAATCAGGGGGCTGTCTTTGGCAGTGGGTGTTGCTGTCAGTTTAGATGGGTCATACGTTCTCGTGTCTGAGTACATGGCCAGTAGGATTCGGAAATATTATCTCACATGTCTGCAAGCAAACACGTCTCAAATTATATCTCAGTTTTCAAATGTGGGGAATCCGGTTAACATTAAGTGCACTGCATTGGGAGATTTCTGGGTTGCAATGAACCTGAATGGAACAGTAGCTGCGGCCGTAAAAATTAGAGGAGATGGTTCAGAGGTGAGGAGAGTAATTTTGGATAAGCTTTACAGCACTGACATAACTGAGTTTCAAGAGCAACTGGGAAGTAGTTATGTTGGATGTCTGTCTGCTAGTCACATTACTGTCATTGACTCACTATTAATATAATCTATTACATTAAACTTGTGCATGTAATTTTGCTCAAATTGGAGTATGAGATTAAAAAAAAAAAAACTTTAACTCCTATTAAATAAGATCTTTTTTTCTTCTCCAACTCCTCCCCCCATCCCACAACAAGCTATATACAACAAAATATTGGTGCTTTCAGCAACAATGCCTTTCTAGGATTTCTTCAAATTTTATCCATGGCAGCTGGCTTTAAATATAGGATTATGTTAGCTAGATTGTCAGGATTTTTCCACGTAAAATGGCTGAAACTCGCACTATTTTTCTCATTGTTTTCCATCAAATTTACAGGACTTGCATGATTCTTAGCATTCTGGAAAAAATAAATCAAATGACATTGTTGAAAACAAACATAAGTGACGTAACTAAGGAGACAAGAGAAAGCAGGAAAGTCCGAGAATATTGAAAATCTCACGTTTGAACCCCTAAACAACACCAGATGGCTCAAAACCGAAGGAAGTCATGACACAACAGGAGATTGACCTAAAAATGCTGCTCTGAAATCCCGATATGTTTGAGGCAATTATTGAGATTGACTTAAATATTGTAAAATTTCAAAGAGAACAGAGCTAATGGAGCAGTAAAGTTCTGCTGTAATGGTTTGCTTACTATTACAGCTTTGACTTCTACTTTTAATGCAAAAGTAGATCATTACATGTCCTTGAGATCTGAAAAACTACGACCAAAGCTTACTTAAGTTAATGATAAATTACCTAATACTCTGAAAAGGAAGGACTAGACAAGCATAAACCAATAAGAGGCTAAAACAGCCTATAACATAAACAAAATTTGATGCCAACGTCTACAAGGCTACAAAACGACTCCAATACTTTTAGGAATTCAGACTGAATCTGTTGGGACTAACTAAAACATATATAAACTTGAATTTGGACAGTGACTTGTGGTTGAAGAAAACAATCCTTGTTTGATTCGAAGCCTTTAAACATGAAATGAGAAAAAATTGGAAAGCCTTAATTGTAGGAAGACTCCTCGAAAAACCAAATTTATGTTAACCATGAAAAAACCATTGTTTAATCTCCAAAGAATACTGTTTACAGCAAACATGTACATATACTTTTCTGAAAACATGTAATAGGTGCATGCTACCATATCTTCAATTACTCTAATTGGCTTTCAACAAATTCTATGGCATCTTTAGAGGCTGATCTCTCAAATATTTATCCTACTGTAAGACTCTTTCAAAGATGGAAAGCAGAGAAGAAGGGCATAATTGTGCCATATTGAATTCAGGCATGAATTGGTTCCACTTGCAGTCTTGCACCTAAATTGTTTTGCACTTGTTACTGAACTACCCTATCCAACTAATTACCAAAACATTTTGTCCTAACATGTTGAGGATCATGTAGGAGATGGACCTTGATATTCAACTTGAATGAAATGGCAAAAGCGAATCATATTAGGCCATCTGATATTCAACTCTATGAATGCAAATTGTTATTTAACTCTATGAATGCAAATTGTTCTGACACTGAATGCCTAACTACTGCTATATATACCTAGATGGATTGCTGTCCTTGTTCACCCTAAATCAGAGAGGACTAACAATCATGAAAATAACAGCAATGTTAGCTTCCTTTTTTCTGTTTGTAGTGTTGTGTTTTTCTAATTGCCTTGCTCTTTCAAGCCTACCCTTCAGAAAGCTTCAACTGCCATCAAACTCAACTGGACCTGTATCTATTGCCTTTGACATTTACGGTGGAGGACCTTATACTGGTATCTCCGACGGTAGAATTGTCAAGTACAGAGGACCAACAGATGGCTTTGCAGATTTTGCCTTCACTTCAACAAATAGGTATTGTATTTATAAATTTTTCTTTCAAAATATTGTGATTTTTCTGGAAAGGTATTGAGGTGAAACAAACATGAGTAAAACATTTGCAATTGATGTAGAACAAAGGGGTTCTGTGATGGAACAACAGATCCAGCAAAGGGACCTGTTTGTGGGCGGCCATTAGGAATAGGCTTTTACTATCGAACAGGACAGCTTTACATTGCAGATGCTTATCGCGGCCTCATGGTGGTAGGAACCAACGGAAAGTTAGCTATCCAACTTGCCACTTCTGCAAATGGTGTTCCTTTCCGCTTGCCTCGTGATTTGGACATCGATCATACAACTGGAGTAGTTTACTTTACTGATTCTAGTGCTGTATACTCTCTGGGGTAACATACACTTCCTAATCAGTAAACAAATATGTGTGTTGCCAACTTGCCATTGAAAAGTAACGTGATCACCTATGATTTTTGCAGCGAAATAGCTGAAGCAAGACGGACGGGTGATGCAACAGGAAGACTATTGAAGTATGATCCAAATAGCAAACAAGTTACAGTGCTGCTGAGCGGACTAGCATTTGCGGTAGGTGCATCTCTCAGTTCAGATGCTTCCTTCCTTCTTTTTGGTGAGGCTAGAGACAGTAGGATTCTAAAGTATTGGCTCAAAGGACCAAAAGCTAACACCTCCGAGATCTTAATTCAGTTTCCAGATCGAGGGAGACCGGTTAACATTCAACGAACCATGCTGGGAGAGTTCTGGGTTGCAGTGAACATGATGAATGGAACAGTTCCTGCAGCGATAAAATTTAACAACAATGGTACTGAGCTTAGACGGATTATTCTGACTGAACAGTACAATACTACCAATATTAGTGAATTTGAAGACCGCTTGGGAAGAGTCTATATTGGATCTAGGTTTGCTGATTTTGTGGGTGTTATTGACTCGTTTCTGATATAGATTTTCTTATCATATGATCTAATCTCATGTATTATAATAATTCAGCTCAAATGGGGACCATGTATGGGAAATTTCCAGTTACTGAATAAGAGCTTTTTTTTTTTTAATCCTTCTTCCTCATGAGCACTATATTATAGAGAAATAGTATATCGCTTCCTTAAGACAGTATATCGCTTCCTTAAGACTTGGGACTGGAAGAACATAAGCAGAAGTATAGGATATATCTTTCCTCATTTACAGAAACAGAACAAGAAAAAAAGAAAAAAAAACAGAGAGAGTGATGCAATGAGATGAAAATCTGATCTTCTATTACTTGAACAAAACCTTTTAATATATCAACAACATAGGCAACGTACATGAGAATAGTTACAACATTAAATAAATGTAAGTGTAAAAAAACAGAATTCAAAAGCAAGAACAGAGGAAAAGCTTTGATTCTAGAAGAATTACTTCAATATGTTAAACTATAAAGTTTCACAACTTAAATAACAACTGAAATGAAAAAATGGATTACAATGTCACCTGCTACATCCCTTAAATCAAGTAAAACAAGATTGAAAGATAAATATTATTATACTAAACATCACAAATCAGAAAAGCATGGTTTCTGCAGCAAAGAGTGTTGCAGAAGCATTGCACCATATTGTCAAAGAAGCCAATGGACAATTCTGATCCAAACATGAGTCTTGACTTCAAAAACTTGATCAACACAACCAAGACAAAGGATAATGAGTGATGAAAGAAAGGATCCGGTCAATACTCACGAAACCGCTGCAGACTTGTTCACAAGCAACAATCCTTTAACAGCTATCGACTCTGTAGACCCATCGAGCCTTCAATCCTGTTGACCCGTCGAGCTTTCGACCCCGTCGACCCATCGATCCGTCGAGTCATTGACCCTGTTGACCTGTCGAGTCATCAATCCTGCAGAACATTTTGAGCCTTTGACCTGTCGATCCTTGGAGCTTTCGACCCCGTAGAGACGTCGACCCTTCGATCCAAAACAAGAAAATTTCTAACATTAAGAACACCCATACATCTCAAAAGTAAATTCAATCATTCCTTACAATCAAGAGAATGGCCTAAGCCATAAAAAATGCAAAAAATATGCACTTCTCACCAACCATGGTACTCAAGCTTCTACAAGAGGCAAAAGTACCCAAAAACTTCTCCAGTGAAATCCACGCTTCATGTGCACTTCAAACACTTCATTAACATGATAACAAACTGAAACAAACTAATTTCTTCCCTCCAAAACTTGAGCTTAAAGTCTGATGAGCAGCACATCAGCAAAATAGAGTAGCCAGCTTACAAGTACAATAAAAAAATAAGCTTAGTAACCCCCCTAAGAAAAAAAAGAATATGATATTTTCTGGGTATTTCTAATAATATCAAGTGTTATTCCTATTTTGGCAATTGAAGAAATAATTCGAAAATAAAACAGCAAGTACAAAAATGAGTAAGATCAAGTTTGATGGATTCGCCCTCTGATTCTAATATAGAATTAAATAACTAATAGAAATTCTATAAATTTTAGTATAATTTATAGAATATAAATAAAAAGACATCTATGGAGTTAGGTAAAATTTCAGATGGAGGTCTAAGTTAGGCTACACAGCTCCAATTCACTTGATTCGAATTGCTGCAAGTTCAATAAGCTGTATACTAATTGAAGACTGAAGAGTCAGCGCCAAAAAATTAGCCAAACAAAAAGTCAACTTTGAGGTTGATTAATGGCATAAAGAAGCAGTTTCAACATTCAAACAGGGACAATTTTCTTTCTAGTCTCGCTTCACATTGTTAGAATAGGTGAAGGTGCTTGCATTTTTAGAAATTTAAGTTTTAGGGGTTGACTTTTTGTGTTTCGAGTTTTTTGGCATTGACTCCCAAGGGATAGTTAGTATGATTTGATTGAATTTTACTCAAGCAAGAATCACATCGATTGGATCCGTATTGGTGAAGTTAAAATTGTTAGAAGGTGATAGTGAAGAAACTAGCTTCTGTTTCTAGCTTCTGTTTCTTCATGCAAAAGCAGATGCTGAATTTGAATTCTGGAGGTGATTTCATCCGGTCAACAATTTTTTTTCTGATGATCCTGAAGTGTTGGAGCAATCAGGGAGCTCTTGGCCGATTGGATCTTGATTTGGTGTTGATATTCTGAATATGATCATATCTTTTTAAAATTTGAATGACATTGTTTTCTCTGAGCACTTCAAAAAATCTCTTTGACGTACCAAGTCATCCATCTCTTCTCATGTGATGGATAGTCGCTCACATTTTCATAATTAGCTTCAATGGTATCCTTAACCAACTGATCTCTCATTATCTCTCTGCAGTCTGCATTGTAAACAGAGGATGAAAATGCAGAGAAGATTCAGTTTCACCACATATATATTAATCAATTAATTTGGACCGAAAATAGTGACACTTGCACATCATTGATCAGACTCAGGAGCCAATATTTCCAACTAGGAGCTGGATGTAGGATCATGTAGGTAGGAAGTGGAGCACCAGGATATACGGCTGCAGAAAATAGGATGGCCTAATACATATAATGTCGGTTTTCTTCGCACTAAATCGCTAGATTTGCATGGACTGTTACTTCAAACTGATTGTGTAAGTGCAATTAAACTATATATATATATATATATATGCCATCCTATTTTCAACTGTATGATCCAGAGATATAGATAGAACCACCCTAAAGAGTGTGAAAAAGGAAATCAGCGATTTAAAGAGAAACAAGGATAAAGGGAAAATTGTTGTGATATTGAATGAGCAGCAGCTACAACTACATACATGAACTTTATTGTCTTCATACATTGATTTTTATACTTTTCTCATTATCGTCTTCCTATATTTGCAGCTGAAAAGAATAAGTGAAAATTTCTACTTATTTTATTGATAGCAAAAAGAGAATGTATATATACACAATGCAAGAACTAAATCAGCTCCTAAATTAAAGCATATACGTTGTCAATTCCTATTAAGAGTCCTATACAAATAGAAACAAATAAATACAGATTTGACAATTGTTGATTGTCCTAATTAGTAGGATATCCTGGTATGATGTAATGGTTTACTCTACTTTCCTCAACACTCCCCCTCAAGTTTGGAATGAATATTCATTATTCCTAACTTGCTTAGTAGAGTCGAGAATTGCAAGGAACACAAAGGTTTTGTGAAAATGTCTACTGGCTGATTTGATGTGTCCACATGAGTCATCTTGATCATCCCTTCTTGAACTTTTTCTCGCACGAGATGGCAATCTATTTCTATATGCTTTGTACGTTCATGATAAACTGGATTTGAAGCAATATGTAGTGCCGCTTGACTATCACAGTATAAATTGAAAGGATGTGAATGCTTGATACCCAAGTCTTGTAAAATACCTTTCAGCCATGTGATCTCATAACAAGTTGCAGCCATAGATCGGTATTCAGCTTCTGCACTGGACCATGATATAGTCGTTTGCTTTTTGGTTTTCCAAGAAACTAGTGAGCTCCCAAGAAATATGTAATATCCAGTAACTGACCGTCGTGTGTCACAACATCTAGCCCAATCAGCATCACAAAAAGTATTTAACTGATTTAAATTTTCTGCAGAAAAAAATATTCCTTGTCCATATGTTTGTTTCACATACCGTAAAATATGGTAAACTGCTTCTAAATGTGGCACTCTCGGTTTGTCCATAAATTGACTCAAAACATGGATTGCATATGCCAAGTCTGGTCTCGTTATAGTCAAATAAATCAACCAACCAACAAGCCTCCGATATGAAGATGGATTATCAACATATTCTCCTTCAAAATTACTGAGAGATAAGTTATGTTCCATGGGACAAGAAGCTGGTTTTACACCAAGATATCCTGCATCTTCAAGAATTTCGAGAGCATACTTTCATTGTGAAAGAGCAATACCTTTATTGGATCGTGCAACCTCTATTCCTAGGAAATACTTCAATTCTCCTAGATCTTTCAATTTGAACTGATTCTTCAAAAATGATTTGGTGTCTTCAATATCTTGTAGATTGTTTCGTATTTGTTTGAAGATTGCTTGTTTGGTTAGTGACTTCACAATTGGAAATTAGCCAAAAACGTTGACTTTTTGACTCCCTAATCCAAATGCATTGACTCCAATTCCATTAGCTTCCTCTCATCATTTATGACTTGTTGCAATTGGTTTGAAGGTGATCGGATCATTAAAACTCAACTTGAGGCCTAATCTTGCTTTTACTGTTTTATTGATTTTGGCCTTGTGAAGTTTCTGTTTTAGTGCATTTTTTACCTCAAATGGAGCTGCTCTAACCTCAAGCAAGTTTGTTTAAGTTGGTTGGACCTCAAGCTTCGAGATCAAGCATGCCAAAGTTCATCATCTCACTTTTGGTGTTTTAGCACAAAGCCAAAAGCTGTTTTTACAGTAACAGCTTTTTGCCTTTGCTGTTTTTACAGAACAGCTTTTTTGCTGTTTTTGTGTGTTTGATTGTACTTAGCACTTTGTAATGTCCAATCTAGTATTGTAACTTCTAATCCTAGTTGATTAGAGATGTCTTAGTTTACTTTAACTTTAGTAATTGTCTGATTTGTAATCATCTCTTTATTAAGTATTAATGAAATGAAAAACTTGCATTTTAGCAAGTAAGCAAATTTTATCAGAAAACAAAGTGTATTCTGTTTTTTGCTCTCAACTTCGAAATTCTATCACTATTAAGATAACGTCATCTACGTAAATAAGGAGACAAGTAAATTTACCATTATGGGATCAGACGAACAAAGAATAGTCAGCCTTGGATTGCTTGAAGTTGGCTCTCTTAAGGGTAGCATAAAGTTTAATGAACCACTGTCGTGAAGCTTGTTTGAGGCCGTATAAAGACTTGTGAAGTTTGCAAACTCGTGTCTCCCCCTTTCGTCTGAAACTAGGTGGTAAGGACATGTAAACATCTTCATCAAGATCTCCATGTAAGAATGCGTTATTGACATCAAGTTGGTGAATATGCCATTTTTCAGTTGAGGCTACGGTAAGAAGAAGATGAACTGTAATAAGTTTTGCAACAGGAGAAAAAGTCTCTTGGTAGTCGAGTCCTTTAACTTGGTTGTAGCCTTTGGCAATCAACCGGGCTTTATAGCATTCCACGGTGCCATCAGATCGAAATTTGATCTTATATACCCATTTGCACCCAATCGGCTTCTTGTCGAGAGGCAAGGATTGTAAAGACTATGTGCCATTTTCTTTGAGTGCATCAAGCTCTTGTTGCATAGAAAAACGCCATTTTGGATCACAAATTGCATCTGCAAATGAGCATGGTTCCCTTTCAATTGAAAGAGAAGTGGTGAAGCCTTGTGTTTGGAAGACAATCTATCATATGAAAGAAAATTAGATAAGGGATAGGTGATACCTGCTGCTGTAACCAAAGCCGAGTTAGACGTTAAGATGTTCTGTGAAGGAAGAGGAATACCAACTTGATACTCAGCGAGGTGTCCAGGTGGTTTTTTAGTACGAGTCAATCATGGTGGAGACAGTTGTGGAACTGAAGGTAATGGTGAAGTAGATTGATCAATTAATGGAGAAGAAGTTGTGGTGGAGGGACTGTTTTGGAAGGTGGTGTCTTTGTTGGCAAGTGAATTATCTTTTTGAGAGGGGCTATTAGATGAGAATGCTTCTAGATTGGGATTGTCATCATCGTATATTAGGGAGGGATGAGGAATAAGAGGTGAATTTGCAGCAGAAGATGAAAAAGGAAAATTTTCATAGAAGAAAATGACATCATGTGAACTGAAAATTTTACCCATTAAGAAATCATAAACCCTGTACCCTTTTTTTAGTGTATGGATAACCCAAGAAAATACATTTTGTGGCTCTAGCATCAAATTTTGTAAGACGATGGTGATGAGTTGAGACAAAGCATAGGTACCTAAATACACGTAAATGGTCATATGTGGGCTGTTTATGAAAGAGTACTTCAAAAGGTGTTTTCCCTTGAAGAAGAGGTGTCGGTATGCGGTTGATGAGGTATGTAGCTGTCAAGATTGCATCCCCCCAAAATTTCTTAGGAAGATTAGCTTGGAATAATAATGCTCGGCCTACATTGAGAAGATGTCGATGTTTTCTTTCAGCTACTTTATTTTGCTGTGGAGTGGAAACACAACTAGTTTGATGAATGATACCTTTATCCAAACATAGATTTTTCAAAATGAATTCAGGTCCATTATCACTACGAAGAATTTTGACTTTCAAGGAAAATTGTGTTTCAACAATGTTAATGAATGCAATAATATATGTATGTGCATCTGATTTATATGGCATCAAATAAGTCCATGTGCAACGAGTATAATCATCGACAATCGTAAGAAAATATTATACCCTTGTGATAGAAGGAACATGATATCCTCCCCAAATATCAACTTGTATTCATTCAAAAGGTGCTTTAGTTTGAATATAACTTAATGGGAATGAACAACAAGTCTATTTAGCTAATGGGCAAATTAAACAATCAGAATTATCACAATATTAAATGTTTGTAACTGAATGAGAGAGTAAATGAAAAATCTTATTGGATAGGTGACCAAGGCGTTGATGCCAAAGTTTTGGAGAAGAAGGGGCAGGTGCAATGGCTGCATTACAGCTGGTTCTTTGTGAAGTATTAAGGTAGTAAAGTCCTCCTCGCTTAGTTCCCATCCCAATCGTTTTCTCCGATCGTTCGTCCTATAGCATACAAGTATGATCAGTGAATGTAGCAACATAATTGGATTTATGAAAAAGTTTGCTAACTGAAATCAGATTTAGTTTAAAAGAGGGGACACATAACACATCATGTAAAATGAAATTGGCAAAATGAATGCTGCCTATGTGTGTTACAGCAGCGATGGCTCCATTCGGTAGATACACGGTTCGATTGATTACATGCCGATTGGTGGTTAACATATCAGTTAAGTATACCATTTGATCCGTGGCTCCTATGTCAAGTATCCAACACATTTCTTTGTCAATAACTGATGCATAAAAGATTGTACCTGAGACATCACTCATGGTTGATGTGCTACCAACATGATTGGCCATGGAATTTGACTTATGTCCATTAAGTAATGTCATGAAATTCTGGTATTGTTCAGCTGTGAGAGTATATTGATTACCGGCTATGGGTGTGGTTGCATTTGCATAGTTGGCTTTTGAGGGAACATTCTTGTGCTCTCGTTGATCATGTTTATTACCTGTAAAATTCTTTGTAACTTTCTACAAACATCAATGGTGTGACCTTGCCAGCCGCAATAATCACATTTGAGATGTGACTGACATGTCTATGAGGTATGACCAATCTTGCTGCGAGTTTCGCATTTTAAATGAGGATTTTTGACATTGGAAGTTCTTTTCGAATTTCTAGAATTATTCTTCACAGCAAAAACTGAAGCTTCAACCATAGGTGTTCCTCCTTTTGATATACCTCGCTGCTTTTCATCTTGAAGGATTAAGAAATGAGCTCTGTTGACAGTAGGTAGTGGATCCATGAGAAGAATCTGTCCTCGAACAGCACAGTAGACTTCATTAAGTCCCATGAGAAATTTCATGGTCTTTTGATTTTGTTGGAATTGTAAAACTTCCTTCATAGTGCCGCATGTACAGGTTGGAATGCTGCATAATGCATCACGTTCATCCCAAAGACCTTTAAGCTTAGTATAATAAGCTCCAATGGTTATATTGTCCTGTTTGCAATTATGAATGGCTTCTTCTACATGGAAAAGATGAACACTGTTAATGTTTGAATAGCACTCTTCCAAATCAGCCCAAATTTCGTGAGCACTATTAATGTATATTATGCTTGCTCCAATATCTGGTGATATTGAGTTAAAAATCCATGATCTTACAAGATTATTGCAACATTTCCATTATTGGAATTCTTCAAGGGAAGTCTCTGATGGTTGTTTGATGGTACCATTGACAAAACCTTCTTTGTTTTTTATGCTAAGAGCCATGAGCATAGCACGACTCCTGGTACTGTAATTTTTTTTATTCATTCAACAATTGTGTAACGAGTACAAGATCAGGTTGGTCTGAATGGTAGAGGTAGAAAGGATCAGTTTTGGGTTGTCAAATTTGTTAGCTTCAGGCGTGGTTGACTTTGAATATTACCTTTTCCTGCCATAGATGTTGGCTAAAAGAATGTGGGTAATATGTTTTGTGTAAAAGAAATCAGGAGGGTGATGCTCTGATACCATGAAAAGAATAAGTGAAAAATTCTACTTATTTTGTTGATAGCACAAAGAGAATGTATATATACACAATGCAAGAACTAAATCAGCTCCTAAATTAAAACATACGTTGTCAATTCCTATTAAGAGTCCTATACAAATAGAAATAAATAAATACAGATTTGACAACTGTTGATTGTCCTAATTAGTGGAATACCCTAGTATGATGTAACGATTTACTCTACTTTCCTTAACAACAGCCAAATAAGGGAAGCACGAACAAGTGACAGTGGTGCTGAAAGCAGTATGAATAGCAACAGGTGTAGCACTCAGTCATTATACATGGCTCCATTCTTTCTCGTGTGTGAAGTTTGCAAGCAATAGGATTCAAAAGTATCGGCTTCAAGGATCGGAAGTGAACGCCTGTTAACACTATGATGAATTCAAGGGAGAAGAGAGCAAGAGTTTGAAGATGATATTGAATCTGAAAAATGCAGACATTTTTCTATGCAAATCTATAAACTTCATTGAACTTTCATATTACAATATATAGATAAGTTTTAATTATCATCATAAGTACAAATAACCTTGTTTGATTGCTTACAAATTAGAAAAGATAACTTACTACAATAACTAATAAAAGTTTGCTTAAAAGCAAATCAAAAGACTGCATTACAACATGCTTTTAAGTAATAGATTATTAGATAAATTAAAGATTGATGAAATCTTAAACTTAATTGTAGTAATTGAAACTGATTAACTAAAATAGTAATTACAAAGTGAAACTTAATATCTAAAACAAGATTGCAAATATTGATTGAGACTTAGGAAACATAGAAGACTAGTTGCTTTAAATAAAAACAGATAACTTCTGATTTTGTACTCGTAACTTAATATAGTTGTCAAAATGGAGATTTTACCAAAATGACATTTAATGGATATACTCTTCTACCAAATGCTCCAACACACTTTTAATGAGCTTGTAAACTTGCTGGAATCAGATTTGGATAAAAAAAAAAAATTCAAATTTGCATACTTGCCTTCTTGATCAAACAACAAACAAACCAAAACTATAGCTCCTGGTATTACTATTAAGGCAAACGTTGATGCATCGAGTAATTCATGTTAGAGTTGTTGAGTATGTCGAACCGTTGAGTACATCGACCCATCGAGTATGTCGACCCATCAACTTCCACCATGCTCAGCTACAGTAAACCATAACTCTTTCAGTTTTGTCCGATCTAACTGATTCTTTTTTAAACAAGTTTGTTTTAGTCTCCTTAAACTATAGGAATGATGTTTAACGCCAAAATCCACCGAGCACAAAAAGTAAGCTCTTATCACTCTTCATTGTTTATTAGGAATTCGTTTCACTTTCTTCAAACATTCCTCCTTAGACTATTGCTAATGACACCCATTATGCTTCTAAAATACTCAAACTTATAGCTACGAAGTGACTTGGTAAACCCATCATCTAGTTAATTTTCAAATTTTTAGTGAATAAACCTAACTTCACAATTCTTGATTCTCTCTCTAATGAAATGAAATCTTACTAGAATGTGCTTAGTCCTCCCAAAGTGAACTGAATTTTCAAAGATAGTTATGGCAAACTTGCTATCACACTTGATTGAGCCTAAACTGGATTGAGGGAATCCCAAGTTAAATAGAATCTTCCTAAGCCAAATTGCATGATTGCAAGCAGTTGATTGGGCAACTACAACTTGTTTCTTTAAACTTCAACAGAAGACACCAGATCCTAGATTAAAACAAAAGCCACTTATGCTCTTGCAATCATCCATGGAGTCTGCCTAGTCATTGTCTACGAATCCTTCTAAGATAAGCTCTCTTCCTTAAAACAAAATCCCAAAATCTGTTGTGCCATTGATATATCTCAATACCCTCTTGGCTACTCCCATATACATTTCAGTCAAATTATGCATGACTCGAGATAATAAGCTGATTGAGTGCATATTGTCGGTCTGGTTGCAGTCAAATACAATAATCCTCTTATCATGCTTTTGTACAAAGTTTCATAAACTCTTTTAGAACCATCATTCATCACAAGCTTCTCATTAGCAGCCAAGAGAGTAGACATTGGCTTTCTTCCTTCCATTTTAAACTTCTTGATCAAACATTTTGCATACTTTTCTTGAGAGATAAATATCCATTTCTCTAGCTTTTGAATCTCCATTCCCAAAAAGTAATTTACCAGCCCCAAATCTGTCATCTCAAACTCAAGCTTCATCTCTTGTTTGAAGGTTTGAATCACGACTTCTTTATCTCTTGCAATAAGCAGGTCACCGACATATAAAGAGATCATGAGATAAGAGTCATTTGATTTCTTTGTGTATACGATATGCTCACTTTCACTTCTTTCAAATCCTGAATTGCTCAAATAAGAGCCAATTCTACTATATCATGCTCTAGGTGCATGCTTCAACCCATATAGAGCATTCTCTAGCTTGTACGCTATAAACCCCTCAATATTTCTAAACTAGGCATAATAATGGGAAAAAAGATTTCAAGGGGGTTTCTACTAAATTTTAATTCCCACATATACCTAATTTTAATGATAGAAATAATAAGAGATCTATTTAATAATTTTAAGATTTAGGAGGGCTTAAATATAATTATTAAAAATAATTATATAAAATGAAATAAAAAAAATGGTGGCACAAATGTGTCAAATGACACATTATGTGTCAATGAGTACATAAATATTGGCATTTAGACACTTATGTGTCGTTATGCATATAATTAAGAATCATAGACACTAACAAGTCTCTTGATAATGCGTCAATTAATCAAATGGTCTTCCTTCACTATATATAGGTTATAGTGACTTTCATCCAAAAACAAAAGAAACCGAGAAGTGAAGGAGAGAAGAAAGAAAAAGGAAAGGGAGAGGGGGAGGAAAGAAAGAGAAGAGAGGGAAAGAAAGAGGGAAAGGAAAAGAGAAAGAAAAATAGAGGAGGGAAGAAAAAAGGGAGAAAGAAGGAAAAGAAGATTAGGATCTTCAACCTTCCGTAAAAATCAATAAGTATAACCTCACTATAACACAATGATGTTGTTTGTTTGTTGTTATGGTTATTTAAAATAATTATATTAATTGAGGATAGTATTAATTATTAAGCATGATGACTTGCAAAAAATATTTATCCTGCTAAGGTTTATGTCTATGTTAGGATTATGATTATATCACGTTATGTAGAAATGAAATGATGTTACTACCATGCTATAAGTAAGATTATGACTAGTATGATGAAATGAACTAGTATAGCATGATGGTTTAACAATAATACATACTTTAAGCATGCTACTATTAGCTGCATATATTCATACTAGGAGTTAATTTTATGCTAAATGAAGTAAAGAGCATGAGCATGCATATACATAACATTAAAGTGAGGTGTTGTCAGGTTAAAAGAATGATCACTTGTCGATAATAAGGGATCCTATATAATTCTAAAAGAAATGGTCATAAGCGGATAGTTGTAATGGTCATAAGAGGACCACTGATTAGATATCAATTGAATTGCCCACGACAGTATCCTCAAGGCTTAAGCATATAGAAGGATAGGGAATCATCTATGCTAGATATAAGTTATAAAGGCATTAATTTAAGGTAGTCATTGAAGGATTAAGACATGTGAGTAGGACCATGTACTTACTAAGCTTCCAACTCACAGATGTTTACCTTGTGTTGTAAGAAATCATAAAGGTAAAGCGATAGTTTAAAGTCTGAGCAAATGAAGAAGGTCAACCCTGTGAGATTGTACATATGGGACACAACCTGTGAAAAAGGTATAACCAAAGAATCATCTAGAAAACTTATCATTGTATACAAATATATATATTTAGGGAAAAGAATGAAGTTTGTTTACAATTTTTTTGGGATTAATTCCCTATGATAATGATTTCAGTTATATTTTATAAGAAACTCAAATTTTTATGCTATTTCTACAAACAAAAGAATTTCAAATAAAGAAAAAGAAAGTAACGCATCTACTAGCTATCCATGATTTCCCCTCGATAAATAGCTAGTAGGGCGGGCGTTACATACACCTTCCTGTCTTTGCCTCTGATCTCAAATCTCAAATCCCTCAGGTTGATCAACATAGATCTCATCCTCAAATCAGAAAAGTAGATTTCACATCCAGTTGATGAATGAACCAATTTTTCCTAGGACCTTAGGCAATTAGTAGCCTTATGGTGTCAGGTCTTTCCATAGGGGAAAATATCTATGCATAGTCCACTCCATACAAGTAGGAGTATCCTTTCATGACCAACCGAGCTTTATACTTATTGATTAAAGTATCTAAATTGAGTTTGAGCTGCAAAATCTATTTTAGACCTATGACTTTCTTCTTATCATGTTTGTCAACTAGAATCCAACTGTGATTCTTATTTAACATTTCCAGCACCTTCTTCATTGCTTTCACCCAATTCTTATCAACTTTAGCTTCCTCATAGGTTCTAAGCTTAGAGAGAGCCACGTTGCACCTCTGGTATACATCATCCAAACTTCTCAACTTAGGATTGATAAGTTCATTTTTTGCATCAAATTATGAAGTAAGAAGTAAGAATCAAAATCTAATCACCTTTTAGAATTTCTAGTAGGTCTACATCATTACTTATTCTTCCCAATCATAAGTTGCCAGCTCATCAAATGTAACATCTCTAGCAATTGAAATCTTCTTATTGATTGGAATGAAAATTCTATGGGCTTTGGAGTCTAAAATATAGCCCACCAGAATTCTCTTCTCAACCTTCAAAGAAAGCTTATCCATCCTTGCATCAGGGATATGAGTGAAACATAAGGATCCAAACACTCTGAGGTGTGACTCAAAGGGCTTGATCTTGCTCCAAGCTTCATAAGGAGTCTTCCCTTCTACTACTTTTGTTGGTAGTTTGTTGAGAAAATAAACAGCAGTATTTGCAACATCAGCACAAAACCTTTTTGAAATTGACTTCTTAGCCATCAAGCTTCTGACCATCTCTATAATTTTTATGTTCTTTCTCTCAGAAACTCCATTTTGCTGTGGAGTATAGGGGACGGTTAATTGATGCTGAATTCAATTCTCTTCATAGTATGTTTTGAACTAAGTGTATATATACTCTCCACTATTATTTGATCTTAGCACTTTCAACCTTCTCTCACTTAAAGTTTCAGCTAGGTTCTTGAACTTCATAAACTCACTAAACATTTGTGATTTCTTCTTCAAGAAACTGATCCAGCAGAATCCAGACATGTCATCAATGAAGATAACAAAATACTTGTTTCCATTTAAAGAAGCTTATTTCATTGGTCTACATACACCTGAATGCACCAATTCAAGTATCTCTTCTGCCTTATAAGCTTGATTTAAAAAAAAAGAACTCTTCTTCAATTTCCCAAGTTATTAGTTTTGACAAATTTGCTCTTGAGGTTCTACTTAAGACAAATCTTCAACTATTTTTTTTTAGCTCAAAGTATGTATTACTTTGAGGTCAAAATGGTTGAACCTCATATGCCGCTTCCATGACTCATCACTCTTCCAAATCAAGGCTTGATGACTCTACTAAATAGAAAAATTGTTGTGACTTACTGGGACTTTCACCACTTGCTTCTTGCTAGCATCCAAGATGGTACAATGATCATCTTTAAACAACAATGTGCAACCATTCTTCATCCGCTGGCCAACACTTAGCAACTTGTGCTTCAAGTTAGGAATTAGAAACACATTAGCAATCAATTTGTTGCCTTTTTTGTTTTAACAGAAATGGTTCCTCTTCCATAAACTTTTACTCCTTGTCCATTTCCAACCATGATTGTGGTTGAGAAACTTTTTTCCAACTCCTTGAAAAGACTCATTATGAATCATGTGGTTAGTATAACCACTATCTATGAACCATTTATCTCTTGATCTATTCTTAATAGATTATGTGGCTATAAAAAGCAGTTTTTCTTCTTTAACTTCTTCTACTGCATTGGCTCTTTGCGGTTGAGGATTGCCTATTGGTTTCCTTCTGCAGTCCTTCTCAACATGACCAAACAACTTATAAAAGTTACATTATGATTTTCCCTTCCAATAACAAATCTTCTCTGTATGATTCTTCCTCTTGCATATGCTGCAAAGAGGAAATTATTTCTTCCCTGAGGTATGAGCTCCTCTAGAACTACTTGAACCTTCTGAGCGAGTGGATTGATTTTTCCAATACTTTCCTTTATTATTTACCATGAAAGCTTCTTATGTCTCCCATTCTTTGAGATTAGAATTCCTTTACTCTTTTTCTTAAAGAGCGCCAGTAAGCTTTGACAGAGTCAATGTTTCTAGATCTTTGCTTTATTTAATTACATCGATTTTTGAATTAAACTTGGTTGGTATGCTGACCAAAATCTTGTTAACTAACATCTTCTGAGTTACATATGCTCCAAGTAACTTCATCTAGTTAGATACTTACATCAATCTATTTGCAAGAAGTCTAATGGTTCTCTTAAGACTAAAGAGTATGATGGTTCTCACCCTTGCTTGTCCTTGAAATTATGTTTTCAAGAGATCCTAAGCTTTTTTTGCAACTTCTACATCCATGCTCCGAGCGAAGATGTCATCATTGATTCCTGAATACAGTGTTGACAAAGCCTTATAGTTGTTTTGCTTTGTCACTTTCTATTTTCTGATCCATTGGACTATGTAGTCCACTTCCTCATTAGATTCTTCATACCCTTCATCCACTATCTCCCATAGACCAACTGCCTTCAAGTAAGTGGTCATTTTTGCTTACCAAAACTAGTAGCCTTCTCTAGTAAATGCTAGAGGTTCAGTCAAGTTCAACCTTCCAGTAGCCATATCTAACTTGTTGTTTTGTTTTGGTGTTTGTGGATTGAAACTATTTTGTAGGTGTTTTAGAAGATGAGTTTGATGAGAATAGGATGGCTACAACATGTGCATTGATACCATGTTAGATAAATTAAATATTGGAGTTGGTTTGAGTTGGATTGAACTAAAAAACTAGCAAAAACTAGACTCTGTAACAAAAATAGAGAAAATAGAACAATTAAGGATTGATGAAATCTAAAACTTAATTGTATTGATTGAAACTGCTTAACTAAAATAACAATTACAAATTGAAACTAAATATCTAAAATATGATAACAAACATTAATTAAGACTTAGGAAAAAGAGAAGACTAGTTGCTTTAGACAAAAATAGACAACTTCTGATTTTGCATTCTGAACTTAGTATAGCTGTCAAAATAGAGATTTTGACCAAAATGGAGATATTGACCAAAATAGAATCTAATGGATATACTCTTCCACCAAATGCCACTTCTAATGAGCTTGAAAACTTACTGGAACGGATTTGGAGAAAAAAAGAATTCAAATTTGCAGACTTGTCTTGTTGATCAAGCAACAGACCAACCAAAACTGCAGCTCCTACTATTGGTGATATAGCAGACGTTGAGACATTGAGTAATTCATGTTAGAGGCATTGAGTACGTCGACCCGTCGAGTATATCGACTTATCGAGTACGTCGACCCATCGAGTATATCGACTTATCGAGTACGTCGACCCATTGACCCCTACCATGCTCAGCCACAATAGATCATAACTCCTTTAATTTTGATCCGATATAACTTATTCTTCTTGTAATAAGTTTGTTTTAGCCTCCTTCAACTATAGGAATGGTGCTCATCATTAGAAACTGGTTTTACCTTTTTCAAACAAAGATGAAACAACTTTTTGCTATTAAGGACCAATGGACCAAAAATGATGACAAGCTCCCAATTGAACCAAAAATAGCTTCAACATGATCATAAAGACTAATTGAACTTGTTAGAATAAGAATATAGCATAATTGGACAACATTTCTTGATATGTCTTGCCATGATAGATCACAAACCAGCAATAAATCAAAATGGCCATAACTTTTTCATCTTTGATTTGATTTGTTTCAAACTAATTCTCACAAGTTTGGTTTGAAAAGATCCAACTAATATAGAAGGAGTCAATGCATAATTCCATTTGATGCAAAAAGTCAACCAAAATAGAATGGTAAAATAAGGAGAACAGATCACATTCTAACAACACCATATTGGGAGATTTCTGGGTCCGGAGTCTAGATAGTGCCTAGAGCATTACGAATTAACAGCAATGGTAGTGGGTTGAAAAAGATAGCTCTAACTGAATTACACTACATGTACACTAGCATTAGTGAATATGAAGATCCAAGTAATTACATCATGTCATATATATCATTTATGCATGCATGGTTGCTTCTTGTTGATGTCGGATTTGGTTAGCACTTTCGCACCAAGCCACCAATAATATATGTTCAACAAAGATTAATTTGCAGACAAAACAAAGAAGAGTATCAGGATTTATGACCTACAAACTCCTTTCGATGATGAGAAAATGGAAAGAGAGGTAATAACGAGCTTCTAGCTTAGCAATGAAACAATAATATTTTTAAGTAGCGAGTAGAGGATGGGGAAAGAGCGTATAACCCTAAGATTGCTCCCTAAGTTTTCTTTTATACTTTCCAACCGGCATATTCTCATTAGATGTCTAAATGGTAATACACTAAGCTACTACTAGGCCACTGTACTTGTACCGCACCTGTAAGAAAGCAACTTTTCCCCATTACCTTATAAATGGACTGCGTTTCCTCCATGTATGTTAAGCAGAATATTGCTGGGCTCTATCCACCCCAATACGACTACTCCTTTTCCTTTACATAATTTCTATAGGCACTCAAATAACTGCCCCAACACTTCCAATGCTCAACTTCTATATAACAGCATGTATAATACAAGTAATAGTGGGCATAGGCCCATAGGCTAAGGTCCAAAAGGGACGGTCCAAGTTCATGTCCAAATTGAGCATACAAAGGAACGCAATTGTCTCGCATCGTGTGGGCCACTGGCCACACGACATAAGAAGCACCAGAAACCCAGAGTAGGAAAAGGCTCAACTCCACAATATGTTATTAATAAGAATTTTTAGAGATTCTTGAATGCATCATCATATGTATTGTCACGTCTACGGTCAGATAAATATGGTTTTAATTATAAATGTAAATTTCGATATAATGTATCAAAAACGAATATGGTGGTGCATAGAGGAATTTATCCTATAGTAGTCGGTACTGGAGGTGCCAGGGCAAGTGCATGCGTATACCTCTTTGCTATTGGTACTAGTACGTGGCCATGAATGTGTATATATATAGCGCGAATTCACGAAACTCGTACAAAAGTTGATCGGTGGAGAAACCGATAGGGACTGGGAGGCGGCTCGTCATCTAATCTGCTGCCTCCCCTTATACTCTACTAGAGATGGCAATTCGGGCCGGCCCGGCCCGTATTAGACCTGAGCCCGTTTAGGTCGGGCCGGGCTTGGCCCGTTTTGATTTGGGGCGGGCTCGGGCCAGGGCGGGCCTCAAAAGTCTAGGTCCAGCCTGAGCCCGATTTAAAACGGGCTTACAAACGAGTTTTTTTATTTATGGATAAAAACAGCTTTAGGTAGTATGATTGTACTGTTCATTACGGTACTGTTCACTGCAGGTAGCCTATATACCCACGGGCTGAATTTGGCCCGTTTTAAAAACGCGTATATAATCAATGTCCGACTTGTGTACGAGCTGAGCCAAGCCCGTACCCGCATATTACAGGTACAGATGCGGGTTAAACTTTAAGGGGCTGGGTTGAACGGATTCGGGCCGGGCCGACCCAAATTGCCATCTCTATACTCTACTGCCACTACACAAAAGAGTGGGAGGCCTTTACTTTTCGCTTCTTTGTCTTTTACCACCCTCCCTATCCCTCTTCGTGGGTGGCTCTGCTTTCCTTTTGTTCTCTGTCCTAGGTGAGATAGAACACCACCCATCACCCCATTTCCTTTCCTTCAACTCTTACTGCTACCCACCTCTTTTTACTTAGATCTGATCTAATGCTTTTTCATCCTTCGGATTGAATTACTTTCTGCTTCAAGGATTGGATTGAATCCCATCCAATCCAATCCCTTCTCAGTTTGCCATTTCTTTTGCTATCTGGCTGTCTTCAAAAAGTGCTACACTGGTAAGCTTAATGGATTCTCTTTATTTATATTGTCTGAGATTTTGATTTCAGTTGCAATATTCTGTATCTGGGCTTATGGCCTATACCTTATTCTATTTGATTTCTTTTCTGGGCTTTGATTGATCGTTCTGCTCTTGTAATGGATTTCGTTCATCTTCTTCGTTTCTTAGTATTATCTGAAAGAGAATGCAAATGTCTTGCTTCAAATGAAAAATAAAAATTGAATTAATCTCCTTCAAATGTCTTGCTTGGTCTCTCAGTTTATCGAATTGACACGCGCAAACCAATTGTCATGTAAATGGAATTCTAATGTAATATGTAGATGGGAGACGTGGCCAAGGATCTTACGGCTGGGACGGTTGGAGGAGCGGCACAATTGATATGCGGGCACCCGTTTGATACTATCAAGGTCAAGCTCCAAAGCCAACCTGCTCCTGTTCCTGGTCAACCTCTCAAGTACTCAGGAGCAATGGATGCTGTGAGGCAAACTCTAGCTGCTGAAGGGCCAAGGGGTTTGTACAAAGGCATGGGGGCCCCACTTGCTACTGTGGCTGCTTTCAATGCAGTTCTGTTCACGGTGAGGGGACAAATGGAGGCCATTTTAAGGTCTCAACCCGGGGCTCCCCTTACTGTTGGTCAGCAGGTTATTGCTGGGGCTGGAGCCGGAGTAGCTGTCTCTTTTCTTGCTTGCCCCACTGAGTTGATCAAGTGCAGGTCTGTATGCACACTTTTACAGTTTACTCCTTTGATCATGCAAAACTCCTACCTTATTTACTTGTTATTTAGCATAATGTATTCCTGTTCTTACCTAAGTCACGATAGAGTTGACTGTTGAAACACATTGTTGTGGCGTAGAGCATTTTCAGTCGGGTTAATGATTTTGTTTTCCTGTCTTTCAATTTGTTTAAGGTTAGCAGTCATGTTCTAACCTTGATAGTATATGTTTAAAAAAAATATATCATACAGATTGCAAGCGCAAAGCACATTGGCAGAATCATCTACCTCAGCTGGCACTGCAGTGAAGTATGGAGGACCAGTGGATGTGGCCAAGCATGTTCTGAAATCAGAAGGAGGTGTGAGGGGTCTCTTCAAGGGCCTGATCCCCACAATGGCACGTGAAATACCCGGAAATGCAGCCATGTTCGGTGTCTATGAATTTTTGAAGCAGTGCCTTGCAGGAGGAACAAACACTTCTAACCTCGGAAGAGGTTCCTTGATTGTTGCTGGTGGTTTGGCTGGAGCTTCCTTTTGGGCTTCTGTGTATCCAACCGATGTGGTCAAGATTGTACTTCAGGTGGATGATTACAAAAATCCAAAGTTCTCGGGTTCCATTGATGCTTTTAAGAAGATACTGGCCTCGGAGGGTGTGAAGGGCTTATACAAGGGCTTTGGTCCTGCCATGGCCCGAAGTGTCCCTGCTAATGCGGCATGCTTCTTGGCCTATGAGGTCACAAGGTCCAGTTTGGGATGACCCATCTTTTTTTTTTCATCAGCTCTGCATTTTGTTTAACTATAAACCATTTCCCCCTGATTGTAAATAGGAAACAAAATTCCTTCATATTACAAGTTTTGTTTTTATGTTTCACTCACACAGCAGCCTCTTTAATGTTGGCCAATTTCTTGATAAGTGGAGGAAGAAACATTTCACCAATTCAAAGATTTGCAACGACTGGTTTTCTGGTACAATACTACAAGTATCTTTTGTGGCATTCTTTCGAGGCAACCAACTTTTATTTACACCTTTTTAAAGGAAAAACAAAAAGATATAATTCAGCAGGAGTTTCTCATACATACATACATACATAATTAAGATAGGTTGCTAAGTTAGAAGCCTAGCTAAACCAGATTATTAGTGACACCAACAAAGTTAGCAGCGAAAGATCCTATATAACGTCGTTCCTTTTGTTCCTCGAATTCACTAATCGCATCATACTGTTGATTTAAAGTGATCCGTTTTAGCTCATTTCCGTCTTGATCAATTTTTATGGCTGCTGGTATGGATCCATTAGTGAGCGTCACTGCTACCCAGAAATAGTTTCCAACCGTGCCACGCTTAATATTATCCGGTATTCCCAATCCTGAAAATGGAACTAAAATTTGGGATGTCTTTGAGTTTTGACCTTGGAGCCAATATTTTTGAATCCTAGCGGTTGCGGCCTCGGTTACAAGGACAAATGATCCATCATGACTTACTACAACACCTAATGGAACCGATAGTCCCTTCTTCAGTACTGTAACCTGTTTGGTATTTGGGTCATATTTTAGAAGCCTTCCTGTTGCATCACCTTGGGTTATGGCTACACGTATTTGGCTGCAATTTTTGTATTTGATAATTTCAGCTCGTATCCAATAACGTCATAATTATTTTACAATTACAAGAAGCCTAAGTAATATATACCTGAAATTGTATACGGCACTAGCATCTGTAAAGTAGACATCTCCAGTTAGTTTATCGACATCCAAAGCATTAAGCATGCCGAAGGGGACTCCGTCTGCACCAGTAGCTAGTTGGGCAGCTAACCTGCTTCCATTTTCAACCACCGAGAGCCCGCGATAAGGATCAACAATGTACAGCTGTCCGGTTCGATAAAAAAAGCCTAATCCTAATGGTCTTCCACATGTAGGCCCCTTTGAGAGATCTGTTGTTCCATCACAGTTTGCCTCTGATCTGCATCCACCCAAATCATGTGTTCAATCTAAAATGTACTTTCACTTAGGACCAAGAATTGTCATGTAACTGACGTTTTTTTTTTTTTTTTTTTTTGAAAGATAAGTTCAATTTCATTGAAGAATGCCAAAAGCCCGAAGTACATTCCAAGTTACAGAGAACCAATAAACACCAAAGGAAAATTGAATCCAAACAAAACGAAGAAGAGTATACAAGCGGGATAGTGGATGAATAGGTACCTATTCGGTGAATTGATTGCAAAATCTACGAAACCATCAGCGGGTCCTTGATACTTGAAAATTCTACCGTCGGAAACACCGGTATAAGGTCCCTGACCGTACCTGTCAAAGGCAAGAGACTCAGGCCCTGTCACATTTGGTGGCAGTAGGAGTTTCTGGATTGAAATTGCATTGGAAAGAGCAAGAGAAGGAAAAACAAACACCATTAACAGAAAGATAGAGCCCATATTATTAGTGTTTTATGAGTTTTTTGTTTCATTGTAATAGTTCTGGCCTCCGAGGTCTTTTAGTATGGCCTCCATGCTATTTATAGAAATTGTATGCATGCATGGATTCTAGAACTAACATTAGTTTTTTTGGCCAAAAGATGTGGCTGACTGGCTGTTATTTTTCTTTTCTAAATAATATTATTTTACTATATAGAGAAGGGACCGATATATCACCAATCCATGACCACAATAGCATTCGCTGGCTCTTCCCCTGTTTGCGTCCCTCTTTACCATTGACTCATTCTGTCCTAACACCTAAATTTAATATAACCAGCTTGATTTAAAGCTCTATGAAGATAAGCAAATGAACATCTTGATTTTTCTGTGTAATTGCTCACTTGTTGTAGAAAAACAGCAATTGACTTGACAATGTTTTAGCTATTGAATTAAGCAACTTAAAAGGATGATAATCTACAACTCTCTAAGAGGACTAAGTTAAGACTAAAAAAACTTAACGTAACATTCAAAATCTTGACAACCTTTAAGCATGAAAACCAGAAAAACAGCAAATTAAGCTTGTACAAAATGCACCTTTATGCTGTAAATTAACTAGAATGTTCAATTTATAATGCCTCCACTTCTGAGAATTGAAACTAACTTATAGACTTGATAAACTTCAGTTTGAGCTTGGTGGGAATAAGCTTCAGTCTGAGCTTGGTGGGAGGTTTGGAAACCAACTAGAATAAAAAAATTGGATCTTGCCTTGTTGATGAAGAAAATAGCCTTGGTTATAGACTTATAGCCATGAACTTTTAGCTTGCATAACTTGCACTGAAGTGATCCGATTTGCTTCAAACCAATTTCTATAAAAATCTATAAACTTGAAGATGTTAACACTCTTTGCAAACACTAATACTATGATACTCTATACAAAATCGAAGCTCAGTTCAAGCGAAGAGACAAACTTTTCTTTCTATGAAAATGGCTTAAAACTTCCATTGCATCTACTTGAATATACATTACAAAGATTGATTATTTCAATAACTTTGACTAAAGCTAAGAAAATACTAAGGAAATACGGCTTTAAACACAAGCAAAATACTAGTTCTAATAAGGCAAAATACAGATAAGCAAATTGGATTAAGCAGCTTTAAATCAGGCTTGCTGCAGAATACAAGGCTGTCAACAACAACAATGACAAAAGATAAAACTCTTGGTAGAAATGATTAAGGTTGATCTCCCAACTTCATTCTTTCTTCAAACTCTTCAACCTTGATCACATGTAATGGCTTGAGTGTACTGCTCTTGTAATGAATTCCATTCTTCTTCTTCATGTCTTAGCATTATCTGGAAAGAGAATGCAGCTTACGAATTCATACTAGCTAGTTTGACCAATACTAGTCCTATCACTAACATAAGGAAAACTTGTTAAAATTCACTTCTTGAAAAATCTCTGTTCGTCATCACAAATGATTGAAGAAGCATTTACATATTTTGTAGTTTTCCCCACTAAGTCTTTTGGTTAGATCGATTCTCTATATTCCAGAATCTCCTTCAAGCAAAGACAAAACTGAGTCTTTTACCTCATAGGCCCGGACCCAAATCTAATGCATCATGAAATTAAAGGCTAAAATCTCAAGATTGGCAATATTTTCTATGTAAAGAGTTTTGTTTTAAGTTATAATATTTCTGAAGAATATAAAATAAATTAACTTCCTTCAAATGTCTACTTGGTCTCTCAGTTTATCAAATTGACATGTGCAACCAATTGTCATGTATTTTTGAAGCCTAGAACTGTGCAAATCAAGTTCAACGGCTAGTTTGAAATGATGTTAGAAGGTTATTGAAGCATCAAGAGGTGTCTGGTTGAAGTTGGAACCAAATTTAGCATTTTGGAGCCGTTGTCAGTGTTAGTGGCAGTGGACGATGATGTTACATGTTAAGGATGTCTACTTGATTGTTAGTTTCTATTTATTGTACTTGTTTCAGTTTTAGTTCATGTATTTAAGATTTGTTCATCAAGTAGTGAAATTAGATTGAGATTTCCAGCAAATTGGTCTCTCTCTTCTGCTTAGGTCTGTTCTTGATGTTCATGGAGCAAAACAGAATACTTGTTATTTAAAATCTAACAGGAATGACCCATCTGTTTCTTTATTAGCTCTGCATTTTGTATAATTATAAACCACTTCCCTCTGATTGTAAATTAGGAACAAAATTCCTTCATACTGTTGTTTTCTGGTACAATACTATATAATCTTTTGTGGCACATTCTTTCGAAGCAGCCAACTTTTATTAATACCTACCTCATTCAGCAGAAAGCTCTTATTCAGCAGGAGTTTGTCATACGCACATAAGATAGGTAGGTTGCTAAGTTGGAAGCCTAACCAAACCAGAGATTATCAATGACACCAACAAAGTTAGCACCGGCAGATCCTATATAACTTCGTCCCAATCGTTCCTGAAATTCACTAACCATGTTGTACTGTTGAATTAAAGTGATCCGTTGTAGCTCATTCCCATCTTCATTAATTTTTATGGCTGCGGGTATGGATCCATTAGTGAGGGTCACTGCAACCCAGAAATAGTTTCCGACCAAGGTACGCTTAATATTATCCGGTTTTCCCAGTCCTGAAAATGGAACTAAAATTTCGGATGTATTTGATTTCCGACCTTGGAGCCAATATTTTTGAATCCTAGAGGTTGCTGCCTCGGAGACAAGAACAAATGATCCACCTGAACTTACTGCAACACCTGTCGGGACTGATAGTCCCGTCATCAGTACTGTAACCTGTTTGGTATTTGGGTCATATTTTAGAAGCCTTCCCGTTGCATCACCTTGGTTTATTGCTACACGTATTTGGCTGCAATTTTTGTACTTGATAGTTCCAGCTCGTATGATATAACATAATTGTTTTACAATTACAAAAAGCCCAAGTAAAATATACCTGAAATTGTATACAGCACTAGCGTCTGTAAAGTAGACATTTCCGCTTGGTTGATCAACGTCCAAAGTGTTAAGCATGACAAAGGGGACTCCGTCTGCACCAGTAGCTAGTTGGGCAGCTAAGCCGCTTGTAGATCCCTTCACCGAGAGCCCGCGAAAAGCATCAACAATGTACAGTTGTCCAGTTCGATAATAAAAGCCTAATCCTAATGGCCTTCCACATGTTGGTCCCTTTGAGAGATCTGTTGTTCCATCACAGTTTGCCTTTGATCTGCATCCATACAAATCATGTGTTCAATGTAAAATGTACATTCACTTAGGACCTATTGAATTGTCATGTAACTGATGTTTTCTGTTGTTAAAGTAGATAGTGGATGAATAGCTACCTATTCGGTGAATTGATTGCAAAATCTACGAAACACTCATTGGGTCCTTGATACTTGAGAATTCTACCGTCGGAAACACCAGTATAAGGTCCTTGACCGTACATGTCAAAGGCAAGAGACTCGGGCCCTGTCACACTTGGTGGCAGTAGGAGTTTCTGGAATGAAACTGCATGGGAAAGAGCAAGACAAGGAAAAACTAACACCATTAACAGAAAGATAGAGCCCATATTAGTATTGTTTAACAAGCTTTTCGTTTTCAATGCACTAGTTCTGGTCTCCGAGATCATGCAGTTTGGCCTCCATCTATTTATAGAAACTTTTTTTTTTTGGCCAAAAGATGTCGCTAACTGTCTGTTGTTATTTCGCTTCTCTTAATTATGTTATTTACTATATAGAGAAGGGACCAATATATCACCAATCCAATATTGAGCTGCCTGTCCATGACCATAATATAGGATTGGCTAACCCGTACCCTGCCCTCCCCTAGCTCTCTTTGCCATTGACCTATTCTGCCCTAACACCTATATATCATTTATTATAACCAGCTTGATGTACAGTTCTATGAAGATAAGGAAATGATCATCTTGATTTTGCAGTGTAATTGCTTACTTGCTGTAAAAAAGCAGCAATTGACTTGACTATATATGTTTTAGCTACTGGATTAAGCAACTTAAAAGGATGATAATCTCTAACCACTAGGACAACTATGTACAAGACTAACAAAACGTGATCACATGCAAAGACTTGACTGTTTGAGCAGGTGATCCAATTGCGCATGGTCGAGCATGATCAAAATGTTGACTTTTTTGATTGGATCAATTTTAGTGTTGACTCTCCAGCCAAAAGCAAGCTTAGATCCTTAACAAAGTTGTAAGAACAAATTTCATGTGATTTGGTTTAGTAGAAGCTCAGATAGAGCCTCATTTGTGTCTACTAGTATTGTGATTGGTGTTGGAGGGTGATTCTGGTTAATCCGGTTCCAATGGCTAGTTTTTGGTTTGGAGCAAGTTTGAAATGTTGTTGTTGGAATTTGATAACAGAATACGCCGACTTATCTCAAGAACAACAAGAAAAGAATCAAGCAAAAGAGAGAATGAAGAAATATGTTTTTTTGGAAAACTTTCAATCTACTTGATTAACAAACATGACTAAATACAAGCATAAAGCTATAAACAATGCACCAATAAATGGCCACTCTAGACTGAAATAAAAACTTACAATCAACTAGTGTCCTTAACACTTGCAATAAAAAAAATAGACAGGTCTTGAAATTCAGAAGATCTGAATTTCCAAACAACTACATTGCCAATAAGACCAAAAAAGGCCAAATTCGATTCTACCATCATTTGGACTTCACACGATGCTCCTATAGCATGCCAACATTAATTCAAACTTACTCCAAAGCTCAAGCTGCTGAAACTGCAAATTATAGAATTAAACTCCAAAACCAGTCAATAGAGCAACAAATCTAAATGAGGCTCTAACTTGACTTCCATTGAACTAAATCACATGAAACTTCCTACAAATTTGTATTGATCTAGGCTTGCTGAAGAGTTAATGTAAAATATGATCCGAACAAAAAAGTCAACCTTTTTTGGATCATACTAGTTTGAGCAATTGGATCATATACTCAAACACTCCTCCTTGATGCAATTGCTCATTACACTAATCTTGGATCTGAAATGCTCAAGCTTGTGAGTTGCTAGGGGTTTGGTGAATGTGTCTGCTCTTTGATCTTCTAAGTTGCAATGCATCAACCGAATTTCCCCAATTTTAACCATTTCTCTAATTGAGTGAAACTTGACCAAAATATGCTCGGTCCTTCCAAAATGGGTAGGATTCTCAGAGATGGCAATGACTGACTTACTGTCACAGTGAATGACAATAGTGCTTGCTGGATTGAAATCCAAATCAGAGAGTATTTTTCTAAGCTAGACAACATGATTGGTGGCCAAGGCAACTGCTACATACTCAGCTTCGGTAGTAGATTGAGCAACAATGTTATGCTTCTTTGAACTCCAACAAAATATCCTTGATCCTAGGGAAAAACAGAACCCATTGGTACTCTTGAAATCATCCATTGACCATACCTAATCATTGTAAATATAGCCTTCTAGAATCAAATCTCCTCATTCATATAGAATCCTATATTTGAGAGTGCCTTTTAAATATTTTAACACCCTCTTAGCAGCCCTCATGTGAACTTGGGAAGGATTATTCATATATCTTGATAGAACACTAACAGAATACATAATGTCAGGTTGAGTAGCTGTGAGATACTTTAGACCTACAATTAAACTTCTATACAAGATGTCCTCCACCCTTGCTGAATTTCTCATTTGCAAGCATAGGGGTTGAAGTAGGTTGCGCAACTCCATTTTAAACTTCTTCAAACTTTTGGCATACTTTTCTTGAGATATAAAAATGTTTTTACAGCTTTGAAACACTTCCATTCTTAGAAAGAAATTCATTAAGTCAAGATCACTCATTTCAAATTTAAGCTTCATTTCTTCCTTGAATTTATCTATCATACTGAGATCATTACTAATAACAAGCAAATCATCAACATATAGTGAAATTATAAGAATGAATCTAGAACCGCACTCCTCATGAATCTAGAACTGCACAAATAAAAATCAATCCTGCTATATCATGCTCTAGGAGCTTGTTTCAAGTCATATAAAACTTTCTTCAATCTATAGACCTTTGATTCCCCATTCTTAATTTCAAACCCCTTTAGTCGGTTTACATAGACCTCTTTTTCAAAAATTTCATTAAAGAAAGTTGATTTCACATCTAGTCGGTGGATTGACCAACTTTTTCTTGTAACCGAGGCTGTACACAGCCTGATTTTATCTAGCCTTGCCATTGGGGCAGAGGTGTCAATGTAGTCCACCCTATATTGCTGATCATACCTTATATTACAGGTGGCTCATTCAAATAAAGCGAGTGCGCTACCTTTTTCAAAATACCACTAATCAAAATAGCCTTCCTGGTCTCCTTGAATCTAAGGGGAAGGTGGGCAGTTGTATTTCATCCCATCCGTTGATTTTTCAACAATCATCTTCCCCACAATACCCTATGGGCTCGAATTATAAAAAATGAAAAATAAAAAATAAAAAATAAAACAATTAAAAACTATTTATATACATACTTTAAAATATATTTTGTATTTTAAAATATAATTTAACATCAAACCTATTAAATTATATTGAATTTTATTTTTTAATTATTTTTTAATAGTTATAAAAAATAGAAAAATAGAAAAATTATATTTTCAATATTTTCTCCTTTTTTGCAGAGACAACTGCAAGAAGTTAGAGAAAAATTGAAAATATAATTTTTAATTTTTAATTTTTTTTTAATAATTATTAAAAGTTGAAACATTTTATTATAACACATTAGATCATGTCTATCAAAAAATATATTTTTTGAAAAACCAACATTTCAAAACGTGTTTTAAAACAGCTAGGCAAACAGGGCCTTAGCCTTCCTTGCCCAGTTCAACGTGCAAGCAGAAAAGAAAGAAACTAGTAGCCAATCTGCACGGGTTAAAACATCCTCTTTATTTGACTTGACCGCATGGAAACAATGATGGTTTTGAGTAACAAGGTTGAAATGTTGGGTAAACTGAATTTTAGCAAACTCAAGTTTTAGTAGCTACAACTACAAATCCACATATCCAAGTGTACATGAATCTCATTGCCAAATGAAGTAGTGAGAGCATTGGAGATGGTAATATTCAAGTCTAAATCGAATTACTATTACATACATTGCACATTGTAGGTAATCAAGTTTAAGTGGTGGAACTTAACTGAATAGATGGGAGATGAATTTCTCAATTAACTACATCAAGCTTATCTCATATACGAGACTTCAACAAAGTTGTTGTAATCAGCAGTTCTTGATATCAGCAAACAGTTGTTGAATGTCTTCTATCTTAGCACTTGAGAAGCCTGCAGGCAAATATTTAGCTAAGAACATGGAAACTGGAGAGTATAAAATTAGCTGCATTAGTGAAGGTATAAAAGATGGAACTTGCTCTCAAATTTACACTTGCCATGGTTCGTCCTGGATAAATCTCCATTTGAATTGTAAACGATTTCCATTTTATTATGTTTGGTCTCTTCCATTCTTCTCATCTTCAGCTTTCCTATTTTCTCTCTGAGTTGTGGTGCAATTCTCATCATCTCTGCAGACGTTCAATATACTATTTCAACTTGTATCCTTTATACAACATAAGCAGACGTAGAAATATATTTAGATTGGAATAACTTGGATACAAAAGATGATATTCTTTGGCTGCACTGTAAATCTGCTGGCCACGAATGCTACTTGCAGATTCATTTAACTTAAGGTAACGATGTCTTGTAGTTGGTTCATGGTAATTTTCAGTGAAAAAATGAACTCTACAAGACATTAGCTGAAACCACTCAAAATTTCGCCACACACAAGGAAAACCACATCATCAAAGTAAGATAGCGTATAAGCAGATATTAAACCCCCCCTTCATATCACACAATCAACATAATTGTGAAAATATAAAGTGTGCCAAAGATATCATAAAGAAGTATATAATTACCCTGGAACATCTCATGCATGGAGTTCTGATCATATATGCGTGATGCCTCATTGACCAGACCTACATAGGATTTAGTAGAAGCGCACTGTCTTTCTAATGCTTGGAGTTGTCGGTTTAGCATAGCAGATTCCTTTCCAACCTACAGTATAATAATAGTTATCTGAGAGAAAGGTAATCTCAAGCAAGCATTCTACAAATAAAAAAAGCATATTCATTCAACAGAGGTAAACTATTGACCACTGAAAGCTTGTTTCTCAAAGAATCCAACTTTGCATCCAGGTCCGGATCACAGAGTGCATCTTGACATATTGAACCATCAGCATCATGTGAGTTATCATCCTAGGGAAAGTTAAAAGAATATGTTGGTTAGACATGCATATGACAAAACAAGGTAAATAGGGAGGAAAAAATGAAATTGAAGAGGATACAAGAATCCACATAAGTAGATAAAACACGTATATAAGAAAAATACCACCTAAGAAAACACAATTGAGAGAAGAACCAATAAATATATGCAAAGCGTGAAAATGTGATGGCAGAAAGGAACCAACATTTGTAGGGAAAGAAAAGCCTTGAGGAACTGAGAAACAATGGTTAAGACAGTACTTCTCCCACATGGCGAGCCTCTTATCCAGCACGGATTGGACAACCTGCCGAATGCGAGTGACACCCTACACACAAAAGTAAAACATCTAGGAGGGATAAATGTGACAACTTTATCACAGAATGAGAACAAAAAAATCCCAGTTTTAAAGAGGGAGTAACTAGCAAAAAGATGCATCCTTTCTAAGTCATGAAGACGATTATGCGCGAACTCACCGAAGTTAAAGACCCAGAACTGGAAAAGGTTAGATGTTGAACATGAATGGGGAAAATGGGTATACTAAAAAAAGGAGAAAGAAAAAAGAGAAAAAAAACAAAAACAAAAACAAAAAGGCAGAATTGAACATAGAAATGAAGTGAAGGCAAAAACTTTCGAGATTCCTCTTACCTGGGTAAGATCTTGAGATCTGTCAGTGCCGTCTGTTTTCAACGAAGTAGATGCTTGTCTGCAGGGAACGAGAATCACAAGGGCACAAGGTTATATATGTATATATGTACATATATATATATATATATATATATATATATATATATATAGCTTTCACTGCGAGATTGAAATGGTAAGGAAACGCAGAGAGAGCGAGAGAGAGACTGGAGGAAGAAAGTGAAAGCGTCGTCGAGCAAATCGTCGGCGGTATTGAGAGCTTCATTGATGAAGAGCTGGGGATTGAGATTGAGAACATCGAACATGGCCTCGCCCTCGCTTCCTTCCATCTTCTGAGTCGCACAAGTTGTTGCTCCCGCTATACAGAAGGATTCTCCCGCCAAACAGAAAAAGAAGGCATCAATGGATCGACCAAATGGATAGGAGGGCTTATAATGAAAATTTTATTTTTGAAGAAATATAAGGATAATTAATTAATTATTATATTTTCTAAAACAAACCGCGGCAAAACATTATTAAACTCGGGGGAGTGCGCGGTCGTGTCTATTAAACCAGTAGGAGGCCTTTCTTTGTCGTGGTTGTGAATTGTGGGGTCAAAATGAAAATGTTGTCAAAATTACAAAAGGCATCTGATAAGGTGAGGTCGTATTTGCCAGAAAAGCCCGTCACCATTAATGGTGCTAAAACTTCTTCTTCTTGTTGCGTGTTGGGGTTTGGTAGGAGGCACTTGAGCATGGCCGCCAAGAAGACCCCCAAAATTCAGTCCATCTACGATCTCTGTAAAAAGACCTTCACGCCCTCGGCCGCTCCTCCTCCTTTTTCTCCACCTCTCCGGGACCTCGCTTCACTTTTGGGTGCCTATTCCTCCCTCTCTCTTTTCTGTTTTCTCTTTTCTGGAATTAACTACACTGCATAATATGTAGTCAATTATACTTTGCCTTGACGCTTTGGGCTTATATTTGACAATATCGTTAGATTAGATTTGCTTGGAACCTTTGAAGAAACGGAATTAACTCACCTCATGATATGCCCTTTAAGGATATAAACTCTTATGTGCGAAAAAGATTTTAGCTTGCTTGCCGAGTGACAGGAATTGAAACTCGAGTTTATGTCGCCAACCAATAGTAATACTATACATACTTTGTCATTTGCCTCCCCCAATAGTCAATAGTGCGACATGATTGCTGCATAACATTGTCTCCGTCAGAGTGAGGTGTTATTTTCAGACACTGTTGGCCCCAAGGATGTGGGGATTTCTGAGGAAATCTTGGAGGAAGATCAAGGGCATGGTTTTTTTGGACTTGAACAGCTTAATCGAATTGCACGATGGGCTCAACCAATTACTTATGTTGATGTGTATGAAGGACAAAGTTTTACGGTAAGCTTTACATTTTCTAGACTTTTTGATATTGCATTTGGGTCTGTATCAAAGAGGATAATCGTTTCTTCAACTGTCTCTATTTGTTTATGCATCTTAACACGTTGACAAGGACATTGCATAGTAATGAAAAATGTGCTGCTTCCTGCTTATACGTTTGATTAAAACATTACCTGGCAGATGTGTCTATTCTGTTTTCCGACATCCTCGGTGATTCCACTGCACGACCATCCTAGGATGACAGTATTTAGTAAAGTTCTTTATGGCTCTTTGCATGTCAAAGCTTATGACTGGGTTGAGCCTGCCTGCATCCGAGAGAGCAAGGGAGCCGCTTACTTTCCAGGTCTGATTTCCAAGATCTTGCTTTACATGTATATATCTATTATTTACTATGAACCATACAACTATTCAGCTCTTACATATGATTCAGACTGGTTAAGATTGAGGAGGTTTCAACAATCTGACTGGAAGTTTTGTGGATAAATAAGCATTACTATGATCATTTCTGTCTTCCATTTCTATTTCCAAACTCTTAGTGTAAATGGTCGGACAGTCGTTCTTGGCAAATTCCATAATTTTTGGCAGTGAGATTGGCAAAGTTAGCTGTTGATAAAGTTGTAACGGCTTCATGTGGGACCTCGGTTTTGTATCCGAAGACAGGGGGTAATCTACATTGTTTCACTGCAATCACCCCTTGTGCGGTGCTTGACATTCTCTCACCTCCTTATAGAGAAGATGAAGGCCGAAGATGTACGTACTACCATGATTACCCGTATTCCACTTTCTGTAAGTATCTTTTGTCTCATCAATGACTTTTGCTGTTATGTTTCCTCTATTCATATATATCGGAAAGTGCACATATGTCAAGCAAGTAAGCTGACTATCTTGTTTAAAAAACAATCAAACTACAGGTGAAGAAAACGGAGTTGAGCCAAGTAATGGAAAAGCAGAAGAGTATGCATGGCTTAAAGAGATAGATACCCCACATGATCTATACATGCGCCCAGGGAGATATACAGGCCCATGCATTCAGGTTTAACTGTCGTCAATGCAATCGTTTCCGATATCAACCACTCCTGACGTGCACGTTACAAGAAGCTGCTGCCACAGATCATGATAGATGCAATTGTGCTTTATAGATAATACGCATCAATATTAGGGGAATGAAATGAAAATGGGAGGATGATGCATGTGCAGAGGAATGTAATCTTCTTGCCTGAGTCTTTTCTACAGCAGATGACTAGTTTTGATTTATATAAGTGAAAACTTACACAATAGTATTTCAAAGGTCAACCTCTCTAATAAATGTCCGACGAATAAACATTCCAGAAGCAAAGGAAAAGCCCGAACAGGAATGGCTCAGCCCAAAACTGGCCTAGAATTACATTATTATCACTTATCAGTACAAGCATACACTTCAATGGGCAACACAGAAGGAAAAAAAATAGTCTCCATCCCAAATAGCAAGTAAAATGTGGTTTGTAACGCCAGATATACGACTACAAAAGAATCTTGACGTAGGGGTTCTACCAGTATTGCTCTTTTCTTTTTACCTACAAAGGTGATCTAAATGCGTCGCCAGCATAGCGCACATTTCCAAGTTCCTCTTCAATGCGAAGTGGCTACTATCATTTTCAAAAGAGTCATCAAATGAAGATTACAAGAATCAATAATGATATTGGAACCTGAGAGAGACACTGAATGTTAGGGAGGGAAGCGAGTAAACAAATCCTAGTTCACTGTGGCAGAGAGCTCCTGTTTTGATCTATAAAAACCGCAACCTTTGTTCTTATCAATTTTACAGTGCCAAACAGAATAATGGTAAGCATACAGATTCAAATTTGAAAGGTGAGCGTGATTGACACCTGTCCACTGGCCAAACCAACAGATAGATCAGCAATGAAGTTATCTTCAGTTTCACCACTCCGGTGGCTCACCATCACTCCCCAACCTGCAGCTTTTGAGTCCGGTGCTGCATGAATGGATTACGTCACTGACCCAATCTGGTTAACCTGCACAAACATATGTTTATATCAATGTCATTTTTACATCTTAAACAAAGTGTGGGAAATTAGAAAAACAAAAGTAGGCACTTGTGACTGAGATTGGTTATATTTGACATGATATTAATGGTTTATAAGGTTAATGGAAGACAAAGAAGCCTAGGAGAAAG
Organism: Coriaria nepalensis; assembly: GCA_027186245.1. Lineage (NCBI taxonomy): Eukaryota > Viridiplantae > Streptophyta > Magnoliopsida > Cucurbitales > Coriariaceae > Coriaria > Coriaria nepalensis. The sequence continues at coordinate 112,149 of CP114499.1, read as the reverse complement.
TTGAGAATGAATATCTTGAGATGACAGAGAATGAAGAACGACAAACAAAATAACAAATAGCAATCAGAGTGGGAAAAGAAAGCAAAGATTTTGGGTAACTTCACAAAAATAATAATAAAATAATAATAATTAGAGGTTAGGAATATCATTAGTCAGAGAAATTAAGAAATTAATGGGGGAAAAAAAAAGTATTTGTGTCCAGAGGTCTCTTGTCTTCAGAAGGACCATTGCAAGCCTTTTTCTGAATGGCTTCAGCTATTCTCTTTGGATTTGTAACCAACAAGTCATCACCTACAAGCTGGATATCTACTGAAGATTGAAGGGAAGCCCACGAGCTCCAATCATCTTGATCAAAGGGATCTTCAATGGACAAGATAGGAAAATCTTTGCAAACTGATTGTAAACTTCACCAAGGCCCTGAGCTGAGTGCACATGAGCTCCATCATTTGGTTGTTTCTTGAAGTCCAGGTCATATATTCCATCCTTAGTGAGAAACTCTGAAGCTGCTACATCCATTCCTATTTTGATCTGCATCATTTTTTGCACCAATCAAAATAATAAGAACAAAAGCCAAGTAGAAAGAGAGAAAAAGAGCATTAGTGTCTGCTACCTTGCCAGTGTAACCAACCTTTTCAATAGCGTCAATAAGCAAAATCAATCCCTCTCTATTATCCTGAACATTTGGAGCAAATCCCCCTTCATCTCCAACATTGCAAGCATCTAGTCCATACTTTGTTTTGATAATCCCCTTCAGTGTGTGGTAAACTGTTACCTTAGGAAGAAAAAACCTAGTCATTTCCTCCTTGGCAATACTAAATTAATGAAATAACCAAACTAATTTCAATATATAAGATCTAATTAATTACAATCCAAGAAGGTGCAGACTGGTCGATCCTGCTGATAAAAAAACCAGAAAATAAGAGTACACTCAAGGGAAACAAGGGATATGGATGAGTCTGAATGCCTACACCACAGGGGGGAAAAGACTAGGGGAGGGGGAAAAAAGGAAAAGAATGGCATTCAAAATAAACTTGCTGACCTTCACTTACCATGCGAAGAGCCTCAGCAAATGAGGTTGCACCCACTGATAATATCATAAATTCTTGCATGGCAAGATTATTTCCGGCATGGCTACCTCCATTGATCACATTAAAAGCAGGAACTGGCATAACAAGCTCCCTCGTCCCTGACAATTCTTGGATGTGCTTATATATGGGGATGCCTTTTGCTCCAGCACCAGCACCAGCACCAGCACCAGCACCAGCTCTGCACAACCTCAAAGATACTCCCAGAAAGGCATTTGCCCCCAATTTTGACTTGTTTGGTGTTCCATCAATTTCTAGCATGATAGCATCAACATCGGCCTGATTCCTTGTGAAGCAGAAAGACTAATATGTCAATCTTATATAATCCTACAAGTGAAAGAGCAAATTGCAGGCACTAACTTGATGACAAACATGAAAGGTTCAAAAGCTGCTGCATGGATGACGTATGAACAAAAACTTACAGTTTGCAAGTCAACAGGATAGCTAACAACCCCAAACAGGAATGTCAGGTAACAATAACCTAATTCACACTCAAACTAAGAAAAAAACTGCTGGATCATAGAACAATTTATGCTATTTTTTTTCTTTTTTTTTTCTCTTTCCATTTCATAAACTATAATTTTTTGCTGGTTTCTATCACCTTCACACCCACAATTCTTATATGCTCTGTATTTTCAACGACTTGCGGCTATTTCCGTAAATCCAAAACTCAGTCAACTTTACTCGATCACAATATGCATGAATCGAAAGATGAAGCTAAGGAAACATGAAATCCACCCAACATCAACGCCGACAAGTTTAGGAGCCAAGATGCCATTGATATTCTTAACAGCATTAAGCACACCTTTACCTCCAAAGACGGACTTATCTCCATCTCTGAGCTCCAACGCCTCGCAGATCCCAGTGGAAGCTCCACTAGGGACTGCGGAGCGGTAAAGATCGTGGGTGATGAGGTCAACTTCGACTGTCGGATTGCCTCTGCTGTCAATGATCTGCCTCGCCTTGACCGATTTTAACTTGTATTCCCTGGAAGCTTTGGATGACGCAGATGGCGCGACGGCGACGGAGCATCGAACGGCAGGGGAGCGATGAGACTAAGGGGAAGGGATGGAGGAGATCAAAAACTGAGGATTGGACAGAGGTTTAGAGGAGGAAGTGAAAGACTTGTGAAGGAGGTTGGTGATGTTAACTTGAGAAGACAAAGACGCCATTTTTGGCTTGTCAACAAGGGGAAGGGGGTGGCTTGTCAACAAGGTCGGGAAGTTGTATATATACGGAGGTAAAATCCGCCGAAAGGACGATGAAAGCAGAGCAGGGAACGCTGCCTCGCGGATCCGATACGACTTTGGGAGGGTGGTAGGTGTGCGCGCTCATGTGGTGGGGTCCCTTTTACTCTATATATATATTCAAAAGAAATTGATTTTATTTATTTAATTTTATATTATATACGACCAGACCACAAAATTCTGGTCTACTTTTTCCAAGCTGTGTTTAAATACCATATGGCATATATACTAACGGTGACTAAATGCTATCAATTTATTGTATTCGTATTCATTCTCTTTTATTAATGACATTATAATGTTAAAACATATATTAATTACTTTCCTAATACATCATCATCATAATCCATAATCCATAATCCATAATAGATATATGCCAGATCCTTAAATATGCTTGCTTGCTTGCTTTGTTTTGCTTGTGTTAAATATGCTTGCTTGCTTGCTTTGTTTTGCTTGTGTTAAATATGCTTGCTTGCTTTCTTTGTTTTGCTTGTGTTAAATATGCTTGCTTGCTTTGTTTTGCTTGTGTTCTCTCAATACAAGCACATCCGCATACACATGCATGAGCGATCACCACTACTGCATGTGGCGGTACTGTTTTGGATTATACTTTTCTTCCCCTGTTTTGTTTTGCTTGCTTTATTACGGCCAACAATCTACAAATATATGATATAAAGGTATATTGCATACACAACTTGACATATAGAAGATTAAGAAGAATATGAAATGGATGAATTATATAGTCGATGGAAAAAAGTACAGGGCTTCATTGATCCTCAACCTAGCTACGCAAGCGATAGCATTCTTGTTGTGCTGAGCAAAAACAACTTACATAATAGCACATAGTTGGATCTGTTCCTACTTGAGGAAAGTACAAGCAAGAAACATGAAGAGGTATGCTACTAAAGATGTGAGGAGTTCTAGTGACCACATCGGTTGTAATAGAACTGAAGGAATGTTGGGGACCAGCAAAGAACCGCATACCCACCCACTCACAAGACCACCCAGCCTGCGTTGCATAATAAGACCCGGCCTCTGTTTGTGAGTAACAAGCATATATATATACATAATATGCAAGCGAAATGAATCCATTCTTCTTACCAACGAAAAGTTACCCATGTAAACTTACCCGATGATAGAAGCCCTGGCCAGGCTTTTCGTCTTTTCATTTAAGAAATATATGCTAGCAGCCAACGAGACTGCAACCTGCATTCATCAATACCCAATATTGCCATGATCAATGGATGCAACAATTAAGGGGGTGGTGCATGATCTGATGTATTCATTGCGGTGAGAAATTGAGTGCAAGATTTGTGGAAGAAAGGGCTGAGAATAGAAGCCTCAACTTTACAGAGGTAAAAAAAAAAAGACACATAAGAGGGATATACACCACGAGGTTTTCCAGTTCTAGACAATCGAAAGACCCAGAAGAGAGATGAAACATAAACAAAGTGGAGAACTTTTTATCTGAAAACCATAAGGAAGAGGTTGTCCAAGATATTACTCGAATTACATTCACATCAAATTCAGGGTGTCCAGAACTCAACAAACCTGGAAAGCGGGGCCACCTTCAGCAGAATTCATCATACTCCAGCCCCCCATGAATGCAAAAAGGAACAACCTTCTAAAAATAACATCAGGGGGAGGAAGTTCCACAAAGTTGAGAAAGTTCTGGATCCAAGGTGGAGACTCCTCTACTTTCTTTTTCAATCGGGTTTTCAAATTTATTTTGGTCTTTTTTCTATGTTGAAAGCTAGCCATCAAAATTTTCTCAAAGGCAGCTTCTATTGATTCTTCACTTCTCTCGTGTTCAGCATACTGCTGCAATAGAAAATTACGTGAACCCCAAATTTCTTCTGTTGAAGCATCACGACTTACGCCAAGTCGTCTATAAGGATCCCAAACCCTTACTCGAGGGAATTTTGAGACATTACCTACAGGGAAAAAAAAATTCATATTTCAATAGTTAAGAATTTGTTACGCACCTACAGATTCTCAACCTCTAGACCACAGTAATTGCCGACTCGATCTGGATATGCATTCTCAAGAAGTGGAACTAAATCACAATAGTGCCCCACTTTATACAAAGCCTATTCTAATGAAAACACAGCATGGTCAACATATATGTTGTTTGGTTTTAACTACATGATGATGATCACGATCCCTTATCGATGAGAAATTCTTGAGGGGACCATGTATACGGTGGACTGTTCCATATCAACTACACACAAGGTTGAAGTGATATATGATGTGATGGTATGAAACTGATATATGCACAACAACACATGGATCGGTCCACCATGGACATTGGCCACACAAGAAATAGGCTATAGATTTGAATTATTCATGAAAGCTGGGGGGGGGGGGGGGGGGGAGAACCACTGGTCAAAAAATGTTAACAATTTGAAAAGAAACCAAATAAAATCACAAATACTGTTTTCTAATTTTTTGGGTAATACTCAACCCTAATCATCTCTTGGTCCTTTCCTGGTTATTGACCTGCCAAACTATGTGTAGCATTGCTCTCAAGACGGGAACCTAGACTCTTCCACCATAATTGTGGCATCATAACTAACCAGAGTCCCTCCTCCAGATATTACCAAATAAGAAAAATAAAAAACATAAATTGAGGCACATTACCAATGTGTCAATCGATATTAAGAAAAATACAGAGGTTCTATAATTTCAAGCCTGCTAAAGATCCTTCAACCAGACAGCGAAAGTCAGTAGTATCTGAATCGTGCCGATATTGAAAATAAGAACAAGACAAACAGAAGGACGAAAAGCATTTCAGAAAGGTCACGTCCTTTGTAATTGTGAAGCACAAAGTCAAGTGCTGCAAACGCACATCACTTGATAGTTCATAGGTTAGGAAAGCTCATGCACTTGAGATAAGGATTACAGACAGCTAAAATTTTCCCCAAATTATTGGAATTTGCATAATTCAAAACACTCATCAGCCAAAAAGACAAATAAAAAAAAAAAAAAAAAAAAAGAAGAAGAAGAAGAAATGAATACCTTCATGAGGTGTATCCACAGCACACTTGGGGCTCCTGAATAAGGGACAGAATGATGTCAGCTTCTCCGTGCTTTGGCGAGCCGAACTGAAAAGAATAATAAGAAATCGTTCGATCAAATGGAACAGCGAGAAGACTTAGAAGAAGAAGAAGAAATAAACCCAAATTCGAAGGAACCCCTTGACTTATCGAATGAATTCACTGGTTTCAGAGAGTTAGAGAAAGTTATTACAGCTTCTGGCCGAGTAAAGAAATGGCCAAATTGGGATTGGAGCGCAAAAGGGCCACCATTTCCTTTTACAGAGCGCGCAAGCAAAATGGAGAAGAGAGAGGAGATAAAACTCAAGATTGTAAGGGTTTCAGCATCTGTACGACATGGAAATACGAAGCTGAAATCTGCAAGTGCAACCGGCTTTGGGTTTGGCCGAAAAGGGCTAAAACGGGCTTTGGATTGTGTAGGCCGTGGGTGGAGAAAGAGGGATTGGAGAATGATATGTTGATGTCATAAAGCTTTGCTTTAATGGGCCCACTATTTTTTGTTAAGTATTCATTCATTTTCAATATAAATTTATATTTTTATCTTTAATTAAGAGAAACTTCTCCTTAACTATTTACTTGCCCTTTATTCAAACAATATACAATTGATTTTTTTATATATAAAAAAAAATAAATACGGTTAAAATTTAATAAAATATTAAATAAAAAATTTTTAATAACCAATTCTTTTTTTTATTTAATCAAATTTATTAATTTACCAACTAATTATTACCTAATGGGTTTCTATTTTCAGAGAAAATAAAAAAGTAAGTTGGGTGTTTATTTGTTCACAATTCTTGTTCAAATTCCAAGTATGGGATTGAAATAATGAACAATCCATTTGAATTTATTGTTGAGAACTATATACATGGACCAAAGTGTTTTGAATCTGTGCTTTAAAATAAGACATGTGGTAGGCCCCATTTTGGGATTGTCTTAGCCGGACAGCCTTGAAAATCGAGGGTAGACAAGGTCAGCAGAGCCTGTGGAAACAAAGTGCTGAGGAGAGATAATAACTGAGATTGAGGTCCATAAAGACCGAGGTGGAATCAATCGGCCTAGTAATAACTGAACGAGATAAGAAAATGCAAGAGGATGCTGAGCCTGAACCAAGTATTTCCTCGCTCAGCTTAGACGTGGGGACGATGTCTTCACTTTCAAAGTTCTAACTGATCAAGAGCCACCAGAAGGAGGATACAAGATGGAAAATTTTAGGGAAGAGCAGATAGGAGAGAGTAAAAGAGGAGATAGAGGTAGAGAAAGAGGAGTTCTCCCTCTCCTACCTGAAGGAAGAGTAATGCGTTCTACGAGCATTACCAAAAGATAACCAATATCTCTACAAAATCTCTCTAGTGGCAAACACTAGAGTAGACATATTGCATGTCATAGAAAGGATGGAAAAAGGTATGGCAGAAAGAGTTGGCCAAGTAGTGGAACGCTCAATAAATGCGAGGATCGTAGAGATAATAGCCGAAATAAGGTAGGATGAGAGCAATTTGGGAGGTCCAGTACCTGAAGTGGCTCTCGAATGTGGTATTGGTGTCTAAAGGATGGGGGAAATGAAGGCTATGTGTGGACTTCAAAAACTTAAATGTTGTTTGTCCTAAGGACAACTACCCATTGCCCAACATAGATTTGATGGTAGATGCCACAGTAGGGCACGAATTGTTGAGCTTCATAGATGCCTACTCAGGATACCACCAAGTGAAACTGTGGCCTGGGAATCAAGAGAAGACTTTCTTTATAACCGACCAAGGTACTTATTGTTATAATGTGATGTCTTTCTGACTGAAAAATGCTAGGGCGACTTTCTAAAAGCTGATGAACGACATATTCCGTAAATAACTAGGGAAGACTATGGAGGTATATGTGGATAACATTTTAATAAAAAGCATAATAAAGAAGGACCACTCTAGGCATTTGAAATAGGCATTTGGAGTAATGAGAGAATATGGAATGAATTTGAACCCTGAGAAATGTGCCTTCGGGGTAGGATTAGACAATTCCTAGGATATATTGTGCACCAAAAGGGGATTGAGGCTAATTCTGAGAAGGTATAGGCCATCATCAGCCTGAAGGCCCCATAGAAAAAGAATAAAATACAAGCCATAACAGGTAGAGTGGTTGCACTTAACCATTTCATAAGTCGCTCGGCTGACAGGTACCTCTCATTCTTTAAATCGTCGAAGTGCTCCCACACAAAGGGATAGACTGAAGATTGTGATAGGGAATTCGAAGAACTTAAAAAATACTCGGTGTCCATCCATAGGTTGAACAAGCCAAAAGTCGAGGAAGTTGCGGTAAGCTCAGTATTGGTAAAGGAGGAAGAAGGGAGATATATTCCAGTGTACTACACTAGTAAGGTGATGAGTGATGTCGAAGGGAGATATCCTCACGCTGACAAGGTTGCTTTCACTCTAGTGGTAGTGGCGAGAAAGCTGAGGCCATATTTCTAAGCCAATTCCATCATGGTGGTCACTGACTTTCCCTCGAAGCAGATCCTTTAAAATCCTGACATGTCGGAGAGGCTGCTGAAGTGGTCTGTGGAGCTAGGAGATTTTGACATGTCTTATAGACCCAGGACCGCGATTCAAGCACATGCCCTAGCGAACTTCATCTCAAAATTTTCTAACGAGGGCCTTGCGGTTATAAAGAAGGGGGAGAGCCGGGTAGCATTGGTGAAGAGGAGCTCTGCCCACCCTTTTGGACACTACAGGTAGATGTAGCAGTTAATAAAGAAGGTTGTGGAGCTGGGTTGATCCTCGTTTCCCCAAAGGGTAGAAGGGTTGAATATGCTCTCAGATCCTACTTTAAAGCTTCGAATAATGAGACAGAGTATGAGGTACTTCTGGTAGGAATGAGGCTTACCCGAGAAGTGGGGGCTAAGTGGATTAACATATCCAGTGACTCTCAGGTAGTGGTTTCACAAGTACGATATGAGTTTGAGGCAAAATCTGAGAAGATGAAAGCTTACCAGAAAATTGTTGAAACTATGTTGAAAAAGTTTGACAAGTATAAAATAATGTATGTCCCAATGAGTGCCAATGTTGAGGCTGACGCCCTAGAAAAATTGGCAACTCTAACGCAAGCTAACTTTTCTGCTAAAGCCTTGAGGAGATACTTAGATGCGTTAAGTATTCCCGTGGACACTATCGTGATGATGTTGGAGGATGCTGGGTGGATTGAGGCTATAAAAGGTATTTAGTAAGTGAGGAGCTGCCCTTATCGAGGAAGGAAGTGAGAATGATCAGGTCTCAAGCTTCTAGGTGTGTCATAATAGGGAATGTGCTATTTGGAAAGGGGTATTCAGAACCAATGATAAGGTATTTCTCAAAAAATTAAAAATGAGTTATTACGGAGGGAAATTCATGAAGGTGTGTGTGGAAGTTACTCGGCTGGGCAGACAATGGTACTGAAGCTAATAAGGTAGTGGTATTTCTAGCCAATGATGATGAGGGATGCTAGGCGTCATAACAAGCGATGTATGGACTGTAACGTTCACGCCAGTATACCTAGAAAACCCCCTTGTGGAGTTAACCTCGGTCAGCAACCCTTGGCCATTTACAAGGTGGGGAATGGATCTCATCGGACCCCTGAAGCAGGGTGCGAAACAAAGGAAATATGTTATAGTAGCCATTGACTGCTTCACGAAGTGGATTGAGGTTGAACCTTTGACAAATATCACTAAGGCGACGATCACTAAGTTTGTGTGGAAAAAATCGTATGTAGGTTCGGTGTGCCACAAAGCATCGTCACATATAATAGGAGGCAATTCGACAATGCTAAATTTGAAAAGTTATGCGCGAATCTAAAAATTATGCATTTCACTTCCTCACCTTATCATCCTAAAGCCAATGGTCAGGTAGAGGCAGCTACTAAAATTATCAAAAACTTGCTGAAAAAGAGGTTGGAGGAGAAGGGAATAAGCTAGGCCGATGAGCTTCTCTCAGTATAGTGCGACATGGGAAACCCCTTTCAGCCTTACCTTCAGAGCCAAATCAATGGTACCGTCAAAGATAAGCATGCCTTCATACAGAAGGTTGTCCTTCGTCGATGAAGGAAATAATGTAGCTCTGGCAGAATCCCTTAACTTACTTCAAGAAATAAAGGAAGAGGCTCGGATTAGAGAGTATGTGTTGAAGAGGATGATTGAGCATTATTACAATAAGGGGGTAAATCCTCAACTCATCCATATGGGTGACCAGGTGTTCAGAAAGATTGTTAACCATTTACATAAAGGCCCTTTAAAGATGAACTAGGAAGGACCCTATTGGGTTGTACATGAACTTAGACCAGAAACATACAGACTTCATAATCAAGCAAGAAAAGAGCTCGTACATCCGTCGGACTCAGAAAACCTCAAGGTCTACCCTAAAAGAGGTGTGGAAGATAATGACTACTAGTATAATGCTTGTATTATTGATCCTATTTGTTCAATGGAAAGGTGCTTAAATTTATTGCTAAATGAATGAAAATATGTTTGTTAGCATCTACAACTAGAAATACCACAACTTAGAGTGTTTTTTTGGCACCCAAGGTAAAGAAGAACTGAGCACCTGATAAAGGCTTAATATCCAACAATCTTGAGTGCTTATTTGGCGCCTAAGGTAAAAAAGAATTGAGCTCCCGATAGGGGCTCATCATACAACTTGGAGCGCTTATTTGGTGCTCAAGTTAAAGAAGAATTGAGCACCTGATAGGGGCTCAGTATCTAACAACTTGGAGCGCTTATTTAGCACCTAAGGTAAAGAAGAACTGAGCACCTGATAGGGGCTCAATATCTAATAACTTAGAGCGCTTATTTAGCGCCCAAGGAAAAGAAGAACTGAACACCTAATAGGGGCTCAACATACAACTTGGAGCACTTATTTGGCGCCCAAGGTAAAGAAGAGCTGAGCACTCGATAAGGGCTTATCATACAACTTGGAGCGTTTATTTGGCGCTGATAAGTGTTAATTTTGCATAAATTTTATATTATTTTCCCTCATGATTTTATTAATTTTTGGATTTATTTAGTATTTATTAGCTTATTTTATGTTTTGAAGGAGTTTTGGAGAGAATATTTAAAAGAAGTTCAAAGGGGCAAAAATTGGTATAAATAAATAAGTGGAGGGCTCGAAGGAAATTAAGAGAAAGTTGAAGGGTTAAATTTGATTTTTTATAAATTGAAAAAACAAATCAATCAAATTCCATGCACCCAGGGTTACGTGACTCTTGTTGCTTCTATTACGGGAGAACAAAAGAGAAAAAAAAAAGGAAAAAAAAGAAAAAATAAATAAATAGAGATGGAGAGGTCTGCATAGGGGAAGCATTGAACAAAGAAAAAAAAAATAGAAATGGAGCTTTAGTAGGAGAGCAGCCGCAGGAGTTAACGAAGAAAAAAAGGAGATAGCAAGGGCTGCAGAATAGAACATAACATCATTTGACCAATACTTAGCAAGTTTTGAACTAAGTGTGGTACGAATAGAAAATCCTTGATGATTTTCACTCCATCATTTGTTTTGACAGCAAATGTTCCTCTTCTTTCAGCTTTCAGCTCTTCTCTATTCCCAATGGTAGCTTTAGTCTTGATAGAGTCATTCACCAATTAAAATAGACTTCTATTGAAGGTGATGTGACTAGTGTTGCCACTGTCAATGATCCATTTATCTTTATCTAGCATTTCTTTAAACAAGGAAGCTATGACAAGTTATTCTTCATTTGCTCTTTTTGTTTGACCGGTTTTAGGGGCTTGAGATTGATTTGTCTCAAACTTCTTCTTCTTGTATTCCTTTTCAATCTGTCTAAACCTCTTGCAATAGTGGCACTGAGGTTTGTTTTTGGACCATCAAGACTTCTTGAGATGTCCAATCTTCTTACAGAAGTTGCAAGTCATATTATTCTTCTTATTTTGATTGAAGGATCCCCTTGAAGTACTAGGCTGATCTCCTTCTTCTAGGGCCTTTTATGCTTGGCTTGGTAAGCACCCTCAACAAGAACTGAGTCTCTATTTGAGTGTCTCCTCTCATTGGATTGAAGAGATCCCAACAACTCAGTTAGAGTCAAGGTGGACAGATCCTTACTCTTTTCAATGGCATCGACCTATGAATCAAACTTCCTTGGCAGACTCACCAACACCTTGTTGATGATGTCACTTTTTGATATGTGATCACCATGGATCTTTAGCTAACTCACAGCAGCATTTAGCTTCTCAATATAAACTTGAAGGTGTTTACGCTCTTTCATCTTAAGGCTTCAAAATCTCTCATTGCAACTAGCAAGTTCATAGCCCTCACTCTCTTGGAACCGTGGAATTTCTCTTTTAGCATGTCCCAAGCAGTTTTAACATTTTTATACCAAGAACTCTTATGTATATCTCATTTGAGATGGTTGATTGGAGCACTATGATTGCTCTAAAGTTTTTCTGATTTTTCTCCTTGTCATTCTTGAGCTAAGTGGCAGTGAGGTTTGCTTCCTCATCCAGTGCTTCATACCCTTCCTCTACTGCATCCCCCAAATTAAATGCAATCAGATAATTTTGTATTTTGTCACTCCGTACGTGGTAGTCCTTTCTAGTAAACTTTGGTAGAGAAAGCAAGCTCACTTGGTAAGAGTTAGACATTTCAGATTTGTGGTTAAGTAGTTAGAAATTTAGGTTGTTTTTCTTCAAGAGATCTTTTTGGAAAAAAAAAGTATTGTATACAAGCCTCTAAGATTTAATAAGCTCTAATACTATGTTAGAAAACAGAAATAAAAAACAAGAACAGAGGAAGTGCCAAAATGTAGAAAAAAAACTTCAATTTTGATCACAACTTATTGATTCTTCTTACAGCAAGTTTGCTTTAGCTTCCTTCAACTATAAGAATGGTGGTCAATGCCAAAATCAGCTGAGTACAAAAAGTCAACTATTTTATGGTTTTTTATCAAATGGCAAAGCAAGTAATTTTAACAGAATGTACTAGTAACGCGAGCATTACTAATTCATAAGTTCTCTTTTTCTAGACCTAGCATTGCTTCGTATAGGAGTAATTCATAAGTTCTCTTATCCTAGACCTATGATTGCTTCATTCATATACATAAATACACCCAAAGAAAAATATGATGTATATGTAAATATAAAGCATAAACTCACCAGACTGCAGACCACTTATAGCCAACCTTGTTGTTTGTGGTTCTCCACGATCAAGGGGCACTAGGGATTACACCAAGCATTGTTACTTTGACATCCTAAGACCATGTAAAGAACCTAAACTAAAGGTTCGCCCATGCCAGCATTTGAAAATATATTTGGGTACATGGAGTTTGTACAAACTGTGTTGTGAATTAAATGACAATTTTCATTCTATCAACTTTTTGAAACTTGTGTGGCCTAAACTGAATTTCAAATTCCAAACAAAATGCAACCTTAATGATTAAAATCAAGTGCCTAATAAGCCTACTAGCACATACTTCACAATCTAACTTGTAGAAACTTAGCAAAGGGAGACCCAAGTGGTGATCCATTGTATAATGTTATAGAATCCCCATTCAAGAGTGAAGCATATACTAGCCAGGGACCCATCATCCACCCAAGATTAGTAGGCCAAGCGACAACATCACCTTTATGGATGTCCATGTAATACCATGCAATTGCAGCAGTTTTCAATGAAGTCACTTGGGTCCATGGAATTGCTTTTAGCTCCCTTATAAGAGGAAATAATCAGAATTAAGCTTATAACTAGAGATGACCTTTCAATCATTTCAATCCTGTCTCAAAGTTTGTAAGATTTAGGCGTCATACTCAAACTCATCCATGCCGAAGAGAGAGTGTTAGAAAATTAGCATTTCAACATACTATGTTTATGCTCAATTTTGAGTAGGGCGCACTTTGTGTAAACAAAATATTAAAGTTGATTCGGGTTCTCTTCCATGAGAGCTTCAAATCTGTATATGGTACGCTCAAAATGATTAATGAGTGAATGAGAAATTGAATCTCAAACTGTAACCATTTGAATGGTTTGAAGTAAAAAAAAATAAAGGAGGAAACTTTTGTCCTACATTAGAAAGAGAAACAAGTGGGAGAGTGTTTATATAGAATTATACATTTGTTAATAGGTAACAAAATATAAGCTATAATATTTTCTCTCCTGTGCATGCCTGCAGGGGGGTGCAAATTCGGACCGGATCGAGCTTGGCTCGTCTATGCCCGCACCTGAGCGCGCCGAATGTTGGCCTAAAAATGACCCGATTTGCCTTGGCCCTCATTTTATTTTTATCCTAAATTTTCTTTTTCTCTTCTACAAAAACTTACGAAGATGAAATGGTGTAATTTTATTTAAATATATATTAAACTTATATTAAATTCTCATTAATCTCCTCTTTTGTTTTTCTCTTGATTTTTTTTTTCTTTTCAACAAAAATGTATAAAGATGAAATGGTATAATTTAATTTCAATATGTATTAAACTCAAATTAAATTTCCATTAATTTCTTCTCCCTTCATAATCCTATAAATTGGCAGCTTTCTTCCATTTGAAATCACACAAAGAAAATGAAGTCTCTCTCAGTTTTCCTTCCTTCCCTCTAGAGTTCTAAGTTTCTCGTGTGGTAGAGTTCGAACAATTTTTGAGTTCGTCGGAATAGTATCGGCCGCGCGCCGCTATTGTTCATCTTCATTGTATCCTAGGAGACATACATCGTTCCACCTTCTGCACCGACGTGAGGTGAGGGGACGAATCTATTTTAAGGAAATCATTGCATAACAGGCTTTAGTTTAATTCTCAATTTCTTACTTCACTATTTTCAATCTTCTGGTTAATTCTTTATTATGTTTAACATTTTGTTATTTATTATAGTACGAAACTTATTTTACATATTTTGGTTCTACTTTTACTATTTACTATTTATAGATTATGGTTCTACTTTACTGCTTACTATTTACAATTTCTGGTTCTATATACTGCTTTACTGTTTAAAATATTCTATCTCAGTATATTGTTCACTATTTTTTTGTTTATTATATATAACTCCTACAACTTAAAACATATTCATTCTCATTATGATATTTAATAAATAGATTTAAATGCATCTTTAATGAATACGTAACTGTATCATTAATGTTGTAATCAGTTTCATTACTTCTGTCAAATAATTTTGTGATCATAATTGTATAACGTTTCAAATTTAATTTGTTCGTTGTAATAATTATTTCGTAACTATTTTAATTACTAATATCTGTCTTCTGTGAATTTTAGAGATGAATTCTAAAAGTATCCAATAACCTACCTCTATTGAGAAAACCTCACCGATTGCTTAAACTCATGCTATTGTAGTTCATTTCATAAACTATGGGGAAAGACCTGAAAATATCAATGGGAAACTTTTCAAAAGATGGCAACAAAAGATGTTGTTCTACATGACTACACCGAATCTTGCAAGATTCTTGAAGGAGATAGCTCATGTGCTCAAAGATGATGAGCATGATGTCTAAGCAGTTAATATTGTTGATGCTTGGAATCATTATGACTTTCTATATAGAAACTGCATGATGAATGGTTTGACCGATTTTTTGTACTCTGTGTATAATACAAAGAAAATGACAAATGAGTTATGGGATGGCTTAGACCATAAATATAATATAGAGGATGCAGGTACCAAGAACGATGTTGTGGGCCGGTTCCTTGACTATAAAATGCTGGATTCCAAGAAATGGTAGTCAATCAAGTTTAAGAACTACAAGTTATCTTGCATGAGATTCATGCCGAGGGGATGAATTTAAGTGAAACCTTCCAAGTAGCTACTATCATTGAGAAGCTGCCGCCTGGTTGGAAGGATTTCAAGAACTATCTTAAGCATAAGCGAAAGGAGATGAATATTGAAAATCTGGTTGTTAGGCTTCTGATTGGAGAAGATAATAGGAAATCAGATAAGAAAAGTGTTGCTCAACATATAGCAAAGGCGAATGTTGTGGAACATCTCAAAGTCCTAAGAAAATAAATTATAAATTGGGACCAAAAGGAGGAATCTCTAAGAAGCAAACAAAGTTCTAAGGAAAATGCTTTAACAGTGATAAGATGGGTCATAGAGCTTCGGAATGTAAGTTTCCGAAGAAGAAATGAAGTTAAGAAGCAAATCTAATGGAAGTCATCACCCAATATGTTTCTAATCTCAGTCTTACTGTAGTGGTTTCAGAAGTGAATCCAGTGAGGTTCAATACGAAAAAATGGTGGATTGATACTAGTGCCACTAGGCACATATGCTCAGACAAAGGAATGTTTACTTGTTTCGAACCCATTGCTAATGGAGAACAGTTGTTTATGAGAAACTTAACCACATCTGAGATAGTTGGTCAAGGCAAGGTGGTTCTGAAGATGACTTCTAGAAAGGAGCTAACTCTTAATAATGTTTTGTATATGCCTGAAATTTGTAAGATCCTTATGTCAAGTTCATTCTTGAGAAAGCACGGATTCGTCTAGTTTTTGAATATGAGAAGGTGGTTGTTTCCAAAATGGAATGTATGTGGGTAAGAGATATGTTTCTAATAAGTTTTTCAAGCTGAATGTAATGATTGTAATCCCATAATTTAATAAAGCTAGTTCTTCTGATCTCTGGCATGCCAGAATAGGACATGTTAATTACAACTCTTTACGTAAATTAATTAACATGGATCACATACTAAACTTCCAATTTGATTCAAAACATAAGTGTGAAACTTGTGTTGAGGCAAAACAAACAAGTCATCATTTCAAATAATTGAAAGAAATACCGATTGATTTAATCCATAGCGGCATGTGATTTTAAATCCATTAAAACCAGTGGTAATAAATATTTTATTACCTTTATCGATAATAACACAAAATATTGTTATGTGTATTTGTTAAAAAGCAAGGATGAAACTTTAGTTCTCTTTAAGAATGAATTTGAGAATCAACTCAACAAGAAAATAAACGAATTAAGAAGTGATCGTGGTAGTGAATATGTCGTACCATTTAAAGCAATATGTGCACAATATAGTATCATACTTAAGCCACTACTCCTTATTCACCCCAATCAAATGAGGTTGTTGAAAGAAAAAATCATACCTTAAAGAAAATAATAAATGCGATGTTGATCAGTTCTGGGTTACCTTAGAATATGTGGGGAGAAGTCGTCTTGTCGGCAAATTATCTTTTGGATAAAGTACTCCAAAAAGATGCTGGAAAGACACCATATGAATTATGAAAAGGAAAGAAGCCTTCCTATAATCTCTTATGAGTGTGGGGGTGTCTTGCTAAAGTAGTCATACCTCCACCAAAGAAGGTAAAGATAGATCCGAAAATGATTGATTTCATCTTCATTGGCTATGCAAATAACAGTAGTGCATATCAATTTATTGTACATGAGTCTAAAATCCCAGACATTCATATGAATATGGTAATGGAATCTAGAAATGCATAGTTTTTCGAACATGTATTCCCAAATAAGTTCCAAGCGGAATCGAGTTCGTCTAAACGAACACTTGAGGCTATTAATGAAAATAGTCAAGACCAAGAACAAGAAGATGAACAAGAGGTTGAAATTGAACCTCGACGTAGCAAAAGAGCTAGGACAGAAAAATCTTTTAGTCCAGATTTTCTGATTTTCCTATTGGAAGGTGAACCTCAAACTTTCAAGGAAGTTATGAATTCTTCTGAATGTCTTTTATGAAAAGAGGCTATCTATAGTGAAATTGAGTCTATTTTACAAAATCATACTTGGGAGTTAGTAGATCTTCCTCCAGGTAGGAAGCTTCTAGGGTCCAAATAGATTTTTAAGAGAAAAATGAAAGCTGATGGGTCAATTAACAAGTACAAAGCTTGACTTGTAATTAAGGGATACAAGCAATGACAAGGCATTGATTATTTTAATACATATTCTCCTATAATAAGAATAAATTCCTTTAGAATGATACTTGCAATTATTGCTTTGCAAAATCTAGAAGTATATCAAATGGATGTGAAAACAACCTTTCTGAATGGAGATTTAAATGAAGAAATCTACATGGAACAACTTGAAGGTTTCATAGCCTTAGGACAAGAAAAGAAAGTCTGTAAACTAGTAAAATATTTATATGGCTTAAAGCAAGTACCAAAACAATGACATGAAAAATTTGATCACACAATAATGGCTAATGCTTTCAAAATCAATGAGTGTGAAAAATGCGTCTATGTCAAAAGTACATAAAATTGTTGTCATTTTTATGTCTTTACATTGATGACATGCTTATAGTTGGAAGTGATGATAAGATAGTGAAATCTACCAAGAATATGCTAAATTCTAAATTTAACATGAAAGATATGGGTCTAGCAAATGTCATTTTGTGAATTAAAATTTCAAGGACATCAAATAGACTAATTCTAAGTCAGTCTCATTACGTAGATAAAATTCCTGGAAAATTTAACAAAGAAGATTCTAGTATAGCAAAAACACCAATTGATGTCAGTTTGCACATAAGTAAGAATAAAGGTGAGGGTATCTCTCAAGTAGAGTACTCTAGAGTGATAGGTAGTTTGATGTACTTAACAAGTTGTATAAGACCCGATTTAGGCTATGAAAGTAGGAAACTGTCAAGATAGACGAGTAATCCAGAACATGACCATTGGAAAGGAATCGTGAGAGTACTAAGATACCTATGCTATACTCGTAGTTATGGACTGCACTATAATAGATATCCAGTTGCACCAAAATGGTACACAAATGCAAACTGGATATTGGATATGAAAAACTCAAAGTCGACGAGTGACTATGTGTTTACACTAGCATGTGCAATTGTTTCTTGGAAATCTTCTAAACAAACTGTGATAGCCAGATCACCATGGAATCTGAGTTTATAACCTTAGATAAATGTGGAGAAGAGGCATATTGGTTACGATAAATCTTAGAAGATATTCTAAAGTGGTCAAAGCATATGCCAACATTTTGCATTCATTACGACAATCAATCTACAATTAGAAAAGCACAAAGTAATATGTATAATGGTAAGTCTAGACATATACGTCGACGACATAATACCATTAAACAACTACGTTCTAATGAAGTTATCTCTATTAACTATATCAAATCAAAAGATAACATTACAGATCTGCTAACCAAAAGGTTAAATAGAGAATTAGTTGAAAAATCATCAAGGAGAATGTGATTAAAAAACCCATGAAAAAGTAAGTCAATACAATAGAAACCGAACCTAGTTGACTGAAAATCTCAAGATCTAGGTTCAAAAGGATAACTTAATTGTATAAAACTTAATTATATCACTATGGAGGTTATCCTCCTATCCATTCTCATGATAAAAAAGTGATGTCTGTAATAGAAAGGATAAGCTATGCTTTAAATGATTCTTAGATATTGAAAAATTCGAGCGGAATAAAACGGGTTACTCTTAATTAAGAATCACCTATGTGAGAGAGAAGTGGGGCCACTTCTAGAGGAATTAACTTGGGGATATTTCTTATCAACTCTTACAGAACCAAGCAGATGTTTAAGGCCAAAATGAACATAACAATGAGAACTCAAATATGTCAGGTAAGACTCATGTGTGAAGTATATATTATTGTTTACATGAATGGCGGAACAGTTCAAAGATATTGTGTCTACTGATCAGCTAGTAAAATCAATATACTTTTACAAGGGAAGGTAAAAAAGTTGATGCCTACCTATCGTAAGCAGATTTCAAACCGTCAAACTTTATCTCCAGTTCAAAAACATTTTAATGTCAAAAAATGTCTGTTTTATATAATCTATCAATTTTATTTATGTGGGGAATTATTAGAAAATTAGCATTTTAACATACCATATTTATGCTCGATTTTGAATGAGGCATATTTCGTATAAATAAAATATCAAAATTGATTTGAGTTCTCTTTTATAAGAAATTGAATGTCAAAATTTAATAAACAACAATCAATAAAAATAAAATTAGAATATACACTATTTTTATATACTATTTATTATTTTTCTATTTATTTTATGTACCTCCTGTAAAGAGGAAGAGGGGAAATGCTGCCTATCTAATTTCTCAAATAAATTAGATAATATATATATATATATATGTATGTTGACATACTTTGAATGTTCGACTCTTTGTAGAAATTCGTGCCAAGAAATGTCACCCTCACTTAATTTCATACTAAAGCTAGAGCCTCTTGTAGGGATTACAATTGACATGGGTGACTGGGCTTCCACAATTCTACTGCACAATTGAAAGATTTGTATGTCAGCTGCTCAGAAATAATGAGAATCCAAGAAAAGAATCTTCAACCCTATATCAAAAAAGAAACAAAAAAAACTTCAGCTGTACAAAGGTATACTTTTGTCTCCACAAATAATAAGATCCTGAAATTTCTGAGAAGAAATACAATTCAAATTCTTCGATGGATGAGAGTAAGCCATTAGTATTTGAGGGAATGAGTAAATATGGATTTTGCTTTTCATATCTTAAGCCTTGTTGATATTTCAGTAGCAGCAAAACTGTCAGCAATGGACACAACTACGTAACCACAGCGTAGGTATTCATTGGCATATCAATTGCAATTGCAGATCCTGTGTCCAAACCCAGTGCTTTGAGTGCATGGGCAACTAACCTATATAGTTTAGAGGAAGTATAATCATGAAATGGCGAAGCCAATTTGAAAACTTAGAGAATCAGACAAACAAAAGAAATGGCGTACCAAACCTCTGCACGCAATTCCTTAAAGGTCATTCTCTTCACAGGCAAATCATCACCATCCCCTTCATCACGCCAAATGAGTGCCTAATCATAGGAACTTCTCTTCTCATTAGCGATGATGCAATTCTTTGCAGGATTGAAGTATGCTCTAGGAAGCCATTGACCACCTGGGAACCCTCACGGAAGATGCATTGGGGAGGTGTGGAAAATGTTATATTTTTAAACATGTTATAAGATTGTATCAACATTTTAATGAAATTAGACTGTCTAAATCATTTTTTTCCTCTGATATGGTAAGATTTTAACTGTAAATTATATGAAAATATACCGAATCCAAATTGTATGGAATATTTTCTCATCTAGAATAATGACTGGACAAAAATGGCGACATCATCAAATTTAGCATTTATCCATAGACTCGTATGTTTATATTCATAGCCCATAGCTCTTGTCCTGTTGTATTATCTCAATCATTGGTCCTCACCCTCATTTTGACAGGCATTAATGAATTGTGATGACCCCAGATCGCCTGGATTCAAACCTCTGCTCAACACTTGGTTACTCTATACCTATCTATTGATATTGTTGATCCAACTATTCCTTCAAAGTTTGCAGCCATGCGTTGAAGAAGCGTCGGGAATCCTCAGTTTTCAACCAAACAAAAAAACAAAAAAGTGAATGAATTGTGATTATGTTATCTTATCCATTACAACTTAAGCTCTCTCATCTCATTAATCACTCTTCCTTCAAAGGTAACAACAACTTGCTACATTTCCAAGTTTTGTAACCAGAAATTGGGAATCCAATACATATATTCTGATTCAAAGTCGGCAAATTATGAACTCAGCAGAGAATCAGAATACTGAAACATATAACAACCAGAATATCCTCTTGCTTACTAGTCTTTCTTTTTGTTGCTTTCCCTATCGAATCATTTCCCCACTCCATTTTCATTTCAATTACAAATTTAGTACAAGGAATTTGATACCAAAGTTTTCCAAAAACACACAACATTCTCTCCCTCGACTCAACACTTTCTTCCACTTGGAAACACTTCCATACCTTTCAATTCCAGCTCAACTGAACAACAAGAAGAAGAAACCAAGCACTGACTTTTACAAACTAAACACGACTTACTTTCAATTCTTTGCCAGAGGTGCTTGAAATCGCAAATAAATCACAAAAGCATCTCCAGCGCTAAATCATCAGACATCACATCCTAGAACCAATGTATAGAGTAATCATTGCTGATTGCGGACCGCATACATATTGCTCTTATGTGGCGAAGGTCAACAACAAGCAAGTAGATTTATTTTTCTTTTTCTGGGGGTCAGTAGTGATAATCTATCTACTCATGAAAAATGAAAAAGACGAGATACTTCATCTGATAGCTTGCTTTCAACATGATGAATTTTGAAACAACATAATATATTGGTAGCCATTTTGTACGTAACATTGAAAAAATATATATATCTCCACAACCAAAATATCTAGATTTTTAATTCTGTGTTAATCAGACAGTCACCATTATGCTAAAAACAGTTGCAGTTTACAGAACCTCAGACAATCCACATTTCAAATCAACAAACTCATCAAGCTATACCCATCTCCAACCTAGACAACAAGCAGCTTGCATAGCCAGATAGTCTACATGAATGAAATCATGAAACACGAACAGAGACTAAAATAATAACAAGTTTGCTTAAACTGAAATAAACTGCCATTAGCTAATTAGACTAATAAAGAAATAAGAATTCAATGTAGATGTAAAAAAGATGAAACTTTTCAAGGAAGACTTCGTAATGATCAAAAAAGAAAACAACTTATGGCTGATAATACCAAAAGAGTATAGCAGATATGGAACTTGCTGTGAAATGTAAGCAAGCAAAGAAAACAGAGGAGAGGAAAAGAGAAAAAGAGAAAAAGCGAAAGAAAAAAAGGTGAGGAGAGAGAGATTTGAGCGCTGGATGCAGAGGTTTATCGATCGATTCATGTCTTTGATCACAAAAAGCGTCCAGGAAGAGATCGATGAACCGCTGCCTCCAGTGACTTCACCTCTCCACCCCTATAGTGTGTCCATAATATAATCAAAAGCAGCTAACATTTTGCAGAAACAAGGCAACACTTAAACCTTAGAGAAACGAATCTACCTATTGTCCCCTCAATGCAGAGAAACAAATAAACATTCAAGGTAATGGAGTAGAATAAACAAGCAAAGGAAAAAAAAAAAAGGGGACCCAGATCTGAAACTCCAAAGAAGTAACAGCACGACGGAAGAGATTGATTGATTGATTGATTCGGAGATAGTCATAATAAGTAGCACGTACAGACAAAGATACATACATGTAAAAAACTCAGATTCATCTAAGAGAGAGAACCATACATCCATCCGTATATGAAAGAGAGAGGGACGGTAGAAAAAGTAAAAGCAAGAATCAAAAGGAATCACCTCTCTCTCTCTCTCTCTCTCTCTCTCTCTCTCTCTCTCTCCCTCTCAAATGATCAGATCTCAAGTAACACAGTCATACAGCTGTGGGTAGATTTTATTAATCAACGAGAGCTTGATTTATTTATTTATTATTTAAAGAGGAAGGGAGGAAGGAGAGGGCGTAATTCATATTTCATGCTGTATTTGTATGTATTAAGAAATATCGTCGTGTAGTAAGTATTTCATGCTGTATTTGTATGTATTAAGAAATATCGTCGTGTAGTAAGTGGAGTAGAAATGTATCATTTTTTTTTTGTCCAACTCTGAATAAAAATAGTAAAATGAGCCAGATATGAGTACGTAGAGTACAGCATGACAAGAGTATAGATATGGTACATATGTCGTACCGTGCCATTTCCAACTATACGGATACGTGGGCCATCAAAATACGAACCTATAAAGGTCTCTTAGTTCTAAGAGTATTTTTTTTTTTGAAATTATTATATATGTTGAAATTTTCGATTAATACAAAATTTTATTTGGTTAAATAATATTTTTTTCAGTTTATTTATAATTTTAATTATTAATGATATTAACATCTAATTTATTAAATAATAACTATTAAAAATAATTAATTATTTATTTATTTTATAATATATAGTAAAATAATTTATTTATTGTAATGGTACTAACTTCTAATATATTAACAATCCAATTTTTTTTGAATCAGACTCAATCATTACTTAATTCATAAACTATCAGTTATGATGCTTAACAGGTCAAAAGCCTCATCGACTTATAACTTCTAGTTTACTCGACGAGTTGAAAGCTCTATTGTCCCGTCGAGTATCATAACTTCTAGTTTATTTCGGCCCGTCGAATATCATAACTGCTACTATGCTAACTTATGTGGCTATGAAGTAAATAATAATTGATTCTGATTTATAAATGTCTGGTTCAAAGAAATGAGATTGTTACAGAAACAGGCCCACAATCCATGCACGGCACGGCATGACACGGGCCCATTGCCCATTAGCCGGCATGGCACGTTTATGACTCGTTACTGTATCCGTGCTGTAAGCCCCAAGAATTTTCGACATGTAGTTGGGATAAAAAATGAATTCTAAATAAATAATTGGGAAGTATATAATATGATTAAATATTCAAAAATTCAAAAGAAAACCAATATAAAGGTATATATATTGAAACTAAATAAATAATTAAATAAGGAAATAAACCCAACCAGGAACTCAGACCGGGATTCCGAGAACTCAGACCGAGAGGAGTCATAATATAGGACCTCGGTTTGGGAAAAAAGAAAAGAGCTCGGTCAGACTGGGAATGTAGACCGTGACTCAGAACGAGAATGCAGACATAGAGGAGTTATAATATGAGATCTCGCTCTGGGAAAGAAAAAAAGACCCCAGTTTGATCTCGATCTGGGAAGAGGAAAAAGTTCTCAATTTGTATCGAGAACTCAGACCGATGAGCGTTATGTTAGGTCTCGATCTGGGCTCGGGCTCAGTCCGGAAGGGAAGGAAGAAAAGGGGTCCTTGATCTCCCACGGTCTAGGAAAAATACTCGATCCTAGGGGCTGGTGACACGAGACATAGATCGATATATAGGGGAACATGTATACAAATTAGGGAAATATCAAATAAGGATTGGACGTGCATTAAATCATCACTTACCTGGCAAGAAACCATTCTTACTTAAGATAAACATCTGGCCAAATAGTAGTGCCACGTTTCCAAGCTAAGAAAATTAATATCTTGTTAATAACCATGTTGAATCCAGTCACGTAAGAAGGTCCTTACGCGAACATTCCGCTCTCACAACAAAACAAAAAACCCACTCCCTCTCCTTCAGCCTCTGTTCTTAACCAGGAAGAAATCGACTACAAAGTTAGATCATAAGCAAGCGGAACAAACTGTAAGAAGTAAGTAAGTGTCTAACCTCTATCTCCATAAGTTCTAGACATGAATTACTTACACCATGCATTAGCCTACATTACGGTAACTGCTAAGAAATTTAGTAGCAGTAAGAGGGAAATAAAAATACGATGCTGATAAGTAGGATACTAAGGGTGAGTATGATTAATAGAGATTGTTGTGTTTAAGTTACTATCTAATAAGGAAAAGGAACAAAATGGAACACCAAATTGAAATATAACCGCTGAAAATAACCTAGAAAGAATGTTAGAACAAAGACTTTATGTTAGACTTCGGTCTAATATCGATCTGAGAGAAGGAAAAGTTCTCGATTTGGATTGGACCATGAACTCAGATCAAGAGGCTTGATATGATACCTCGATCTTGGAAAGAAAGAAGACCTCGGTCTAGGATGCCTTATAGATAAGGGTCGACGTCTGCTACAATAGAAACTTGAAATAAATAAAAATGAATGAGGGATGCCTAGCGAGACAAACAAACCAAAGTGAAAAGCTCATAGAAAGTTATGTTTTTATTGAACCAAGTTAAATTCTTGATTGTATAGGCAAATAATAGACTTGATGTTCGTGAATTACACGGTCCTTAAAGGAAAGCTTGGAATCCAAGTAAGTACAATCTCACCTATAACATAGAGGTTATTGATTGCTCATATATGAATTAACTGATAGTCATGTAATAGAGAATGCTTGAACAATATATGCACTTATGAACGTCATGCACAATTACCTCACCCTTCATGTTGAGAAATTAAGAAGTGCATGAGATAGAAAAGAATTAGATAAATGAAGATGTGTCATACCAACCTTTGAAGGAAGGGCACGAGGCCCAATGAAGAAGGGATTTTGATAATGCATGCACGAGGTATGAAAATGAAAAAACCTTGGTTAAGTCGGGTTGGATCGCTCCCTTGGCTTTCCCTCGGTCGAGCGCTCAACTAGTATGTACACAGGGCCCATATGAAAAATATGAGTCTAAGGTCACACATTACATGCATTAACAACTGTTTTATGAGTTATGATTGTGCTTGCTAAGCGAAAGCTCATGTCGTAAGTTCTATATTGTAGGCACGAAGGGTGAGCAAATGTGCACCATACCCTGATAACCTTGCTGAGGGAGTGCAATGATGACGAAGGAGGTAGGGATATCGGGACAATAGTTACGTTGTAGTTTCCGCTTTAAAACTTGTAAAGAGTAATTGTTGTAACTATTTTGATGCATTGCACATACTCGAGCAAAAACTTAAGAGCCTTTGTAGAAATGTTTTGAAGGCTTGAAGTCGACACGTGTGTAATGAATAGTAGAATGATGTCAATTTTCCTAAGTATGATAAATTTAATGCGAAGCAAGAAACCCTTTTTATAAAGAAAGTTTTAAAGGATTTTTGAAATTAATTTCTTAGTAGAAAAAAAAGTCTCAGAATTAAAAGGATAAGTAGTAGTGTAGCAGTTCGGATAGTGCGGGTCATTACACGTGTTGTGCCCTTATTTTTAGGCATAAGGTCGACACGACACAATTTATAACATGCCCAAGCAGGGCCGTGCTAGTATGAATTGCCACCTTTAACTCTGAATGGGGAACCGATTCAGTCATTATTTCATTATCCTTATATATCGCTGCACGTAAATCTCAGCCATCTTTTTAGATCTAATGGTTAAAACACGTCATGTCAAAATCACTTGTATTAATATGAAAGTTTATACGGCTAATACGAAAGCCGTATGAGATAATTTATAGACCAATAACTTTTTTTTTTACGCAACTCACTTTTAGACATTCTTTTATTTTCCTAGACCAAGTTCAATTTCTTCCTTCACAGACCAAGTTCAATTTCTTCCTTCACAGACCAAGCTCTCTTTACAAACCAAGATCTTTTACTTTTCCTAGACAGAGTTTAATTTCTCCCTTCCAAGACCGAGTTACTTTTCTAAACCGAGTTCTTTATCTTCGTTCTTAGCCGAATTCTTCGTCTTCTTTCCCAAACTGAGGTCTTCATTTTCCTTCCTAAACTAAGTTCTTCATGTAACTTTAAGATGCCCTTTGACCCTTCTAAAATATCCTTTGACCCTTCGACTCTAATTTATGTGATATGCCCTTCGACCCTTCGACCACATACCAACACGTGATCTTAGTTTATAGGCTGACATATGATCTCGGTCTGAGATGCCCTTCGACCATTTGAAGAACTCGAAGGGACTCAAATTATGTAAGATGTCAGTCTAAGATGCCCTTTGACCCTTCAATTCTAATTTATATGAGATGTTCTTCAACCCATCGACCCATTAACCCTTCGACCACAAACCAACATGTGATCTCGGTCTAACACTGAAATATGATCTCGGTCTGAGATGCCTTTCAACCATTTAAATAACTCGAATTATGTGAGACGCCGTTATGAGATGCCCTTCAACCCTTCGACTCTAACTTATGTGAGATGTCATTCGACCCTTCGACCTTTCGACTTTTCGACCCTTCAACCCTTCGACCCTTCGATCATTCGACCCTTCGACCTTTCGACCCTTTGACCCTTCGACCCTTCAACCCTTCGAACATAGATCGACATGTGATCTCGGTCTGAGATGCTTTTCGACCCTTCAAATATAGATTGACATGTGATCTCGTTCTGAGATTCTATTCGACCCTTCAATCTTTCAACCCTTCGATCCTTCGACCTTTCGATCTTTCGATCCTTCGATCCTTCGACCTTTCGATCTTTCGACCCTTCGATCCTTCGACTCTAATTTATGTGAGATGCCTTTTGGTCTGTGCATCTCAGATCCTTCGACCCTTTGGCTCTAATTTATATGAGATGCCCTTTGATCCTTCGACCACAGACCAACATGTCGGGAACTTGAGAACACGATCTAGATTGAGAACTCTGTCTGAACCGGAAACTCGATCTGATTTCAGATTTAGACCGGGAACTATGGATCGAGTCTCCAGATTTCAGATGCAGTTTTAGATCAAATACGAGTCTCTAGATTTTAGATTTTAGATAGAATATTGGTTTTTATATTTTAGATTCAGATCGGGTGTGAAAGACTATCGTCATTCATCAATATTCAGAGAAAAAGAGAGAGGAGAGTCGTAACTATTAAGAAAATATGAGGGAAAAATGATCAAATAAGTCTCATAAATTAGCGATATTTCAATAAATTTATATTTTTTTGTAATGACATGACATGTGTTTTAATCATTGAATCTATAAGGACCGTCAAAATTTATGTGTAGAGATAGACATGAAGGGAGCGAAAGAGAGTGAATCCGCTCTCCTCCCTATGGTATCGTAACATGCGGCTATAACCTACATCTTTATCCCTATCACTATCTTCTTCCATCTAAGATTTGTGTGTTTGGATTGTGATTTCTCACCCTCTTCTGTCCCCTCCGTTGCATTATAATCATGATAGTGGATACATGCATTAGACTAGACTGGAGTTCTAAAGGACATCACATATGTTATTAAAACGTAAGATTAACTGCGGGTTGCTCAAAAGCTCATATGAATAACAACCCAACTCAACAAAACAAAAAGAAGTCTGATCTCATCTCATATTCATAGATGTACGTACTTAAATAGTAAGGCTCTGTACCCCAATGCCAATCAATCAGTAGGTTGACTGACAAAAATAAACCACCGACGACGCGCGCTCTCTGTCTCTCAAATTATTCTATTCCTAGCCAATAGCCACATCCATCACAAAACATTTCCAACCTCACGCCCCGGCCCTTTAACAACTAAAACCAAACACAACTCTTTCTTCTCTTACTCTCTCTTTCTTTTTACCCCCCTCCTCTCTCTCTTTCTCTTCATGATCACCAGCACGCATAGTAATTTCCTCCTACAATAACATTTCGGCCGATGCTCATTCTTCACCTACCCTTTTGGCATACACACATTTTCCTTACCTACGTACAAGGTTCAGATGAGCATGGGATCGCTTCAAATTGAGCAGATGAACCAATTAAGAGAAATATTTGCAAGATTTGATATGGATTCAGATGGCAGCCTGACCATTCTGGAGCTTGCTGCATTGTTAAGGTCATTAGGACTCAAGCCGTCTGGCGATCAAATCCATGCCCTACTAGCAAACATGGATTCAAATGACAATGGTTCTGTTGAGTTTGATGAACTGGTCAAAGCCGTAATGCCCGACATGACTGAGAGGATCTTGACAAACCAAGGACAACTCCTCGATGTTTTCCAGTCGTTCGATCGAGATGGGAATGGCTACATCACAGCGGCCGAGCTGGCTGGGGCCATGGCTAAGATGGGTCAGCCGCTCACGTATAGAGAGCTCACAGAGATGATCAAAGAGGCCGATGAAGATGGGGATGGTGTCATTAGCTTCAATGAGTTTGCAAAAGTAATGGCAAAGTCTGCCTCTGGCATTCTAGGTCTTCCTTTGTGATCTTGCCTCTTACCATCTGAAGGTGCCTTCTAATATTTTTCTTTTTTTGGCCAAAGGCCTTTCCTAATATTCACTCCTCTTTGTTTCTTCTTTCAGTACCATCAAACATTCTCGTACTAATTAGTAACTACCCTATAGCCTGTAGCTCCCTCCCCTCCCCCCCCCCCCCCCCCCCACCACCACCACCCCCCATCTGTCCATCTTTTAACCATTACGTAGGAATTAGTTTTTTTTTTTGTTTGCTTATTTATTTTTTGTTTTGTTTGTTTTTTTTTTAAATTATTTTCTCTCAATACCACAAGTTAAAAGAAAAATAATAATCAAATATGTAGCCACAAGTCTACACTTCGAACCATTTCCAGTAATATTGACACAGTTTTCTGCTACAGGTCTAGTTGTCAATTGTGTAAAAGATGTATACAAACTAAACTCTCTTTTATCTACATGCAGAGACAGAACTACTACCAATTTTTCCGAACAAACCGCCCCTCATAACTTTCCAAAGCAAATGTTTTTCAAGGTAAAGATGTTTCTTTCATGATCAGTGCCAAAGATAATGCAAGGAAACCGAAATTTGACATTCAATCCCTCTTTTTACTTCTCTCTCTCTTTCCACTGCTATAATAATCTCTGGGAGAAGAGTCCCTGCGCCTGTGCTTATGATGTTTTGATTCTTTTCGGCTTCCACCCTTTTCTCGAGAGGATCTTTTCTTTCTCCTTTTTGACCTCAAACGGTATTCATCTCGATCCTCATTGAATGAACCATCCTCTGAATCACTGCTATATCGATGCTGCCTAGACCCTTTTTTGCTCCTTTCATTCTCTGATGACGAACCGCCACTCCTATCATGATGACCCCTTGAGTGCGTCTTAACTTCTCTATTCTCTGGAGATAAATAGTTGGCATGAACTTTCCCCAATTTATTCTTTGATGAATCTCCATCCACATATTTACTACCACTTCTTGCAGAATTACCATGAATGAGTTCATTTTCTTCATATCTTCCATCTCGAATGGTTTTTGCGCTGCTTCCTACTCCAAAGTCTGGAGCAGAAGAACTCTCTTCAACTGGGCAGATATCAGCAGCTTCTTTATCAGGATCCCAGATTTGTACTTTGTCCAATGAAGGGGGCAGATCAGGGGGCACCTCCAAACCTAATTCTTTACCCAAGGATTCCAAAAAATCGCCCGCAATCAAACGGTTTAATGTTGTGTTAGCCACTTCCATTTTTTTTTCGGGATCCTCCATTTTGTTGAGAGGAGAGGCATCCCCTTCATCATCGGAGAAAATAGCCTAATAGAAAACAATGTAGTCATTATTAAGCAGATAGAAGCACAACAATACGAGAGAACTGCTTGCGTGTTATCCATCTTTCAGTTTGAATGCATTTTACAAAGACATTCAAAATAGTTTTTGAAGCCTGTGTCATAGCAACTAAAATAAAAAGAATGCTTATCAATCAAATTTTATATATAAGCAGGACTAAGAGCTTGTATTATAGCTTAAGGGAATATACGACCACAGAGACAATTTTCTCAATCAGAGACCATTTTCTTGATCATAAAAGATTCCCCCATTGCTTAAGGGTAAAAGCTACGAGAGAGACATAACTTTCTAGATCTTAGTTCAGTTGTCCAGGGGATTTTCAAGGGGAAGAAAAAGCATGCCTCAGAGCACAGACATGTACCTTATAAAGATCAACTGGCCTCTCTATATTTTCAACTTCAACCACTTCTTCAATGTCCTTTCCAACTGCATCACTGCCGATTCCTCGAGTATCGGCTGGACGCATAGCAACTGAATCCTTATTTGAAGTGGCTTCTGGCTTGTTGATTTTGACAGAATCTGCTGTAAAAATGAGCGTATCTATCTTGCTTCTCACTCGTGGAGGCAGTGGTGGCTGCATATGTTGTATTGAACATTAGAATTCATCTAATGTATTGGTATGTATAGCTCACAATGCTTCCTAACTGTGTTCACGCACAGGTAGAGTGGGCAACTTCATCCAAATGTAATATGAGTAATATAGAGAACTGCTTGCGTGTTATCCATCTTTCAGTTTGAATGCATTTTACAAAGACATTCAAAATAGTTTTTGAAGCCTGTGTCATAGCAACTAAAATAAAAAGAATGCTTATCAATCAAATTTTATATATAAGCAGGACTAAGAGCTTGTATTATAGCTTAAGGGAATATACGACCACAGAGACAATTTTCTCAATCAGAGACCATTTTCTTGATCATAAAAGATTCCCCCATTGCTTAAGGGTAAAAGCTACGAGAGAGACATAACTTTCTAGATCTTAGTTCAGTTGTCCAGGGGATTTTCAAGGGGAAGAAAAAGCATGCCTCAGAGCACAGACATGTACCTTATAAAGATCAACTGGCCTCTCTATATTTTCAACTTCAACCACTTCTTCAATGTCCTTTCCAACTGCATCACTGCCGATTCCTCGAGTATCGGCTGGACGCATAGCAACTGAATCCTTATTTGAAGTGGCTTCTGGCTTGTTGATTTTGACAGAATCTGCTGTAAAAATGAGCGTATCTATCTTGCTTCTCACTCGTGGAGGCAGTGGTGGCTGCATATGTTGTATTGAACATTAGAATTCATCTAATGTATTGGTATGTATAGCTCACAATGCTTCCTAACTGTGTTCACGCACAGGTAGAGTGGGCAACTTCATCCAAATGTAATATGAGTAATATAGAGGAAGGGAGTGTGATTTCTCTGAATTTGGAAGAGAGAGAAAAAAGAAAAGATTGTTTAGGATGTGTAATCATTGTAAAAATCATCCTACCATAGCCTCTTGTATTAGTCCTAGAGTATGCATTTGCACAACCAGAGTAAACTCAAACTACTCACGATAACAAGGGGATTCAGTTATGCAGATTGCAAAGCAGATCGAGATGTAAGAAATAATAAAGACATGCTAAGATACCTTCCCCATATAAGGATCAATGAGATCAAAGCGTTTGCATAGAACTGGTGAAGGGCGCCACTGATATTCTTCCCGTTTTGGGTATGTTTTCTTTGCAATCACATCTTCCACTTTTGCATCTTTAGCATTCTGTTTCCAAATAATTTCAGAGAAAAATCAGAAACTAAAACAACAAATGTGAGTGAGTGCTAAAACCAAAGTACCTGAGTCTAAAACACACCTCAACTCCGCCAGAAGTAAATTGCATCCCCTCAGCAGCAGAAAAATCCACTAAGTGCTGGTAAGAGAGCTTCCCGTGTTTTCCTTTCTCTATTATCTCCGCTGCCACTTCAAAGTCCAACCTCTCACGAGCACGAGCTGCTTCTGACATATAACTAGCTCCACCAGAGTCTGTTGAGCGAAGCCCCCCTTGGTACTTCTCCTTAAGAAAGCATTCAAATCTTTCTTGCTTTGCAGGATCATCTTTAAAAGGCTTGACAGCCTCTGGCAATTCACTCTAGA
Organism: Coriaria nepalensis; assembly: GCA_027186245.1. Classification (NCBI taxonomy): domain Eukaryota; kingdom Viridiplantae; phylum Streptophyta; class Magnoliopsida; order Cucurbitales; family Coriariaceae; genus Coriaria; species Coriaria nepalensis. The sequence continues at coordinate 79,893 of CP114499.1, read as the reverse complement.
TAAGCAGAGATAGAGCGGTGACATAAATATTAAATCTCTTTAAAAGTGAAAAAGAAAAAACAATAGTTATGTATAATAAAAGTGATCTAACAATGGTGCAACACAAACTAATTACGAATTCACTTGGCTCAAGTTCCAATTATTCACTAAACAGGCTATAAATATCTTCATTAGTAGCACATATCTTAGCAAGATAGGAGAGAATTACCCATCAATTTTTATCCGTACGGAAATGAGCATTGATAACATATATGGAAGGGTTATTTATGTGTGTGTGAGATGTCATTAGCAAAGAACATGGATTCACGTGTCTTTGAATAACAGACAGTAGACTGATACCACATTTTCATTAAAAAAATCCTGGTAGTCAAGTGAAGAGTATTTTATTATTAGATAAAGTAGATTTCATTAGGACTGTTTACCAGTAATCTCTCACACAGGAGATGTTCTCAATTAATAAAAGATGATTGTCATTGACATCTCCTGACGTGTAGAGTCAACAATTATCCCATCCCAATTCAAGAAAAAATAGAGAGGGGAAGAAGATGAAAAAAAAAAGGCATAAGCTACTCACGAATGATGCAGGTCTAGTGAAAGTATCCAAAAGATTGAACTGGAGCTGCACGTCAGAGGCGACAGATGAACTGGAACATTTTGAGCTTTTCTCCAATGGCCTCTCCCCAAGGATTTTCCCACGAGTCTCTGCAGTCATCTTCTCCATATGTGGAGATAATTTACCATCAAATCCATGCTTGGTTTGATCCATGCTTTTCCGTCTCTCCTCCCAAAGCTTCCTTGTATAATACTCAAGGCCATTTCCTCCATTCAGAAAACTAAACAATGGATTTGTCTGATTCTTCTCTCTGGAGAGGTCCTCAAACAATTTTCCACATCGAGCTACTAAAGTGGAAACTCCGTCAATTAGGATTTTTAGATTGATGTCGTCAGGAGGAGGGACCACTTTGGGAGGGGTATCCGTGAGCTTGTAGTCAGTCTCTACAGGCCCAGAAAAAGTATGGCGAGCAACAAAATCCTTTGGAACTACATGGGGGGCAAACCTATTAAAAATAAATAAAATTTATATAATATATATGGTGGCTGCTATAAAACTACATATCCACATTAGGAAGGGAAAAAAAAAAAAAAAAAAACCAAGTCCCAGGTCAAAAAGAGTATATCTTTAGTTGTTAGAAGCACTGGATAACTAGATACATCCACATATTTCAGAAAAGTTAACTTCGTCATTCATTAAACTGCCACTCTAATTTTAAAGTATGACTTTCTTATACCTATCCAACTGATAGTCTGAATTTGATGCAACTCTAAAGCCAAGTAAAACGTCCTGTTTGTTTCCAATCAGCTTTTGCTTCCCATCTGCAAACTTTTGCTTACCATCCAGGATCGATCTGGAAGGTTCATCAATTTCTTGTACATACGTCTCCTCAAAGTCATATGCTGGACAACAGGTTCAGAAAGATAAACAACGAGATCAACTGTATTTGTGTTAATATGAAATGTTGCAAACTGTTAGCTGTATATTGTATGTATATAGTTGTTAATTAGCTTAATTATAGTTTCCTAAATTCTAGTTTTCTAGTTGTATATATATATGTGCCTCACTTTTCAAATATTGAATAAGAAAGAATTCTCTTTTCATCTCTAATAACATGGTATCAAAGCATTAGGGTTTCAAAATTCGAGTTTTGTTACAAAATTAGGGTTTTGTTTTGGATCTTTTGCATAAACACAACCTAGGGTTTAGTAAATTTTAGGGTTCCATTTCGGCAACCCTAATTGGAGTCATCTTTTGTTCTCACCGCCTGCTCAGAACGAAAGCCTAGCCGCTGATCTACTATTTCCCGAAGTTTGGTGGTCGGAATCCACGTGCGTGAGCCCCACGCGCTACCTGAAGGTTCTGCGATGTTCCCCATGCGACGGCGCGTGAGCGCACGTGCATCATCTTCCGGCAGCCACTTCTCTTCTGGTTGTCCTCCTCTACGTCCCTAGTTGTTCTAAGCTTCGCATTATGGCTGAAAATAAGTCTTCTATTGTGACGGATGTGGTGCCGGTGATGTCTAAAATCATGGACCATAATCACGGCTGAAAATAGTTCGAAATTTTTTTGATTGGAGTAAGATTGTTCGTCTTTATTTACGAAGTATTGACAAAGATAATTATCTGACTAATGATCCTCCTAAAGATGACTCGCAATAAAAGATGATTCGAAGCAGACATGGCTCAGAGAGGATGCTTGCTTGTTCCTTTAGATTCGGAACTCTATTGATAGTGAGGTAATTAGCCTGATGAGAAGGTTCAACAACGCCAACAAGAGCATATGACTATCACGAGTTTCCTTGCTGGCCTCTCTCCTGACTTTGAGTCTGCTAAGTCACAAGTTCTTTCTGGTTCTGAGGTCTCATCTCTACAAGATGTTTTTAGTCGCGTTCTTTGCACAAAAAGTACTCCACCCGTTCCGCTTAGTGGTGCTTTCGTAAGTCACATTAATAATTATGCGCCTAGGAGATCAACTAATCACAGTGGAAACAAAAGAGGTGGCTCACAAGGATTTGAAACTCGAACGCTAGATTTTGGAGGCATACGAAGTTTGAGTGTAGAAAGCTTAAGTATAAAAATCAGCAAAAACACTTCGCTCATGTTGTGTTCACTAATGATATTTCTAACAAATCGGTCCTTATCTTTGCCGATGAATTTTCCAAGTTCACACAGTATCAAGAATCACTCAAGTCTTCATCTCCTTCTATCACCGCTATTGCTGATTCAAATAAACCCAACGCGTGTCTTCTTTTCTCATCCTCTAAATTGGTCATTGATTCTGGTGTCACATATCATATAACAAGTAATTCTACCATCTTTTCTACTTCTCAGTCACACGCTTCCACTTCTACCGTTACTTTAGCTGATGGGTCACCATCTTGTGTTCGTGGGTCAGGCACCATCACTCCTACCCATTTGTTCTTCATGGTGAGATCCCTTAGAAAATCCTTTTTCCAAATAAGTCATTGTTTCCTATTCATCCTAGGGTATTTGCTAGCACTTATTTTGTTCGAGATGTTCGGCCGCATGTAGCTAAATTAGATCACAAGTCTTTAAAGTGTATCTTCCTTGGTTATTCTCGTCTTCAGAAAGGCTATAGGTGTTATTGTCCCAATCTTAACAAATATCTTGTTTCCATTGATGTTACCTTCATAGAAGACATACCGTATTTTCCGTCATCACCTATTCCCACTCGTCAGGGGGAGGATGATGATTTGTTGGTCTACTCCAAGCGTCAACCTCTTGATTCATGTCCTACACTTGCTCCTTCATCATCAGATCCAGTCCCGAGCGATGATCTTCCTATTACGTTACGCAAAGGTAAACGCCAGCATACTTATCCTATTTCTTCTTTTGTTTCTTATAACGACTTGTCGTCTTCCTCTTGTTCTTTTATTGCTTCCCTTGATTCTATCTCTATTCCTAAAAATGTTCGTGAAGCCATATCTCATCTTGGTTGGCATGATGCAATGATAGAGGAGATGAATGCTTTAGATGACAATGACACTTGAGACTTGGTCGATTTACCTTCAGGGAAGCGGGCTATAGGATGCAAATGGGTATTTGCAATTAAGGTCAATCTGGATGGGTCAGTTGCAAGATTGAAAGCCCGTCTTGTCGCTAAGGGCTATGCTCAAACCTTATTCTGACACTTTTTCTCCTATTGCAAAATTGACATCTATTCGATTGTTTATTTCAATGGCAACTGCTCATCATTGGCCTTTATATCAACTTGATATCAAGAATGCTTTTCTTCATGGTGATCTTCAGGAGGAGGTGTATATGGAGAAACCTTCTGGTTTTTGTTGCTCAGGTGGAGTTAGGGCAAGTTTGTTGTCTTCGAAAATCTTTGTATGGTTTGAAATAGAGTCCTTGTGCTTGGTTTGGAAAATTTAGTCAGACTATTGAAAAATTTGGTATGACAAGTCTGACCATTCTGTATTCTACAAACAATTAGGAGTGGGAGCTGGTATCATTCTGTTAGTTGTGTATGTGGATGACATTGTTATCACTAGAAGTGGTACTACGGGAATCTCATCTCTTAAGTCTTTCATTCATACTTAGTTTCACACGAAGGACTTTGGGGGTGCTAAAGTATTTCTTGGGTGTTGAAGTTGCAAGGAGTTAAAAATGTATTTTTCTATCTCAAAGAAAATATATCCTTGACCTATTAACTAAGACATGAAAATTGGGAGCAAAGCCTCGTAGTGCTCCAATGACTCCGAACATGCACCTCACATGAGATAGGGAACTATTTGAAGATCTTGAGAGATATCGAAAGTTGGTTGGGAAGTTGAATTACCTTACCGTGACTCATTCAAATATTGCATATTCAGTCAGTGTTGTTAGTCAGTTTATGTCATCCCCAACAATTTATCATTGGGCAATGTTAGAGCAAATTTTGTATTACTTGAAAGGAGCACCCAAACGGGGTATCATGTATGCAAATCATGAGCACACTCATATTGAATGCTTTTCGGATGCAGATTGAGCAGGTTCCAAAATGGAGAAAATCCACTTCAGGTTATTGTATCTTTGTTGGAGGAAATTTAGTCTCATGGAAGAGTAAGAAGCAAAATGTTGTGTCACGATCCAGTGCAGAGTTAGAATGTAGGGCTATGGCACAATCTGTGTGTGAGTTAATGTGGATATATCAGCTCTTGACTAAAGTAGGACTTAAAACTTCAGTACCAGCAAAATTGTGGTGTGATAACCAAGCTGCTCTTCAAATTGCATCAAATCTTGTGTTTCATTAGTGAACTAAGCACATTGAAATTGATTGTCATTTTTGTTCGTGAGAAAATTCAACAAGGCTTGATTTCTACAAGATATGTGAAGACTGAAGAACAATTAGGAGACATCTACACGAAAGCTTTAAATGGGGCTCGGGTTGATTATCTTTGTAACAAGTTTGGCATAATTAATATTTATACTCTAACTTGAGGGAAAGTATTAGTTGTATATTATATGTATATAGCTATCAATTAGCTTAATTCTAGTTTCCTTAATTATAATTTCCTAGTTGTATATATATATGTGCCTCACTTTTCAAATATTGAATAAGAAAGAATTCTCTTTTCATCTCTAATAACACAAACACAACCGTACACCATAAGAATGCCTTTTTGCTTAACATATAAGGTTGATGGTGTTTAAAGAAATTTAACGTTCAGAATGCCTTTTTGCTTGGTGACTTAGAAGAAAAGATATTCATAGAACCTCCACTAGGATTTGATAAGAATTTTAGTGGCAATAAAGTATGATGATTGAAGAAAGCACTATATGGCTTGAAGTAATCCCCAAGAGACTAGTTTGGAAGATTTACAAAAGTTATTTTACCAATGGAGTATAAATAACGTCAAAGGGGATCATACTCTCTTTGTAAGACATTCAGCCAAAGGGGGTCATCTACATAGATGACATTATTGTAACAGAAATGACTAGGCTGAAAGGGACTACCTACGAAAATTCCTAGCAAAAGAATTTGAGATTAAGGAACTCGAAAAATCAAAGTATTTTTGGGGTATGAAATGGTATACCAAAAAAAAAAAGGAATATTTGTTTCTCGACGGAAACATTATTGGACCTCCTTAAACACTTAATGAACTTGGTTACAAGGTAGACAGTACAGTAAATCTAATCATAGATTAGGTGGAAAATAAGAAGGTAGCGCAGTAGATAGAGGAAGATATCAAAGACTAGTTGGGAGATTCATTTATTTATCCCACGCTAGGCAGATATAGTTTATGTTGTGAGAATTGAAATCAACTAATGCATGATCCCAAGGATGGACACTTACAAGCTATCCATAGGATTCTACACTACCTTAAGGCCACACCATGAAGACAAATCTTGTTCAAGAAGAATAAGGAGTTTAATCTAAAAATTTATACAGATGCATACTACACAGGCTCTATATTAGATAGAAGATCCATGTCGATCAATTTTACCTTCTCTAGAACCAATCTAGTGACATAGAGGAGTAAGAAAGACTGTTGTTGCGAGATCAGTGTTGAGGCTGAATTTAGAGTTATGGCATTTCCTTGATGATCTTAAAGTCATAAGGGAAGGACCTATGAAACACTACTGTGATAATACATTTGCCATCAGCAGTGCAACATTACCACACTAAACACATTGAAGTGGATAGGTACTTCATAAACGAAATCTGGATAGTGGCTTGATCAACACTCCTTAATCCTTGCATGCCATTAAGTGATCAGTTGGCAGATGCTCCAAACCAAGGGGCTACCTACTTCTAGATTCCTAAAGATTACACGAAATGGAAAACATCTAATTCATCAGCTTGAGGGGAGGGTTGGTAATCCATAAATTAAAGTTTTCTACTTATAGAAAATCTATGTACAGCTAGGAAATCATATATAGCTCCTGATTTTTATCCATTTAACATTTAGATTAGTTGATTCCTGATTCTTAGGGATTCCTAGTTTTCAGGAATTGATAGTGTCACAAACAATGGAGGAAACAAAAAAGGTATTTTTCTTATTGTATTATGTTCTGTACAACTAGTGTATATAGACTAGATACAAACCTAGGAGAAGTCAATAAGAGATCTATATGAATCCCTAGCATTAAGGATGTTGTTAGACATACCTATAATCTAGCTATCATAATCCTACAAAGAAGGAAAAGATAATCTTTCCTAATATGCATAAAATATCTCTATATTCCAACACTCTCCCTCAACCTGGAAAATAGATGTTCTTCAATCCCAGCTTGCTAATCAATCTCTTAAAATTATGACTAGCTAATCTTTTTGTTAACACATCTACTAGTTGTCCTTCTGTTGACACATATGGTGTGCAAATCAATCCACTGTCAAGTTTCTCTTTTATGAAATGTCTATCAACTTCCACATGCTTGGTGCGATCATGTTGTACTAGGTTATGTGCAATGTTAATGGCTGACTTATTATCACAATACAACTTCATTGGTTTCTCCATTGGAATTCTGAGATCCTTTAGTATAATTTCCAACCATAGTTATTCATAAACTTCTAGGGCTATAGCACGAAAATCAGCCTCTGCACTTGATCTTGCAACCACCAGTTGCTTTTTACTTCTCCATGTAATTAAATTCCCACCAAGAAAAGTATAGTAACCCTCTAACACTTCCAAATTCATTTTTGACCCTTTCTTAAATAGAAACCTTTGTCCAGAACTAGACTTCAAATACTACAAGATTCTATAAACAGCTTGAAGATGTACTTCCTTCAGATTGTGCATGAATTGACTTACTACACTTACTACATATGCTATATCGGGTTGGGTATGAGACAAATATATTAGTCTCCCAACAAGCCTCTGGTACATTCCTTTATCCACCTTTTCATCATCAACTACTTCCCCAAGTTTATGATTTTGCTCGATAGGTTTCTCCAGCGGTCTACAACCTGTTTTCCCGGTTTCCTTTAGCAAATCAATTACATACTTCTGTTGTGAGATAAGGATTCCCTCCTTTGAGTGAGCAACCTCAATTCCTAGAAAGTACTTTAGCTTACCAAGATCTTTTATTTCAAACTCCTTGGCTAATTTTTCCTTAAGTGCCTCCCTTTCCACTTGATCACTCCCGGTAATAATAATGTCATCCATGTATACAATTAGTACAGTGACTCCCCCTGAAGCAGTATGCTTTATAAATAGAGTATGATCCCCTTGACTCTGTTTGTATCTCATCCCAAAGTTAACATAGTTTGAGTAAACCTCCCAAACCAGGCTTGAGGGGACTGTTTTAGTCCATACCATGCCTTCTTCAACTTGCACACCATATTCTTCTTTGAGTTGTCAAATCCCACAGGTGTTTCCGTATAGATTTCTTCTTCAAGGTCCCCATGAAGAAATGCATTCTTCACATCCAATTGCTGCAAAGTCCACCCAAAATTAGCAGCTAATGTCAATAACACTCTTACTGTGTTCATTTTTGCAACAGGAGCAAAGGTCTCATCATAGTCGACACCGAATGTCTGAGTATAAGCCTTCGCTACCAGCCTTGCTTTATATCGTTTCGGGGACCCATCTGCATTAATTGAAAAAATCCATTTGCACTCTACTGGTCTCTTCCCTTCCGGCAGTTCAACTAGCTCCCAAGTCCTATTCTTCTCAAGAGCCTACATTTCAACTTTCATAGCATGTTCCCACTCTTTACTACTTAATGCCTGAGTCAATGTTTTAGGGACATTTATTGAGTTTAGGTGAGTCAAAAAAACTTTTATGTGATGGAGAGAATTTTTCAAAAGAGACAAAATGTGGGAGTGAGTGTTGTGTGCATTTTCTGCTACCTTTCCGTAGTGCAATGGGTAACTATGACTCACTCTTATTAGGTAAGAAAGGAACAGTTACCTATATAGTGTCCTCTTCCTCAATAGTTTCAGGTCCTTGCAACGGTTCAAACTGTTGGACTAGCTTTGGATCAGTTTGGTCCCCCTTCTTCCTTGAGTAAACTTGAAGTGGTTTAGTAACTGTAGGATTAGATGATGGCACTGGAGGATCAGACTGTAGTGATGATTGTGGGGTTGGATCTGACCTTACTAATGATGGAGGTTGAGGTGGTAGTGGAAGATTAGGGAAAAAACCTAAAGCATCCTTTTCCTCTTCGGTCAGAATCTCCCCCCGAGGAGAAGGATAAGGAGAATAAGGCTCACTTTCAACAAAGGTGGCATCTATTGTAGTGTAGATTTTGTGAGTAGGTGGATGATAGAACTTGTAACCTTTTTGTGTTGCCGAGTATCCAATGAATATACACCTAAAGGCTCGAGGATCTAGCTTGCTTCGATTTTGAGCATGTATATGTGCAAAAACTACACACCCAAACACTTTAGGAGGTAGTCTGTTTGACAAGTTGTAAGTAGAAAAGTGGTGGGAAAAAACTTCCCACAAGCCCTGATTGTCTAACACCCGAGAAGGCATTCGGTTGATAAGGAAGGTTGTTGTAAGAACAACTTCCCCCCAAAGATATTGTGGAACTTGCCTCAGGAAAAGTCAAGTCCGAGCAGTGTCAAGAAGGTGTCCATTTTTCCTCTCAGCCACCCCGTTTTGCTGGGCTGTATCAACACATGAAGATTCATGAATTATTCCTTTATGAAGAAAGGATGTTGACGTCTAATTAAAGAACTCTTTTCCATTGTCTGATCGTAATCTTTTAATCCCCATGCCAAATTGTGTCTTAATCATATTTAGGAAGATAGGGAAGATAGTTGCGACCTCTGATTTTTATTTCATTAGAAATACCCATGTTGCTCGTGTGCAATCATCAATGAAAGTGACAAACCACCATGCTCCTGAAACATTAGCAACCCTAGAAGGACCCCAAGCATCATTATGTATCAACTAGAATGGATTCAATGATCTATTATTACTTGTAGAAAAAGAAACTCGTTTGTGTTTTGCAAATTCACAAACATCACAATGTAATTGTTTTAGATCTACTAGTCTAAATAATAAAGAAAACATAAGGCTAAGGGCTTGAAAAGAAGGATGGCCTAATCCTAGATGATGAAGAAAATTTTGGTCTTTATTTGTAGAAGAATCAGACAGTTGTACGGACAAAGATCCAACTCTTGTAGTTACTTTACCACCCCAAGGCTCAAGGTAGTAGAGGCCGTTCTTTTCTTTAGCATGCCCAATTATCTTCCTCGTAGCTTGGTCCTGAAACACATGAGAATTAGGAAAAAGTAAGGTGACAATTCAAGTCTTTAGAGAGTTGTCTCACAGATATAAGATTGGTTGTAAGTTTGGGTACATGTAGGACATTTTTTAAGGTTAGAGATGATCCTAAGGATACATTCCCTTTCCCTGCTACAGTAACTAGTGAGCCATCAGCTATGGTTATCTTTTTATTATTAGGACAGGGACTATAAGTAGAGAACATATGGGAAGAATAGGTCATACGATCGGTTGCTCTATAATCAATTATTCATGATGTGTTTAGAACACTGTTTGAGGAATTAAGAGCGTAAGAGTTAGAAGTCATACCATAGAGGGCTAACGAATAGGAAGAACCTGATGGTTTCTCAAGTGAATCAAGAAGGTTTCTAAGGCGTCCAATATCTTCTCGATTAAGCTCTCTATCACCGGATGCAGAATGCTCACCGTTGTTTACATTGTGTGCAACATAGGCTTGTCCCTTATATTGAGTGGAGTTTTGGGGCCTTCCATGCAATTTCCAGCAGTTATCCTTCACATGGCTTATCTTCTTGCAATAGTTGCACACTAAATTTCCCTTGTCTGCAAATCTAGAATCAAATCTGGAGTCAAATTTCTTGTTGTTGTCTTTAACTATAACAAGAGCTTTCTATTGATTATGTTCTGCAGCCCTAGTTGTTAGGAGGGCAGATATCTCTATTGGTTGCACTTTCAACATGACTCCTCTCTTGCTTTCCTCCCCTCGAATGATTGAGATCATTTCCCCTAATGTAGGCAGTTCTCTACCTAATATCTGAACCCTTACTGGATCAAATTCTGCATTTAGACCTGCTAAAAAATTATTTGTTCTTTCCTTCTCTATGAACGTTTTCAATGTGACAGCATCCTCACTATTAGTCATACTAATAACTTGATAATAGTCTAACTCATACCATAGGTTTTTTAGATGGTTGGAGTACTCTGTCACTGTTTTGTTTCCTTGTTTCGCAGCGGCTAACTTTGTCTTGATTTCATATACTTGGGCTGCATCAGCTACCTTTAAGTAGGTTTGTCGGATTGCCTCCCAAATTTCTTGAGCAGTAGTCAAGAACATGACTGTATCGCTTATCGCCGGTACCATCGAGTTCCAAAGCCATGACATGACCATAGAGTCTTCTTCGTCCCACGTTACGAACCTCAGATTCCTTTTCTCAGCCTTGTTCCGAGGAGATGGTTGATCTTCCTTTTCCCTTTCAAATAAGTTTGCACAAACTAAGACCACTTCATGTAATTGTTTCCATTCAGCCTATATGTGGCTTGAATGTTCAGTAAATCTCTGGAACCCTATTGCGTTATAGACTCCTCTGGCAGAGGAGGGTTGCTAGTCGTTGAATCATCCGACATCTTGATGACTAAATTAATCTATGATTTAAGGTTGTGATATTGGCAAATTGATTTCCCCTAAGAATAGCCTAGAGCTTTAATACCACGTCACAAACAATGGAGTAACAATGGATAGAGAGGTCAATCCTCTCTAATTAGGTACTTCTTTGGGTATAACTACTAACTATGTACACCCCTTCCCAAAAAAAAGGAGAACTAGTTGTTTTTTAAATTAGTAATCATCAAACATGGAGCCTTTATAACAATTTTATCAATATAAAATGATCCATGGCAATGCAAAATACTAACCAGAGGCATAAACATCCTCATCTTCAACATCATGTTCTTCGAGTGCTCCAATGCCAAAGCCAGAAGCAATCTTTCCGGCTGGTGAAAAAAATTGAGGGCAGGAATCACCAAGTGAGTGTGGGTCCTAGTCCAATAAACACAAAATAGAATAATAATTGAGCCAGAAGATCAGGTAATAGATCTTACACTTGAAACCAAAACTATTTTCTTTCGTTGGAAAAGCTTTTCTATGACCGGAATCCTGATTTCCAGCTATGCGTGCTCTTTTCTTTTCTGAAAAAGAAATATGAAAATTAAAATTTGAGATGCGATAAAGTCCCAATCATATATTTTGAAGTACCGATGACTGGAAGAGACCACTCACCTCTAAACTCTGGAGCATTTTTATAAGGATCAAAACCTAACCCATACAGGTCCTGCTTTGGGTTGATCACATAACCCTGAGCAGCAAGAGAAATATGTCAAATATCACCTATCATGATACATTTTTAAAGAACAATTTGAACCAAAGATAAAATGATCAGCTGAGAGTTAATTATAGATTATTAAACAATAAATTAAGTTCTGCATATAAATGCCACTGACATAAGCTAATCTGGAAAGAGCGAAAAGTTTTGGCCTTAATTGGATGTAACCTTTTATTAAAATAATAAATAAGAGAGTTCACTGAGGAACCCTGTTACAGATCTAGCTATAAAAGCAGAATGGCTATGATCCATAACATGTGATAAAAAAATATTAATTTGTAATAAAGAATCAATCAACAAAAAGCACACAAATAACCAACAGGGAAAAGTTTGCAGAGAATCACTAAAGATCAATGGTAAACCAGAAGCAAATTTATTTATCAATAGAATTGAAATGAAAGAGACTAATGCCAACTATTCCAAAACATAACACAAGCCAAAAATGATCTGACTACTATGTATCAGTCTAGGGATCAAACCAAAGTCCACTATGCAATTACATACTACAAAACCTAATAGAATCGTTCCAAAAAATTAGAACAACTCATTGCAAAAACAAAGGGCCAAAAGGGTGAGGGAAAAAATATAAAAAAGACAAGCCTTGATTCTTATACATGTACCTCTAACTTTTCTTTCCATCTATAAAGCAAAGAGCCAAGTAATACTTGGGCCTCCTCTTCTAGATATGTTCTCTCATGTCCCCTTGTGGATATTAATAGACTTAAGCTTCCGAAAGAGTGGAGTATAAGAAAATTGAAAAGGTGGAGAAAACACTTAATATGTCTAGATTGGATCATATTGATGCCATATAATTTTTCCAGGGATTAGGATTATTATCTAGGGCAAAATACAATTTACACCCGAAAATTTTTGAAATAACACCCATTATTGACGGAATCAGTCACATGTCTTGCGTGTGACTGTTGACTCTTTCAAAAACTGACCCTAAATAAAATACTTATTACTATTTTTAACCCCAAAATTTTAATTTTACATTTTTTAATCCATTTCATTATTTTAAATCAATTTTTATCTTCCATCCCCAATATTTATCCACTAAATCTAAATTTTATTTATTCAACTTCCATCCCCAATATTTTAATCTCAACTAATTTTTCCAGTTACGGCCACCGTTGCCATCGCAACGACTGCCGCCACCCCCACACCCATCTCTCCTACACCTCTTTCTCTCTCTCACTCTCTATCTCTCTCCCTCTGATCTTGAGAGAGAGAGAGGTGTTGGAGAGATAGGTGCAGCGGCGAGGTGATGGCGACGGTTCTACAATAAGAACAATGGCCAGTACTGGAAAATTTTGTTGAGATTAAAATATTGGGGATGAAATTTGAATAAATAAAAAATAAAATTAGTTTGAGTAAATAAAACTAGAATAAAATAAAGTTCTTAGGATATAAATGAAAGAAACAAAAAATATGATGATATGGCATGATTATTGGGTTAAAGGGACCGGCAGCGGTCGCTAGCGACGTGGTTGATGGAGGTGGTGGTAAAGAAATGAAAAGATAAAAATTGATTTAAAATAATGAAAAGGATTAAAAATGTAAAATTAAAATTTTGGGGTTAAAAATAGAAATAAGTACTTAATTTAGGGTGAATTTTTGAAAGAGTTAACAGTCACATGCAAGGCATGTGACTGATTCCGTCAATTGTAAATGGAATGGGTGTTATTTATACTTTTCAAAAGTTTTCGGGTGTAAATTATATATTATAAGGTTTTCAGGTGTAAATTATCTTTTAAGTTTGAATTTGGGTGTAAATTGTCTTTTGCCCTATGATGATGATCCTGCAAGTCATGGGAATACTAAATGCAGTCATAGTACAATCAAGTATGCTCATTATCCACGAGATATTTTAATAAACATATCATAAAACATTATCTAAAACTATAGACACGCAAGGATAAATAATATTCCTGAAACAAGGAGCAAGGAAATTTCTAAATAGGATGAGGCAGAAAAATTTCTCACCGGTGTGCTTTGGGAAGAGTGGACATCATTACTAGCAGGCTGCATTACAGCAGTATCAATGTCAGCTGTAACTGGCTCAGGGTCTGTAGGTTGTGCTTTTACATCACCTGAAGAAAATGCTAAGAGAGCTCTCCGAGCTTCCCTGCGGGCATCTGTGGTTGAACAAAGAAGTCATCGTTGAGCAATAGTTCATAGAACAAACAAAGAAAGATATCACTAAATAACTTGGCTAAGAAGAATGGACTGAGATGTGGTAAGGATATGATGTGAACTTCCAGCCTAACATAAAATACAAAGTAGGCATTTCAATTTGGATAAGAGATCAAGTACACAACAGTTCTTCAAGAATCTTTAAAAGTAAGTTTAATTTATTTTCCTCTGTAAGATGATATAATCACTGAAATCCAGTGTCAAGAGACACCCAAAGTTATTCAGGATTCAATTTTGTAAATTTAGTGTAGTATTTGCATGACAATTATCTATGCACTTCTGGTTAAGTTCTTGCACAAATATGAAAATACTAACATTCACAGAGTTCATTGTCCCTCAATGTAAATTAAGATCACTGGTAAATTGAGATTACAGTAGACTAAAATCTATCTGACAAAATACCCTCTTACAGGCTTACAGCTTGAACAACATAGTCAAATATAATATCTAGAATAATTATTCCATAATATTTAAATTATACTTGAACGTATACCATAGAGCAAATTAGCTTCTGAACCCTTAATTGAACGCCCATGCCTCCATCCCATCTTCAAAAGCAATTTTACACCTATTCATAAACATTAAATAATTTGCTACCAAAAGAAAAATCCATGTCCAATTTGAAGTCAACAAACAAACCTATAGACTCTGCAGCTGGTACTATTAATTCATCAGGAATAGGTCCTGGAATAGCTGATGGTCTGTTAACAGGGAAAAACAAAAAATAGAAAAGAGTATTTAACGAAGGCAGAAACATTTTCTTGATTGTCAGACCAAAGATGCATCGGGAAAGAAAAATCAACTAGCAGAAACGAGTTTAAGAAAGAATCATACAGCAATATAACTAACAAGGCATAGAGCCACCAACAAGACAAATTAACACAACTAACAAAGAACAATTAAAAATGGTAAAACACAGCTATACTGGAAAGGGCTAAACTAAAAAGTAATCAAATTCCAAGTCATACATGAAGTTGGCATATATGTATATTGAAATTTGGAATTTTTTTTTATTTAAAAAAAAAATGTTGCCCCCACAATTCTTTTTTTTGATAACTTTGCTCCTCTTATTGGTCTCCTGACACCCTAAGAAGTCGTAGAAAAATATATTTCATAGTTGCTACTGTATATCTTCAAATTTATCTACATTTATGACATTGAGATGAACTGTTAAATAAGAATACTTCAATATGTATTATATTTCAAAAAAAAAAGACAAATAAGAAACTAAACAATATACCACCAGACCCCAACTTATAAATCGTTAGCTAACAAAGAGAATTAAGAGATCTGGCTGCCACCCAGAGTAAAAATCCAAGTTCCGTCACTGTATGGAAGCCATCAGGGATGATATACCCGCAGCAGATACCCCATTCTTTATCTTCTTCACCTTGTCAGATCAATACCTTACCTCTGCTTAAAGTCTATAGAATACAGCAAATGGATGTGTAGATGCCCAGGGAAGACTCAGCATGCATTAAAGGTCCATGAGTCCAATGCTCCATTTCAGTTTCATTTGAAGGGGACTAATATAGTAAGGCTTCAGGTTGAGAAAAATAATATAACAGTCATCCAGTTTGTTCAGGGCCTGTAGGCTATAGCAGCAGATGTTTAAGCAAATAATCCAAGTTGATTCAAAATGTGTAATCAAATTCTTGATATGTCTTTAAAATTTGAAACCAACAAACTAATATGTCAACTAATCAATAGGAAGCAATATGGTTCTTTTTTATCTACAGTACAATGAATAAATGCTGATAAAGAAATAGGTATGTCAGAAGAAAACCTCTGTTGTTTCTCCTTTTCAGCTTGATTTCGAGCAATTTCCATGGCTGTAAATCCAAATGTATCAAACTGTGAAGATGTTCCTAAGGATCGGCCTTCCAAGTCCTAAATGAAAAACATGAAAAATATATACTTCATTAAAGCAATTGGCAAAATTATATATGTAAATCTTAGAGGAAAAAAAGAAGAAAATATATATACACACACAAACATATAAAACATAAAAATAAATAAAACTTGAAGAGTCTCCATAGATAATATCCCTGGAAAAACATAACAAATGGAGGCCAGCTGAAAACAATAGAATCAATTAACATCTCCACTATTAGCTGTGTTTCCTCGATACAGCTAGAAAATGGTGACTTCAATCACAAAATGATAAATTTTTATCATGCAACCTCATGCCAAAAAGGTTACATGGAATCCCTCGGAGAATATAATGCCAATTGTAAAAGAATTAATTAATTTTATAGCTTAGAAATGAATGCGTAAAAGATAAAACAGGAACAAAATGGTGCACATCCAGCAGCAGAGAACATACAGCTTTCTCATCTTCATCTAAGAAGTTTAAAATGCTCTGCCGTTTGACTTCAGCTCTGTTCTTGCGGGTTGATGTAAATGACTGAGGTGTCCAACCTGCGCATTTTGTGCAACAATTATAAAGCATAACTTAAGGTAATTATTTTCAGATATCAAATTGAAATACCTTCTTTAGAACCGACTGTATTGTAATAACCAGCGGAGAATCCTCCTGTAAATGCCCCATGAAATCTTCTTCGTCCTTCCTCATCAGTAACCTGAAGATGATTCACCCGAACAGTAAACAGCAGTGCAATAAAGATTATTACAGTGAAATATATATATATATATATATATATTATACATATAATCAATACCTCTTGTTTCCACGGAACTAGGGTTCGCAGCTGACCAGATGCTTCAGCCACAGCTTTCTTTTTCCGGCTGGTGATCTCCTCCTCACGCTCTATCGGCGTTCCGTAGAAGACATTATCATCTTCATCCCAGTCCATTGTTTTTACTTCTTCCTCCGCAAATTTCCCAAAACGGAAGATCTACGAATTATAGGAAAAAGAAAATCCCCCAAGCTTCTAAACCCTCCAAGCTCTACGCTCTGAAATTGGGATGGGGAGGATGATTCAAAATTGGGTTCCTATAGGCTATAGGCTACAGGCTACAGCTACAAGAAGAGAGGGCCCCGCAAGCTCTATGCTTGCTTAACCTCACCAGGTATAAAGGTAAACGACATGTCGACAAAATTGACTTAAGAACGTGGTTTCACGCGCCTGAGTAGAAAATGAGACCTAATCGCCTGCGTGCAAGAACTCGCTTCCTTACCTATAGAAACACATCGACCGTGTCCTCCTCTGATAGAAATTAATTACAAATATCAACCATGCCCCTCCCCACCTCTTCCTCAACTTTCTTCTTCGCCGATCTTCGATTCGCTAAATCTCCTGTATGCACTCAGTGATTCACTATTTGCGCCTTCTCTGTCTGATTTAGCAACAAGGTGAGTTCCTGTCTTAATCACTCTTCTGTAATTTCAGCTGCAGATGATTGAGTCTTTCTAGTGTTCCCGAGTTCAATGTTGTAAATGTCTGTTGGTCTTTGCAAGTTTATATCTTTTGATTTTGGTGATTAATAAGGTTTAAGGATGGAACCGATGGACATAGTCGGGAAGTCTAAAGAGGACGCTTCGCTTCCGAAAGGTAGGGTTTTCTTCTCTCTTTGGCGGGGAAGGGAAGGGGAGGGTTAAATTCTATTCACTCTGTGACAATATGTTTTCTTTTAATTGAGATAGTGCGTCAATTAGATGATGTTGTGTCCATCAGATGAATTGGGGATTTTGTAATTTTGTTTTGGGTAAAAATATTAGAAGCTTGGATGATTTTGATTGTATTTGCTGTGGTTTCTTAAGAATGGAGAAAAGACAAAAATCCGTAGCTTTAGGGTTGTTTTGGGGAATTTATTGATTCCCATTTCTGCCAATTTTAACTTTACCCTAAGTTATTACTATATCCCATTACATTGGTTTTATGGCTCGATGAGAATAACCCTGAGACACAAAAGAGAAGGATAAGTAGCTTTGAAGGAGTTGCAGTCTCAGTACAGAGGACTCGTCTTTGTAGCATAGCCATTAATTTTTACTAGAACCATAGAACTTCTCGCTAGCTCTTCAATTCCCTCATAGTATTTGGTTTCTAAATATGTTTGTTGTTTGGTTGTAAATTAAGTTTCCGCAACTCATTTTGGTTTACATATCTGACTTGATGTTTTATGCAACATGTATTTCTTACCAGCAACTATGACTAAAATTATTAAGGAGATGTTACCACCTGATGTACGTGTTGCAAGAGATGCTCAAGACCTTTTGATCGAATGTTGCGTAGGTGAGAATAACATGGTTCAATTTATCATATATTATGAGTTTTGGAATTTCTTGTCTAATAGTCTGAGATTGATTCAACCGTTTGCTATTTGTAATTACAGCGATGGATATTCTCGGAACTCTTTCTTTATTTCTGACGAAGTGTTTGTTTATTTTTTTATTTTTTTATGCTCTTGCAGAGTTTATAAACTTAGTCTCATCAGAGTCTAATGATGTTTGTAACAGAGAAGACAAAAGAACAATTGCACCTGAGCATGTGCTCAAGGCCTTACAGGTTCTGGTCTCTATTTTTCTTCCTCTTTTTTTTTTCTTTTTTTTTTTTCTTCTTTTGCTTATTAATTTATTTTATTGTTCTATTTGTTCTGTAAAGCATGCTACTATGTGCCAAATTGGAATGGTAATTCATCTTGCTTTATATATAGTTGCTTAATTGGGGAAATATGCAGGCAATCAACTTTTCGTTTCTTTGATTGCAGACCCTAGTTTAGATATTTCAACTGACCTACCATTTTTATATTCTTTTTGCATTCTCAACTTTGTGCTTGCCCTTATGTTGACTTGTTGGAACAAATTTAACTTCCCGGAACATAGCTTGAATCAGTAAGTTGCCCTTGGGAAAATTAGTTTACTGTACAAAACACAAGCAATAAACAAGCTAAGCATAGAACATAGTTTCCTGGAACTAGTTTCAGTAATGTGTGAGAGATCCATTTTGTTTAGGGTCTTGTTTAGGACTGAACTTGGGATTATGATCAGGTGCTCGGGTTTAGCGGCTATATTGAGGAAGTTTATCATGCATATGAACAGCACAAGCTTGAAACTATGGTAATTTTTCCTTTCATAAATTTACCCTATTATTATAGCTTAAAGGTTTGTTATGAGATTCTTTTGAAGCCCCCTCTAATTTTGTGGCCGTCAAGAACGAAGAATTTGTGAATAGTGTCATTGTACTGTTCCAAGACATCTAATGCTAGTTTTGCTCTTGTGGAAATGTGTCCAGCAGGACTCATTGAGAGGGGCAAAGTGGAGCGGAGGAGCTGAGATGACTGAGGAGGAAGCCTTGGCCGAGCAACAGAGAATGTTTGCGGAGGCGCGCGCGAGAATGAACGGTGAGGGTACAACTGCTCCGAAGCAGGCAGAGCCTGACCAAAATTTACAAAGCTGACTTAGGATTTTCATTTTATTTTGAATTATCAGGAAGCCTACTTGACCTTTCAATTTATGCTTTCTTTCTATTATGTACAAAAAGAAAAACTAGTGACCAGTTTAGTTGTTGAAAGCTGTCAATATCTACTCTATTCGCTTTGGGGTAGATCCATCATCCATGTCTATATATATTAAATTCTATGTGATTAATTTGGAAGTTGCCCATGCTTCCCAAGTTCTGACAGCTTAGTAATCACATCTTGCTCATAAAATTGGGTTTGAAGGGGAATGATATCAGCTCAACTTATTATATATGAGAGACCAATCAAGGAAACAAACAGCAAGTTGGTGAGTGACCCCCCCTAAGGGAATGGTTGTCAGTTCGCAGGTTGGTAAGAAAAACAGAAGGAAATTGTAAACTCTGCATCCAACATAGGGTCTGAAATTTCAGGAGGCCGAAGAGGGGCATACGGCAGTCTTGCGATGCAGCTAGCATCAGAAAAGGACCCAGAAGAAGGCATGTTTTGAGACTGTCACTTTTGATTTGTTAAACATAAGAGATTACTCATTAGTGACTTCAATTTTGGTGTTGATTGAGCTGATGAGCTGCCACTGTGGATTCAGGTCAAAAGGGTCGGTCAACATGGATCTCTCTTTGGCGCTCTCTCCCTCTCTCTCTCTGGTCTCCACCCTCACAGGCCACAAATACAAGAAAGTGAAATAACAAGCACATTGTCTCCCCAGATTCCCCTTCTTTATCTATATCAAAATGACAAAAACAAATCTCTCTCTCTCATATTTCCCAAATCAGCTAGTGGGCCTCTCAATGTTTCTTTTGTCAGGATTCTCTGGCACTACTACAATGAACTAGAAACAAATATATTAATGGGAGCCCCCACATGTCATAGAAAAAAAAAAAGAGATAAAGCATTGTACTGGAATTCCCACTCACACTCCCTCCCTCTCTCTTTTCTCCCTTCCTCTCTCTTTTCTCCCTCCCCCTCTCTATCTCTCTCTCTCTCAGATAGACATTCATGGCTGCTGCTTCAGCTTCTCAACACTCCTCCTCCAGAAGACACTTCCACTGGACAAACAAGGTTGGACATGAAGATACTCATCAAGTTGAAGCCTCTGAAGAAACGAATAAGACGCATAAGAAGAATGATAAACAGACCATCCTCCAAGCTCCACTAAGGAGGAGAAAACTTCCATTAATGGCAGCTTTCAGGCTTCAATCTATCCGTACTCTGTTTAGCAGCAAAAACAGAAAACCCCTGTTTGGTCCCAGAGTGGTTGGAACTCTTTTCGGGTCCAAGAGGGGCCATGTCAATTTTGCATTCCAAACAGAGCCCAACTCAGCTCCAGCTTTCTTAGTTGAGTTAGCCACACCAATTAGTGAGCTGGTTAAGGAGATGGCATCAGGATTGGTCAGAATCGCTTTGGAATGTGACAGAGCAAAAGATGGAGAAGAAAAGGAAGAGGGAAAGGAAAAGAAAGAAGGAGAGGAGAGATTGTTGGTGGAGGAGCCTGTTTGGAGGACATTTTGTAATGGCAAAAAGTGTGGATTTGCAACTAGGAGAGAATGTGGAGTGAAGGAGATGAAGATATTGAAAGCAGTGGAGCCGATTTCAATGGGAGCTGGTGCCTTGCCTGCTGAAGATGAAGCAGGAAGTGGAGAGCAAGTGATGTACATGAGGGCTAAGTTTGAGAGGATCGTGGGTTCAAGGGATTCTGAGGCCTTTTACATGATGAACCCTGATAGCAATGGAGCTCCTGAGCTTAGTATCTACTTGCTTAGGGTGTAATGATAAGTAGCCAAGGACGGGGCGGGGCTCGCCTCATGATCTCTTCCCTTCCCCTTTTGAATCCTTCATCCTATTATATATATAATATATATATGTTGTTGTACTGGAATTTGTAGTGGTGATACTCATAATGTAGGTGCTGGTGGGATACTATAAGTATGCAATTAAGAATGTTGTATATGTATATTGTTCTGTTCAAAACTTTAATCCTCTCATTTATTATTAAGCAATGATTGATTAGAACTTAGTGAGAATGGCAAAGCTTATTGTGTTTGCAAATAATAACGGTATGTTTCTCATCTTCAGTCATACTAGCATAATAATGTAATGATGAAGCTTATTATCAATCGTCTCTACTTTACATTGCCGAGTGTGTCGAAGCTTGTTTTGGCCCTTGAGCCAGAGAAAAGCCTCCTGCCAGTTAATAAAGAATGATCTCACATCACCTAAACTTTTCTTTCTTTAATTCTTTCTTTCTTTCTTTTTAACCAAACAGGTAATTAAGATTGTATTTTACACCCATCTCCAAGTCATGACCAGTTAGAGTGAAGCGATACATTGAAATGGCAGCGGCGGGATAGGGAAAAAAAAAAAAAAAAAGGGGAAAATGAAACAAGTGAAGGGATTCCTCGTTCTCTTTTTCAACTTGTTAAAGTGATTGTGGGGTAACCCTTAAATGATCCAGTGCAGTACTGTCTTTTCTTTTCTATGCTAGGGTGGGAACCCTTCGGCCACTTTTACATTAATTAAAATTTCAGCCTTAATTTTTGGTCCCAAAGTGCAGAATTTTTGCTTTCTTGTTCATCACTCTGCATTCTGCAAGAAGAAATGATCCCAACGAAACTTAATAGAAGTCCTAATACATTAAGTTTATCCGATTTCTCTTTGAAGATCAACTTTTCTCCAATTTTTGACTGCTTTTCCACTTTGGCTGGCATTTGAACTCCTTTTGATTAAAAGATTTAAAATTACTGCAGTCTACCCATATATCTATACTGGAGTTAAGTAAAATAAAACAGGATACTCATACTAATATGTAGACTACATGCTCTTGAAAAAATGGTTAAGGTAACATTGGAAATGGGGTATTTTTCCTAGTTTCAAGGCTTTCATAATAAATCACACTTCATCCGCTTTTTCCTTTCCTTTCTTTTTTTCTCTTCACTTCGGCAGAGAAAATGAGAGGAGAGATGGATTTGAGGTAGTTAATGACTTTAGTACCTAGAAAATTATAGCTAGCTCTATGAAGAACAATGTATTTAAGACAGCTTAGCGAAACTTAATACTAATTTGAAAAATGAACCGAATGTAATATATGTTATATAAATCCATATAAGAATAACATAA
The DNA here is from genome assembly GCA_027186245.1 of Coriaria nepalensis. Lineage (NCBI taxonomy): Eukaryota > Viridiplantae > Streptophyta > Magnoliopsida > Cucurbitales > Coriariaceae > Coriaria > Coriaria nepalensis. The sequence goes on along the minus strand of CP114499.1, from coordinate 57,350 downwards.
TGCGCAACACAATCTCAATTCTGGGGATTTTTCATTAACAACCAATTTCAGAACACCCATGAACTCTACCAACCAAGCTGAACAACCTTTTGTTTCTTTCTTCTTCCCCACCATTTAATTACCGATCCATTGCTTTATCTCTTCCCATTTTACTTCTTCCACTGTTGCTTCAAATCTATGGCTTCTGGCGAGAAAAACCTGGCTGAATGATTGAAGCAAGACAAACATTAAATAAGGACCAGAGAAGTTGCAGAGAAAGACATTCCTATGCGTTAGCAATTACAAGCCCATGAAACTACCAATAGAAAAGAGACAGTTCATTGAAAAACCATCATCTGTGATTATTTACTGGTAAGGATGCCACGCTACTTGAGAAAAGAGGCGGGATAGTACCTGAAGAAGCATAGATGTTGCAGGTTCAGCAGTGACATGAACATGACTTCTAGTTTTCCTTGCATTTCGGGTAGCGTAAGATGGACTACTGGCCGCTGCTATGTCCCAAAAGCTTCGTTTCTTAGCTGTAGGAGCCGGTGATCGAAACCGGTGGCTTGCACTTTTCAAGTCTCCAGTGCTCGGCTCCTTTGCCTGTAGTCTAGCCCTTGTGGCTATCACCCTCTTTACTCCTCCTCCTCCTACTACTGCTGGCTTTTCGCTTGCCCTGGATAGCTGGCTGATAAGATCGTCTTTCTTCTTCAACTGCAACGTGTGATCTTTCTTTACTCTCTCAAGTTCTGTATCCAATGCTTTAACCATCATACGAAGCTCTCTGACTCTGTCATCAGCTCCCTTCTTCCTAAATTCTGGTGTGAAACAGTTTGTGCCTAAGAAAGATGATCTTGGCTTCCGTTTTTCGTTTGCCTGGGCCGAAGATGGAGGAGTTAACAGTGAGGTGACAGAAGAAGGGGTTGGAGAGGCATTATTTGCTGCAGCTAAGAATTGTGCCTGCAGGGTCATTAATTTCTGTTGGTGACGTGCCAGCTGAACTCGTAATTCTCGATTCTCTTTCTCCAATTCTAGTAATAGTTTGGCTTGATCAGACTCCAACTCGTTTACTTGCTCTACTTCCGCACATGACTCGCTCGTCTGCATTGATTCATACAATAAAACACACAGAAAATGATCAGGAAAAAGACCCTGTTGAACATTTTCACATGACTTGATTGTGACCATGCATGCTACTGCTGTGGCATGGTAAGAGGATGCATATAATGCAAGAGCTAGATTTTTTTCATAATAAGTAACATATGAGGAGATATTGAAGGTGAAAGAATGGACAGGTTTGGTGGACAACCTTAGTTCGGATCTCCTTGGCTCGATCGGCCCAATGGAGGGTGTTTTGGGTTTCACCGAAGGAGAGATTGCTTGGGCTAATATTTGCAATCATGACAGTGTTGCAAGCTCCTCCTAACGAGTCCTTGAGAAGTTGAGTAAGTTTCGAATTCCGATATGGAATGTGTTTCTTGCCTTCGACGAGGGCATTGATGCAGCTGCTTAGTGCAAGAAGTGACCGGTTTATGTTTGCACCCTCTAGAGATCTTATTGTTCTCTGATCCGTAGCAAGAGCTCTCTCTGAACCGGCAAGATCAATCAATGACAGTTTTCCCACTCGGTTAACAACATTCATTTCGGCATCCCTTACACGATATTCTACCCGAACCTGTGTGAAACATAAGTGCAGATAGAACAACGGACATGTAAGTACCTAAAGGCAATTTATTCAACTCATGCAGGAGGCCCTCCCTACAGGCTATATAACTGACTAGCACCTGCAGTATGGCGTGGGACCGTGAAGAAGTTTCATTCGCACGGGTTGGTTCAGTGGTTCGGTTTCGATTTCCTTGTTGAAGCAATGCCATCACCTGCCAGAAACAAAGCAACACCAAACGATTCCAATCTCCTTCAACTCTAAAATGCAGTAATAAGAAGCTTAACATATTTAGTAGGGGAACCGGAGCTTACTTCATCATTCGAAAAAGCTCTGTACTGTGTAAGACCAGCTGCCACAATCCCCTATGATATTTAGCAGAAAGCATTACCATACAATATTTTACACGCTTATGGTCATCTGCAGAAGAAAAACTTATGTAGATAAGGAGCACACCTGTTTATCTTCTCTAAGGACCAGAGGCCTTCCGGGCGACAACAAATCCCTAACAGTTTCATTATATACCTCCAGATAGGACAGATGAACAGTATGATTTCCATCATAGCTCCTTTGCCTGATCTTAGAGAAGAGGTCCTTAATGGCCAAAACCATTACTCCTGGATTTTCTGAAGTACCGAGCATTGTGAAAGTCTTTCCAGCTCCTGTGGCGCCATAGCAGAAGACTGTACCATTCCTTCCCTGCAGAACTGCCTCCACGAGATCTGCAGTTGTAGTGGAATAAACCTGCTGCTGGGTAGCCGTATCAGGAAAGGAGCCGTCAAATGTAAAATGCCTTCCACGAAGCCTGTTTAGCCTCAAATAATCGTTCTCGTTTGCAAACTCTGTCAAATAAACATCTCTCCCATTTGCTGTCCTAACACAACACCTCGATCCCACTTCCTTCTCTTTCTTAGCCATTGGCCTCACCCTCACAAACACAAGGATCCTACTCCTCTCCCTCAAAACGGGCTTCTCCCTCAAAACACTCCCAATTTCCTCTTCTTGTTGGACATTCTGTTTCACTGCAGCTCCCATTGACAGCTTTCTCGCCACCACAGTGGAGACATTGGCCTTTCTTGGACACGAAAACCCCACAATCCTCTCATTTCCCACATTCACATTTTCCTTGGTGTCGGGGATAGGTGGTTGAGGCAAAACGTAAGTTCTTGTAACCATGGAATTGGGTATTGTGTTCTCTCTCATTACATTGCCAGGCTCTGCAGGTTGTTCTTCTTTTATGCAAGTACCCAAAATCTCCACACTCGGGTGAGTCTTAAACCCTGGCTCTTCGTGTTTTAGAGACGGGTTCTTGAGAGCAGCTGCCGAGGCTTGTTTGTGTTGTTCGTACAAGAGAGTTAAGGCTTTCATTTTCTCCTTCAATCCATTATGTGGGTTCCTCATTTGAAGGTTTGTGTAATTGTTGTCTTCTCGATCTGATCTGGATTTGGCTCTCTGTTCTGAGATTGAATCATTCGGCCCGTGGTTGGTGGTTTGAGACCGAGTTGACACAGGCATTTTTATGAGTTCCTCACTTCCCAAACATACCCACAAGATTTTCCTACTGACCCAGACTGACAGCTGAAACTGCGAGAAAGTTGAAAATTTTCACCTTTTCCTCACTTCCCAGAGGTGCCCATAAGAACTGCTCACTGACCAAGTTTAAGAATCAGCTGAAATCGCAAGAAAGTAGACAAATAGTTCCCAGATAAAATGGAAAAACAAGCAATATAAGAAATATAAGAAATATAAGAAATATAAAAAATCTTGCTGGAAAACAATGGCTGATCCCTGTGGATGTGGAAGGGAGATGTTGCAAAGAGAAATAGCGAAGATTGTATGCAGAGAATATCTGCGGAATTAATCGGAGATTTGGAGGGGGTCACAGTCTTTATTTTGAAGAAAATGGACGGTTGGAGGTGAAGCTGGGGAAAAAAATCAGTTTTTTCTGAAGTGGAAGTAGAGTAGTATATGGGCACTCGGCTTCCTGTGGCTTCCACTCTCCCTACAATAATAGCACAGACTCAGAGCAGAAATTTGAATAGTTGGGGGGACAAAGGGGGAGTGGATGAATCAATTCCAGAATATTTTTTGAAATTGTTGTGTTATAACGGTCAAGAAATACTGTCAGATACAAAACCAAAGTGATAAAAGTTGTAAATCTTTTATAAAGTAAAAGAAATGATATATAGATGAGTGTCAGACCCATTAAACCTTGGTTTCGGTTTAAAATCAGAAAAATTTGTTTTGACTTACCCTTTTTTTATATTATTAATAAATATTATGCATTAATTAAACCTGGAATAAAAACACATAGAGGAGAATCGGACTAAAAAAATAATTAAAAATAAAAATAAAAAAATAATTTTAAAAAAGAAACCCTCCGGCCCACAGAGAAAAAAAATGAACCTAATTCTACGTTACAATAAATTTTGGCTCCATCTCTATCATCCACAATTGTTTAAACAAGGATTAAAAGAGTAAATATAGTCATGACTGAAACAATAAAAGCACAATTTCGATAATTGTCATATTCCAAAATAAATATTAAAGGGGATGGAATTATTTCCAACCGAAAACATAACCATTCGTTGATCTCTTAACTCAAGAAAAGCATACTTCATCGTAAACTCCTATACAAATTAATCTCTTCAAAAATCAAGTTGACAGTCCAATCCAGCAATGAATTTTTCATAAGTCAAATGATCGATTCGCCTTACTTACTTAAAACTAAGTATTAATTTTTTGACATGGATTTTGGTCCACTATGAAGGGTTTTACTCTTTATAACGTATCCTAAGATCGATATTTGCATTCTCCAACAAACTGCGGTTGGAATAATAGTCGATCAACCCCGTTCCAACATTCTAGCCAATATTCTAGAGAGATAGATGAAGATATATGCATAAATTTTCTATTCACTTAGGAAAGATGCATTACTTATTTATGTTATGCCTATTAGTTTTTATACCTAGATAAGGTTAGGAGATCTTATACAATTTTACACGTGTCTGACTCATATTGCTCAATATTCTGATCACTTTCTGGTCCATAATAGATGCCAATGCCCCCATTGTCTAACACAACAGAGATATGCTCCCCACTCATGGGTCTCTCAACATACTACGGTGATGCCTCAGTCTAACATCTTCGGAGCGCCTCAACGCATAGCGGCACCACTCCTGCCTGACACGCTAAGGGCATGGTCTCCACTAGAGTATCAGTTACTTTCCACATGTTCACTCGTTTGGCATTCCTACGTCTATGTCTGAGCTGAGCCTCAATGTCGTCCAGCAGCTTCTCATCCTATTCAACCATTACTAGGCCAACTGATGACCCCCTCGATCCTATCGGATATCAACCTCAGTTATCATCTTCCCTCGACACTCATTTTCCATAGGCTCTACTAAGCCTGACCCAACCTTGGTTTTCGAGTCTGCACGTCCGAGGCTATCCCAGAATTGGGCTCAACAGTTAGCCCCTTGGCACGCAATCTTATTATGTATGGTTTACTAACAAGCTCCTGTGATCTCTACCGACCCCCCATTCGTACTAATGGATGTGAAAGGATGCACGCCTGTATTTCGTGACAACCTTTAAGGTGATGATGCGTGTAACATGTTAGCTGCCACACACAACCATCGCGTCCCCTCCGCTTCCTTTTACTTCATTCCATTTTATATTCGTTCACCATCTTTGAATCATTATAAGCTTGCATATCCTCTCATCTTCCAACGTTATTTTCCACTCTCCCTCCTAAATCCATCACTCTCCCTATTCTTCACGAAACCTGACGCAACTCACCGCCACTCTAACCACCATGAACTACCATCTACGTCAACTGCTCAACTAACTATGTATGATAGAGCAAGTAAGTTCCTCCTCCTTCTATGTATTCTTCAGTTCTGCTCATTTCCTAGTTTTCTTCAACTATTCATTATTTGCTTTAAGTGTTCTTCGTATAAATCTTTTCCCACCTTTATTTTCCTTTGAAAAACATGTTTTCATAAGAAATAAGCCTAGGTATTGAACTCGTAGGTGTTTTTCCCTCTTTCTAACATATTGACCTTCATCCCTTAGCATTTTCCCTACTTAGTCATTTTTAGTTTCATTAGTCAACACATAGGCCCTCCTCAATTACGTACTTCCTTAGGATCCTCTCAACACTTAATTGATTTTAGCTTTATCTACTAACTTTAGAATCATCCTTAGTCATGCCCAACCCAGAACTCACCAACAGGTAATTTTCACCTTTGTTTATTGACATTAAGATCATCCTCAACCTTTAGGTTAGGCCCTCATCCAATTAGGATCTTCTTCAGTCATCCAAACAAATCCCTTAGCGCCTGTGAACATCCGACCTGAAAGCTGACCTATTCCATTCTTATGGTCAGGTACATCCGAGAGGGATAGACCTAGGAAGGTTCGACTTGAACTGAGGAAAAAGGCTAAGGGGGCGGCTCGGCCTCGGTCGGATCATTACCGAGACGTTGTCTTATCTTTCAATAAGGATGATCGCTTCCACATCCTCACCGAGTATAAAATACCCTCGTGCATCAATATTCGAGTGCTTGAAGAGCACAAATGAATATCTATTGTGGGCACATATGGATTGGTGGAGTCTGCTATCATGGATATGTTTGTTGGAAAAGGTGGTTCGAAACCACACAACGGAAGCGAACAATTGGTCCTAGTGTATAACAAAAATGTTCTAAAAAAACGGTTTAGCGATCCTTTATATACATATAAACTAATCTTATATCTATACAAAGAGGTCATATCTTTACCTGCGCAACTAGATCGTCGAGACTCACACCACGATCTTCCAGGTCGATCCTCAACACAATAAGATGTGTGTGGGCTCGTAGAGATGATAAGGTTTTGTTTTTCTTGTTCTCTCAGAAAAATCACTACATCAAAATACCTCTTCTAAATAATTAGAATGAGATGTATTTATAGAATTTCATTAGGTATTTTGATTAATTTAAAATCTTTAAATTAATTGAACTGATAATTCAATCATGATAATATGATCATCAGATGATATCTTTGATATGATTAAATCTTTTTAATTCTTATTTAAAATAGAGTTTTATCTATTTGTGGCAACTGAGTAGGAGCAGCTCTACCTGCACATAGCTAAATATCCTCCTTGTTACACAACAGAAAGGACATATTTAGAGCGAGGGGGTTTATAAAACAATCATGGGCCATCTTACACTTTAAACATATCGACTTCGAGAAGGTGGAGAAAAGAAAGGTAGCTTGCTTCTCTCCTGGACTGCGCAGAAGTTGCTTGGTTACAACATGTGGTTGTGGGAGTTGCTGGCCAAGAGCCTAGTCGTGCAAAGATCCAAGCAGCGTATTCTGATTTCGGTGCGAAACATGATTCCCGTCTAAAACACGAGAGAACTTTGCCTTGTGGGTAAACCTCTGGTAGTCTTTTCTTCAACTAGAAGATTTATTTAATGATATATTTGATAAGATCAAATCTTATAAAATAAAATCTTATTTATTTTAAACTATGTCATCTTTTTGATGATACATTTGATTTAGTCAAACCTATTCAAATATTATTTAAAATAGAATCTCATCTATTTTAAAGCAAAAACATATCTTATTTGAATTTTAAATTTAGTTTATCAAACTAATCTAAATTTGATTAACCTAATCTTAATAGTAAATTAATATATCAATTTAATATTATATATAATGTATTCAATTCAAAACCAAATATATTATGATTTAATTAAATAATTCTGAATTTCACCAATTAAATATATTTTTTAATTAATTAATTTTTTAATTGATTAATTAATACTAATTGTCTCATAATTATGAATTTGCCTCATAAAACTATTTTCTTGCAAATAAGTCATTTTTCAACATTTGTTATTTTTACCATATGTAGTGTTTTATAGAGACGACCTAGGACCATGGACCTATAATTTCAAGTTCCAATAAATTAGATTATTAATCAAACTCTTTGATCAAATAAATCTTAATTTATTAATTTCAATATTATTCTACTAAAAATATGAGATTGCACTCTTGCAATTATAGAATATATTTACTGAGCAATCTCTAGTAGCCCATTGATATAATAAATCCTCCAAAAATTGATTCATAATTAGACCGTTTTACCCCTCTAATTATGTCTTTATCCTTAAGTACCATCAATTTACTAGTGAACGGTCAATTTATAACTTGATTATAAATTTGAACTCAAAACCATTCAATTTTAGAATTAACCCCTTAAGGGAACTAATATACCATCTTCTATGAAAAAGGTTTGGATTCCATATCTGTAAATCATGTTCCTAACCACTTATCTCAATGAATCTTCAAAACAAAAGTCTTTAGTTTGATATACAAAAAAACCGTAATAAGTGAATCAAAATATCCAGTTGACATAAATAGGAGTTCATGACTACTCAAGATTCAGATTGATCTGCATATGATCATCGATTGATATGAATTTAATTCATTATGGTAAACGGTATTTTAATAAAGAATTAATTCATATCGAGTTATGTCTTATATAATCCAATTATATAAAACATTTTCACTAAGATGTCTATCTACATCGGTGATCTGAATCTAGATCACATGCATTTATAATACTAGTGGACCGTACTAGCAATCACTATATTAAAAATTTCATACTTTAATATGTTGCGGACAATTTAATTCATTATCTATAATCTTAATCCTCTCGTACTAATACAAGATTATAGTCACATTAATAAATTTGGAATTTTTTGATATTTATTCATATTATTCGATAATAACATTCACAATAATTATATATAGAAAAATGTCACTTTTATTAATTTCATTAAAACAATACTCATTACATGCTTTCAGGGCACCATGCCCAACAATATTCGCCTGAGGCTTCAATGTGCTCCCCCATCAGTTCTTCCAATCCCTACTGTACATGCGGCAGCTACCACGAGGTTAGCTAGCACCGAATACTTGGAGGACCGTACTAAGGCTGTTTGTACTCTACCATGAAGAGACCGACTATATGCCTCAGAGAAAGGCAAACCTTGGAAGTAATCAAGGATGGTACTACACCACCTTGGAGAAAGGAAAACCCATAATTGGGCTTCCTCAAGCCAATAAGTATTGGAAAGAGAAGTGGTTTTTTCTGACCGAGAACTGGCAGTGATGCGCCTGCCATTACACCCTCCGCACTGAGTACTAAGAGAATTGCACTCTAAGAACAGAGATTGTACTCTTTGAGATGGACGAGCTAGTGTGGGAGGCCATAATGAATAAGCTCGAGGATGAGAGAAATTTTAGGGCAGTTTTGACCATAGACCGTCTGACAAATTGTGGTTTAATCTATATCAACCTCCCATTATATGTTGACCCCCTTTATACTGTCCCTCAAACTGAACCTAGGGCACTTCCTTTGGGTATCATTTTTATCCTAGCCGACCTCCCCATATTTGTGTCTAAGTGTTTTCCTATATAAAGGAACTGATCCCTGCTTGTTTTACAGAGTAAGTCTCCAGAGAGCTGATGTCATGGCCCTTACCGGCCAGAAGTATCTGGAAATAAAGAGGAGGTGAGATGCCAAAACTGTAGTAAGGGAGAACAGAAAAATATAAGGCTCCCCATTGGCTAGTCCAGGTAGATAAAAAAGATCCATGCCTGGGGAAGTCAAAGTAGACATCTTCATCCTCTTGCCACTTCCCCTCCAGCCCTGGCCCCTAACCCTCCAACCTCGTCAGCCGAGGTTGTTCAGACTATGGCTCCGCCTCGGCCTGCACCACCTCTGTCTTGGTGCACCTCTCTCATGGCGTTCCTGACACAACAAACTAGGTCAAGGTCCCTCTTGGAGCCCAAGATCAGCAAGGGCTCTCTCCAATGATTTTTGAGGGAGACCTCCGACTTTCACTTGACACTAGAGAATCTAAGCCCGGCTAGCCTCCCTCTTCTTGAAGTTCAGGAAGTTTTGAGCTCCAGCCTTGCGACAGTAAGTATTACTCCTCGCTTTATGTTATTTGAATTTCAAGTCTCAATTCATTTTTATTTTCAGTGTCAGATCACCTCTGTCCCTCGACACTCTATTCAACCCGTTCAACCACTAGGAGGCTGTCCCGAAATCGGGCCTACAAACCTAAATATAAAATCCAATCAAATGCATTCTCACATGTTGACTCAAGAAACTTATTATGATTGATTTGGTGAAATATACATGACTTATACACTTTGCACTTCGTATCTTGTTCACGATATTTTAGTGGCCGAATGATGATAACCTAGGATAGGTATAATGTCTTATCATTTTTATCTCTCAAAGGAAGCAATAAGCTTGTGATCAATCAGAAGTGTTTTTGTTTTTTTGTCGTTGGCAGGTGAGGTTTAATGTTTTAACCTGTGTTTGGCACAACAGTCATGATGAGAGTGCATTCGTGCATATTTTGCAGGAATGGGTAGGGTTGCTACATCAAACATGCATGTCTTCATCTCGTCATTGGACATTAGTTGATACTGGAATTGGTTCCACACTCTTGCAAGTTGCAATTTTAGCGTATAATTCTCCATGATTATTCTCAACAATATAATAAATTCATTCATTGCCCCTTGAATTTCAAGACACCCTTAGCCCTACCAAATGGGAGAGGAAAATTAAAGAAAAAGCCATGCATTTCAGGAATTGAAGACTTTTCTAGTTATGACCATCAAATAAGTTAGCTAGCTAGATAGATAGATCACTAGCAGCTCTTTAGACTAGATGCAAAGCAAAAAAGAAAGGAGAGTCTAAGAGCCGAAAATGCATTGATGTTTTGAGAAGGATGAAGATGATGAGGGGGCGGTGCTGATTCACTTTTAACATCAGCACTGGTCTCGTTTGCAGGTGATGCTCCATGATAAGGAGGCAATGCTGGTGCAGGTGCAGCTAATTGATCTGGCTCCAACACCTTAATGATCATCCTCTGGCCTTTTTCACAGTGTCCAGATATTCCACTTATAAAGTAGAAGAGGCCTGGCCTGTCTAATTTGAACACAGTCTCTCCTTTGTTGGAGAAGAAAAGGGGATGAGAAGAGTGACACTTGCCATACTCCTCCTCGCTCACCACCAAAACCGAGTCTTTTTCTTACTTGAAATGAACGATGTCATCTACCTTAAACCTGTTATTGGATGCCCAGTCACTGTACATTGATTGTGTCTTCTCCTCCTTTGCAGTTGGAACTGCCCAACCGTCTACTCCACCGACTAAGAATTCAGTACATGTTACGGCTGACAGCAATTGGAACCAAATCAATATAGTTACTAGAAACATAGGGAGGCCCAAAGTCTTGACGACCATTTCTTATTTGTTTCTTTATTTTGGACCTTAGGAAGGGAGCTTTCTCGTTGAATCGATATCTGGGCTAGCTACTTGATTAATTAAAGCATTAGCAGGGATTAATATTCGTAATTTGGGTCAGGTGTTAATCAACTGGCATCTGCATATAGACATATCCCTATAGATAGATATTTATAGGGGGGGGGGGGGGGGAGAGTTTGTTAGGCAGAAGAGAGGATTCTTGGGCATGAAATTTGGGAGTGGGTGTATCTATGATGAGATCGCTGAGATAAGAAACAAATCATCTGGTATTTGACTAGGCATTTTTTTATTTTTCTTTTCCAAAAGAGCAGATTGTTTGTATGTGTATGTGTATGTGTCAAAGTTCGAGAGAACCTCCCTTCGCCCTCCATTAATGTTCCTCTTGGTTCTAGCGTTAAGGAAGTTCTCTCTCATTTCTCTGAAGAAGAGATTCGTAAATTCCTACAAGAAAAAAATGTTGCTAGAGGTGGGCCCCAGGAACTCTCCCCCTTTAACAAAAGAAGCCTTAGTCCAGACCTAGAAATCTTCCAGGATTTTCAAGATCCTTACAAAGAATACAATCTCCTCAAGGAGTCGTCTCCATCCAAGTGTAGGGACAAGGGTAAAGGAAAAGTATTCCTCTAAAGGACCGCTTCGCCGCTAGCCTGCTCCCCACCAAACCAATATGCTTTTGAAAAAGTAAAAGTTACTTTTCTAAAAGACATTTGGAGTCTTGCGAAATAATTCACTCTGCTTTAACTTTGCGTGTTCCTTTTTTCTTTGTACAGCCTGTGTTTGTATTATGCGAAATAATTTACTCCGCTTTTTAGCTTTTCATGCCTGTGAGTGCACAACCTGTCTTTTGTAATAATTAGTTTCAAAGGGGATGAGTAGTGCTTGCGAGCCTACTGAAAAATCATTGAAAAATAGAATCCTTTTCCCTTTCTTCTTATAATATTTAAATAAGCAATATAAAAGTAGTGACGAGTTTGCTCTATGTTATGCTTTATGTTCTTCTTATTTGTCTATCCCTTCGTTATCTATCTTATTCATCTAAATCTCTTTCTTTGTTCTCTATTAATTTTGTCTATCTTCTACAATCTTCCGCTCATACTCTCTCTGTTTCCCGCTTGTCTTCTTTTCTTAACAATCTAGGTCTATTTGGTATTAGAGCCAAGGGTAGAAAACTAGCCGCGAGAGGAAGCTTCTTAAAATCCTCGATTATTGAGTGACTAAGATCATAGGGAAGGTTCTTAGAATCCCCGGAGTATCAAGTTTGAGTCAGCCATAGCCATAGCCGAGGTAGGCGCGGGCGTGTGGGCATAAGTACTATGTAATCGAGCATTCTCAGCAAAAGCCTACTACCATCGCCCCACTCCAGTGGATGTTACTTTTGAAGAGAGCCATTATTATGATCCAATGGCCTTCACGGGAAAGGTGATCACAGAATGGAACCTTGATGGCATGTCAGAATATCAAGTCTGGCAAATGGCATCCCATATGATGATGTTCGCAGAAGCATGTAGGCTACACGAAAAGGGTGCATGAGACGCGAACATAGCCCAAGCCATAATATGTGGATTTTCGGGGCAACTAAAAGGCTGGTGGGATTTTTCCCTCAGCGAGGATGATAGATACAGGATCATGAGTGCCTCTAAAGAAATCATAAGAATTGACAACAATCAGCAGACTCAAGTCGCCATGTTAGATGCGGTAAATACTCTAGTATATGCTATCACTCTATTTTTCTGTGGAAACAATAGTAGCAGAGTAGCAAAAACCTACGAGCAACTAATGAGACTTAGGTGTCCAGACCTGTCCCACTATAAGTGGTATAAAGATGTCTTCCTTACCAAGGTCTTACAACGACCAGATTACAATGCTAAATACTGGAAGCATCATTTTATTACAGGACTCCCACAACTCTTTGCCACTAGGGTCACCAATAAGATCAAGGTAAATGGATCTGTCCCATGGAATAATTATACTTATAGAGATAGACAAATAAGAAGAACATAAAGCATAACATGGAGCAAACTCGTCACTACTTTTATATTGCTTATTTAAATATTATAAGAAGAAAGGGAAAATGATTCTATTTTTCGATGATTTTTCAGTAGGCTCGCAAGCACTACTTATCCCCTTCGAAACTAATTATTACAAGAGACAGATTGTGCACTCACAGGCATGAAAAGCTAAAAAGCGGAGTAAATTATTCCGCATAATACAAACACAGATTGTACAAAGAAAAAAGGAACAAGCAAAGTTAAAGCAGAGTGAATTATTCCGCAAGACTCCAAATGTCTTTTAGAAAAGTAACTTTTACTTTTTCAAAAGCATATGCTCGCTATCGGTTTGGTGGGGAGCAGGCTAGCAGCGAAGCGGTCCTTTAGAGGAATACTTTTCCTTTACCCTTGTCCCTACACTTGGATGGGGACGACTCCTTGAGGGGAGTGTATTCTTCGTAAGGATCTTGAAAATCCTGGAAGATTTCTAGGTCCGGACTAAGGCTTCTTTTGTTAAAGGGGGAGAGTTCCTGGGGCCCACCTCTGGCAACATTTTTTTCTTGTAGGAATTTATGAATCTCTTCTTCAGAGAAATGAGAGAGAACTTCCTTAACGCTAGAACCAGGAGGAACATTAATGGAGGATGAAGTGAGGTTCTTTCGAACCTTGATCATTCCCTTCTCAGCGTACACGCTTTGGTCATTATCTAGGTGGTATTTATCCCACCACTTAATATAAAACATCCTGATGAGCCAGGGAGTATTAGGGGAAACCTCGTACGGTGTTTCTTCATCGTACCATAACTTGTAATTCCATTTTAGAATCCAGGGAATCCGGTAGATGGATTGAAAGGTTAAAACTGAGGAAAGAAATTCCTCTGCCAGACCATTTTCTATACAGAAAACCTTGTAAATCCGTTGGGCATATAAAGGATAGAAAAATGGTTTTATCCCAAAATTATTAAACCAATTTTTGAACCAAGTAGGGAAATCTACCTGATCAGTGAAAAATGAAATCCACCAATTATGCTTATGCTTATTGTTTTGAATCAACAAGATCTGGGTCCAAGCATGGATATAATCGCAATAATCTCACCTTCTAGGCTCTCGCTCACAATAGCGAGTCTTCCACAGAGGTCCCTTGAACTATTCTGAGGGAAGAATAACCTTTATAATTCTCAATTTTGAGAAGGCTGCCTGATTGTTTTTGAACTTAGAATCTATCACTATAGAACCTGATTCCTTTAGGATAGAAGCAAACCAAAGCCAGTTCTTTAGATAAAGAGTTGGCTGAAGGTGCTCGCAAAGCCATTTCCTTACGGTGTCCCATATTTTCCTAGCTTCTCCTATGGCTGGGACATCTTCTTTGTCGAGAGGAGTTAAATATTCTTCGTGAACTCAGAAGTAAGGATGATCCTTCTCACTATCAAGCTAAGGAGAGAGGGCCTCTTTAAGGGCATCGACAGAGTGGTACTGATCACTCTCCTTTTCAGACACCGGGGAAGAAGTCCTGGGTTGTTTAGGTGCAGAAGATCGGGAGGGCAAATCGGATCCTACCTTAAGAGGGCTTTTTCCCTTATTCATGGTTTTGGAGGAATTCTCTGGTGAGGAAATCAGGAATGGAGTTAGCTCCCCCTTTTATGTATTCTATTTCAAAGTCGAAGACAGATATAATGCCTTGCCACCTTGCGAAGATTTGCTTTGAAACTAAGGCTTGGACGTCCTTTAATAGGATTTCTTTGGCTGCCTTGCAATCGACTATAACCAGGAACCTTTTGTTAACTAGATCTAGCTCAAATTTTTTGATGCACATGACTATGGATAGTATTTCCTTTTTACAGTAGAATAGTTATGTTGGACCCTTTCCAAACCTGATGAGAACCTGACTAAACTTTCTTTGCCTTCCATTCGCTGTTTTAATATTCTGCAGAATCCCAATTCTGACGCGTCGGTTTCTACTATCTTGAATGCCTCTGGATGGGCCAGGTTGAGGCACGGGAGTTCTTTGGCCCGCAACTTGATTTTGCGGACTGCTTCCGTACATTCCTCAGTCCATTTTGAGGGGGCTTTACGATGCCTTGCATACAAGGGTCTGTTATCCCTTGCCAAGTCCTTGTAGAAGTCCGCTATGTAGTTCAGACTTCCAAGGAATCTTTGTAGCTGGGTCTTATCGAGGATGATGTCTGGGAATTTTTCTACGAACACAATGGCCCTCTGAATGGGCACTATAGTATTCTTTTCAATCGAATGGCCCAAGAACCTAATCTTAGTCTGGAACAAGCTTATCTTTCGTGAAGAGGCTGCTAGCCCTGCTCTTTTCATGGTGTTTAGGAATATTCCTAAGTGTTTGAAATGCTGGTCAATGGAATCCGAGAATACCAATACGTCGTCTATATAAACGATAATAAAATCTCCATAAGAATTGAATACCTTGTTCATGATGTGTATGTGTATGTGTATGTGTATGTGTATGTGTATGTGTATGTGTATGTGTATGTGTATGTGTATGTGTATAATAGAGAAAATAAATAATATGCATGGCTCTAATATGTATATGTTTCACCATTCAAATAATAAGGTTCATATACATTGACTTGCGGAGAGAATTAAAGTTAACATGCATTCTAAACTGAGTTCAATAAGTTTAATCACATTTTACTAGACAAAATCACAATTCAATCTATTATCATATCATATTATATCATGCCCATTGTTCCTCCTCAAAAGTTGAAAGCATATATAGCGATCTTGAAAGAGGGTCATATATACTAATATATATATATATATATATATATATGAGAAACATTTAGTTAATTGAATGAAGTTACTCTGCCAATAACCCACAATTGGTGACAACCACCTTCGAGTAAGGGCGGTTGAAACCTCTTTCTGCCACAACAGCCCTCTTATCTCCTATCAACTTCGCCACCCTGCAGCTCAGCAAAAGCATGTAATTGTATTGTACGTAGGTAATGTAAATGTTCAGGTTAAATGTTAATGGCAAACAGCTAGAGCTAGCTATATAAAGTACCTGAAGTAAGGAGAGGTTGTGTTCTCTTGCACAGTCTTGACCTGCCCCATCCTCTCAACCACCTCCATTCCTTGCAAAACTCTTCCAATCAGCAAAGCCGAAGCGTCCAACTCCGGTGAATCCTTTGTTGAAATCACAAACTCTGTCCCATTTGGACCGTTCCCTACCTCCTCCTCATTAATCTCCAGCTTCCCTTTCCTTGCTACTAATTTCAACTTTGGTGGTGGCTTTAAAGGATCTCTCACTATTACGCCCACACTTCCAACCGTGTTCTTGTTAACTTCTCTACACTTTTCATTCAATCTCTCCCACTCCCGTTCCAAGTTATCTACTCCCAGACTGCTTCCTGTCTGCCTATTTGCAAGCTCCGCGTCGACCCCATAGGATCTCACACCACCATGTTGGACATAATTCGGCATGATTTTCGCAAACTCTTTTCTTCTATAGCTAATACCAGCAGCCCCACTTACAAGATTGCTGAATCTAGCAACTCCAACTGGGCTTTCTTCGCCATAAAGTCCGATGATTATGCGGCCTACAGGCTCCCCATCGATGGATATGTCTAGAAATGCTTTCTTTGTTGGGGTTGTACTAATAATGCAGCTACCTGGAGTAGGACTGGAACTGCTTGATCTCTTTGAACTTTCTCTAGACACGAGTTTGTTGTCATCTTCACTTTCTGTGGCTTCTGCCTTGGAACCTTTAATTAATGGGTTAAGAGTCAATTGAGAGCCCAGAAGAAGGACTATCAAAGACTGGCTTCCAACTGTGAGCTTTCTCCTTGAGAAGCTCAAGGATTGCTTGATGTTTGATTGGGATTGTGAGGACGGAAAATAGAGGCATTTTAGAGGCTGCAAAATCTTGGGGCTGCCTAGCATTTTTATCTATTTATTACAAGTGTTTTCTCGACGTCTGGGTTGTGTTTCAGACTGTTTCGGTGGTGCATATATGTGTGATATACAAGTTGTTCTTTTTTTTTTTCTCTCTTCTTTTGCAGAGCTTATAAGAGTTTCGTGGATAAGAGAGATACAAGAACCAATCCATGCTCTGTATTAGCTTCTTCTTTACCTTTTTGTTTTTTTTTTTTGTTTTTCCTTCTATTTCTATTCGAGAGTGATCGGATCTAAAATCTTCCCAACGAACAGGTGGGGCCGAGAGCTGTGTGAATCACCAGAGAGTTATCAAACAACTACAAACAGGTCACAGGTGTGTCTGTCTATGGTAAGGAGGGGAGTGGGGACGGCTTAAAAAACTAGATTTGAATGAACTACTTCGGTTCTTTACAACCAGATGGCAACTCAAAAGTTAAAACTAATCGACCATAATTGACCAACTCTGTATTTTTAAACTGAAACTAACATTCAGATAAATAAGTAATCCACCGTAATTAATCATCAGACCACAGTAATTTGTTTGTCTAACCTAACCCTGTAAACATTTTCATGATCCTGCGCTGTACATCGATGTACAATTTTTGCCCAACATACAATAATAGCACATACAATTCCTGCTATCTCATCTTTAATGGTGGGCTGTTAATCCTTGCGGTGGTTATCATTTACCATATTTCCAGTTCCGCGTTGGTGTCATCTTGGTTTTTTGTCGAAACCAGCGCTAGGATTATCAGCAGCAGCAGCAGCTGCTGCTAGTTCCATCAACCTCTCGTAGTCAATCTCTGTTGACTTATATTTCAACTTAAACCCACCCTCAGTCCATGATCTGATACAGAAGAGAGCCTGTGTGCTATGGTGCGGCATACAAAATCTCTGCTTATCAATCTCATCATCTTTTCCGCAAAAGAGTTGTTCAGGAGCAACTGAAATGGCCTGAACTGCTAAGAAATCTCGGGCCATCACAGAAAGCCATGGGTATCGTGTACTGTTCATCTTCCACCACTCCAAAACGTCTGTTGGTATTGCAGCTGGAGGCTCTGATAAATATTGAGTGAACTCGTCTGTGGCACTGCTCATGCTTGCCCTCCGCTTCTTTCGAGCTATTTCCTCTGCAAAGGAGACATTCCCTCCATCTTCAATCTCCTGACCACTGTATCCGCTTGCCATGGACGGGAAATGGCAGGTGGAATAATTTCTCATGAAATGAGTCCTTGCTTCGTCCAAGTAGTTTTCTAAATTGAGACTCTCTGGAATTAGCTCCCCTTTGATTCGAGGGTCTAGAATTGCAGTCATGTAGGTGAAAACGTTGCAAACCTGATTACTGTAACTCCGGGCTTTCTTGGCCATGTCTTCAGCAGCACTCTTCAGCCAGTCTGGATGGTGACGAGCCTCTTTGCAGGCAGTAATCATCTCTGAAATGTGATCTATGAAGAAGAGAACCAGCCCAACCGTTGGCAGCTTGTTTGTGCATATGTTATTTGTAGTTTTGTAGAAGGGCTCCAAGTATTGATGCACTATACTGACTGCATTCTTTTCTGCCGAGCTAAGAAGCATCCGGCTCCCTAGGGTCTCTTCATACTTCCGAACAACAGCGTCCATAGACTTACCACCCTACAAGATAAAAAATTTGTAATTTAACAATTTGCAATCAAAACATTATTTATTATACATATCAAGCAAAAAACAACAGTAAAAGAAGACGGCAATATCATTCATCTTTCAAACTGAGGATATTGGGTTGAGAGTGTATGTCGTAAAATTCTAGAAATCTTACTCAAAATTCCCCGGTTGCCATCCACAATGCCAGGCACATTGAGTAACAAGAAAACCAACAGCAAAACTGTTTTATGCATGTCACTTCTAATTTAATATTTCCTAAAGTCAATATGTTAACAAGTTTTAGTACTATGGTAAAAAATAAAAGCTTGGGGAGAGAACAACCTTGCGCACTATTTCAAGCATCTGATAATTGCCACTCCATCGCGTTGAAGCATCAAGTGGAAATTTCCAATTACCTTCTTGATAAGCCGTAGTCAGTTGACTAAAATCCTGTGACATCTCCGGGGAAGCATTCAATTCAAGCGCAAACTCCCGAATTTTAGAGATTATAGGTTTAGAAGATCTCAATCCATCCTCTATGATCACATTTAAAGTACGAGCAGCACATGGGATATAACAAAAGGGCCCCACTTTCTGACTATCCAAGTCCTCTTTTAATGTATGACAGGCAAGCACCGTGGTTTGACTGTTATCGTGGGTGCATGAGAGTATTCGACTCTCAATATTGTACATCTTAAGAACCCTTACTAGGGAATGATAGATCTCAGCATCCCCACAAGGATAAGGTATGTGACAAATATCGAGAAGCACCTTCTGGAAAGACCAGTTCTCAGAAACCCACTGACATGTGATACTCATATAATGTATTTGTTCGTAGGAAGTCCATAAATCAAGGGAGATGGAGAGCTTAGAAGAGACCTGATCTAAAGATGTTCTTACGTCTTCCTGCATGCTCTTGAAAACTTCACGAAATACTGCTCTGTACTTTTCAGGTGTCCATAGATGAATAGACGGATTCAAAAACTTAAAGGAGTTTGCTATCCAAGTTCCTTCCAATGTCGAAGGCGGAAGAGAAGTAGAAATGAGCCATTTGATGAGCAACCAGTTAAGATGATCATAATCAACCTGCGGCAATTTCCCTTGAGGTTGAGATTTCTTCACTACAGTGACAGCTTGCGCTGCTGAACTGCAGACAGCATCCCCTGATTTATCATATCCTGGATGCCGATTACTAAGGTGCCTCCCCAAATTGCCTTGAACAAAAAAGGATGATTAGGATATCATGAAATAAAAAGGGCATGTACCTAAGTAATACGTCAGCGTGTCCGTCAGAACATCAAAATCTTTACATCTCCAAGGAGATCATTATCGAGTGTATACAATATACATACATTTTTTGTGCATCAAAAGAAAGTTCATTTGCTCCTCCCAGGAACACCCTTTAAAAATTGTCAGGTTCACTATGAAGTAAAAAAGAATGGGTGATTGCAGGGAGATTATAAGAAAAATTACCAGTTGCTGTGGCAATGGAATAGCTCTGTCCGCAAAACTTGCACCTCCTGCTTTTTGCATCAGGAGCTGTCTCGAAAAACTTGAGGTAAACTGATGTCATTGTTTTCTTTCTTGGTTTAGCAGAAGAAACAGCATTCCCTTTTTCTGAAGAACCCAATCCGATATTGATTGGATCAATGTTTTGAATGAGAGTCATATCCATCGTGGATTTGGGTTCCAAATCTACTCCAAGAAGCAAGTAAGGAGATCATACATTCACAATGGTGCATGGTCAAATCATTGAAATCAGATGCTAAGAAAAACATTCAGAGATCATATTCAACAACGAGTTGGTTTAAAAAGAAACAAGTATCAATGATTTCGGTTGGAGAGAAGCTAAAGTGTTCAAATTAATATTATCCTCCTTTATAGTTTTTAGATTTGAAAAGGCAGAACTTTCCTTCATATCATGCATTATAATATCAACAATAAAGCAAGACATGCCCATCAGCCTCCATGTACCATTAAATATCCAAAAACAAAATCAAAGATCAATCCTTAAGTAGCCTAACACCACAATTTAACTTTGGACAGAGATAGCAGATTATTTGCAACACTCGGAGATGTCTAATACCTTTGAATGTTTTAAATGCATTATTTACACCCCAGTCCATTTGATTCCCTGCTTTTGCACTCACTGTTTCAGTCTGACAGCCTAATACAGAGAAAATAAGAAAATAAATTAATTTGAATTTAGAAAACAAGATGATATTCAAGAAGAGAAAAGAATGAGCAAGCTAGCCTAGTGCTACTAGCTATTGAAATCCTCGATTATAGACATTCTTCTATCCGAGCCCTCACTAGGTCCTCGGGCGCAAAAGAAAAAAAAAGGGAAAAAGGAAGTAAGAAACTTTCAAAATTTTGCTTTCATAAACAACAAGTACGCATTGAATTCCTACATAAGCTTCGTTTTCAAAATCATGAACAAAGCAAGCTGCAACTGTTAAAATCATATTAGGTTGTTATAGAATGAATTATAGAGAATAGGTTCAATCAAGGTTCATCATTTTTTCCTCAGCCTGCACGGTTTCAGAAAACCACTACATAGAAATTGTGAACGTGCTGAAGCCAAGATAAAGTTAAAAGATGTGTTCATGCAAAAACTCACCCCATCATCCCGTACGTACATGCAAGTGAAAACGATATTACAACACCGACGCAGCTCATTTTCTAGTAATTGTGACGCTAAAGATGGAAAACCCACCGACAAATCAATCTCATTGGCCATTAATTCAAATCCTCAGCCTTACACTGTGACAGTTTCCAGACTTTCTCGTTGCATCATTTCTTGGCACAAAAACAGGCAAAAAACAGGCAAATATAAGTGTGCCTTTTTTCTTTTTTTTTTTTGTTGGTTTCTCCCCTATACTAAGATCTAATTTCATACCGTAAAAAGAAATATCCTCACCCTCGCCCCCCCGGCGGAAATTCATGAAAAAATTTAAGAGAAGCGTCGCTACTAAAACCCAATCAGAAATTAACAGGAAGAACAGAGAAAGGAAAATAATGGTAGGGGTTCTTAATTTTCAATTCTCAAATTCCCTGTGTACCGTGAAGCTTCGAGACTAACCAAGAATTAGTCACTGAATTGAGAATTTGAGATCCTTCGCCCCGACATCGAACTTATTATCATAAAACACTCTTCCAGTTAGCGCGACAGAGATTCCTGTGGATCGGCGGGGCTAGATAGATCTGAGCCGGATTGGAGCCGTGCAAGAAGAAAGAAGTAGATAGAGCGTGAGCGGAGGGGGAGACAGTTCGCTCTTAGCAGAGCCGTGAGAGACAGCTATAGATCTGAATTTTGTTCGACTCGGCGAGCGAGCGAACGAAACGGCCAGACTTTGTGAGACAGCTTGAAGTGGGAGGAAGGGTCTGGCGACTGGCTTGGGCTCGGCTACCTTGGACTTTTACGCAATAGAAGCGGGCGCGTGGCTCCAAACTGGTTCGCTAATTTGAGACTCGACTAGCTCGTGGTCCTAATTAGATTTGAATTAAGGATAAACTAAGATTCAGTTTTCGGAATATTTTTAAATTACAATACAGTTTTAGTTTAAAAAATTAAGATGTGCCTTCCCTTTTTTAATAGAGCTAAAATAAATTCTTTATTTTATTTAGAAATAATATATTATATGTTAATTTTCACTGTTTTAATATAATTTAAGAAAACTAAGATAAATTTTTAAAATTTAATATAAATTATAATAAATACTTAATTATATTAAAAATATATGAAATAGTTATGTATATGTCACATGAGACCGTAACTATTTAAATTTTAATTGATAAAATTTAAAATTTTTATTTATATTTTGACCCTCTTTAATTTAATTTAATTTTTTAACCCACATTTTTTTTCTTAATTTCTTCTCTATTTCCACCGCATCAGTCTGCCACCCTCATTGGTCGCCACTACCACTAACTTCTCCATCATCGTTATCGCTAATATAAAATTTAAAAATTTAAATTAAGAGATAAAGAGAAAATGAGATAAAATAATTAAAATTGTAATATCGACAATAGATATTAATGGTAGTGGTATTGACCGCCAACATATAAATTTAAAATTTTAATATTTTGATATTTAAGTAATAAAAAAAAGAGAGAAAATCAATTATTATTTTGATATTTTAATATTTAAGAGTTAAAGAAAAAGAGGGAGAAAATCAATTATAATTTTAATATTTTTATTTGAGAATAGAGGTTGGCGATACTAATAGTGGAGGAGGGTGGTGATAGCGGTAGAAGAAAATGACGGTGGCAACTAATAAATGGAAGTGGAGAAAAAATAAAAATAAATAAATAAAGTGAGTCAAAAAAATTTAATTTAAAAAGGGTAAAGTACTAAATACGTTTTTAAATTGAATTAATTTTAATAATAATTTAACGGTGATATAATATATATATAATCATTTTAATAAAATTTGAATTTATTATAATTTAAACTTAAAATTAAATATATTATAATTATAAATTTCTTTTAATATTTATTATAATTTATTCCAAATTTTAAAATTTAACTTCATTTTTCCTATAATTAAATCTGAAATTGAATATCGTGCCCTCGTCTTCGTAATAATGAGATCGTGTTCTCTTTTTTTTTTTTATATTATACAGATAGATTTAAGTGTTTATGTACTTCATGTTAACATTTCTCTCTTAGAAATTCTAACATGTGCGAGCGCGAAAAATCTAAAACAAGAAGAAAGAAAAAAAAGAGCTGAAAGCCAATTTCTTCACGGTGATGCCCATAATATAAGTAAATGAGCAATCAACTGAAACCTCTTCTTTCTGATCAAACTCAGTCTCCTTTGTAACAAACTTCACTTTCTTATCGATTTCCTTGATCTCCAGATAATTGCAGAAGGGTTCGAACAGATTGTATAAGGTACTTTTGGGGAAGGAATATCAGGGACACCAATATGGGGAGCAAATCAGCTTTGATAACTCGTCTCAAGTTTCATTATACACTTGACATTTTGATGAAGTAATCCATATATATATATATATATATGTCGTCATTTGAAAGCAGAGTTGGAGTATATATTGGCTGAATAGAAAGAATTCCATTTTAAAGATAGTCAGTGGGACTCTCACTTCAATCCAGGAAGCTCGATTTGAGACAAGCTCGAAATGAGAAAAGTCCATGCTAGTACAACTGTCTAGTAGTGCTAGTTGTGGAACGGTCCTTGTGATCAATTGTGATGGAGGTTGTTGCTTGATAGCTACAACTCTGCAATTTAAATTGTGTGCAACATTGTTGTGGCCCATGGCCAACCTATATCACCAAAAATAAGAAAGCTAATAAATTCACCCGCACCATTGCATCTAATATTTGCATTATCCTATTTCTCATCAGCATGTATGACGGTATGGCTTTTATATGAGCATACTATCACGGACTATATTATTTGATAGGAAAGATGGAGGAGGCTTCATGAAAGAGTATAGAAACTTCTAGGCTTCTTTAGGATTCTCTAGGATTTCTTACAGATTTGTAGAATTCTTTACAATATTGTACATTCTTCTAGTCTCTTGTAGAATAGTAGATATTTGTATGAAATTTTCTAGAAGATAGATTGTAACTGTAAGATCGATTTGATCTTAACCATCCATTGGAAGGTGAGAGTCTAATTAAGGAGGAGTACTTGTCATTTTTAAATCATCCTAAAATACTAGCATTCTAGTAATACACAAAGTTTTCTTTTCTCTCAAGCTTTCTCTAAGTATTCTCTCTAGCTCAAGTGTTCTTCCAAGTCTTTAAGCAAACCTCCTGGCAAGATTTGGTTAGGCTGACTTGGTTGCTCAAAGGAGTGTCAAGTGCCGTACGAAGCGTCTAAGTTTGGGGTGAAACTTTACGCACGTGACAATTGGTATTAGAGTCAAGGTCGTATGTAAGGGTGCAAAGTGGTTCAAGTTCTTGCCAAAGCATTGTGTGGGTGAAGATCTTATGGAAGAAATGGCTAGTTGTGGTTCTAACGTTGTCGATCCAAGTGAAGGAGAGACAAGGTGAGAGAATATTAAGGGTGGAGGAAAGCAGAAGTAACAAGAGCCATCTCGAGACATGTTTGCATCATTGGAGACTCGTGTTCTCAAGTTGGAGAATACTGTGGTGAGGCAAGGCAATGTGATGGAGAAGACGGTGGAACAGGTAGTGGATTTAGTGATGGCTAGCTAAGGAGGTGGACTTCAAGAGGGATTCCAAGCACCTTGGATAAGATTGTCGCCACAATCAAAAAGGAGATGAGGGCTCTCCAAGCCAACATGGATGCTTCTCTAGCGAAAGTGTATGAGAGGACGCAAACCATCGAAACAGATGTATCACTATGCAAATATAGGGTGTCTAGGGATATAATCGATGCTCCTCTCGCACCAAAAGTGGACATGCCTCGACCCAAGACCTATGCAGGAGCTAGGAAGGGGAAGAAAGTAGAGAACTTTCTATGGAGCTTGGAACTCTACTTCAAGAAAATGAGGATCACGGATGATGAAAAAAAGATAGACACGATACCTCTCTATCTTATTGACACCACGACACTATGGTGGAGAAGATTGAGCTGCAACATTGAGTGAGGGCTTTTCAAGATAACAAGGTGGGATGAGTTCAAACAGGCCTTTAGAACATAATTTTACCCAAGGAATCTCGAAGATGAAGCACGAGGTAAACTTTGTCACCTCACTCATAAGTCTAGTATTTCTGATTATGTGAATAAGTTTTCAGAAATATTATTGGAGATTCCGGACTTCCCAAAAAAGGAAGCTAAATTTGCCTTCATATAAGGGTTACAGCCTTGGACCAAGCAAGAGTTGAAGAGGAGAAATATTCAAACTCTCAAAGCCACAATTGAGGAGGCAAAAAGCTTGACCGAGTATAGACGAGAGGATAAAACCTAGAGTAGTTATTAGGCTGACAAGGGCAAAGGTGGGGG
Source organism: Coriaria nepalensis (assembly GCA_027186245.1). Classification (NCBI taxonomy): domain Eukaryota; kingdom Viridiplantae; phylum Streptophyta; class Magnoliopsida; order Cucurbitales; family Coriariaceae; genus Coriaria; species Coriaria nepalensis. Next base: position 31,916 of record CP114499.1, on the reverse strand, counting down.
AGCCACCAAGAGTAGCTTCAACAACCGCAATGAGGGAGCGGGCAAGCCCTTTAGAGGGAAGGGTAATGGCAAGGGTGTAGGGGAGACATCCAATGACAAGATGTTGAAGTGCTTCTTGTGCGAAGGACCATACATGGTTCATGATTATCCGAAGAAGGTGAAGCTTGCCGCGCTCGAAAGAGAGGAGGAGTTGGAATAAGAGGCAAGGATGGGGTCACTCTGACTCTTTGTTGCACTCAAGGACAAAGTCGTTGAAGGACCTGCGGTGCCAAAAAAGGGATCCATGTATGTCGGGATAGACATTGCGGGGAGGTAAATCAAAGCTCTAGTGGATTCAAGAGCAACCGAAAATTTCATCAAGGCCGACGTTGAGAAAAAGTTTGGTCTCAAGATAGCCAATTCAGGTGGCTTCATCAAGGAAGTCAACTTGAAGGCATTTCCCATCACGGGGATAGTCGATGCAAAGACCAAGGTGGGGCAATGATCAGGAGTCGTCAAGTTCACAGCCATTCCAATGGATGACTATGACGTGGTACTTGGCTAGATTGGCAAGATCAGGTAAAGGCTTGTCTTATGCCTTATGTTAATTCAATTATGATTATGGATGTTGGTTCTCTTTGCATGATCTCGGTCTTGAGAGAGACACGGCTGGGGTCCAAAGTGTTGTATACTATGCAATTATACAAGGGATTTAAGTAGGAGGAAGAGACCTACCTTACAGCTTTAAAGGTGGACGAAGGCGAGCCATCTAAGGAAATGGCGATTCAGAAAAAGTGCAATGAGTACTCAAAGAGTTCCAAGATATTATGCCACTGGAACTCCCAAAGAAGCTTCCACTTAAGAGGGAGGTGGATCATAAGCTAGAGTTGGTGGAATGAGCAAATCCACCAGCCATGACACCTTATCGCATTACGCAACCTGAGTTAGAAGAGTTGAGGAAGTAACTCAAAGAGATGCTCGAAGTGAGATTCATTCGACCATCTAAAGCCTCGTATGGTGTACTTGTACTTTTCCAAAAGAAGGCGAATGGGTCTTTGAGGTTGTGCATCGACTACCGAGCACTCAACAAGCTCACGATAAAGAAAACATATATGATTCCTCTCATAGCGAATTTATTCGATCAACTTGGGAGTGCGAGATACTTCTCTAAGCTAGACTTACGATTAGGGTATTGGAAATTCCGGATAGCAAAAGGGGATGAGGAGAAGACCGCTTGTGTGATGCGGTATGGTTCTTATGAGTTCCTAGTGATGTATTTCAGCCTCACTAACGCACCGGCCAGGTTTTGCACACTGATGAATAAGGTACTTGCTGCATTCCTTAACAAGTTTGTGGTTGTTTACCTTGACGATGTTGTTGTGTATAGCCACACCTTGGAGGACCATGTTGAGCATTTGAAGAGCTTTGAAGGAATATAAGCTCTACGTCAAGAGAGAGAAGTGCTTATTTGCACAAGAGGAGGTGCATTTCCTTGGCCATAAGATCTGAGGAGGGTGGATCATGATGAATACGGCCAAGATCCGAGCCATACAAGAGTGAGAACCTTCGACAAGGGTGATGAAGTTGCAGTCTTTCTTGGGCCTCACTAACTACTATAGATGGTTCATCAAGGGATATTCCAACATCACTACTTCTTTGACGGACATGTTAAAGAAGATGAAGACATGGGAGTGGGGGCCCAAGTGCCAGAAGGCGTTCGATCGGTTGAAGAAAGAAGTTGTAGAAGAGCCCGTCCTAGCCCTTCTCGACTACACCAACCCATATGAGGTGCAGACCAATGCCTTTGACTTTTCCATTGGGGGAGTCTTGATGTAGGAAGGCAATCTGATTGCACACGAGAGTCGGAAGCTTAATGATACCGAGAGACGGTATACGATGCAAGAGAAGGAGATGACAACGGTCATTCATTACCTTCGAACGTGTTGACATTACTTGTTGGGGTCAAAGTTCATAGTGAAGACGGACAATGTTGCCATGAGTTACTTTCAAACCCAAAAGAAATTGTCACCTAAGCAAGCACGGTGGCAAAAGTTTCTTGCAGAGTTTGACTATGTATTGGAGTATAAACCGGGGAAGGCCAACCTAGTCGTGGATACTTTGAGCCATAAAGCAGAGTTGGCGGCCGTAAGTCGTCTCGAGTGTCCGATGCTTGATAGGATCAAGGAGGGCATAAAGCAAGATCCTATGGCAAAGAATCTTATAGAGTATGTTAATAAGGGTAAGACTAGGCGGTTTTGGCTCAAAGATGGTTTGTTATACACCAAGGGTGAACGGGTGTTCATGCCGAGATGGGGAAATCTTTGGTGGGAAATCATTAAGGAATGCCACATTTCAAAATGGGTAAGACATTCGGGCATGCATTGCATAATGGCACTCATCGATGATGAGTATTATTGGCCATATATGCGGAACGACATTGAAGCCTATATGAAGACTTGTCTGGTGTGCCAACAAGACAAGGTCGATCTACATCAACCGGTAGGGTTGCTAGAGCAACTTCCCATTTTGGAGCATGCTTGGGAGAGTGTGTCCATGGATTTCATTACGTGTCTCCCGATGTCGGAAAGATACGGGACGATCATTGTGGTGGTGGATTGATTCTCTAAGTATACGGTGTTCATCCTAACCTCTCCTGATGTCACAGCTGATGAGATGACTCGGTTATTCCTAAAGCATGTGGTAAAGCTTTGAGTTGTGCCCCAAACCATTGTTAGCGATCGAGACCCACAGTTCACCGAGAGATTTTGGACGGAGTTGTTTAAGTTACTTGGTTCAGACTTGAACTTCTCCACGAGTTTTCATCCTCAAATCGACGGGCAAACAAAGAGGGTGAATGCATTGTTAGAGCTTTATTTGAGGCACTACGTGAGTGCCAACCAAAAGGATTGGGTCAAGTTGTTAGACATAGCACAATTCTCCTACAACCTACATAAGAATGAGTAAATGGGAAAGAGTCTATTTGAGCTTGCCATAGGTCACCAACCATTGACTCCAAATGCAGTAACGTTGGGCTACAAGTGTAACGACATATAAATTTGCCAAAGAACTATAAAAGGAGACAGACATGGCTCTTGCCCACTTAAGTAAGGCATTAAAAAAGATGAAGAAGTGGGCCGATCTTAAGCGAAGGGCAGTGGAATTCTAAAAGGAAGATCGTGTCATGGTGAAGCTCTTGCCTCAACAATTCAAGTCATTGAGGGCAGTGCATAAGGGGTTGATCCGACGGTATGAAGGGCCGTTCAAGTACATTCAATGAGTTGGTAAGGTCTCCTACAAGCTAGAGTTACCTTCGAAGTTACAGATTCATCTAGTCTTTCATGTGAGTCTCTTGAAGCCTTATCGTGAAGACAAGGATGAACCTAGTCAAGGTATGTCCAAGCAAGCACCAATAGCATTGGTCACTTCCTATGATAGGGAAGTTGAAGAAATCCTCACGAATAAAATCATAAGGAAGCGAGGCGTGCCGAGCTACAAGGAATATCTCGTTCGATGGAAGGGAGTCCCAGAGAATGAGGCTAGTTGGGAGCATGAGGATTTGTCCTGGCAGTTCAAGGACCGCATTGAGCGATTCGAGCTTGAAGGGATGACGAGGGCGTCGCCTGAATAGGTGGGGAAGCATGTCATGTACTGCATTACTTGATGGGAAAGGTGGAGGATGCTTTATGGAAGAGTCTAGAAACTTCTAGACTTCTCTAGGATTCTCTAGAGTTTCCTACACACTTGTTGAATTCTCTAGAATATTGTACATTCTTTTTGTCCCTTGTAGAATAATAGATATTTGTATGGAATTTTCTAGAAGATAGATCGTAGTCGTTAGATCGATTTGATCTTGACCATCCATTGCAAGGTGAGGGTCTATATAAGGAGGAATCATTCTCATTTGTAAATCATCCTAAAATACTAGCATTCTAGTAATACACAAAGTTTTCTTTTCTCTCAAGCTTTCTCCAAGTATTCTCTCTAGCTCAAGTTTTCTTCCAAGTCTTAAAGCAAACCTCATGACAAGGTTCGGTTAGGCTGACTTGGTTACTCGGATGAGTGTCAAGTACCGCATGAAGTGTCTAAGTTTGGGGTGAAACTTTACGCACGGAGTGTCAGCTCGCCTGTGTTTCTACTTTCTTGTAAGTATAAATTGAGAAAATATATGATTGATGTTTTGACAATGTGTGGTGTTGCCATAATTTGTTCTCCAATCTAGTGAGGTGGGATATAGGATCGGAGTGGGGAGGTCAATCCTGTTATTGGGAGAATTAAAATGTGATGTTTGAAGTATGAGGCCATATCTTGATAGTACATGTCGATCCTATAAGTAGATAGGGTCAGCTATTCTGACGCTTCAGACATTTAGGGTGCATAGCTATTCGAACATTATGAAGATTAATGATTGAATAAATATCATTAATCATGAGCAATTGAAGATCAGTACTAATTACAAAAGTAATTAGCATCATAAATAGGTTTTGTTGCTATAATTAATGCATAGGGTCTCATGAGCCTAGGAAAAGGTACATTCTCAATCTAATCTAAAATTTCTTAAAAACTTTACTCTTTGTACTTTCTAACTTGATCATTAGAGTGATATCACCAGAAATAATCCCATCAAAATTTTCTATTTTGTAGGTGTCGACCAGCTGGTATACTATTAAGGGTCTGATCCAAGATTTTATGTCAATAGTTTTGTGTCATTTGTGGGAACACAAAAGCCTTATTTGGTCAGCACTAAGTAGCCGTCATCAAAACAGTACCAATGGAGCATAATGGAGACAACATCAGTCCTCAACTTCAGCACACTGTTGACGGGGTCCTCCAGTAGCACTAGCCCATAAAAGGAGGAGAGAGATAGCCCACCAAGAGGATGTTGGAGGCTTAAATCCCAAAGAAGTTTAGGGAGCCTCAAATCCCGCACTAAGATAGGCTGAAAGACCCCCAAGGACCATATTGAGGCTTATATAGCCTCTATGCGCTTAAGTGGGGTGTTCGAGGAAGTGGTTTGTCAGGCGTTTTAGATATCTTTGGTGGGGTCAACCATGAACTAGTATAGGGGGTTGACCTTAGGGTTGGTAGATTGTTTTGCTAAGCTGAAATCTCCTTAAACTATTTTGACCTCAAATAAATTTATTTCCATTGCTATTGCAAATAATGGAGATCGTCCCTTAGAAACTTGTCTTTCTATTGGCTACAAAGATGTGAGAGATGATCTCTGAGGATCTCTTCTTTCCATTGATCATTGGGGCTTGAAAGATAGTTCTTTAGGAATTCTTTTCCACTTTTCCTCAAGCTCAAGCAACTCTTCTTCATATTTCTTCGCCTAAGCTTCAGAGGTGTATAAAGCTTTAGTTGCAGCTTCTTTATCCTCCTCATACAAACATAGTTTTACCTCAATCCTACCTTTTTCCTCGACTTTAGAATCAATGACCAATGAGAGTCGATCTACAACTTTCCTCTCATGTTCAAGCTTCATTTTGAGGGCTTTATTTTCCTCTAAGTTTAAAATTAGAAGTGCAGCATTTAGGATTGCATGATCAATCACCACCTAAAAAAGAAAAGGATAAAGTGAGAGGATCATATGCAAAATAGGAAAAAGAAAAAGGTGAAGTAACATACCCTTGAAGCCCTTTCCAAAGACTCAACCATGAACTTATAAAAGTCTAATAAGGAAAGATGAATCGATACTTCCTCTTTCATAAGACGAGGGAGATCTTTAACAAAAATCCTTAGCGGCTCCATATCGATATGAGGCTTGGTTTTACCAAACTCAAGCCTCTAAGTTAGGATGGGCGTGACAGAGTCCACCTAGGGCTTATTATCCTCTAGGTCTATCACAGGTTTATTTCTGATGCTAGGGTCGAACTTCTTAGCCTTAGACTTAAATTGTTATGCCTTATGAGGAGGATCTTGAAGGAAAACATTTTGGTTGACAAAAATGGAGGGTCGGTACTTAGGGGTATAATATTTAGGAAGAGGATCATGAGTTGACTTTTGATGTTTTTTCCCTTAATAAGCTTCTTCTCAGCCTTTTGGCCACCTTAGTTGCTTTCTCATGAGTTTCTTCCTCTATTTCTTGGAGGAGAGCCTTGGCTCTAAGATCCATCTCTAGAGAAAAGAAAAGGTCAATACTAATTTTTCCATAAAGATAAATAAAGTATGAATGAATTAAGAGACCTCTTCGGTCTAGATCTTCCTGATAGACTGTTTGGAAAGGCTTAACATCTAAAGAAAGATCATTCTCTATAAGACCAGAATCCTTAAGTTTAGCATATGATAGGAGATATTCCCTATGCCTTTCTAGTAGGGGTACGTCTTTGATTTTTCCTAAGACCTTTGACTCGAAAGGATCAAAAGCAATCCTTTTAAATTTGACACGTAGAAGGAATAAAGGCAAAAAGATCAAACCTAATAGGTGAAAACACAAAAGGTTAAATTTTATTTAAAGAAAGACATGATGTGAGTGTATTTTCTTTGAAGCGAGTGTAAATAGGTATATCCCTTTGGGTTGGGAATATAGGATTTTGTGACTTTGAGCCAACGAAGAACCATTTTTCAACCCAATCTTTATGAGAGAGGTAGAATAATTTAAAATATTTGTTGTAGCTAGGTTGGTATATTTTGATAAAGAACTTAGGATGAGGTTCACTAGTCTTGAATTATTTCTAGTGGATGTATATGCTTAATATAGTCCTTCAAGCATTAGGAGTCATCTGACCTTGGGCTATATTGAGCCGACCTAGTACTCCTTAAACATAGTGATGGAGAGGAAACCATAGCCCAAACTTAAACACTTTAGCATAAATGACGACCTCATCAGAATCTCCTATGTTAGAGAGTTTTTCTATGGGGTTTAGAAGTCTAAGAGTGATCCTTCACAAAATTTCACAAGGGATCTGATTACTTTATTCGTACTTTTCTTACTTTTTATGGCGGGTCAGATGTTACCACATCACTAGATCCAACCCCATGATCAGTCATGTTGGAATTTATTTAAATTCCCCCTTCATTCATATCCTTAAAGATCACAAAAGTATCATCGTTGCTTATTTCTAGGCCAGAACTAACTAAAGCTAGGGTTAGCTCATGGGTTATTTTGTTATTAGGATCATCATTAGAAGAGGCCATAGTATTCGAGATAAATTTAAAGGGGTATGGGGATAAGAGAAAAGCCTAGAACAAAAAACCTCAAGGAAAACAAAGGGGAAATGGAGCAAAACAAAAACAAATTAAGAAAAATCATAGGAATATGAATAGGCGGGAAACACTTGGAAAACTTTCTTCAAATCTATGCATCTTAAACATAATGAGAGAGATGGGGAACAATATCAATTATGAAGATGAAAGGAAAAATTCTTGGATGATTCTTAAGTCACAGATGTTGGGCAAAATTTACAAGAATTTTGAAACTCGGAAGAGAGAAAAATGGTGGAAACAAGGGTGAAACTCGGAAGATGGAGTAGTTAAAGGGTAAGAAAGTAAAGATGGCTCTTTTAAAATAATCATAAATAGGGGGTGGTGGGGGAGGGATGTGTAAAAGAGTAGTTGAAGAGATGGGCATTAAAGCCCTAAATCGTTGCCTACTAAATAGATTGGGAATATGAGAAGTTTCGCATCAATTTTTGGGAATCATAAATTTGATGTGAGGGGCCCCAACTGTTGGGCCATAATTTATACTTCGATATAGTGAGGGCGGATGTAGGATCGAAGTGGGGAGGTTAAATATTTTTATTGAGAGAAGTAAAATGTGATGTTTGAAGTATGAGATAAGACCTTGATAATACATGTTGACCCTATGGGTAGATAGGGTCGGCCAGTCTTATGCTTCAAGCATTTAGGACATATAGTCATTCCAGCATTATGAAAATTAACGATGGAATAAATGTCACTAATCATGAGTAACTGAAGGTCGACACTAATTTCACAAGTAATTAGCGTCATAAATAGGCTTTGTTGCTATAGTTAATACATACATTCTAAATATGGTCTCATGAGTCTAGGAAAAAGTATATTCTTAATAAAACCTAAAATTTCTAAAAGCTTTACTCTCTCCACTTTCTAACTTAATCGTCAGAGTGGTATCATCGGAAATAATCCTGATGATATTTTTTTATTTTATAGGTGCAGATTAGCTGGCATACCGTTAAAGGACTAATCTAAGATTTTGAATCAACATGTGGGTAGCTAATATAATGTAATCTAATCTAAACATAAGCGGGCGAGGGAATCATAAATGAAATAGATGGCTCCAAAGATAACTTGGGTTTTTTCTTAAATTGAATTGGTGGTTTACTAATAAATAAAACTGTCATCATTTGCACACTAATCCTCACAAACTTATCAATTGAATGCCAAATTCAGCTAATAGTGACAAAAAAGTAATCTGTTGGGCTCGATTATGGGACAACCTCGGATCTACAATCTCAGCTTAAGGGAAATCGAGGTTGAGGGAAGGTTGGCAAATGATGGGGTAATTGAGTACGAAGAGATTATAAAGGCTGAGGCTGAAGTCAGATAGTGCTAAGGGGAACATTAGTCGACATGACTATAGTTGAGGAGGATAACAAGGCATCGGGAGACGTTGAGGCTGAGCTAGGTATTTCTTCGCTCATCTCAGACTCGAGCATAGATATGCCGATGGGGTGGACATGTGGAAAGCTACTCACACCTAACTGGAGGATGCACCCATGGCATGTATGACTAAGGCGACGTGGTTACATGCTGAGATAACTCTGAGTGGAGAATAGATCTCTTTTGTGTCAGATAGGGAGTGTACTAACACCTATCATAGAGCAGGAAATGATCAGGACACTGAGCAATGAGGGTGAAACACGTGTAAAGCTTTCTATGGTTTTTCAGCTTATCTAGGTATAAAAGCTAAATGATATAACATTACCAGGTAGATGCATTTTTCTTAAGAGATTGGAGTCTACTATTTTCTCTACCACACCCATTTAGAAACTGACTAGAGCGTCGGTGCGGAGTTGGCCGACTAATACCCTGGCCACAATTTTCTTGTGAGTGTAGGCGTTGATTTTGGAGCACACTATAGGCAGTGGAGCTTTTCGTAGTGAACATAAATCCATTTCAACAATTTGGTACCGATTGTGGGGATCATTGTCTTCACTTTTAAAGTTCTAATAGATTAGTAACTTGAACAGGAGCAGTGGGAAGTATGGAAAAATACGAGGGAGAGCAGACATAAGGAAATGAGGGAGGAGAAAAAGGCAGAGGAAGAGAAGTCCCCCTTCCCCTACTTGAAGGAAGGATAACACATTCTGCGAGCACTGCTAGAAGACGATCAACACTTTTAAAAACTCCTCCAATGGTCAATAATGGAGTATATATATTACAGGCCATAAAGAGGATAGAAAAGGGTCTGGCATAAAGGGTTGGCCAAGTGGTCGAGCATTCTTTGACCCAAGGTTTGCGGAAATCAGGGTTGAATTAAGGCATGAGGGGAGATACGAGCCGAGGAATAGAGGCATGCATCTTCCTATAGGAGGCGGGGCGCCAAGGTTAATCAGTAAGCAGGGGATCTCACCTTGAGGAAGAAGATGCGGCATCTCGTTTAAAGACCTTAACGACATGGGAAGAAGAGTCAGATGACTCAACGGATACAACTTGGAATCCAAACCCCCTCCAAACATCGAGGGAACCTATATTTCTCATGAGCCAGGCTGAAGAGCTTAAGGAGTAGGCGAAGGTTATCCATGAGCTGAGTAAGAGGATGAAGGAGTTGGAAACGGCGGTGAAGAGAACAACCTTATGTATGGATGAGCCAAAAGCCCATTCATTTAGAGGGTGCAAAATGCTAAACTACTGAAGAAGTTTAGGGCTTCGACCTTGATGTATGACGGAACTAAAGATCCTCCAGACCATGTCAACTCCTATAACATGTATATGGATGAACATATCTGAAAAAATGATGTGACAGTGCTTTCACATCATGTTATTAGACTCTACCAGTGACTGGTATAGATCCCTCACATTAGACTCTATCGACTCATTTGATGAGTTGAAGCAACTGTTTGTGTCTAACTTCTAGGGGCAGCCAACACACGACTCCCTTTCATGAGTCTGTACACTATGAAGTTGAACCCGAGGAAGGCCTTACTAGACTATGTGTAGTGGTTCTACTGGGCTTCAAATAAGGTAGACCGAACATGAGATATTGAGATTCTACACACCTTCCTAGGAGGCATGAATGATAAAAAGCTCATCAGCCACTCATGGAAAAAATGCTTCGGTTCCTCAGTTGAAGTGTTACCGGAGGCAAAGAGGATCATAGCAGCCAAAAAGATCCTCGTGTCTCAACTAAAGAGTCAAAGAGAAAGAGGAGAGAATAGTAAGGGGTATGATAAGAAGAGGAAGAGAGATGATCCGAAAGGAAAAGAGGAATGAAGAGAGGATGAAAGAAGGAGCCCAGATAAAAAAAGAGTGACCCCGCTTTTCAAAGATACCTTCATGCCCCTCGTAGCAGGTATCAAAGTGATTTACAATCGCTTCAGAAATTACAACTTGTTTAGAGCCCCTGAGCCGTTGAAAAGTCTCTCGGCCCAGCGAGATCAAAAGTCATATTGCAAACATCACGGTGATCATAGCCACAAAATAGAGGATTGTATACATATGAAGAAGAAGTTGAGAGCCTGATTCAAGAGGGGCACTTGGGGGAATTCGTGAATAGGGAAGGAAAAGGGAACCTAAGAGGGGGAAGAATGAATGACCGGAGAGAGAGTTTGGCGAGGGAGATATATGTAATTGTAAAAGGACTTGAAAGGGGAGACTCAGGTCAGCAGTGAAGTAAGTGGATGAGGAGCCTAATGCAGACTGAAGTGTTCTCGAATTTGATGACCCTTGAGACTATAACGTCAATCAACATCATCTTCAATCATTTGGAAGAAAATGAGATTATATATCCCTATAACGTTGCCTTGGTCATCTCGGCTAATGTCTTTACCATGTTGATACACCGGGTATTGGTCGATTCAGGGAGTGTGGTGGATGTCATGTCCTTGTCTACTTTCAGAAATATGGGCATTAACAATGCAAATCTAAAGCATGTCAACACTCCACTAACCGGTTTCTCTGGGAATTCTTTCAATTCAGAAGGGATGATAAGTTTGGCAATGTCTTTAGGAGAGGGGTCATGAAGGTTAATAGTCATGGTAATCTTTATGATCATCAACTTCTTGTCTGGATATAATATCATTCTAGGCCATTCCTCTATTAACTCTCTAAGAGCTATCACTCGACTAGGCACTTAGCGATGAAGTTCCCCACGGAAGGTGGAGTGAGAGTTGTGAAGGGAGATTATGAAAGCTAGAGGAGATGTTATCTGACTATACTTAGGGAGGGAGGAGCCGAACCATCAGCTGAGGTCCACATAGTTGAGAGCGAACAATCTGTGGATGAGGAAGAATGTAAAATGCTTGAAGAATAAATGAAGAAAGAGGAGGAAAGGGGAAAAAGGCTGAGAGTCTCCTTAATATATGCCCTTTAATATATCATGTTTCTAAGAGGAAGAAAGCTAAGAGTAGGAACCGGGCTAGCCGAGGCAGATATGAAGGGCATCGTTTAGATCTTGGAGCATAATCATTATGTATTTGCTTGGGATACTTCCAAGCTAACAAGCATTAAGAAATATGTCACCATACATCAGCTCAACATCAAACCTAGGGCTATACTGGTAAGATAGAGGAGGAAGAAGCTGAATGAGGAAAGGAATAGGGCTGCGACTAAGGATGTAAGAAAGTTATTAGTGGTACGAGCGATCAAGGAGATCTAGTACCCATAGTGGCTCTCGAACGTGGTCTTGGTATCCAAAGGGAGGGGGGGGGGAATGAAGGCTATGGGTATACTTCAAGAATCTAAACATTGCATGCCCCAAAGATAACTACCCCTTGCCCAACATAGATCTGATGGTAGATGCTATGGTCGGGCATGAGCTATTAAGCTTCATGGATGCTTACTAAGGATACCACTAAGTAAAGCTTTGGGCCGGGGACTATGAGAAGACTTTCATAACTGATAAGGGCACCTACTACTATAATGTGACGCTATTCGGACTGAAGAATGCTGAGGTAACCTTCCAAGATTTGTTAATGGCATGTTTCATAAGTAATTGGAGAAGACAATGGAGGTGTATGTGGACGACGTACGGGTAAAAAGTGTGATGAAAAAAAGACCATTTTAAGCACTTGAAAGAGACATTTGGAGTGATGAGGGAGTATGGGATGAAGCTGAACCCAGATAAATATACATTGGGGGTAGGATTGGGCAGATTTATGGGGTACATAGTGTGAGGATGAAGAAAGAAATTCAAGCCGAAGAAGGTATAGGCTATCATCAACCTAAAGGCATCACAGACGAAGAAAGAAATTCAAGCCTTATAGGCAGAGTGGCTGCACTTAGTCGTTTCATGAGTCACTTGGCTGACAAGTGCCTTCCTTTCTTCAAATCTCTAAAGTGCTATCAAACCAAGGGATGGATTGAAGACTGCGATAGGGCATTTGAAGAACTAAAGAGATGCTTAGCATATATTCTTATGTTGAATAAGCCGAAGACGAGGGAAATGTTGAGCCTTTATATCACGGTGAGTGAAGTTGCAATGAGCTCAATACTGGTGAAGGAGGAAGAGGGGAAGCATATCCCAGTATACTATATAAGTAAGGGGATGAATGAGGCTGAAAGGAGATATCCTCATGCTGATAAAGTTTCTTTCGCTCTCTTAGTAGCAACAAAGAAGTTGATGCCATACTTTCAGGCCCATCCTATAGTGGTGGTGACTAATCTTTCTTTGAAGCAGATCCTCTAAAACCCTGACACATTTAGGAGGTTGCTGAAGTGGTCTATTGAGCTAGGAGAAATTGACACATCTTATAAACCCCGAGCAACCATTGTGGCTTAGGCCCTAGCTGACTTCATCTCAGAATTCTCTAATGAAGGTATGCAAAAAATAGAGAAAGATAGGAAGATAGATGACATTGATGAAGAGGAGCTTCACACCCCCTCCCCCTTTTGGACACTACATGTAGATGAGGTGGTAAATAAGGATATGGAATAGGGCTTATACTCTTTTCCCCCAGAGAAAATGAAGATTAAATATGTGCTCATATTCTGCTTTAGGACCTCGAATAATGAGGTGGAATACGAGGCACTCATGACAAGGTTGAGGCTGGCTAGAGAAGTAGAATGTGTTAAGTACATGAGACCTCCAACTAAGCTTTTGATGCTTGTAGAATTTGTTTTTCAGAACCATCAGATTTGCACAGGTTTTCTCCAGCCACTAATAGGGTGGAGACTTGCTTTGAATTCTCTATTTTGAATCTCTTCAATAGGTCATTGGTATACTTCTTTTGAGAGATGAAAATTTCATCCAGAGATTGATGAATTTTGATTCCTAGAAGTATTTCATATAGGTAAGGTCTATCATCTCTCTCTCTTTATATTATATTTAAAATCTTGAATTTTGCAGGAATCACTGCCAGTAATCAAGAGATCATCAACATATAGAAATACATTCAGAATGGATGTACCTGACTTGATGATGTAGAGAGTGATAATTCTCACTCCTTTCAAATGCTTTACTTGTAAGATAATAGTTGATTATATCATACCAAGCTCTAGGAGCTTGCTTTGACCCATACAAAACCTTGTGAAGCTTATATACCCATTCTTCTTTTCCTGAGATAAATAAGCCTTCAAGTTGCTCCACATAAATGTTTTCATCTAAGTAGACATTGAGAAATGCTGATTTAACATCAAGTTGAAAGATTTACTAACTTTTGCAAGCTGCTATGGCAATTAAAAGTCTGATTATATCAAGTCTTGCAACTGGAGCAAATGTGTCTTCATAATCAATGCCTTATTGCTAAGCATAGCCATTGACTAGAAGTATAGCTTTGTGCTTATTGATTGCTCTATCAGAATTAAGCTTCACCCTAAAAATCCACTCAACATTAATTACATTTTTGTCATCAAGCTTCTTGGTCAGACTCTAGGTTATCATGGAGATCTCCTTATTCATAGCTTGCTCCTAGTTCTCATTACCCCTAGCATCTTCATAGGAATTTGGCTCAGAGATGGCTAAAATGCATGCTTGATATACATCATTCAAGCTTCTAAATTTGAGATTTTCAGGTTCACCATCTTCATCATTGTCCCATTTGAAATATGCTAACTTATCAATGTGACATCTCTACTCAGAAAAACTTTGTTGGATTTTGGATTAAAAATCTTGTAAGCCTTACTTTATGTGTTGTAACCAACAAAGATACATTTCTCTTATTTTTCAGATAATTTATCCCTTCTAGCATTAGGAATTTAAATGAAACAAACTAAACCAAATACCTTAAGATGAGAGGGAGATGGTTTGATTTTTTCTAGGCTTCATAACAAGTTTTTTCAATTGATTTGGTAGGCAACCTATTAAGGAGATAGACTGCTATGTAGGAAGTTTCTGCCCATAACTTCTTGGGAACTTTCTTCTCAAATAGCAAACTTATTGCCATCTCCATTACTTTCCTATTTCTCCTTTCATCCACTCCATTTTTCTGAGGTGAATATGATACTATCAGCTAATGAATGATGGCATACCCTTTACAGAACAAGTTGAATTCATTTGAAGTATATTCACCTTCATTGTTTGATCTCATAAATTTGATTTTCTTCTCAACTTGAGGTTCCACTTGAGGTTTGAATTTCTTAAACCAACTTATAACTTCTTATTTACTTTTTAAAAAATAAATCCACCCAAATCTAGTTAGATCATCAATAAATAGTAAAAAGTACTTATTGTTATTGAGAGATTGGATTTGCATAGTTCTACAAACATCTGTGTGGACAACTCTCGACTTCTTAAAAGCTCCATAAGGAGAACTTTCTAGAAATAACTTCCTTTTTAACTTGCCAGGTTGATAGCCTTCACACACCTCCTTCTGAGTTTTCAATTCTAGAACATCTTCTACTAGATTTTTGCTTATTTAGAGTACTTAACTCCATAAGGTCATCATGGCCAAATCTTTTGTGATAAGCCATGATTCATCTTCTTTGGTCACTATGGCGAAATGCTTATCCCTCTTCCAGTTCAGAAATAACCTATTATGCTTGGTTCTGACTTTGGCAACTGTGTTTATGTTTGAGCTAGTGATGATGCCGTGTTCATTTTGAAATGTTAGGCAATAGCCATCATTTGACCTACACTTAGTAAATTTTGATCTAAGTTAGGAACAAACAAAACATCCCTAATTTCCTTACTGCCCTAACTTGTTTAAACTCATATTGAGCCTTTCCCTTTTTCAATAACTTTATCTCCATTCCCTAATAGTAATGTTAGTTCTGAAGAAACTGTTGAGATTGAGAAAGTCATATGACTTGTACAACCACTATTAATAAGCCACTCATCCTTGTGCTTGAATTTCTTAGAGACATATACCATGGACATGTGCTCTTCTTTCTCCTAAGTAGTTTTAGCTTAATGAGGTTGATTGTTCTTACTTTCAAACCTCTTGTTTTTGCATTTTTCTCACTATAACTATACCTCTTACAGTAAATGCATTAAGGCTTGGTTTTACTCCAACAATCCTCTTCAAAGTGCCTTTTGAATTTGAAAATGGTACAAGTATGCTCTCTTTTTATGCTTTGCTCAGAAGACATACTTGAGTTGCTAGGTTAATCTTCCTTCCTCCAAGGCTTGTTTTGTTGGGCTTGGAAGCACATCAGTCATAACTTGAGCTTTATTAAAATGCTTTTTTTCATGAGCTTCTAGAGATCAAGTAAGCTCTCCCAAGATGAGAATGGAAAGATGTTGACTATCCTCTATTGCATCCACCTTGGAGTCAAATTTTAATGGCAAGCTTATAAGTACCTTATTGACAATGGCACTTTCTGGCATATATTCACCATGCATTTTTAGTTGGCTTACAACTTCATTAAGCTTATCAATATAAGCTTGAACATGTTCATCCTCTCTCATTCTCAGTGCTTCAAAGTTCCTCTTTGCAACTAACATGCTATTATCTTTTGGATCTATGGAATTATTTGTGAAAAATTTGCCATGCTGTCTTAGTATTTTAATTCCAAGGATTCTTGTATGCATCACATTTGAGATGGCTCACTACAACATGGTCATTGCTATGAAATTCTTTTGTCTTTTCTCCTTGTTAGCTTTGATCTGGTTCGCAATGAGATTATCATCCTCATCTGGAGCTTCATAACCTTCTTTTAGAACTTCTCATAGATCAAATGCAATGAGATAGTTCTGCAATTTGTCACTCTAAATATGATACTCATTTCCACTGAATAATGGTGGAGATGGTAGAGCCGCTTGATTAGGATTTAACATTTTTATATTTTTAGGATTGAATAGAAGTTGTGTTTAGATTTGTGAAACTGAAAGAAATAATGAGTATGAAGATCAACATGTCCTTAAGAAATCAGTTCTGATAACATGTTAGAATTTTAAGCGAGTTTGAGAGTATCGAGAGCAGAGAGCGAGGAAATGGAAAATCTATAAAAAGTTGCTGTATAAACTTGCATATTTCGTTGATCAGAAAGTTTACAACATAAAGGTACATAAAACATCATCACAAGTACATAAGGAAACCATACTTGGTTGCTTCAACTATAGCAAAGACAACCAACTACTACTTAATTAATGTTTGCTTAAAAGCAAAACAAAAGTCTATATAAAAGCATGCTGAACTGCTATGAAGCATCATTTTACTAGTTAAGGACCAAAAGTCCAAAGATGACCAAAACCTCCGATTGAACTGAAATTCAACTCCTACACGATCACAAGAAGTATTTGAACTTGCTTGGCATGAAAGAAAGGCAACATAAAGTATAGAACCCAACTAACTTCTCTCGACAGATTCAAGAAACAGCAGCCATGCAGATTCGGCCATAATTTCTTCATCCTTGATCCAATTGACCTCAAACCAATTCCCACAAATTTGGTTTGAGAAGATCTCACTTACTGTCAAGAAGCCAATGCAAAAATAAAAGGGAAACAAAAAGTTAACTAAAATCTGGAAAATTGAATTAAAGTGAAACAAGAACACTTTCTAATATTTTGTTCTGGTTGTATACTTGATCTCTTGTTGTTTGTTTTTCTCTTTCTCGTGCAGTTCCGAGGAAGACTCTTTTTGCTTACGAACAAATATACCGAGGAAAACAAAATCAATAAATTGATGTACCCTTCAAGTGCATGACTGCATGCACTCCTCCTCGCAGCACTGTAAGAAACATGACTGTTTTGCTTAATTGCATAAATAAGTCATAGGTTAACTTTTATGTTCTACCTTTGACAGCTTTTTGTAAGAATTCAGACCAATTCAAGAGAGAGAGAGTTTAAGTTTAAGATAATGAAACTGAAATTATGCTGACAGTTTATGATTGCGAAAATGTAACTTCCATTGAATATTTTCAATACAATATATGGATGAGTTTTAATTATCATTATAAGTATAATTGACCTTACCATATTGCTTACAAATAAGAAAAGATAACTTACTACAATACTTAATTAAAGTTTTCTTAGAAGCCAAAAGAAAATCTACAGAAAGCAAAACTAGAAAAGTAAAAATCAACTTTTTGCTAGTTAAGGATTAATAGACTAAAAATAATAACATGCTTCCAATTGATCCAAAAACAACTCTAATATGATCATATGGACTTATTGAACTTGTTAAGATAGGAAGAAGGCATAATTGGACCACCGAATAGCAGCTGACTTGCCATGACAACAAGTATAGTAGCAATCAATTCTCACAAGTTTGGTTGAAAAGATTTAGCTGATGTAGAAGGAGTCAACGCCAAAATCCAATATAAGAAAAAAGTAAACAAAACTAGAATACAAAAACAGAATATTAAAATAAGCAAAACAGAATACCTTTCAATACTTTTCTACTGTCAAGCGTCATTAGCATGCTGCTATTATATATATATAATAGATAGAAGAGGATGATACATGAAACAACATCTGGAACCTGTGTTGTACTTGCTTTCTATTTAATTAAGATGAGTAGAAGGGTAATTAAGAAAGGCTCTACAAAACTAGTGCTATTTACATGATCAAGACTCAAGGGGAGGGGGTATGCAGTTGTTGAGCAAACAACGCCTGTGCCGTCACAGCATACGGAATTAAAATCTCTTCAAGACTTGCAGGTCATAATCAAGTCTTTTAATTTCCAGTCCGCCAGCTTCGGGGACCTGTGTTACACTAGTACTTATGCTATACAGCGATGATCTCCTCTCTTTTTCGTTTGTGTTTCTTATTAAGATATACGTGAGGTCTCATCAACAGTGTTGTCAGACGATGAATTGCTGGGTTGTCGCACTTCTGGTCGGTTCTTTCTAGAGCCAGAGTTGGATTTGGAATCGATTCGAATTGTCTTGCTTGAGAAGCAATGGCGCACAGAAATGCGGTGTTTGTATGATTTGGCTGAGCAACTTCCTTGAACAGTCACAACCAATAGCACCTCTTTATCTTTAGTGTCTTCACTCCACCAGGTTTGTGGGATGCCGCCATCCACTAATTCTTCCAGAGTTTTTGATTCTTCATGGCGAACAGATACGTCCACAAATTGTTCAGGTTTAATGATCCCTGCTGCTGGTGTGACCTGAATGTAGTCAGACATCATTAGCAACGGAGGTGGTAAGGCAGAACATATATAGCAAGTTAAGTACATACCTCAAGCCATCGGGGAAATCCAAAGGCACCTTTTGGACGATAATTAGGCCGAGCTCCATCATCGTCCACAGAGGATTGACCTTCGCAGGTTATTTTGAATGTAGCTGTATCTTTGACACAGTTGCTGGTAATTTTAAAAATAGACGTGTCCTGGTTTTGAAGTACTATGTTGTCATTGCTCACAATGGTTTCTGGAATATACCATAATTCCTCAAGAATAGGCTTGACTTTCTCATTACATCTGATAATTTCCCCAAACTCCTTTCTCCGCACCGATCTATCAACATGGGAAATTTTGACATTGAATTTGCACCTTACAGGTTTATGATCGCTATCAGTCACGTCCATGCAAGCCTCGTACCTGTTGAAAAATTTGTGTCCCTTCTTAAAACGACGTGACATGACTCGACAAAAAGTAAAAGAACTGCAAGAAAAGTTTCTTGTGGAATCTCACAGTAAAATTGATGAGACGACCGGGCAGTCTAAACTGCTTTCAGACACGGGAGCTGATCGATTGTCTCGATATATTATTCGGTCGCACCAGGCAGGAATTCGCTTTTTTTCACCAGAATCATAACCTGGATAAATACGTCAATTTATAAGATGAGAAGAAAACAAGATCAATTCTCAGACAGGGTATTGAATCCAGTAACTCCTATTCCTAATTTAAACAGAAGTACAAAAAATATAACCATATATAATCATCAATATGATGTCAACTCGATCTTTACAGATGAGCCTGGATCAAATCATAAACCAACACCATAATGTTCCACAGCTTGTTAAGTGTACCTCCTAAGCCTGCCTGGTGCCTCTCAAACTTGTATGTTGGAGGGAATCTAATGATTGCCTCGCGCATTCCTTGGAAAACTTTCCCAGCTTTCATCTCAGCCCTGAGCTGATCCTTTTCTCTGAGCCAGTCGAAGCATCTTTGGGAAACAAAGTCTCTGGCTTCGTCATAAGATATACCAAAGAGCCGATAATTGAAATCGCCAAGAAATACTACCATATCTGCATCAGATAACTCAGGCTTTGCTTCTTCGGAGTTGACACCCGCAGCCTAAAATCAGCATCAAGTGCTATCAAATGTAAGAATCATGTGCCCTTACAAACTAATTTGTTATTAGCCATCATTAATCATACACAAGGACACACATACATTCGTAGGGCGGAGGGTTTGGCTATTAGTTGAGACTCCAGCTGCAATAGATAGGACCAATGGCAAGCCAGAAGAGTAAAGGAGCCAGAATAAATATGTTGACAAGGCAAGGGAGCAAGATAAAAACAGGTATGGCACCATACCAGCTGCATTGTTAAGCACATTTGATGGCCGGGTAAAGACCATGTTTCGATATATGTGGTCGAAATCAGCATTCCTACGATTGATTGCTTCCAAATGTGCAGCCAAGTGGCAGTTCACAAAGCATATTATCCTATCATAGACTCGGATTCGCAGGCCCACTCCTCCCTACAGTCAAGTTAGTTTTAAATGTCAGTTGGTAAAAAAAAAAACCACGAACATAAGAACGTCAAATAAAAACATTCAAGGACAACACACCTTATTACCAATTGCACGACCAAAACCGCATGGAACTGCTGCAGCATCAATGTCCCCAACATGTGTTCTAAGATTCTTCTTCACCCTATGATCATTATATCAACCCATTCTATTCAGATACATATTCGGCAGTGTAAAAAGAATGCAAACATAAAGCAGAGACATTAAAGACTACAAGAAGCTTACCCTATATATGGAAGAGAAGTACTATAATGAAAAAAAGGGGACAAACCTGGGTGATTGTTTGATGACTATTCACTTACCAGAGAGAAATAAGTAAGCCTGCCAGCTGCCTAGATCCCATTCGTTCAAAAGTTGATCCTTCATCCAAGGCCTTTCCTATTGCATCCAACCAAGACTGGCCCAAAGCACTACCTTCAAGTCCTACCTATATTAAATAAAAGTTGCTAGTTTGAGAAGCAAGACCAAAAAGCTTTTAAGATAACCTTTATTTTTTGCTTTCTTGTAATTGGCATCCTGTTAGATGATCTACAATCTTCTTAGAGAAGAGACTCAATTAAATATAGTGGGAGAGAAATCGTTATCCAAGACTAAAGCATCATGATCTTACAGTTTCTTTCGCAGCAGACATGGCAAGAAAACCAGCGCCCATCTCTACTTCTTGCAGCCCAACAACTACAATTCCAACGTCCGAGACAGCAGAACCCAACCAGGACATGAGGGAATCATGAGAAGCTTTTCCTTGGCCGACATTCCATGTACCAACTAGGATTCTAACATTGTGTTGTCTTGTGTATATCATCTCTTTTCCTGCCAATTCTGTTCGCAAGATCTCGTCAGCAGGTCCTGGAGAAGCCATATTCCATCCTCGAATGCCTCCATGAGTAGCCAAGCTATACACAGAGCCTGCACCAACAGCCATTTTAATCACGGGGCTACTGTGAGCAACCCAACCAGTAATCAATTTTCCCTCTAGATCCAGTATTTGTATAACACCACTTGTATAGCCCACGTATATCCGTGTTCCAAGGGCACATAAGCATTGAACAGCACAATGGTGGTGATTAAAATCTTGTAAACGGTTCCCATTTCCATCCCACTGCACCAGTAGGCCATTTGTACATCCACTCCATATCATTCCATCCCCAGTCAGAACCAGTGCCTCCAGTCTCTTGGTATCTTCTGCAAACGCTCCTGCCCCCTTACTTGCAACCCTGCGAACAGCATCTGCAGCTCCCATGATTGCATTTCGTGACCGCTGCAAAAATCCCTGTGGTTTTTCCTTTTTCGATGTTGAAACAAATTTTACTTTCATCTCATCGTCAATTGTTTGATCTTGCTGCACCGATGTCATATCAACTCGATTTTCAATTTGACCATCTATATTAAATACCTTCACAAGCTCCCTTGACCAAGCGTCCCTGTAGAGTCGCCAATTCTTAGAATACTCTATTATATTATAGACATAATGACATGCTTAAACAAGAATAAAAAAGTGAGGACACTTCCTAATTAGTTGTAAGAAAGAAGCTGATTGCTAAACCTCTAAAGCCTGACTAGTAAGTGAACATACCACACTGACAATGACAGAGACCCACCACACCAAACTTTGGCTCTAACATTATCAGATAACAAGCATTTGATGTCTTGAGAAGAAATGCTGCACACCCCATTTACTGTGACTTGGCTCCTGAGGTCTACGTAAGACCTCTCAACTAGTAAAGCAGCCATGTGTCTTTCCGCGGATGATAGAGAAAGAGATTTTTCAATCGCTTCCCATGGCCAGATCTTAATTACACCACCCTCACCGCCAGACCACAGATCACCTGGCCAAAAGTTAAATTAAGCGCTAGATTGAATCTATATGATATGAAGGCGGGGAGAATGTAAGTAGAATCCTACTGGCTATGTTCATCAAAATGCATATTGTTCTATGGAAGCTTATCAATAAATTAGAGACCTTGAATAATACTCTTAAATGGTAAATCTATGTACTAAATCGTCCGTAAGAAGTTTACCGTAAGAAGTCAAAACCATGGAGAGAACAGGACCACGATGTGCCTGCCATGAAAGACCTTCCTTAAAAGGCACGTCATCTTCCGAAGGCTGATCCATCTTCCAGGATCTAATCTTGCCATCCTTATGGCCACTCCACAGCAGCCTAATCCCTGGGTCAACCAGCAAACAAGTTGTAGCGGAGGTGTTTGCAGATTCATGAAAAGGAGCAGCATCTTCGTCACCCCTCCTCACCCTCCCGCCAAGTCCGGACCCTGGTTCGTAGGCGTGCTGGAAGTTCCAGAACCTGACCCCACTCTCCTGCCCCGCCCACAACTGGGTCTCAGTGCATGCAATGTTCCTCAAGAATTTTCCCGCTTGAGTCTCCTTCAAAGGATGGGGTCTGAGCTCCAAGCATGGAGGGCGTCCTGGATGAACAGCGGCACGAGTAGGAATCTTGAAGATGCCGGATGCACCGCTTGCAATGAATTCCGGTAATGCCTGGCTGGAACCATCGTCATCAGGATCTGGGACTGGGCCACTGCTGCCATCTGTGTTAATGCAAAGACTCTGATCTCGTCTCTGATCTGCAGTGCAAGTGGAGGAGTATGGGAAGAATTCATCGTCGGAAGAGTCGTAGTGGTTCTCGTTAATCCTTTTGGGGTTAATCTGGTTCTCATCGAGGCTGTGATTGCGAACCTGCTGAATGCGCTTCTGGCCCGAAGCACCTCGTAGTTGCTGGCTGTAGGACTGGGTCTTCCGCGGAGGTGGCACGGAGGTGCTCAGAGTTGGTAAGGCCTCCTTATCCTCGTCTTGATCCTTTCGTTCATCCATGAAGCTTGCTTCGCGATCCAAACAAGTGTTTGGAAAAAATTAAAGGGAGAGTAAGTTAAGTAATGAAAACGGGGTAATAGGAAGCTGGAGAAAGCGAAAAAAAGATTGAGGGAAGAGGATTGAGAAGGAGTCTTAAAGGTGATCCGAGAAGAGCGGGAAAACTGGTTGGCTTTTTTATATTTCTTTTTCTTATGTACGTAATTTGTTTGGTTGATTGATAGTTGATAGATGATTTTGGTTGGTTGAGAATGGGGAACGATAAACGGTCAATTATGTGACGTGCGGGAACTCAGGCGGAGCTCACTGGAAGCCTTACGCCTGCGGATGAAAAGGATTTCTTCCTCTCTGTCCGGAACCGACCCGATAAAATGTCATTCTTTCAATATTTATTTTGTTAAATGATTCCTTCTTAAATTTTTTGTTACATGATTTAAAAAATAAATAAGTAAAATAAATTAAAAATAAACAAGTAGAAAAATAAAATAAAAATGTTAAAATGTTTAATTGCCCAACATTTTTTTCTTTCCTTTCATTTCAATGGCTGCTCACTGAGGTTCTTCAAGTTTGTTTGCCGATCCGGAGAATAATGAAAACAAAGAATGGAGAAGGATTTTTTTTTCGCTCAACGTGAATGCAGGATAATGAAGAATGCCGAACTAGAGAATAAAAAAAAGATTAAGATTTCGGTCTAGTTCTAAATGATAAAATTATAAAAGAAAATATATTATAAAATTAGACTCTTAAAATTTTTATAGAGTTTAAGAATATTTCAATCAGAATTATATAACCCGAGATAAATTTTTTTGAAATTAATTGAATAATCTTAAATTTTGATCCGAAATAATGAGACCTTTGGATTGTCATTTAATATTCAAATATCAAAGGATAGGAAAAACTTGTTTGATTGAAAGTCGCATGATAGATTCAATAGGTCTAGAGTGAAAAAAAGACTAGGAATGAAATCTTATCTTCATTTTGATTTTTTTTGTAATTTTTATAATATTTAAAATCACTTCGAAATACATAGATAAAGATTTCTAAAATAATGATTAAAAAAATATCTTAAAACTAGACTCTTAGAGCTTTCCATAAAATTTAGAAACACCTCAATCGAAGTTAACCCGAGAGAAACGTTTTTGAAGTTGACTGGTTCTCAAAAGAAATAATGATTTCAGATTGAATATTCAAATAAAATCTTTTCCAAACAATTTTAGATTAATTTCAGATGTTATGAAATCATAGAAAAAATATATGACAAAAATAGACTATTACAGTTTTCAATAGAGTCCAATAACAACCAAATAAGAGTTATATAACTCAGATAAAAACTTTTGAAATTGATTGGCTCTGGACCGAAATCATGATTTTAAATTGAACATTCATACCGTAATCTTTGTCTAAAGCTTTTTGACTTGTTTCAGATGATATAAAATCATAGAAAAAATATATTTGGGTTTGGGTTTTGGGTTTCGGGTTTCGAATTTCAGGTTTCAAGTTTTTGGTTTCAGGTTTCGGGTTTTAGATTTCGGGTATAGGGTTTCGGGTATTGGGTTTCAGGTTTAGGGTTTCGAATATAGGGTTTCAGGTTTCGGGTTTTGGGTTTTAGGTATTGGGTTTTCGGGTTTTGTGTTTTCGGATTTCGGGTTTTGGATTTCAGGTTTCGGGTTTCGTATTTCTAGTTTTGGGTTTCAAGTTTTTAGGGTTTCAAGTTTCGAGTTTCGGATTTCGGCTTTCAGGTTTTGGGTTTTCAGGTTTAGGGTTTCGAGTTTCAAGTTTCAGGTTTTGGGTTTTGGGTTTTAGGTTTTCGGATTTTGATTTTAGGGTTTCGGGTTTCGGTTTTGGGTTTCGGGTTTAGAGTTTTGGGTGTATAGTTTCGGATTTTGGGTTTCGGATTTTAAGTTTCAGGTTTCAGGTTTCGGGTTTCGGATTTCAGGTTTAGGGTTTCAGGTTTAGGATTTCTTGTTGAGAGTTTCGTGTTTAGGGTTCGGGTTTAAGGTTTTGGGTTTTGGGTTGAGGGTTTAGGGTTTCGGGGTTTCGGGTTGAGTGTTTCGGGTTTGAGGGTTTCGAGCTAAAGGTTGAGGGTTTGAGGTTTTCGGGATGAGGGTTGAGGGTTATAGGTTTTCAGGTTAAAGGTTTTTGGGTTTCAGGTTTAGGGTTTCAGATTAAGGGTTTCGGGGTTTTGGGGTCTCGGGTTTAGGGTCTCGGGTTTCGGGGTTGAGGGTTGAGGCTTTTGGCTTTCAGGTTTTAGGCTTTCGGGTTTCGGGTTTCGAGTTTTTGTTTTCGGGTTTAGGGTTTTGGGTTTCGGGCTTCGGGCTTTGGCTTTTGGGTTTAGGGTTTCGTGTTTTTGGGTTTTGGGGTTTCAGGTTTGGGGTTTCGGATTAAGGGTTTCGTGTTAAGGGTTTCAGGTTTAGTGTTTCGTGTTAAGGGTTTCGGGTTATGGGTTTCGGGTTTAGGATTTCGTATTTAGGGTTTCGGGTTTAGGGTTAACGGTTTAGGGTTTCGAGTTTAGGGTTTTGGGTTAAGGGTTTCAGGTTTAGGGTTTCGGGTTTCGGGTTTAGGGTTTCGAGTTTTAGGTTTCGGGTTTCAGGGTTCAAGTTTCGGGTTTTGGGTTTCTTATTTAGGTTTTCGGTTTCGGGTTTCGGGTTTAGGGTTTTGGGTTTTAGGTTTCAGGTTTCGGGGTTAGGTTTCGGGTTTTGGGTTTAGGGATTCGGGTTTAGGGATTTGGGTTTCGGGTTTCGGGTTTTGGGTATTGGGTTTTCAGGTTTCAGGTGTAGGGTTTTGGGTTTCAAGTTTCAGGTTTTGGGTTTTAGGTTTTCGGGTTTTGATTTTAGTGTTTCGGGTTTCTGTTTTGGGTTTCGGGTTTAGAGTTTCTGGTTTTCGGTTTCGGATTTTAAGTTTCGGGTTTCGGGTTTGGGTTTCGGGTTTAGGGTTTCATGTTTAGGGTCTTAAGTTTAGGGTTTCTTGTTAAGGTTTTCGTGTTTTTAGGTTCGGGTTTAAGGTTTCAGGATTTGGGTTGAGTGCTTAGGGTTTCGGGTTGAGTGTTGAGGGTTATAGGTTTTCGGGTTAAAGGATTGAGGGTTATAGGTTTTCGGGTAAAAGGGTTGAGGGTTATAGGTTTTGGGGGTAAAGGTTTTGGGGTTTCAAGTTTAGGGTTTAGTGTTCAGGGTTTTAGGGGTTAGTGTTCAGGGTTTTAGGGTTTAGGGTTGAGGGTTTAGGGTTTCGGTTTGAGCGTTTAGGGTTTAGGGTTGAGGGTTTAGGGTTTAGGGTTGAGGGTTTAGGGTTTAGGGTTGAGGGTTTAGGGTTTAGGGTTGAGGGTTTAGGGTTTAGGGTTTAGGGTTGAGGGTTTAGGGTTTTGTTTAGGGTTTAGGGTTTAGGGTTTAGGGTTTAGGGTTTAGGGTTTAGGGTTTAGGGTTTAGGGTTTAGGGTTTAGGGTTTAGGGTTTAGGGTTTAGGGTTTAGGGTTTAGGGTTTAGGGTTTAGGGTTTAGGGTTTAGGGTTTAGGGTTTAGGGTTTAGGGTTTAGGGTTTAGGGTTTAGGGTTTAGGGTTTAGGGTTTAGGGTTTAGGGTTTAGGGTTTAGGGTTTAGGGTTTAGGGTTTAGGGTTTAGGGTTTAGGGTTTAGGGTTTAGGGTTTAGGGTTTAGGGTTTAGGGTTTAGGGTTTAGGGTTTAGGGTTTAGGGTTTAGGGTTTAGGGTTTAGGGTTTAGGGTTTAGGGTTTAGGGTTTAGGGTTTAGGGTTTAGGGTTTAGGGTTTAGGGTTTAGGGTTTAGGGTTTAGGGTTTAGGGTTTAGGGTTTAGGGTTTAGGGTTTAGGGTTTAGGGTTTAGGGTTTAGGGTTTAGGGTTTAGGGTTTAGGGTTTAGGGTTTAGGGTTTAGGGTTTAGGGTTTAGGGTT